>CP092093.1:33482500-33805000 GCA_029203775.1 Neoneuromus ignobilis
GGAGTTCCTAATTCCTACTCCATTTGTATTTTTCTAGATCAAGATAAATGATTTTGTACTCATGTAATTAAATTAAAGAAACAGCTATAGAAATCTACAAACAATTTGTCCCGAGTAAAAAGACAGAAAAGAAATTTAGACATTCTTTAAATACTCGTACTGTGTATAATATTAAACACAATATCATATCATTAGGACTTTTAATATCGTTAAGATATTCAAAAAATAATTTCAATGTTTCACAAAAATAGATATTGAATTTTAGGGACATTTTCTATAAAAACATTTGAATAAAAATCAAATTTTCTTCCCTTAATATTCATTGTAGCTTTTAGCTATACAACTCATCAAGTTTCTTGGATAAATTATATACAAGGATACTTTTCAATTCGTATTTTTTCAGAATATAAAAAGAAATAAACCATTCTTATATACTCGACAATAAGTATAGAAATTTGTATATTTATATAGAAAATGAGTACTGCATATCGTTAACAAATTCGTCTAATGCTTACTGTGATTTTATAGAAAAGTTGCGCTTCTGCTTAGTAACTTAATTAATAATATTTCATGTTGAATTCCTAAAAATATAGAATAGTTAATTAGGAATACTTTGAAAATAATGACCAATGAAATTAACAAATTCGTGTTTCAATTTTATAAAATATTATAATATGTTTATTACATATATAAAGATGTTATAATATTTTATACATTTATTTATAATATACATTTTAAGATACCAATAAAATTTAAAAGTTTTAAACTCAATGATAATCAAAAAGCGATAAAATACAACAACCCAATAAATCTCTCTTTGGTTCAATATTTATTATAAAGGTTAATTAATTTTTCAATACTATTAAGAAAATATTCCAAATGTTTGTCCTTAAAATGATTGAAAACTGCAGAAATGACTTCTTTATCTCCTATATTTTTTTCTATTTAAATGCGACTTTAATTCTGAAAATAATAAATCATCATTAAAGGTTATATCAGGGCTGTAGTGTTGGTAAATCAATTGCTAGAAACCAAAGGACTGAATATTCGCCTTTGGTTTAACAAAAGTATATAAAATTCGGTTCATTATTATACAATAAGTTTACTCTTCTTGAAAGTTTTCTTTGATAATATGCTTCAATTGTAAAATGATCTGTACAATTCTACATACTGCGATTTTCGAATATCCCTATCTTATTGCTATTTCTTTTTATAATTCCAGTGCCGTTATTTTAAGGGTGGTGAATGCTTCTGTTAGTCTGCCTCGACATGGATCATCTTTAATGAATTTTCTTTTTAACCAAAACTGTTTAGCCTGCTCTTTCACTGATGAATGTGACGAAAATTCTTCATATATAGTATTTAAACGTTATTTAATCGATTTTCTAAAACTATACCAAATATTTTCCAAATCATTCTTATACAACTTACTACTTAATTGGACATAATTCAATTTTAATATTTTAAAAACTGGAACAATCTCCTTTTTTTATTAATAACATCTTTTCATTTCTTAAATACCTCATTAATATTTTAAAATAATGTCATTTTATTTGTATGGAATATTTACATTGTATCCAAAATTCTACTTCTCATATTATTTTCTTTACATACAAACTTTTATAATACTTTAAAAACACTTCATTCCATTCTTCGTAACAAAATATCTATTATTTACTTTTCATCTCTTTTTTACTTCCACCATATCCACAATTCTGTTTAACTTTTCTAAATGCTATCAAAATATACTCTACAAATAATAATAAAAAATTATTAAATAAATGTATTTTTCTTAACAGAAAGATAAAAATATTTTTCAGTATTTTATAACTTTAAACATATTTTTTTATATTGTAAGGACATAATCCAGGTTATGAAATACTTGTTTATTAATTGAGAATATTGGAAGAAAACAATATATTGTATATATATATAAAGTTTTCCGTAATATAAAATAAAACCAATCAGTTTAATTAACAACAATGTGTCTGGATTCAGCTTAAACTTCAATTTTCTTATTCCAAATTGAAATATTTCGTTTTATGAACGTAAATAATTATACTCCAATATAATATTTTTCATACAAAAATATCTTTTTAAATAGTCAATATATTTTTTGTATAAAAATATTATTCAGTATATTCTGATATTCTTTAGTTTTAAAACACTAAATAGTCTTATTTAAAAAAAATTGTATATTTTCAAACAAGTTATATATTTAAATATTCACTTTAAATTATTTTTTTATCTTATAAATATATTTTATATAGCTTTAAATATATAAATTATTAAACTTAAATTTTATCTATAATAATTGATTTGAGAAAAAATCAATACATTATTTCATTAATATTAATACCAATAAAAAATGAAATTGCACAAATAATTTTCTTCAGACGAGAATATACACTATACAAGGATTTATTTATTTTGAGAGATTTCATAGATCATCAGTGATTCCTGAAAATCATATACTAAATGAATAAACATATTTTAAAAAAAATGTATTGAATGTTACATTTAATTTTTAAATGTTATTATTATCTAATTTACTTTCATATATTAGTATAAAAATAAAAAAAGTGTTTCCTGCAAAATTTTGGCAATTGAAAAGAAACATTTCGGCCATAATTGATTTTTGTACTTGTATACATTATCAAGTATAATTTTAATCCTTTGACCGCAAATACTTGAAAGCATTTTTTAATAGGTAAGAAATCGTTTCAGTATTATATAAAATCCATTAAATCACTTTTTGTTTTATTTGCCCAGTAAGATTGCCTTCAATGATTGTTTGGAGCTTTGCTGGTCAAACATTATGAAGCAGTCTCATTAGAGATACTGAAATTAGCTCTAATATTTAGTGATATTTTTATCGATCTGAGAGATAACCACATTATTTAAATCACAAGAGTCGTTTCTTTCAAGATACTCCAATATTACCAGCTGCTAGGGAGCTACGGTTTACCTATATATTTATCATAGTAAAGAAAATATCCTTATTTTCTCTTCAATGTATTTAATTAATATAATCATTTATCCAAATATTCAAAAAGGATTTAGCATTACTTGACATATTTTACTTCGTTTATTTTTGATATTTATTCTTAATTGTTTCCACTGAAATGTCTAAAGCAATTCATTTCTCACAGAACAGAATTATTTCATTTGCAGTTTAAAAAAACACAATAAAACCAAAAAGTTTAACAACTTATAACTCACCTCTATATGCTCATATTACATATTACTTACGTCAAATTAATGAAAATGTTTTGAAAGTATTGCAATTTTTCAGACAAAAAATAAACATCCATTATTCAGAAAACCAGCTCATCAGAAATTTGTACGTCAATAGTTTCAAGGTTAAAGCTGGCATGATTCAGAGAAAAACTACAAAATAATCAAAATTTTAATTATTTTTATAACAATATTCAATTATTTTGTTGTATAAACAATAGTCGTACTTTTACTTCATATTTTTTTTTGATATATGCTTGCATACGTTAAAATAATTTATATTCGAAGAAAAACTTTATTACTTTGCATTGTAATATTTTTTATTATTTTAATTAAATATTATATATATAAAACATAGTGATTTATAATGAAAATATGCAGCTGCTAAAAATATTCTGTCCAAACAAACTGAATGTAAAAGAATCGTTTATGGGAAATAAAACACAAAATATTTTTAGTATTATTTTATAGTTTATTAAAATAAATTAAATATAATAATCTTGATGTAACAAAATCTAAAAAAGAATTCTAAAGATTACAAATTTACATACCAATGATGAAAACGATTCAAATATAAATATCAAAAGGAAATAAATACAAGATTTGATTTAATAATACCAAGACTAGCATCATAAAATTGAATTAAGAAAAAAATATTTTAAATCAACAAACCCTGCAGCAGCTATACATCCCTGCTAGCAAATCACTCCTCGTAGACATTTTTGGGAATCACTCAAACATCAGCCTTTGAATATTATTCTCTCTTCAATCATTTGAATACAGTATCATTTTATCAAGTTTTTCAATTTTGGAAATAAAAAACTCACACGACCAATATCAAATGAGTATAGTTACTGAGTATTGGGGGTGGCACGTTTTTATTTGTCAACATTTTACTATTTTACTTTTTTTGTGATGATACTTTTTATTTTCATAATGAAAAATCAACATTATTATACGAAGACTCATTCTGTAAATTGATTTGAAAACGAATTTTCAAAAAATGAATATTTAAAGAAATAACTATCATGTAAACATTGATATATGATTCATAAAAATATTAATCGCCATTTTTCCAATCAAATTCTTATATTTTAGTGCATTATTTTCAATATAATTAAATTTAAGATCTTTGGAATTATTTTTAAAGCAAATTTTGTTACATCGAATGATTAAATTACATTTATATATTACAATAAAATACAAATTAATACTAAAACATTTTTTTACAATATTTTATTTTCTTTTTACAAGCTATTTACATACAATTCTTATAATTAAAAGTGATTTCAGCGATTACATTATCTCTACTATGAGACACTTCATATTAAAAGTATAGAAAAGTTTATATCATTTGTTAAAACATTTTTAAAAATGAAAAAAAATGTTTTAAGTCACAATATTTTCTAAAATTTTCTACTACCTTCTACCATCAGTAAAAGAATTCCTTATTCTTTGAGCAAACGAAATTAACTATCCATTTTCATATCTCTTCAGAATTACTGAATCGTGTATTTAAAAATCAATGTTATATTGAAGAAAATAAGTACAAGCCAGATGAATAAATGCCCGAATGGAATAGACTTCTTATTCAAGCACTGTTAGAATTTTTCAGGTTAACAATATAACACATAACCTGGCATTTTTCTGGAAGAAAATCTTTGTTTCGTTTTTTGTAGAATATGTTTTTTTGAATTAATGCTTTATTCAATTGCTTCAACTATTGAGTAACTGGAATATTCTTTGTCATTAACATTGACATTGACTAAACTAACATATGAAATCAATTAAAAATCACTAAAAATCAATTTTCACTTACGTTATATATTATTTATGTGAATATTTAATTATTATAACACATTGTAGTTTTCTATTTCAACACTTTTTGGAATAAGAAAATGTATATTTATATCGATGTTAGCTCCCAACCTATGAGCTGTAAATTTAATGGGTAGTTGTAAATAAAACATGACTCTGAGCTTCCTATTTAACGCATATTTATTTTTAAGCCTTATGTTAAATGCACTGTATTTATATGAACTGCAAAGTTACAATCAAACATTAATATTATATTTTAGAAATGTAGTTAAATTTATTATAGTTTAGTATGTGGACTGTATTTTAGAATTACAGTTCAATTAATTTCCATTAATAATTTAACAACATCAACATTTGAAAGTTTCTTCTTTTTTGTCGTATGGATGTCAATTCATTTATAAGCCATGTTTATATTTTAACACTATTGATAAGTAACTGTACACATTGTTGATTATTAATCACATTTAGTTTTGTTCGTCGCTAATTTAAAAGCAATAATAGTAATAAGGATTATTTTCTAATTTTATATTGTACGATTTTATATAAATATTTTGTTAACTAAATATTAGATTTTATTTAAATGAATTTTTAATTGTACACAAATACGTTTTATCCTCTCAACAATCGTTCGAAAATGTGTAAATTATGTTGAAATATATTAGGTTGTCAAATATCTCCCTTCCGCCTTTTTGTCTTTTGAATTTCGCGGCTATGTACAAAAAAAAAGCGGAAGGGAGATACTTGACAACATAATATGTACGAAGCACACATTTTTTTATTAATTTGAAGAAAAATAAGCTTTTGTGCACTCTGTATCTCTTGATGTAATTATAATAACAGTTAATTGTCTCATTTAAATAATCATTATGTTAATTGGCCATTTCGTTAAATGTTACATCGTATCAAATATGCACAGATTATAATTTAATTATATGTGTTTAAAAAACTCTGTTAAAATATGGTTCTTATGTGTATGTTATTCACCGGTTTATTTACAAATCATGCTCGGTTATGATTTAATTATGTGTTTTTAAAAAATAAATATATTATATTGTTAAAATAATACAAATTTATCAATATCAACAATTAAAAAAAAACTACAATAAAATTTAAATATAACCATAATTTGTCTATTTCTTTAATTGTTGTACATTGATGATTTATCAAATATTTATTTAAATAATTATAATGCTACTAATTATTTTCATACTTATGAATAAAGATAAAAAAATGATTCAGTTATGATTTTCAGTAAAAGTCTACGTTGTAATAAATAATTATCCGATTTTGCATTTTTCTAATAATGATAAATCAGGCCATAAAATAGTGGCAAGAACACAGAATACACATCTGAATATTTTGATAGATAAAGAAAAATATTTCTTAGTATTGACTAAATCAAAGATTGTTTCTCTAAGATAATCGATGTTATTTATCAGCAAAATACATTTTCTCTATTGCTCTTTACAATATTAAAAGAGATATTTATTTTTTTTATCAGCAAAATTTTAAAAATTCCTATAAGGATTTTAAACATTTTTTGCAGATTTTTTTCGTCAAGTCTTATTATTGACCGTACACAGATTTTCGAATAATTTAATGATTAGTTTGTAAATATTACATCTCTAACATTATCTTAGAAGTTTTGAAATGTTTTAACTTTAGTTACAAAAAAATATTTCTAGATTATGGGCTAAAACTGAAAATCATAATTAATCAATATATATATATATATATATATATATATATATATATATATATATATATATATACCTACTAAAGTATCTACTATGTACCTTAATTTATATATTTATTATATGTTTATTTTAAAAATATTTTAACAAAAACATTTATGTATTATTCTAGAACAAATAAAAAAATGTGTTATTTAATATGTGTAAAAAAATTGTATATTTTTTCTTATAAATATCTTAAAATTTATATAAATCGATATAAAATTACCTGTACAAATACATGACTATTATATTAAAAATTAAAATTGTTCTATACGTTCAATAGAATAAGTTTACACACACATGTATATATATATATATATATATATATATATATATATATATATATATATATATATATAGTGTTAATTAAAAAAAATACAATATTTAAATAATGTTATTAAAAGAGAATTATAATCATGCAAAACATGTAACTGTTGTTGAACAATTCAGAATTTCATTACTTTAAGTGCTGGTTTCAAGAAAAACAAATATAAATTACTGTATAGTATATCGCATGGGAGGCAGTAAGAATGTTTTAGTTTAGATGACACACCTTTATCTACTTACCTATATATATATATATATATATATATATATATATATATATATATATATATATATATATAAAATGTTTAAAATTCCTGGGAACTTACTCTCCCAATGCTTATACGAACCTCGTTTTATTCAAAAATGCATATCGCGAATAAAAATGATGATATATTTATCTAGTATACCTTCACTTGTAACTAAAAAAAACGACCGTTATTTACATGAAATGTCATCATTTTTATGTAAATTAAAAATTATTATTTTTTCAGTTCGTGTTTCAATAAAAATTTCATAAATGTAGGACAGGTGAGAAATAAATTTGCTACTGTATACGCAGACATAAATATTGTATATATATATATATATATATATATATATATATATATATATATATATATATATATATATATATATATTAGATATCGTAGGTTTTGTAATATGAAATGTCGGATTTCTCATCAGTTTTCCTTTGAGTAATCCGACATTTCATATTACACGACCTAATATTTATGTCATCCAAATGTGACGCCTAGATTTGTGTTTTATTAAAAAGAAACATGTGCATGTTTTTTTTTGTTTCTTTTTAATAAAACGCAAATTTAGGCGTCACATTTGAATGAATTTATATATATATATATATATATATATATATATATATAATAGATGCATCACAACATTGTTTGAAATTCAAGAAACAATGCAAATTTCAATATTAAGTGGGTTTTAAACCAAAATACTTGTGTAAATTTAATAAATCTCTTATGCTATTTTTATTACAAATATATAAATATATATACATATAGGTGTTTTTCAAGTGTGATAAAACTTTAAATTGAATCTTTATCGAAAATACTATCGAACCTAAAAAACACTTTATATATATATATATATATATATATATATATATATATATATATATATATATATATATATATATATATATATATATGCAGATATAATATATATATTTTTATAAAGAATATTTTTAGGTTAGATAGAACTTTCAATAAGGATTCAATTTAAAGTTTTATCACGCTTCAAAAAAACACACACATATATATATATATATATATATATATATATATATATATATATATATATATATATATATATATATACAATATGGCTTATTGAATTTAAATTGGTTTAATTTTTGTGATTGAGTTAAAATTTACAACAGACTATAATTGAATTTATTATTCACATTTGTTAATTATGTTGCATATTAAATAGTTCACATATAATGGAATTTTTGTTGATATTATTATAATGCAATTATAATAAAACTGATTATAATTCAATATTGCAATACTGAAATCCTGCAATGTAATTTCAGAACTTAAAATGTACATTTAAATGCTTGTAATTTATTATATTGAATAGTTGAATATTTTGGATATAAACTTATTGGTGGATCACTTGCATGTATGTATGTATAAATATATATATATATATATATATATATATATATATATATATATATATATATATATATGTATTATTATGTATAGATAATATGTTATTGTTATGGTTATTATATTTTCTGTTTAAATAATTATCAGAATAGACTTGAAACAACTTGTTATTGAAACATTGTTATTAAAACACGATAATCTTGTAAGTAAAAAAATTGTTTTTCAGCCGAAAGTGTGTGATCGATAACGACAAACGTTATATCCAACCTTTCAGTTTATATCGAACGGCGAATGTTTCTTTTTTGTCGCTGAAAAGTTTTATATTTTCGCCGAGGAATGTAGTTTCTGAAGAAATGTTCATAAAAATGACTTTCTGTTTTAGTGTCTAAATGTGTTTGTTGGTTTCAATGAACTTGTATTGCGAAAACTGTAAAGCTATTTTCTTGTACATATCTTTCAGAAAAATAGAAACTTTTCTAACTTATATATTACTTGAATATTGCTAGTGTTGACTATTACTTTAGAGGACAATGTTTGAATATTATATTAAAAACTCTTATATATATATATATATATATATATATATATATATATATATATATATATATATATATATATAATGATAGTATTATTCCCTTTATTTAAGTATGGAACCAAAATGACTTCTCTACATGTCAACCCAACTCTTATTAAAACCATTACTAATCTTTTGCTAATGAGTAATTATTCTGAAATGATTTACTTTAAGATCCCACTCTGTAATTATAAAAGGAAAGGGAATAAGAAATTGTCTAATTACTATTAATTTTCAGTATATTAGACTATTAACATTTTCATGTACTTGAAATCAACTGAACTTATCATTATTTCTAATCAATTTAGAGAAACTTATTTAAAAATATTACATTGATTGAAATTATATATTGAAAATGTTTAAAATATATAACTGATTCAGTACTGTACCTAATTGATATCAATGAGTTACTATTTATATAAAAATTTATATAAAATATTTTTTTGGGAATATCATTAGAAAAAATTAAATAGAAATATGAATAATCCTCTTGAATTTTTTATTCTTTGTATAATTACAAAATATTAAATATATTTTATAACTGCAATATTTCATGTAATATATTCATCAATTTTAATTGAAATTTATGTATTGTTATTCAAATTTTATTACACACAACAATCAATAACTATATTATAATTTTTTGAGAATCGTTTCTATTATTCTTTAAGGCCTAACACCACTGTAATCGCGAAAAAAAGCGTTTTTTTTGGGAATTTTTTTTGAATGGAAAGGAAAGTTGGAAAGAAAAAATATTTTGATACGTTATTGATCTAACATTATACTATATTGACTAAAAATATAAAGTAAAAAAAAATACAAAATGGCTGATTTAGAGCCAATAATTCGAGGCTCCTTTCATCGGAAGCGCTCCGCGGCACGCAGCATAATTGTCGCACACTTGAACTTGGAACAAAAAAAAATTCCACTTATTCTTGATGTCAATAGCTAGTGAATCACGTAGGGGATTTTGAAAATATTGATTTTTGTAAATTTGGCAGCGAATTGAAAAAAAAAATTCAATTTTCATAAAAAAGGCACGTTTTTGTTTATAAAAATTGTTTAAATCAATTTATTAAAAATCCCCTACGTGATTCACTGCGAAATATAATAATAAAATCATGATTAAAATTTCAAATTGATTGGAAGAAAACTGTTTAAGTTATGCTGCGTGCCCGTTGAGAAAAAGTCGTTTCGAGAAAAATCAATTTAAAGTTTCGATCGGCCGAAGACGGCAGGTATAAGTCCCGAAATTTCAAAAGAAAATTTTTTTTTCAGAAACCTTTTGTATTATATTCTAAAAGGTTCAAAGTATATTTTAAGCCAATAAAAAAAATTGATTTTTTGAAATTTCTACAGTGGTGTTACCCCTTAAACATGTAACCTCGGTGGAAAATATGAAAATAAATCGAACTCAGATCGCTAGAACAGATGTTAATTGCAATTATAAAAAAAATATTTCTAGATACAAATTTGTTATAAAAACACTCTATACTCATATATCATTGATGTTATTTTTCTTCCAAAATATATATCAGATTTGATCCGCATTCGAATAATTAGTTAACTGTGTATATCTAAATTACTTTCTTGTTCAACCGACTATCTAATCTAGTGCTGTGGGTCACGATTTTTCAAAGGGTCGTAGAAAAGTTGCTGGGGATCGTGAAAATTTTAAGAAGCTCTCATGTTTTTTATTATTACTATCCTTATATGCTTATAATAGGATGGTAATAACAAATAATGGGTCGTGTAAAATTTCAGTCTGAGTATGAGGGTCGCAAGTGTAAAAAGATTAATACTGATAAATCGGTTGAATACGGATCTAATCAAACGTATGAACGTTTAAATTTAAGCTTAAAATCGTTTATCAAGCATACTTTATAGATTTGTTTTCAATTCAAACATCACTTATGAAATAATTTACGCTATTTTTGTATAAGATATAAATAAAGTACCAGTTATAGAAAATTCAAATTATACAATACACAAAAAACATTTTATGAATAATACAATAATTGAACAATAATAGAAAAAATATATAACAAAAAAGTGATCAGTGGTGATAATATATAACAGTGATATATTTATTAAGAGGGGTTATATATGGAAAAGGAACATATGAAAACATATAAATATTATATAGATAGAAAAAAAAATTATATTCACGAAACACGTAATAAAACGCATATAATTGTTGAAAGCTCAGAGTACTGTTTCTTAGGAAACAAATTTATTTAGAAAAATAAACGTAAATAAATAACCCGCCAAATAAATCAGCACAAAACGACGTAGGTTGAACGTACTTATTAATATTTTATTACAATATTTAGATGAACTGTTACAGAATTTTAAACAATTAGGTTACGGTATAAAATTTAAAAAGCAAATAAATAAAATAATATTATCGATATCATTAAAATAATGAAAATAATAATAATATTAATAAATACACTAGGAAGTTTTGACGATTTCCAATGCACAAATTAAATGCTAGTCATTTATAGAATTATTATACTATTCCTTGTTATATATAAAAAATAAACAGACACATTATTTCATCCATCGTTTTCTGGCACGTCGATATGAATCGATCGGAATTATTATCTGTGTTTTGTAAAAAATGTATCAAATTAAACGTAAATAAATATTATACAATGCTTTGAAATCTGTGGAGTCGAAAGTGCATTTCTGTATTTTAATGTTTAAGGAGATTTTTTTTTAGAAGGCATTTAATAAAAAATCAATTCTATTTCAGAAATATTTATCACTTCCAAGTACTAGTATACACATCCTTGAATGTAGATACTTTTTGGAATTAATATTCACTTTTAAATGTATATTTGGAATTCCAATATAAAAATAAGGAACAAAGACCTTTTTTATTTATCTAGTAAAATATATTTAAGGAATAATTGGAAATATCATTTTTGAATCTATTTCAGAAATAAGTTGTTCGTCCATCTGACCATCAACTCAAACTTGAGTTATTGAAAAATTCAATATATCTTTTTTCAATTTTATTAAATTTATTCAATATCGTTAATTTACTGGTTGAGTCGAATGTTTTTTCAAAGTCTATAGACAGTAGATAACAGCGTAGGGAATTATCCGATTAAAAATTTATGCATAATTTTTTAGTCGTAAAAATAATTAAAAATCTAATATCTAAATTTTCATTCGATTAATCATCAGACTAAAAAATTAATTGTGCCATTTTGCCCGTTTATTTTAAATAAATAATTAATTGAATAAGAATTTAGTAAGATAAAAAAAATATAAAAAAAAGATTCAAATTTCTAATTAACCTTTTTCTTCTCTTATGTATTTTTTTCTAAAATGAATTTCTTTGTTAAGCAGAATTCATCTCATTTCATTGATGAAAAGTGTGAACGAAATCCTATTTGTGTTTTATTTTAACTGTTTTACATACTGCAATGAAAATAATTTAGAAATTATTATATTTCATTAACAATCATTTAAAATTCAATTTAATTTGTATTACAAATTTAATTACATTAAAAATTATTTGTAATTCCTTCAAACAAAATAATTTTATTTACAAATTTGATTTTTAAATTTTAAATATTTTTTCGTGACGATTTAATTAATAGTCGTATTCAATTAATATTGTATTTAAATATTGCACAATTTTGAATATTCAATCAATCAGTTTATAAATCATTTAAAACGATTGATGACTAAAAAATCACCACCGATTAATGATTATTCTTTTAGTTATTAGTCACAAATTGATTTAAGGGGGTATTCTAGTCTAGAATTTCAAAAAAAATCGGTTTTATTGCATATTTTCAAAGTTTAGATCTTTAAGAATATGTCCTTAAGAGGATTTTTCGAAATTCGAATTATTTTTGGAGTTAGAGATATTTTTGTGACGCGCCAACCAATCCGGTCTAAACTCGACTCCAAATTTTAAACGCGTTTTTCTCGAAACTACTTTTTTCGACACGGTTGACGTGATATTTCAAGTTCTAATGGACCGATTTACTTGAAATTTGGTACAGAGCTTCTCAATATAACAGTAATTGCCCCTGCATAGGATTTTTTGAAAATTTTGTTTTTTACTATTTTTAAAAAATTCCGAAAGTTGAAAAAAATAGGGCAAAAAATGATTGTTTTTTCACACTGCCGCCATTTTGCGAAAAAATTTTTTTTTTAAATTTCCCTAGGCGGAGATACTACTACAACCTTCTTTTTCAATAATTTCAAAAAAAAAATTTGTTTCAAATGACCAGAAGAACCATGTCAACCAGGAGATATATTTTTTTTCGACCACCCACTTTGCCAGCCTGTACTTTTTTCAATTTTGAATTTTTTGTTTTTAATAATACTTTTTTATACTCTTAAAATGTCAATAAATAACTGATAAAAAATGGATACTAAAAATATTTGTTGTTTTTTTTTATAACGCCCGAAAAAACACCTAAAATTCGTGCGTCTAGACTAGAATACTCCCTTAAAAACGACTAATTTCAAATCAATCGCATAAAACGACTAACGACTAATAAATTAATCGTGACTAACGATTAATTTTATATTTTGTCGTTAATCATCAATTTTAGTCATTAATCATCAATCGGATAATTTTTGCCCTACTCTATCAGATAGAAAGATAATTGATATTTATTACATCAATTAATGATTTTTCTTATTAAATAAATACGATCCATTTTGCCAAATTCTCTCTCTCTCTCTCTCTCTCTATATATATATATATATATATATATAATCATGATTAACCTCTTTTTATCAACTACTGGATGAAGACCAGTCTCAAAACTTTCTCTTCTATTTTATTGAGACGAATTTTCTAATATCTCTGTCTCATCTGTCCATGGTCTCTTCATGAACTTTTCCATGGATAGAGATTCAACTTAAAGTTCTATCGTACTTAAAAAAAACTATATACATATATATATATATATATATATATATATATATATATATATATATATATATATATATATATATATATATATATATATATATATATATATATGTATGTATGTATGTATGTGTGTGTATCTGTTGATATATTATGTATAATTATTAAAATTATATATTATACAAAAATTGAAAAATAACTTCTGTGGACCAAATTTATATTTGTTATAATTCTACAGGAAACAAATATCGTACAGTATAAAAATTCAAAATATATGTTTATACAAGCTTTATTTTTCAGTTTTACAGAATAAATGTATTTTATTTCATGAAATTGAATACATTTACTTATATACATTACTATATAAATATATTTAGACAATTTGATAAACGAACATCCATTTGATATAAATTATAACAATTTATTAAAACAGTCCATTTTTCTCACACGCTATTTCACGTATTTACTTAATACACACACATTATATATATATATATATATATATATATATATATATATATATATATGATTATTAGAACAAACAGTACTGAGTTCCACTAAAAAAAACAAAATTCAAGAAGTGATAAACAGCAAACATTAAATAACAGAAATGCCTTCACCCGTAACATGTATAGAGTTTCTTTACTTACATCGTTGAATATTTTATATAAATTTCAAAAAACTTGATACGTTTTAATAAAAATGTATAAGTATAATATATATATATATATATATATATATATATATATATATTTAATAATGTTACTTTCGCTATGAACAATATAAATACATTAAAATAACGTATTCATAAAGGAAGTTGTTATAAATACAAATATATATTTACGAGATGAGAAATATTTTAAATAATGAATGATTCGATTTAAATGTATTTATATACATACATACACACTCAATATATATATATATATATATATATATATATATATATATCTGTACTTGAGAAAATCTCTATATTCGTAATTATACAAACGTTCATCTTGAAAGAAACTTCCATATTTCAATAAAATAAGAAAAGTCCGTATTGGCGAGACGTTAATTTATTTCGTTGACGTTTGTATATTTATCATAAATTATTCGTAAGGATCTTGTCTTCAATTTATTTAAATCGTACGTTTCGTTTTATGTACAGATATATATATATATATATATATATATATATATATATATATATATATATATATATAAACACGGAATCGTTGTAAACAACGCACTGAACGATTAAAACGATTGTACGAATATAATTATAAATAATGCCGATTGGATTCTCGTGCAGAAATCGATACGTATCCATTGTAATAAACCTCACTGACGTGTACCATACAGACAAATTAAGTAATAAAACCGTTGTTTTAACGAACACAGTGCCGTTTTCTTTTAATCCTATTGGTTTTCAGTTACAGCAGTGAAACAATTTCGGGTCTTATGCCGAAATAATATAAAGACTAGACAAATTTGAAAATGTGGAAGATGTATGTTAAAATGGAAAAAGAGATAAAAACAAAATGAAATACATTCGAAAACAAAACGAGTTAAATCAACATGGATGGATTCATGGAAAAATATATTTTTAATAATTGATATCAATCTAATATAGGGTCATACAAATGCGACGCATAGATTTGTGTTTTATTGAAAAGAAGCAAAAAAAAATTATATAACATGTTTCTCTAAAGAAATGTTTATTTTTAATGAAACACAAATCTAGATGTCATATTTGGATGAGTCTATATTACCTTCAAATTGCTTAAAATAATAATATATTTGATTAGGAATTCAAAAAAAGTAGCAAAGATATCAATGTGAAATGATTTTTACAGGTTGTTCTAATCATTTTAGTAACAAACATTTTTTGATGAAAAATTGATAAAGTATAGAGAAAGTTTTGAGCAGAAACAGGAGATGAATTCATTGAACTGGAAACGTTACTATAGAAAGATTCGATACAATGGAATGTACAGTTTAGTATGGAATGAGAAAAATCCAAAAAGAAAGGAAATTTCTTCCACATAAACTATCAGAAAGTGTTATTAGTAATCAAATCAAAATTTATTTTTCGCTGATCAATTTCTCTCGATAAAAATATTTTTTTATAATGAATAGTAATTGAGGATGAAAAATGGATATATAAATATTTTTAAAAATCTGAGCCACTTAATTTACTATATTAGATCAGATTTATCAAAAAGTTATCTTGTGTAAAAATGTCTATTATACTTTTTTATTTTAAAAATAACTTACTGTAATTGATTTAATTAAAATCCAAAGAGATAATAAATTTTATATGCTGTTAAATTTGTTTGTATTCCTACCTTTGATTTTATTATACTGTCTTCTCCTTTCGTCCATCGTCGAATTACTGTTTTTACATTTTATCTCAAAGATACCATATCAGGTGTATGAATTAAATTTTAAGAAGGGGGTATTCTAGTCTAGAATTTCGAAAAAATCGATTTTTTGTATATTTTCAAAGTTTAGACCTTTAAGAATATGTCCTTAAGAGGATTTTTCGAAATTCGAATTATTTTCGGAATTATAGCTATTTTTGTGACGCACCAACCAATCCGGTCTGGCCGGAACGAATCAACTTTAAACGCGTTTTTCTCGAAACTACTTTCTTCGACACGATTGACGTGATATCTCAAGTTTTAATGGACCGATTTACTTGAAATTTGGTACAGAGCTTCTCAATATAACAGTGATTGCCCCCGTCTAGGATTTGTTGAAAATTTTGTTTCTTACTATTTTTAAAAAATTCCGAAAGTTGAAAAAAATAGGGCAAAAAATGACTGTTTTTTCACACTGCTGCCATTTTGAGAAAAAAATTTTTTTTTTAAATTTCCCTAGGCGAGGATACTACTACAACCTTCTTTTTTAATAATTTCAAAAAAATTTTTGTTTAATATGACCGTAAAGGTTGGAACCACGTCAACCAGGAGACACCTTTTTTTTCGAGCCCCCACTTTACCTTTTTCAATTTTGAATTTTTTGTTTTTAATAATACTTTTTTATACTCTTAAAATGTCAATAAATAACCGATAAAAATGGATAGTAAAAATATTTGTTGTTTTTTTTATAGCGCCCGAAAAAGCACCTAAAATTCGTGCGTCTAGACTAGAATACCCTCTTAAATAGATAATCGTTTGTATAGTATGATGGAAATATAAGAAAAATTATGACAACTTCTTAAAACATTTTTATTGAATAAAATATCACATCTTTAACACAAAATTAAATCATATGAAACGAACTTGTTAATAATATATAGGGTCATCCAAATATGACACCGAGATTTGTGTTTTATTAAAAAGAAACAATTTGTATACGGAAACATGTGCATGGTTTCTTTTGTAACGTCACATTTGGTTGTCCCTATATTTCCTTGGTAAATTAAGTCGTACAAAATAAATTAACTAGTACAAAAAAATCAATAATGAAAAATGCCAACAGTCGTATATATATTTTACTCCGAACACGACATCTTGATTAAGTCTTCTAGTTTATGTTAATGAACCGTTCGACATTTTCTTAAAATCACTCATTTGCTAATCGTTGTCGTTTTCACGGTCCACGGTATCTCGACGTACAGCAACAGGCGGTGATCAGCCGATGCTCCCGACAAGAATTCGCGTGCAAGAATCCGCAATCGGCGTATTGGCAATGTGGCAACGACAGCTCGTTACAGCAGCACGCGTCGTGTAATAATTTCTCGCCGCAGTACGGATACACGGACGAGTCGCACAATGGACACA
Organism: Neoneuromus ignobilis; assembly: GCA_029203775.1. NCBI lineage: Eukaryota > Metazoa > Arthropoda > Insecta > Megaloptera > Corydalidae > Neoneuromus > Neoneuromus ignobilis. Next base: position 33,500,506 of record CP092093.1, read on the forward strand.
AACGACGTCCGTCCGGTATGAGGGCGACGACGAACGACGACGCGTACAACAAGAACAGAATCGTCGTCGGCGAAGACATCTGGTCACGTTTCGAGACGTCCGTGCGAAATGAAACACGACTAGGCAACGACTGATGAGGCCGTTACCACCGAAGAAATCGGTACAAGTTCGCCTACGAACGAATCCGTTATGGCCTATTGACACGGTATGTTGTTGTTGTTGTGCTGCACGACGTGTTTCTTTTTCTCGTTCCGTCATTTTTAATTGCATGGGAATGAGCAGCCGTGTCGTGTCGAATTCGATGGATACTTATGAGCCGGTACAGGTAATCGACTTGAACCACATTTTTGACAACTTGCTGTTTTACATTTCACGTCTCTTCATCCGTTATTAATGTTTATTACCCTACTAAAAGATGTTTTTTTAAGCGTGATAGAACTTTAAATTGAAATAAAATACATACTAATTGACCAGACGACCATTTATTTGATATTATTAGAAAGATCATTTTATGGCATTAATAACTGAAAATGATTTCGGACATATGTGCACCACACGTACCTCTAACATATCGCATTCTTACAGTCCAATTTCGAGTCACTTTTTCAAGCAATCAGAACCTTATGTCTGCCTATAATAACACAAGTTATGTTGGTTTCTATTGCCTCGATCGTTGCTAGTTTATTAGCATAAACCAGAGATTTCACATATCCAAAAAAAAAAAAATAATCCGGAAAAAAGATAACGTTATCACCGAATTTTTGTTTCAATAACTCGATTGTTTCGATCCAACTATAGCACGTGGCACCATCTTGTTGAAACCACATCTCTTCCAAGATGGATGTCATAAATTTCAAAACAAATAATCATTGATCATCGTTCTATAACGTACACTATTGATGGTAAGCGTGCAATCCGCATTTCTCTGGATGTAACGGACTCTCGAGAATCACTTCAGAATCGATCTCATTCCAAATACGGCAAGTTTCTGTTAAGTTCAAAATGAGCCTCATTACTGGAAAATATTTTACGGTAGAACGAAGGGCCAATTTATAATTGAATGTGAGTGCTCAATAATGTTTTGCCAAAGTATACTGAATCCAAATATCACTTATAACGTGCAAACTGATATCTGACTTAACAGCTATCCCTATCGAAAGTTCTATCAAACTTAAAAAAAAAAACACCTTTATATTACTATCACGCTTTATTGACTATTAACTTCTTTATTACAGAAAGGTAACGAACGTAATTATACTTTTAATGTTACATTTTATTAACCTATTGTTACTTAGAGCAATATTATGAAAATAATGTTAATATTTGGTTGGTGTTAAATATTAATTTGGTAATATAGTAGCGAGGCGGTTAACCGACGTGAAAAACGAACTCTTAACATAGAAATCAGATTTAATAACATTGACCTTATAAATAATTCATCCTGGACTTGTTTCATCAATTATTTTATGTAATTTTTTTTTGATTTATCAGGAAGATCACTGTTAATCGGCAACAACGCATCATATCGATTATATCTTCCTCGTAGTGTCATAAAGATTATTACAATTTTTATTTCATCCATTGTGAATCAATCTTTAAACAAATTCGCCAAACACCACTTTATGATTATCAGTAGAAATTAAGTTTTTATGCATTAAAGTTTTTAAAATCGATAAAGATTCAATCTAATCGTAATCGTATTAAAACACTTTTTATCGAACCGTGAAATTGTTCAAGAAAATCGGCAGAGTAACAGATCGCCCAAGATGTGACAATTCATGTACTGTACGCGAACTACAAGCAATTAAAACAGTTAAGGGTTGTATCTACCGAATCCAGTAATAAATATCTATCTTGCATTATAACATAAGATGTAAGATTGAATGTTTACAACAGTTATAATGGACGATTGCTCACAGCTGATTTTTTTTTAAATGAGCGGTTAATAAAAACAGTTGTTAACTTGGTATGTAAACGAAAAACGTCGAAAAATCTTCACGGTTGAAAAATGTTATAACAAAAAAAATAATAGAATGTATATTTGGTTATCTAAATAAGCAGCAACATTGATTTTGAAGAGAGGTTATCATCCTATTAATTTGAGTCTACTACTACAGGATTATAGATATTCATTTTTATGAAAAGTATGTCAACAGATCGGCGAAAGCAAGCTCGTACAACCTTTTAACCCATTTGCATCCGCGAGCGGAATTAAGCGACAGTCGCGGACTATTCCGCTCTCAGTAATATTCTCTTGTCGCCGTAAAACATTTCGTGAATGTCTTATGAGCAGTATAGAAAGATTTTAAGGTTTAAAAATTTCGGAACATATAGCTCATTATCCTCAGGGTTTTCCTTATTCATTGTTCTTCAGACCTCTTTGACCGCTGTTAACATAGTGGGTATTTCTAATCTAAATATAAATTTTAAAAATAACTTAATTTCGTAACTTAAATTAAAATAAAATTTTATTTGCACAATGAATGGTAACCATTTTTCCGATTCGGAGTCCAGCGTGTAAATAGGAACAAGTCGAAAGCGTGTGTGTATTATTTCACACAGTGATAATTTTTTTATAAATTATATGATTCTCAAACAAGATGTATTCATAACTTCAAAGTATACATTGGGAAAGACAAGACTGATTCTGGATCTGCTAGTAAAAATATTGTGATGAATTTAATGAAAGAGAATGAACTATTTTATCAAGGATATTGCCTTTATATAGATAGCTGGTACAGTTATATCGTGAACTGTATAATTGCAAACAAATGTTGGTGGTACTGCAAGAGTAAATAGAAAAGAGATGCCTAAGGAACTAAAATCCGTTAGATTAGAAACGGGAGAAGCTACTATATTTTCAACAGAAGATATAGCTGCAGTAAAATGGAAAGATAAGAGAGATGTGGTTATATTAACAACAATACATTCTTTAGATTTTTCCAAGACGGGAAAAGTAAACCGATATAGTAGAGAAAAAATTTCGAAACCAACAGAAATAATAGATTATAATAAAAATATGGGTGGAATTGATATAGGCGACCCCTCATTCTCCGCATTGTGTAAATTTCACACAATGCGAAGATGTAGCAAAGCGTATAAAAAATATTTTTTTTATTTTGTGGATATGATGCTGTTAAATAGTTATATCCTTTTCAAGAAAAATAAAAAGGATCGATCTTTCCACATTTACAAGTAAAAACTAGCGGAAGAAATTATTGCCAAATATTTAAAAAATAAAAGGATAAGGAAGACATCATCTATAAATGATTCAATAACAAGATATACTGGCCGGCACTTTCCCACAAGAACACCTCCAATAGAAGCAAAGGGAAGAAAAACATCAAAGCGATGCAATGTATATTTATCTAAGTCCCTTAGAAGAGAAACTGTTTTTAAATGCGATATTTGCAATGTACAGTTATATAGACCATTTTAAAAATTACCATATTAATTTAAAAAATCTACAAACTATCTCAGTTTATTTACTGTACAAATGTATAATTCTATCTTTTGTCTAATCATTACACGTAATTTCTAAGTAAAATCAATAATTAACAAAAATACAAGAACTATTGTTGTGCAGTAATGCGCGGTGACACGACCGGCTGTCAATTGTACGACTCGGCTTTTAGACCAATCAATAGGGCAAAAACAAGAAAATTAATCCGGAATGGATTAGGCCGTTTTTTTTTTGTTGGGGGCGATGTTACAAGTAACAATATGTGTTTTGCAACTGAAAAAAACGCCGCATAAAGGTACTAGGAAGGTGCAAAGTTGGCGAAATTATGTTTTTCGTTCTTCAAGCATAGACAATGCATTTTAGAGAAAAAAGTTTTAGATAAAAGTTGTAAAGAATGAAAAAACCTTTAATTTGAGCCATTACTTGATAAATTACGTTGATTGATTATTGCAAAAAAAGCGAAAAACCATAAAAAATGGCCATTATTTACAAATCAATTATTTATTGCATTTTTCACTTTTTGAAACTTTTTCGGCATGCGTGGTGAAGCTTATACGAATTTAAACAAAATACCGTGTTGAAAATTCGAATTCGTTCATTAGTTGCTAACTTACTGTAAATTGTTTATCCCGAGATGCCCAATGTACGAGGCTATAACTTTTTAATGGCCGAATTTTTCCACTTTCAAAAGGGCTCAAACTCTTTAGCAAAATATTTTTTTTTATGTTATATTAGCGGCATATAAAAATTTTTGTATTTTATTGCATAAAAAGTCATTAGAAAAAGTAGTTCCTTATTTGCTAATAAACAATTAAATTTTCAGCGATCCTATACATTGTGGCAATTTATAAAATAGAAAATATTGTTAAAACACATATTGTTACTTGTAACATCGCCCCCAACAAAAAAAAACGGCCTAATCCATTCCAGAATTTTAGTCAAAAACAGGTGTTTTTTTTGCCCTATTGATTGGTCTATTTGTAACACTAGTAGCGATTGAGCTGTGGTACAAATGGATTAAGCAAATGGGTCAATTACAAGTTTTGTGAAATGTTAACGGGCCGCACTACTTTCTATCAAGGGCAGGAGATACGGTGATTCCTAGATGTGGTGGGTTAAGAAACGGTGTATTTTATGTGTAACTTGTTGAGAGAGACGTTGTTACATTTTTTTTGATAGAAGTAAATTTAAAACAAACGTTTATCTAAATAAATTATTTCAATTTACTTTGCTTTTATTTTTTTTTAAATATCCAATGCTGTGCTGCGAGTTGTACATAAATATCAAAGAGATTGTAATTAGTATGGGCCTGGGCTAGAATATACCAATAATCAGTATTGGAGAATGTTATATCGCTGAAGAATCAAACATGAACTTTTCAATACACAAAGTCATATATAGCTTCCGAATATTTTTCGAAAACTATAAAAAAAATTTTTTCATTGATTTACGTTAAATACGAATGTTAGAAGATATTTTGGAAAGTTTTAATTTTTTTTAATGTTTCATAATTCATACAGTAGAGGGTTAAAATCTATAATCGAACATCGTATTCTGTTTTTTTAAAAAAAACGTATTCAATTAGTCGTGTTTTGTTGTCGAAATGAAGACCCGCATGGAATTCTTTGGTTACCTAACAAACAATAAATATTTGGTTTATAATAATTCGAACCGATCGTCCCTGATCAAATCAGATATCTCTTACAACGATGATATCATCACCGTCCGACCTTCACAAATTCGTCTATATCAATCAATCTACGTCATACAAACATCCGGACTATCGATATGACAATTAGGGCCATCGTCGGCCCGGTCTGTATAAACGTTGTCGGGACGCCGCGCGACAAGCAACAACAGTCGCGCACGCGTTTATATTCGCCGCAGTCCCTCAACCTCGGCCGGCACGCTTCGCGGCCTGCATAACACGTGTGAGGCATGTGAGATAACGGTTCTTCATCACGTCGGTCGCAACAACAATGGTCGGATAAAAAGTCGACGCTGCGGCAATAACGTCTTTCTCGCGACAAGCACGGCGCGCAGCCGGTTGCAAATCGACGCCACAGGTTTTTGAGCTCCTTTTCAGCGAGACGGGCATGCTTTTCAGATACCTCGTGTTCGATGAAGTAATCTTCGACGGCCGCAACCGCACAGAACATCAAAATGTAGATCATCCGTCGCATCGTTCCGCACTTTTGTTTTCTTATTCTTAAAAGTCATTCGTGGGACGCGATTCTTTTGAATTGTTCGTGGGTTCGCTCCTTTTTTTAAACAGGTATTTAAATATGAAAAATTATATGTTTTAAACACTCTATATAGAATATATCTGGCTATTTTTCCGCACTGTCGTTCGGTGATTTAATTCAATCGTCGAACCATTGTTTCGTTTTATTGAAAATTCGAACACAATAGCAGTTCTGTAAACGAATGAATCGCTCATTTCGTACAATTCCGCGCTTTGTAATAAATCATATTATTTAATTTATCTTTCAACATATTTTACACATCGTTTATCAACGATATTCTTTTATAACAAACGTTTTATAAACGAATTAATCCGTATTGTTTCTATTTAGTCCATTTATATTTCACGTATCGACGAATTGAAAAAGTTTATTATTGTAAAATATTACACTATATTTTATTCTTAACTGAAATTAATTTAAATTATTTTTTTATGAATTAATTAAGCTTTCATTTTAAAACTGGGTACTCAAATATTCAAGTATGATAAGACACGCCTGTATTTATTATTGTATATAGACGATTAGATTGTTTTTGCTCTGGACCACTGGAGTAAGGAAAAAAATTAAACGAAGGGTTCATAAAATGAGAATTAAATATAAATTTTAGTAAAACAGAATATATACATTTTGTAATGTTGGAAGTTGGAGTGATTTGTACATTAAAGTGAATCTACCATAACATCAAAACAAATAACGAAAAATTTGTGACAGGTGAAAGTAATGAGAAGATTAGAAAGAAATGTCATCCTAATAAAATTCAATTAAATAATTAATTATAATGATAATGAATTAAAATAATATAAATATTTTTCACGGCCCATTTTAACACTCTAATCCATCATTGAGTAAACATATTATTAATAAATTCAATCATCTATTTTAAAAAAATACAACTTCAGATTAATAAAAGTCTTCGTTTATTTACTGATTGATTTAGAATGGAATCAGTTATGGAAAATCAGTGATCTAATGATCGATAATAAAAAAAATAGTAACTGAGTATATTCTCCATAACATATAAAAAAATCTGTCAGTTTTGATATGCTGACAAATACTCTTCTACACAAATGAACACCACAAGATTTTATTAAAATGTTCAATAATCATTCATTGTTCAATTGGATTTTATAATGTAACACTCTGACACGACCATTTAAATGCACATCACTGAATAAATCCAACAATAAATGATTATTAAAAAATAAATAAAATATTGTGGTGTCGAGTGGTAAGTGATTTGTTTGTGTTAAAGTGAATTTAGTACTGAAGAAATGGTAACAAAATTATATTTTTTAATAGATTTATAATCGTATGTTTTGTAATGCTATGGCTTGAAGGAAATTAAATAACTATTAAAAATAGATAATAGTACCAAAAGTAAACAATAAGTGATTATTGAAGAAATAAATTACTATATAATTAAGTACATTTAGCCATAGTATTAAACAAATATTGACTATAATATTCAGTATTTTTATTAACACTTATTCACAGATATACGAAAATGTTTTCTACATTTCCAATGACATTTATATCAAATTTTAAACATCATTAAAAGGAACACGATTTATATTTTACACGTATTTCCTGTTTGAATAATTAAATATAGAACGTTGTTTTTTTTCAAAAGCAAATATTTATAATACTCGATTCAGTTCGTTTATTTTACTTAACAGTCTATCAGATTTAATTTGTGAAAAATAGTTTTTTTAATAAATGCAATGACGTCTTTCCTAAAACATTTAATTTGAATTCCATTTCAGTAACGGATGAATCTCTTATTACTATTTATATATAAAGCAGTTATAAATAATTTATAAAAGTGTATAAAACTAGTTAATATCTGATTTGTAATTACATACGAAATTATTCAGTATGAATTATTCATCCGTTTGTAAAATCGAATGCATGCACTCGGATGTATTGTGATTGTTACAAATTGGTAAAAATAAAAGTCTGATAACAATAATATAAACGTGTGACCTGATGTAAATTTATACAAAAAGTGTCCTTGATATTTTAAGAAATGTCATTTTGTATAAGATTATATAAATATACAGAAATAATCATTAGTATGGACAAAATCATTCACGGTGTATCTTGTTAGATATAACTCTATTTATCTAAGTATGGTGATTGATACAAACAGATCAGTGATTGTGAAAATAAATATAAATATAAAAATGACACGAAGCATGTTTGGATGAAAAATATCAACATTTAAATCAAAAAACAAACTAACATTAAAGAAAAAAGTATAAGTCGTTAGTTGTTTTGGAGTTGTGCCAAACTCACTTTCATGCAGATGACATCACCCCAACACTAAAAGATATTGTAAAAGTGTTATCAATTATTTATTGTCCACTTTTACAATATCTTGTAGTTATAATTCATCTCTATGAAAAAAGTATTAGATCAATGTATCATTTTGATTTTTAGTTATGACAATGATACATTGAAAAACATTCAAATAAATACTTTAAACAATTTACAGATGTATGGAAAAATGAATATTGGATTTAATAATAAAACAGAAGAGAATAAAATGTATACGAAAGCAAATAAAGGAGTGGATTCTAAAGTAGGAAGAAGTAAGACAAATTAAACAATACGAAAATAACTGATAGATATCAGTAATTATTGATTGTGAAGCAAGAGATATACAGCAACCATGAAATGAATAGCTGAGATAAGGAGGTGGTATATTAGAGTTTTTATAAAAAATGTATGGGACTAAACACGATGGATAATTTGAACTGGAAGAATTAAAAAAATCTTCACCTAACAGTTTATTGATAAAGACTAAATTATACATATATATATATATATATATATATATATATATATATATATATATATATATATAAACTCAAGTATTTAATATAAAACTGTAAAATTTCAGCTTTCTGTACTATACCGGACCATTTATACTGTACCTCTAAAAGAGCTGGTAATATTTAAAGTTCCTACCGTTAGATAATTGCATTGTATTTAATATTAACAGTTTTTAAAATATAACCTTGAAATTTAAAATAAATCACTTGAATATGTCTGTGTTAAAAATTACCATATATAAAATACATTTTAACTATTAAAGAAATAATTAATAGAAACATACAGATAAATATATAAGAAACGGTAACAGCTTATTTAACACCTAAATTAAATTTTTAAGAAGTTAATTATTGACTAAATTAATTTCACACTAACATTGTTTTCATGTGCTCGACTTTTTAATTTATTTACTTAACTGTAATGGAATAAATTAAACGTACAGTTAAATACCATTCAATGCATTATACATTCTAAGTTTTATATATAATTTTAATTCATTTTCAAATTAGATTGTTAATATGTATACACAATTTGGATGAAAGCATTATTGCAAATGTATTTATTATCTTTACAATAATATACAATTATATATATATATATATATATATATATATATATATATTAGGTTGTCAAATATCTCCCTTCCGCCTTTTTGTCTTATATATATATATGACAACATATATATATATATATATATATATATATATATATATATATATATATATATGTATGTATATTTTATATGACTATGTATATATAATAAATTAAAAGAATTATGATAGTACTATACAATTCATTATTTTTTCACAAGATTTATAAAGAAATATAGTATCATATTATTATTTTTTTACAACTGTAAAAATTCAACAAAAAGTATATTTAACAAATATATGTACATATCGAGTCTCATCAGAAGCACACAATTTAATTTTTAAATAGAACGTATCTTTTTTTTGAGTGAGAAATAATATTTTTTTGAGCGATGATGAGTGTGCGCTCCTGATGGGATACCCTATATATATATATATATATATATATATATATATATATATATATATATATATATATATATATTAGGTTGGCAAATATCTCCCTTCCGCCTTCTGGTCTTTTGAATTTCGCAGCTATGTACAAAAAAAAAAAAAAAAGCGGAAGGGAGATATTTGCCAACCTAATATATATTTATACACACATATTTTTTCTTTAGAAAGAGACACGAGTGAATCAGAAAAAAGTTATGAACATTATACCAAAATTGAGAAATTGAAAATGAATGGACCGGTTATATAGCAAGAAAACAAGATCATCGATGGAACAACAAAAATTATTGATTGGAAATCCGAAAATAAAGATTATCCAAATATGACGCCTAGATTTGTGTTTGATTAAAAATAAACATGTGTATAGGGCGGTTTATAGTTTCTTTTTAATAAAACACAATTCACATTTGAATGACCATATATAAAAAGATCTAAGAATAAACCCACAGATATATATATATATATAGGATAGAGTTATAAGAAATTTTGTCGATTTGGAATGAAACAGATAGGAATTGTATCGGTCGAAATGGAAAGTTTTAGCAGAGGTTTTCCATCCAACAGTGAATAAATAGACAATGATATTGAGTTGAGTGACTTTTTTGTGAAATGTAAACTTGTGATAGTATCAAAACGAACGATGATTATCATAATATAATAATAAACGAATAGAGATAATAAATATTTGAATACAATTTGATGGCTTTGTAAAAATAATTATTTACGGAAATGAAATTATCTGATTACTGAAAATAATTTTAAATTATACTACAAAAACATCAATTACTATATGTTTTTTTAGTAAATATGAACTTGTTACAAAATCAACGTAAAAGAAATACTAATCTTCTCTCAATACATTGTTTGTTCTTCGATTAAAAGTTAATAAAAATAAATCTGGTTAATAATTTACATTTAACAACATTAAGATGTGAACATTTATACCTAAATTCACTGAATAAATTTAAACTACACTCGACATACATAAAATGAAATTTTTTCAACATTTTCAATTTTCTATTGAAAAAAAAACGTACTGAATTATAATTGCGAACAACAACACTTTTTTACAGAATCTTTTTCACATGTCATCTGTTGGATAGAACCTTTTTAAGTCTAACGTAATTACGTTTTTTTTTTCGGTACACGATTCCGTGTTAGTGAATAATTATGATAAATTGTTTCGGACAAGTTCACACAAACATATAATCATTTTATTTTGTTCATATCAAATGACATATTTTTATATAGTTTTTTTTAATCTATATAGAAGTTTTCAAAGTTCAATGTAATTTATTAAGTTCAAATTTAAGTTTATCAACACAAATCTAAATTTGAAAAAGTATTATAGATGTAATATTTTTTTAACTTAATTATATATATATATATATATATATTTAAAAATACATTTTTATCTATGAGAAATAATTAAACCTGTTTATAAAATTAATTGCAATAAATTGTATTGTATGAATAAAATTAAAATAAAATTATTTTCACCTGTTATCAAATAATTTTTAATATTTTATAAATTAACGATTGTTTTATGATCAGATTCTTAAAAACTGCTTGAAAATTGAGAACGAAACAGTTACATTTTTTATTAATTAATATTAAAGTTAAAGTAGAAACAAATAAAGAAAAAATTCCATATTTATCAAATATTTTACCTTTTTTAAAAAAAACTGAATAAAAATACAATTAAAACTGTTTCTTATTTGTAATTAAATTCATTTAAATTTGTAAGACAATAAGAATTTTATCAGGAATTGTAATTCTTTATAGTCATTAATTTTAACTTTATATTTTTTTGTAAATCAAAATTTTTTAATCAATCAATTAATATATATATATATATATATATATATATATATATATATATATATTGTGTGTGTGTGTGTTATTATAGAAATATAAATCAAAACATTTTATAAAACGCAATGAACACAATTTTTATTTTTAATGAATGAAATTTATAATTAATTTAATTAAATTAATATTAAGTTTTATTAAATTAAATTAATTTCACTTGTATGAAAAAAGTGTTATAAAAACATCACCACTTACACTTTTAAACAATTAAAAATTATTTCCAATACCCTAAATTAAAATTGTTTATTACATATTTATATTCTTGATAATATTTAAAAAGTCCTATGTTTTTTTAAATGAAAACTTTTGAAATATTAGGAATATTTAATAAGTTATTTTAATTTTTTTAACAATTCAAATACCTCATTCGCTGAAGTTAAACACACACGTTTTTTAATAAAATTAAAAATAATTTTAAACTTTTCCTCTTACATCTCGCACATGTACGTTTATCAATTCATTGTGAAAATAAATCGCCGAGTAACTGAAATGTCCACGTCTTTATCATAAGAAAAAAAGATTGTTAAGTCTGACGAACGCGTTCGCGCCCGTTACAAATATCTTACTGTTCACATTGTCAGTGGATTCACATGCAGGAAAAATACCTTCTATTATTTACAAGCACGGCAAGAGAATTGAAATTATTATGAAATGTATCGCACGGTGAGTATGCGAATACAATACGCATTCACATTAATCACGTATGCGCTTCGCAGCCATCAGGGCCGGTGTTCATAAAAGTGCATACGGATCTCGATGGACTGACTGCGTGTCGTATTTACTGAATGCTTTTCTTAAAAAAGATCCGTACGTGCGTTTCGGACACACTACCGGTTTTGTACACTGACCGGCGGTATCGCGAATCCGGTTCCGATGTCAAGGGTTCGAAACTCGTCTTACGATACGTGTATGTACATGTTTATTATACAATCGCGTGCTAGATAATGGATTCTGTGCGGAAATTTCGAATTATGTTATTTTATATAAACAATCTTGTCGATGTTAACAATGCCGGATTTAATAAGCATCGACCTGGTACATAAAACTTCAATTTATTATTTATAAATTCCTGTATTTATTTATTAAGATTTTGGTATTTATAAGACGGTCCTGCACTTTAAAACAAACTTTATATTAAATTAATCTCACACTTCTATTTGACAGTTACTTATCCACATTTCATATCATGTTTTATTTATATAATAAACGTTGTTTAATTCTAAGAAAGAGTGTAATTAAAATGCGAAATATTTTTAGCGAAACAATGCGCCAATAAAAAAATATGAACCTGCATCGAATATGAAATTAATTATTAGTTAATAAATTTCAAATAGTTACCTATTATTTATCTATTAGATGAAATTGAATGGATGACTCCTTTTTCATTGAAACGTATATGTAAATGTAAAATAAAAATCATAATTTATTCATTTCAAGAATTTTAATTGACAGATGAATTTCTAGCACATAAAAGCATTTAGGTTGATTGTTGTTTAACCGTTATGTTACTACCCGGGTACACATGTACCCAATTTCGCCTTTGCGTTGAAGCCAATAAATTTCTATGGGAAGGATCGTTTTTCCCAGTCAGATCCCCATTATTTGAGAAATTTCGAGAAGATTTAGGTATTTATATATTTTTTTTGATTAAAAAAATATTAATTCAAATGACATTTAACTGATATACCCCTCTAATTACTATCCGGGTACACGTGTACCCATAAGTATTTTGTAAAAGGCAAGATTAAATTAAATAAATAAAAAAATAAGTAAATACTATGTTTTAATTATAGGACTTTATTGTATTTTCAAAAAAAAAATAAGCCGAAAAATGTCATTTTTCAGAAGGTGATGGACAATTTTTATAAACTGAATACGTTGAAGAATGTTCATCATAAATAGTTTTCTGGCATTGCACACATGATTTGCGAGTCTTTCTTCTCCGTTTATGCGGTGCTGCATGACAAATGCAGCAAGAACTAACGACAATTTTATGACCACGTATATCACGTTGAGTTGGAATAGTAGTAGATGTAGAAGCAATCGACATAGAAATAGATGAAGTTTGTATGCAGGAGATTGACTTCATTATCATGTTCTCGATCGCTAATTTTGTAGACAAGTTTCTTGTAATTTGCACATTGAGGGAACGGTCTTGAATGATTGGAAGACAAAGCTTTAATCATAATTGTCTCAAAAATACTCGGCGTTGATTTGTCTTTTTCTTGAGCATACAGTTATTTTCGAAATAAATAATATATACTGCAAGAGCTGCAATATCAACGATATTAAAGAACAATGCAAGTAGCCACCTATTTGTACGCTTTCTTACATTATAGCGTCCTACTAATTTGTCCATAATATCTACACCAGATTTTGTTTTGTTATAAAAATGGATTATGTCGGATTTATTTTTGAGTCCAGTCATTGCATCGTCGTGATGCATCGATGACAAAACTATGACGGTTTTATTTATTTTTCTTAACACATATGAACATATTGTCACATTGTCGTTATAGCCAAATAATGAAGAATTTATTCTTCGAGATTTTGTCTGTGTCATTTCTGCAGGAATATATTTTTTATTACGTTTCAATGTCCCAGCGACTGTCAACTTTCATGGTAGTAAATGACGTGCTAACGGGAGAGTTGTAAAAAAAATTATCCATGGTAATATTTTGGACTGATCCTTTGTACGGAGCCATCAACTCTTTTACAATTCGCTCTCCTAATTTTTTTTCTCTACCTGATACTGATTGTCCAGTATAAATTTGACCAGTGAGAGGCTAGAAGTTTTCCGCATCACAAATCCACCATATTTATATAACAGACGCCACCAGATAGACGAATTTAGGGCCGCAATAATGACATTTTGTAATGGGGTACACGTGTACCCGGGTAGTAATCAATGTGGAAAATTTCGGGTAGTAACATAACGGTTAAATACGGGTCTATAAGAAAAATATAATTTGAATATATAGTTTAATTACATCAATTCAAGCTCTTAATAACTAATTAAGAGATTTTAAACAAATTCAAAAATATAAATATACCTTTAAATGACATTACCAAGAATCATTTTGTTCTTATTAGTATTGTTTTGAATTAAATACAGCCTTCTTCGTCTGTTCGTTTTTTTTTATTTGATAGAATAGCAGGATATGTTTGAATGAGTTTTAGTAATCTTTTAATATAAACATTATAACATTAAAATGTTCTAATTAATATGTTTTATCATGCAATTGAAATGTTGACAAAATATCAACATTTAAATCAAAAAACAAACTAACATTAATGACAAAAGTATAAGTCGTTAGTTGATTTGAAGTTGTGCCAAACTCACTTTCATGCAGATGACATCATTCAACACCAAAAGATATTGTAAAAGTGTTCATCAATTATTTATTGTCTACTTTTACAATATCTTGTAGTTATAATTCATCTCTATGAAAAAAGTATTAGATCAATGTATCATTCTGATTTTTAGTTATGACAATGATACATTGAAAAACATTCAAATAAATACTTTAAACAATTTACAGATGTATGGAAAAATGAATATTGGATTTAATAATAAAACAATATATGAAGAGAATAAAATGTATACGAAAGCAAATAAAGGAGTGGATTCTAAAGTAGGAAGAAGTAAGACAAATTAAACAATACGAAAATAACTGATGGATATCAGTAATTATTGATTGTGAAACAAGAGATGTACAGCAACCATGAAATGAATAGCTGAGATAAGGAGGTGGTATATTAGAGTTTTTATAAAAAAATGTATGGGACTAAACACGATGGATAGTTTGAACTGGAAGAATTAAAAAAATCTTTACCTAACAGTTTATTGGTAAAGACTTTAAATTATATATATATATATATATATATATATATATATATATATATATATATATATATATAAACTAAAGTATTTAGTATAAAAGTGTAAAATTTCAGCTTTCTGTACTATGTCGGACCATTTATACTCTACCTCTAAAAGAGCTGGTAATATTTAAAGTTCCTACCGTTAGATAATTGGATTGTATTTAATATTAACAGTTTTTAAAATATAACCTTGAAATTTAAAATAAATTACTTTAATATGTCTATGTTAAAAATTACCATATATAAAATACATTTTAACTATTAAAGAAATAATTAATAGGATCTTTGTCATTTTTTTCTTAATGACAATTCCACATTTCCATTTTTTATGTTATTGATTATCATTGTACCAATTTTTGATTGAATTAAGCACTTATTTTTATTGTCTAAGAATCAACACACATAAATGAAAATCCTGTCATGATGGATTGTAATCCAGTTTCTAATCTTATGAAAAGAAGAAGAAAAATGTAACAAAAAATCGTATATTTCTCGATAAATTTCCTTTAGTGTAAAAAAGAAAATAAAATATAAGATTGGATATGCTGAGCATGGCTGTCAAAAACATTTATATAGACATTTCGCTACCACCAAATATGAGCTATATCTCCTGTCCATCGTAATAAATTATTTATATGGACGAGGAATGACGTTCATGTGACATACATAGCTCGAGGCTAGAAGAAACGATGTACAGCCGCGCAAGATGCTCGATGTATGGAATCATAAAAAAGCGGTAAAATAATTCGTAAGTGGATTATTGATTCAATGTATGGTTGCCGTGGCAACAACGACAAATAATTGTAGATGTAGAGATTGAGTAACGTTGTTGAAACAAATGTTTTATTTAGACATTTGTGACGAAACGCTGTAATTTCGATAATTACAAAGCATTAAATACTTTGTGCGAAAACACATACATACGTGTGTATACAAATGATGAACGAAATAATGGAAATACTAGATAATTCTGTGAAAAAAATCTTGTAATGGAAACATTGAGAAAAGCATGCATGTTTGTTGATGTTATTTTCGTTTTTTAAAAAAAAAATATATTATAGATTGCATTAAATAATAATTAACATGTTTCGAAATGAGCGATTTGACATATTTTGAAAGAAGACAGATTTTTAATGTAAGTTTATTTGATTTGATAAGTCGTGTTTTATTGTACGTTATTTTCTGCTACTGAGCTTGGTTTATATTATGTTGTCAAGTATCTCCCTTCCGCTTTTTTTTTTGTACATAGCCGCGAAATTCAAAAGACAAAAAGGCGGAAGGGAGATATTTGACAACCTAATATTTGAAGCTAGATTTATATAATCTTGATTTCTTAGTCTCTTGCATTTAAAAATAAGACGGTCTTGTTATGATTTAGGTCTGTAATTGTGATTACAGGAATATTTTAAAGAATTAAGTATATCGAATAATCCAAACATTTTTATAAACAATAATACCATCTTAAAAAATAATAATACCTCTACACATCATTTATCAATATATAAACTTGACTTTAAAAACATGAAAAAGAACTTCGATATCTACCCTGACTAGTACAATCGTTAAATTGAAATACAATCAAATTTGAAAATTGGAGATTTAGGAAATGGAATAAGAAGTAGATTTCCTTTCCTATTATTTTTCCAAAAACTTGCAATAGTTTTAAATAAGAAAACATATAATATTTCATTACACTATTCAGAAATTATGTCTGTCCAGTCCAAAAAGTATACAAGTTGTATTAAAGGTAAGTGGGGGTCCTATTTCATATGAATAAAGAAATTTGTAGTTCATTTGTGTTTTTTTTTATTTTACTCTCTCTCTCTCTATATATATATATATATTTGTGTGTGTGTGTGTGTATGTGTATAAATACTAAACATATGTGGGAATAAAGGAAATCTAGAACGGATTTCACTTGATAACAATGAACGATTACAATAATGCAAGTCACTTATTTAATAAAACATATTTTTTCAAAAAAAGTCAGCAAACAAACAAATAATAAATGTACAGGTAATCTATGTTGTTGGAGTTGGATGTCGGCGATGCAATCGACTCTGACACATGCAAATGTACCAGCGGCGTGCGGAGGACATCGAATACACGTCACGCGATGTGGCAATCCTTTTTCGGGTCGCTGCTTACAACGTTTTGCTTCGGTGATCCAGTCAACAGCAACAATGCATCATGTATTCGTATTGTTCGCATAACGTGTATCCATTCAACGGGCATCCGAAGTTATTGAGACACGTCACTGGTAAATTATCTAGAAAATCGGTTCTTGTATCGATCGACGAACCTCGTATCGTCCTTGAAGGAACTCATATTGAGATAAATATGTCATATTTTTTCATAGACGAATGGTTATCATATATTGTACGATATTAAAAAAATATTATATTACATACATATATGTATATATCACCATCAGACTCTTTTTATCCACTGCTGGATGATGAAGGACTCTTCTAAAGCTTTCTACTTCGACCATACACACATACACATGTATATATATATATATATATATATATATTTACATTTCATATCAATCTGTTTGGTTAGTATGGCATGACCAAATATCAGTGAATGATTAAGATTGAATAAGACTTTCGTCCAGCAGTGGGCTGATATATACCGGTATTATATATAGGTGTTTTTTTTAAACGTGATAGAACTTTAAATTGAGTCCCTATCGAATGTTCTATATAATTTAAAAAACACCTTTGTATAAACATGTATATGTATGTATATATAAAGGTATGATAAAGAATGTTTTTTAGGTTAGGTAGAACTTTTGATAGGGATTTAATGTTCATCACGTTTTAATGTTCTATATATATACATATATATATATATATATATATATATATATATATATATATATATATATATATATATATATATATATATATATATATATATATATATATATATATATATATATATACAGTGAGTCAAAGTGAAACTCATACAGAGTTATGTTTCCAATAATTTTACACATATATTTTAATATAATAACAATTTTATTTATTTTTCTTGGTTAATTTCTTTATTAAGGTTATTTTTATAATATTTGAAAATTTCAATCGTAAATTAATACTTTTACTCCAGAAAAAGTAACAATTTCTGAAAAATGAACAAAAAATACATCAAAATGAAACTCATACAACGAACAAATTATTCATTAAATTAAAATTTACAATGGATTGAATTATTTTAGTACTTAGTAGAGTAGCCTTTATTAATTTTTATAGCCTTTAAACGATTCGGGCTGGATTTAACTAATTTTTCACAATAAGCTGGATCAATTTTTCCCCATTCTTCTAATAACGCTTTTTTAAATCATTGTTATTAATAATAGTGTGTGTTCTAATGGAAACTTTTAAGTGATTCCGTAGATTTTTAATCACACTTATATCAGGCGATTTTGGTGGTGTTTTCAGTACTTTGGGGCAATTATAAAACAACCAATCACGTGTTTTATAAGCTTTGTGCTTGGGGTCGTTGTCCTGATAAAAATTAAATGTTTGTAAAATCACAAGTTTTTGAGCACTGGCTTTCAAATTTTTTCTTAATAGAACAATATAAACATTTTACTTCATAATGCCATCTATAAAATTAAATTTCCAACCCCTCTCGTAGACATACACCTCCATACCATACTATGACCGATATTATGTTTGACTGTAGAATGTAAGTGTTTTAAAAATATTTCTGTAATTGGTTTCTGCCATACATTAATTCTCCCATTGGATCCAAATAAATTATATTTGCTTTCGTCCGTAAATAAAACATCTTTCCAATAATTAAAACTCTTATTAACATGTTTCAGAACGAAGATTAACCTTTTGTTGCGATTAGCTAGATTTATGAAATTTTTCTTCCTGGCAATATGAGTATGAAACTCATTTTTATTTAATATATTGCGAATTGTTTGGGGGCTTAGTTTTTTATTTAGATACTTTTTAACTTCTAAAGTCAATTTGGGAATTTAATTTTTGAATTTTCTTTAATTTTTCGTAGAATCCAACGCTCGTCATGGTCAATAAAAATCTTGCGGAGACTCTTTTTGACTTTATTGTCAACACTTTGATCATTTTTAATTTTTTTATTACAGATTGCATTGTAGCGTGGTTTCTATTAACTATTTTCTCAATTTCCCGTAGAGATTTTCCATTTTTTTAATGAAAAATCATTAACTTTCGCTCGTCTATCGATGATTGTCCCCTTTGTCTACTCAAAGTGAAAATCCAACTTATATTTTTTACAGAATGATTATAAACGACTTAACAATAGGTTTTTTTTATAACCAAAGTGACCAAACACATTTGAAGAGTATACTTTCTTAACACAGCAGTTTTCAAGCGAGAATAATTCGTTGTATGAGTTTCATTTTGATGTATTTTTTGTTCATTTTTCAGAAATTGTTACTTTTACTAGAGTGAAAATATTAATTTACGATTGAAATTTTCAAATATAATCAAAATAACCTTAATAAAGAACTTAACCAAGAGAAATAAAGAAAATTGTTATTATATTGAAATATATGTGTAAAATTATTGGAAACATAACTGTATGAGTTTCATTTTGACTCACTGTATATAAATCTTGTTGAAGAATGATTAATTTGTATAAAAATATATTAGCCACATTTTCGAAACCAATTATTATAAAATGTTTCTTTGAATAAGCTTCGGAAAGTATTAGTCTTTAAATAATTCAACATTAAACACTTTTATAAGAAAAAACGTGATGCCGAGTACTAAATAATTTCTTTCCTTGAAATTAAATAATTTAGAGTTATAAAACCAGCTATTAATAAAACCAAATTTCAGAAAATATTAGACCAGCACATCAAATCCGTTTACGATTGAAATTTTCAAATATAATAAAGAAAATTGTTATTATATTAAAATATATGTGTAAAATTATTGGAAACATAACTCTGTATGAGTTTCACTTTGACCCACTGTATATATAAAATCAAGTGAAAAATTAGTCTTATGATTAACTATAACAAGACAAAAGTAATGTGTAATGACTTTCAGATTCGAAGAAAATCAAATTAAAAGAAACAGAAATAGAGGTTAAAAACTATGTGTTTTTATGACAGCTTATTAAAACAATAAGAACCTTTGTAGATTAAATAAACAGGAAAATGGAGTAAAAATGAGATAAAGATAATTTAGAAAAAATGTCTATATTATAGAATCAAATACTTTTTTATGTTTTAAAAGTTTTGGTCAATGCTATATTTCTTATTCTTACTTATGGTACTGAAATATGAATCTTAAAAACCAAAACAATTAAACGACTTCAAATTAACACAGATAAGTATTGTAAATGCGTGTTAGGAATAGCATGTAGAAACAAGAAGAGAAACTCGTAGGTAGAGAAGACAACCGATGGACAATATAAGTGATTGATTGAAAACTCAAAAATATAATAATGCTCAAGAAGAGACATGTGGATAGGTAGGATGAAGATATGAGAAAATTCATCTGTGTAAAATAATAGAGAAAATCCTAATTCGTGCAGATTTCAAAAAAATCATTTTATTTCGTGAAAATGAGAAAGAGAAAAACAATCATATATACAGAAAATCAATTTTTTTCTATTTGAATTCTGAAGTGACAAATTGATTTCAACAAGAATGAATCACTTTGTCCAAAATTATAAGGTTCTATAAAATTTTTCAATAATCATTTATATTTTACTTTATTCGCTGATGTACATTTCTATCGTTATGTTATCATCGACATAATTCTTTATAATAAAATCTGCACAATAAGTAATTATTAAACACTGTTATAAAATCTTGTAGTGTCGGAGATCAGTGTTGTGGTAAATTCGTTTGTATTAAAGTGCATTTACCACAATACAAAAACAAACAATAACAAGGATCGATGGTCGATGACTGCAGAAATGTAAAATGTTACGCGATCGTATCCAATACGTTTATTGCCATGTAAATAGAACCAATAACTCACCGTAAAACCTCGCACATCCGCAACAGTATCCGCGAACAATGGCCGGATCGTCGTCGCAGAAATGTTGAGGGCATCCAGTGCACCTCGGTCCTAGACCGAATGCCGGGAAATGCACTTAAAAGAAACAACGTACATTTATAAATATATTTAGTGTGAACGAACACGATGTACGGACGTTGCGCGGAAGGGGCGTGCAGGTGTAAAGGAAATACGTCGAAACGTGATCGGGATGCGAATCGATCTATTTGTCTTGACAATCGCTCGAAAACGAGACAGAGACTGATGCGTGGACATTTGCACGGTGGCGTTTTCGTTTTATTATTTGCTACGTGTGCATGTGTTTTTTTATTTTATTTTCGACGAGCGCTTCGGAATTTAATGAATGAATCGATCGGCAAGAATTCAATTATCAATTAAATCTCTGTGCGTAGCTCAATTAATTGTCAAATGTTTTGTTCTAATATGGATGTTACAACGTTATTCCCGTGACGAGACGATTCTCTATTTTCATATATTTTATGAAGACAATAAGCGATTGTTTCCTATATGTAAAATCATCAGTAAATAGAATTTCATAAGAGAGCACATTAAGTATAGAAAAGACAATAATGAAAAAATAGTAAACTGCATTTGTGAAATTCCCGAAGGACCGTTTTTGTAGAAGCAAAATCTTCAAGATTGTTATTTAATTCAGCTACCACATTTCATATTGGTAAATAAAATGTCATTTATGAGAGCTTTAGGTGCCAGCGCCATTTTCTAACACTCGAACATGTTGTAACAGAGGTTTAAAGTTTATACAGAAAAATTTGACCGTGCAACACTATCACTAGGGCATATAGTAATTACAAACCAACGTTGGTTTCATAATGGTGCAATTTGACACCAGAGCAGTGGAGTTTTGTATGCAGTCGCTAGAGACGAAATAGTACTATCGAAACTCGACGTTATTAATGGTTAAGGGGGTATTCTAGTCTAGAATTTCGAAAAAATCGATTTTTTTTGGCATATTTTCAAAGTTTAGACCTTTAAGAATATGTCCTTGAGAGGATTTTTCGAAATTCGAATTATTTTCGGAGTTAGAGCTATTTTTGTGACGCGCCAATCAATCCGGTCTGGCCGGAACGAATCAACTTTAAACGCGTTTTTCTCGAAACTACTTTTTTCGACACGGTTATCAAGTTCTAATGGACCGATTTACTTTAAATTTGGTACAGAGCTTCTCAATATAACAGTGATTGTCTCTGCCTAAGATTTTTTGAAAATTTAGTTTTTTACTATTTTTAAAAAATTCCGAAAGTTGAAAAAAATAGGGCAAAAAATGACTGTTTTTTCACACTGCCACCATTTTGCGAAAAAAACAATTTTTAATTTCCCTAGGCAGAGATACTACTACAACCTTTTTTTCAATAATTTCAAAAAAAAATTTGTTTCGGATGACCGGAAGGGTTGGAATCACGTCAACCAGGAGACACCTTTTTTTCGAGCCTCCACTTTGCCAGCCTGTACCTTTTTCAATTTTGAATTTTTGTTTTTAATAATACTTTTTTATACTCTTAAAATGTCAATAAATAACTGATAAAAAATGGATAGTAAAAATATTTTGAAACACCTAAAATTCGTGCGTTTAGACTAGAATACCCCCTTAAATAATTCGAAAAAATATATAAGAAATTATTTTTTCTCTCGAACGGCATGCAAAAATTTAAAATCTAACGAACAATTCTGAAGAATTCATGATAAATCGTCGACGTGTATTCAATAACGTTAGTTCCATTCGCAATTAGATTTTACTGCATATTCGAAAATTTCCCAAAGCCATATAAATAATCCGTAATTAATTAAAAAACTATATTTGTCAGCAAATTTTATCCTCTTTTGAATTTTATAAACAAAAATTGATTCTCTCTAACGGTTTATTCGCAATATTGCAAAAATGAAGTACCTGTATAAGCATAATTGTTATAATAAGTCAAATTGAAATTATCCAGGCTCGTACTGCTATTTTTCAAGAAAAATAGTGAACTGATTCTGATAGTGAATTGAATGCTCTTTTAAATGGCATAAACCAAAATGGTGTATCTCTCACTGTTCTCTTGAAAGATTAAGAAAACCATGAATTTGCATAAATACCTATGTTAATACGAGGGTAGTCCCATAAGTACCCGGCCTGACCTAGAGATGGCGGTAGTTGTTTGAAAAATATCACTGTATTAGAAAGTACACAATCTATAAAGCATATGTTTCAAGTTTGAGGACGCCACGTTGTTTAATATTTGTTTGGCAGCCATCAATAGTGAACGTTTTCAGTGAATTTGTGAAAATGGAGAAAATTGGTCATCGTTACGTGATACAATACTTTTATTTGAAAGGCCTCAGCCCAACCAATATAAAAGCTGAACTGGATTCTACTCTGGGTGAGTCTGCTCCTTCGTTTACAACAGTGAAATATCGGGTAGCAGAGTTTAAACGAGGCCGTACGAGCTGCCAAGATGAGCATCGCAGTGGTCGACCAAATGAGGTGACGACTCCAGAAATGGTGAAGAAAATCCACAAAGCGGTACTGGATGATCGTCGACTGAAAGTGCGCGAGCTAGTAGACATAGTAGGCATTTCAAAAAGTGCGGTACATCGCATATTATCTGAAAATTTGGACATGAGAAAGCTGTGTGCAAGATGGGTGCCGCGTTTGCTCACACTCGAGCAAAAACAGTGTCGTGAAGATGTTCCAATTGAGTGTTTAACGAAGTTTCACAGCAACAGAGCAGAATTTTTGCGCCGTTTCATAACCATGGATGAAACATGGGTCCATCACTTCACACCCGAGACAAAAGAACAATCAAAACAATGGACTGAAAAGGGAGAACCGACTCCAAAGAAGGCGAAGACCGTTTCATCTGCAGGCAAGGTCATGGCGTCGGTTTTTTGGGATGCGCGTGGGATAATTTTCATTGACTATCTTGAAAAAGGAAAAACTATCAACGGCGAGTATTATGCGAACTTATTGCAACGTTTGAGCGAAGAAATCAAGCAAAAACGGCCGCATTTGGCTAAGAAGAAAGTGTTGTTTCATCAAGACAATGCACCAGCTCACAAATCCGTTATTGCAATGGCCAAAATTAATGAATTAAAGTTTGAATCGCTACCTCATGCACCCTATTCGCCAGATTTAGCCCCCTCGGATTATTTTCTGTTCCCAAACTTGAAAAAATGGCTCAGTGGTCAAAGATTTCCCAACGATGAAGAAGTGATGTCGGCAGTTATGGGTATTTTGAGGAGCAAGAGAGTTCTTATTATAAAAAGGGTATCGAACTTATTGAACATCGCTGGGAAAAGTGTATAGAGCTGAAAGGAGATTATGTTGAAAAATAAATATATTTTTTTTCCAAAATTTTTGTGTTTTCTTTGTTGGGTCGGGTACTTCTGGGACCACCCTCGTACATACGTCAATGTTCAAAAATTTACTAAGGTCGTACGAATGATCTACAAATAATGAAAAAATATATTTTTAATAATTTTTGTGCAAATTGCAAGAATATATCTAGAATCAATGTTATGACTTATCTCTCATAGTACATACATACGACTATACTGTTAATAGTGGGGAAACGACGACTCTGGCCGAAGAGATTGCAACCGATACGCGCCAAACTGATTTACGCTATCTCCGCGCTAGTTCATCGACTATGGTCGTATGTTATAACCATGTTAAGTATGTCACAGAACAAAAAATATTTTTAACAATTTAAAGCGCTTTATATGCATTTTTGTCTACGTTTTTATTAATAACATATGAAAAATATAATTTTGCATCTGAAAAAAAGCGTCATCATTATCATTACTTTCAATTATTGTTATTTACCCAAACATAAAAAAATATTTTAAATATACTGTGAATCAAATTCGAAAATATTCAAACTAAGTGACACGTATTTACGACTAAATTAAACGCATTAAAATTTTCGAACTCCGAAACGTAAACAAACAATTAACATAAACTGGTATTAAAATATTTCCACTTCATCGTCGTGAATTTTAAAATCGTGAATGCAAATTTACATAAACACGTCACCGTTTATGTAAATATCGCTGCATGATTTAATTTTGATTCTGGTACACTTGTTTATTTTCCTACATCGATTTTATTCAAATCGGCCAGGGCAAACGTGTCATACTTTTCTTTTTATTAACATAAATATTTTTCTCTTGGAGAAAATATACATACTTTATAATGTTCTATGAAACTTTTTTTTGCACGGGTTGCGAAATTCAAAAGACATCAATGACATTTACATGAAAATACATGCCAGCGATTATGTTAATTTTACTGCATCGATTTTGTACTTACACTTGAGAAAGTTTCGTTTTTTTCCCTCTTTTATAATGATTTATTATACATTAGGTTTAACCGTTTTAAAACCACGAACACAAATACTCGATGTATTTAATAAACTCCTATACATATTTTTTAAATGAAATCAAATGATAAGACAAAAATACATTTTTTTTATTCAAATTATATGTTTATCGAGATATATTTTTAAATAAAGTAATTATCAGATTTCATTCAAAATTTTAATAATAACAAAACATGTTTACGATTGCAAGCTTAGTTACAAGATTCCATTTTTAGAATAATCAACATCAATACTTTTTAATCTGTTTTTAAAAGTCTTTACTGAGAAATAGAGATTTGAAAATATTGAAACAAGTCCCAAGCTCGAAAGTTTCAATGAAAGATTGAACATTCAACAATTTTTTCCTGTAATTTTCCAATTTTCTTCCTGGTAAATAACTATTTCTATCATAGAAAGAAGGAGTTATTCTTTGATTAAAATCCTCCCAAGTTAAATCTAAGATTTGAAAGAAGAAGTTTTGTGACTCACTAAAAAAGTTTAATTAAAATATTTTTTCAGGCAGAAATACTGTTTTCTTAATAAAAAATACATACTTACAGAAAAATTGAGAAGATATAAAATAAAATAATAAGAAAATATGAATTTTGAAATTATATATATATATATATTCCACTAATTTATCCACCTAGTCATACTCATCATTTGGTGAGTATGACTAATTATCAATGAATGATAATATTTAATGAAGCTTTCTTCCATAAATAGGCTAATATATGTATATATACTGAAACTTCTACTTACATCTTCTCCCTGTTCTTTCAACTCCCGTTGTGTTTTTCCAATTACCTCCATCGACAACAGATTCAGTAACAATAATTATCAGAATCAATTTAATTAGAAGACTAAATATTCTTTCCATTTTTCGGTAACTCATTCATCGATAGCAATATTCTTTATTTATATAGTGAATGTTGCATTTTAAAGATCCAGACAAAACATATTAAAAAGCAATTAAATTTCATGCGTCGATGAAACTTGTTATCATTCCATTAGTTTTGATTCGAAATGATTAACGTTTCGTTTAAATAACATTATGAGACAGACAAAAAAATATAATTCATGTTGAGGATTTACTAGTTTTCTATAGACAGTATTGAAATGTTTAATGGTTTTTATGTGAAGGTCAGTGGAAGTTTATTGATAAATTGTCAGATTTGTTTCGAAATAAGTGTTTTATTATCAGTGAAGCAAGTTTAAATTATTCTAATTTAAAACATAAATTACACACACACGCATATATATATATATATATATATATATATATATATATATACGAGTTGTTTGATAAGTCCGTGTAAAAATAAAAACTACTTCATTTTTTTGAATAAATCGTTTTTATTTTTCAACATAGTCTCCTTTTAGGCTTATACACTACATCCAACGCTGCTCTAGTTTGTTGATTTCTTCCGAATAATAGGATTTGTCCAAGTCTGTAAAATAGTCATTCGTTCCTGCAATCACCTCCTCGTTCGAATAAAATCTTTTTCCCGCGAGCCATTTCTTCATATTAGGGAACAAATAATAGTCCGATGGAGCCAAGTCTGGAGAATAGGGGGGATGTGAAACGATTTGGAACCCTATTTCCATTAGTTTTGCGGCCACAACTGCTGAGGTGTGAGCTGGTGCGTTGTCGTGATGAAAGAGGACTTTTTTGTGGGCTAATCGGGGACGTTTTTCTTGCAACTCGGTTTTCAAACGATCCAATAACAATGAATAATATGCACCTGTAATGGTTTTACCCTTTTCCAAATAGTCGATAAAGATTATTCCTTGCGAATCCCAAAAGACAGTCGCCATAACCTTCCCGGCCGAAGGAATTGTCTTCGCCTTTTTCGGAGCAGATTCCTCCTTGATAACCCATTGTTTAGACTGCTCTTTGGTCTCAGGAGTGTAGTGATGTATCCATATTTCATCTACAGTGATGAAACGACGCTTAAAGTCCTGCGGATTTCGCTAAAACAGCTTCAAACCGTTCTTGCAACACTTCACACGACCTCGTTTTTGGTCGATCGTTAGCAATCGCGGCATCCACCTGGCGGATAGCTTTTTCATGTCCAAATGTTGGTGCAAAATATTATGTACCCGTTCACACGAGATGCCTACAGCACTAGTAATCTCACGCACTTTCACTCTTCTGTCATCCATCACCATATCATGGATTTTATCAATGATTTCTGGAGTGGTGACCTCAACAGGGCGTCCAGAACGTTCAGCGTCTTTTGTGCTCATATGGCCACTCCGAAAATTTTGAAACCACTTATAAACCGCACTAATCGAAGGTGCAGAGTCACCATAATGTTTATCAAGCTTCTGTTTAGTCTCCTGAGGCGTTTTGCCTTTAATGAAGTAGTGTTTAATCAACACGCGAAATTCTTTTTCGTCCATTATTTGACAATCACTCGATTTCCTTGATTCCAACGATTGTCAAACACAAAGGAATAGACTGATATGGCTGAAACTTGATGTGTGTTCTTTCAAGAGGTGCTACTAATTAAAAATAACCTCGATATGCACCAGTGGTGTCATCTTTCGGAATTTACACTGACTTAACAAACGACTCTCGTATATATATATATATATATATATATATATACATATATTGCAAAAAAAGTACATTCGATCCCCGATCTAAAATATAAGAGAGGTAGTGCTCTTTAGCTGAAATAAAAGAAGCTGCCTAAGAAAGTAAGGGAATTAAGTTAATTTTACAATTAAGTTAACAATTAAGTTAATATAATTAATTAAGATAGTTAAGTTAGCATAAGTTAAAATAGTCAAAAAATACACATAAAACAGGTTTTTTAAAATTTTTCCTGTATTGTTACAAAATCCTACTAACACATATCTAAAATAATACTCAACCATAGGCACATTATCATAAGATAGGCAGCCTCACTAACCCAGAAAATATCATGTAAACTTCATGTAATTATTAGACAAAATAATTTTTTTCTGATTCTGATTCTGAAGTAAGGAAATAAAAATTCCTGATCAACCGGCCTGCAAAATAGATAAATAAATAGGGGGATAGATTAACAGATGAATAAATATTTTCATTTTAATTGATATTGTTACGTGGAAAATAAAACAGAAGACTTTACTGAAAACGTCGACTGTAATAAATAATTAAAAAATATTTCAATGGAGTCATTAACCGAAAACGTCTCACGCCCGCACCTAATCACAATTCTTTACCATAGCAACGACTGTAAACAAAACGATTTTTTCGAAAAGGGGTTATGGTTTTTGTATCCGAAAAGTTTTAGTCAAAATGCACAAAGTAAGGAAACCAGAGAAGAAAATTACTGGAAAGATGAAAGAAAGAATCAAGATAAATTCAAAAGGTAATTATTTTCGTTCATTCCATTTAGATTAGAGTATTGATTCGTGTAACGTGAAGTTTTGCACAACAGCTGTCCTTTTTCGTGTCGTTTTAATGAACGTTGTATTGATTTTTTTTAAATTTAAATTTTATTTAATTGTATATTTCTAAATGATATTTTACAATTCAAGTTGATACACGAATCGTATTTAATCAGCATTTACAGAATTATATATATTCGAATAGCGTTTTTAAACTTTCGATTTTATTCACAACAAACATTTTATTTTTGAATTAATTCTTGCTATATTTAATTCATTTCTACTGATATAAATAATATGATTTTTTAAATATCATTTCATTCTATATAATTGTAAATTCTTTTATATATTTCTTTAATTTTTTTTAAAGAAAATATTGAAAATTTAAGGAAACAATTTCTTCATCATGCATAGATAAAATCATAGTTCTATAATAATTACAATAAATATGTTTATCTTTGTTAAACAGAGAAATTAAATATATGTTGTGATGATGTAAATAAAAACTTCATTCAATACGAACTAAATAATTGTTGAAGTATTTAAATTTAAACAAAAATTCAATATAACAATAGATTACTTAATTGTTACTTTAATATTTGACTGAATTATTAATGACTGGTAAATATATATATATATATATATATATATATATATATATATATATATATATATATATATATATATATAAACTTATAATTAATAGATTTATTAGAATAATAATATTTTGTTGGACTATCTTTTTGATAAATGCTATTTAGGATTTATTTAAAATTGATAAAAATAAACAGAAAAAATATTAAGCCTTTTTATAAAATCTTGTAATAATGAAGTAAATAATTCATTTATATAAAAATTAATTAGTATCAATGCCAACTGCTGTCTAGTTAAAATAAGAACATAATTATAAAGAACAATCTGTTGTATGATTATTTTCTTTGTTCAATTTATTCCATATGATCATTTATTTTGGTATTCTTATTACTAAAAATTCTATTAATTAGTGGAATTTGTAAAGATAAATTCGTGTATGCATTTTATTATTGTATTATTTATTTTATGTATTAAAAAATTGATACAAAGATATCGTATAAAATTAATCTGAAATGATATGAAAGTTAATCATGTTGTTTTATTATTACAGTATATTTATTCAAGCTTGCTGTATATTTTAAATCAATAACGTTTTAATTCCAAGAAATATCGGTAGTTGTTAGAAGTTATTGAGAAAAATACCGTCTTTAAATAATAAATGCAACATTAGACTATTTATACAAGCATATTACATGATCAGAAATAATATAGATTTTAATAATAATTATTTAGATTCGAATATTTCTAGAATTTTTTATTCATCTTCTTTAACATTTACTCCCTTAAGGGGTTATACGCACTTGCGCGTCGCAAAAACGACGTTTTTTAAGGAATTTTTTTTAGAAACAGTATTTATTTTGCAATTACAAATTATGGTTATTTGAATAGATCCTACTTTTAAGAATAAAATAACATGTCGATCATAAAAAAATATTGAAGTGCACCGCTCCTGCAGACGATGTCCCGAACGAAAAAAGGCGCTTGGCGGTGATCTCCATATCGGCGGTTTGGATTATTTGAAATCAAAAAATATGGTCAATTCTTTTAAAGGATAGATTAATGCAGGTATTGAACGAAGGAATAATAAAAATTTTCATTTTTGACAAAATGGCGTCTATTTGAAAAAAATTTTTCGTTTTTTACTAAAATTTTCGCTCCAAATTGTTTAAAAAAATAGTAATAATTTTTGTAAACCTTATTCCTTCGTTCAATACCTGAGGAATATATTTGAGAAGATTGTGTGAAAATTTGAGACCGATCGGTTCAGCCATTTCTGAGATATCGAGATCACCGACTATGAAAACACCGTTTTGAGATAAACGCGTTTGAAGTTTCGGAAGTAGTTTACACATAGTTAAAAATTTTTACAAATTCAGGTGTATGTCCGAAAATATTTATCGGATTTACTTCAAATTTTCAGAGAATATACTCAAATATATGTGCATTCCGAAAATGCAAAAAAAATCGATTTTTTGAAATTTCTAACTGCGTATAACCCCTTAAAAATCCTCTCTATTGTACGATTTCAAATAACGCTCGTATATATGAAATATTTTATAAAACATGTATTTTGTAGAATAGTCATTTTAATTCTGATGTACTTTGAGAATAAAAACAATAACACTGAAATGTATATTAGTGAAAAAAGTAAACAATAAATGATATTTAAACACTTTATAAAATCGAGAGGTTTTCTAAAACATGGAGTTTGAATTTTAAACAGATTTTAGTTTCAAATATTAAAATGTTACTTTAATTAACTGATTACAACAACAATATACAAAGTAATAAAGAGCAATGATTGTAAATATAGACGACAAATCTATTTTTTTAATGCGTGTTTATTTATTTTTCCATTGTAGCACATAGTCCGAAATCTCCATCGTCTAAAATCGAACATTCGCCGCATCACGGAACACGAAAGAAAAGCCTGACAATAGAAATACCGACCGTGGAAACGGCCATCGAAAAGGTTTGTGTCGAATCCGAGAGCATGAGACAGTATTGCACATCGGCACGTCCCATAGACAAAATCTATAATCAGAAATGCAAATTCTGTTATACGCCGTATTTGATATTTGCGTTACGCATCTACGAACAGGTCTTAATCGAAGACGCGACCACATACGAACATAAATGTTTCATTGTACGCAGAAGGATTCAGCTCGATGGAACGAAATTAGATAAGGTAAATGTTATACAAAACGATTTAGAAATTATTTTCGATGCTGGAAAACTTTTTCGTGTAACTATATTTTTTAAAAAATATATTCCTTCATATATACTCTTCATTACATACAGAGAGTTAAAGTGAAACTCATACAGTATTATGATCAATAAATTTTTGTATATAAATTTTTAAATAAAAAAAATTCCTTTTATATTTGACTTAAATTGTTTATTAAGGATATTTTTATCATATAAAAATAAATAAATCATAAAATAATACTTAAAGGCCAAAAAAAAGTACGAATTCTGAAAAATCATTCAAAAACACATCAAAATGAAACTCATACAATTAACATATTATTTATTAAATTAAAATTTACAATGGATTGAATTATTTTAGTACTTAGTAGAGTAGTCTTTATTAATTTTTATAGTCTTTAAACGATTCGGGATGGATTTAACTAATTTTTCACAATAAGCTAGATCATTTTTTTCCATTCTTTTAATACCCCTTTTTTAAATTATTTTTATTACTAATAGTGTGTGTTCTAATGGCAACTTCTAAGTGATTCCATAGATTTTCAATCACATTTATATCAGGTGATTATGGTGGTGTTTTCAGTACTTTGGGGCAGTTATATAACAACCAACTACGTGTTTTATAAGCTTTGTGCTTGAGGTCGTTGTCCTGATAAAAATTAAATGTTTGTAAAATCACAAGTTTTTGAGCACTGGCTTTCAAATTTTTTCTTAAGAGATCAATATAAACATTTTGATTCATAATTCCATCTATAAAATTACATTTCTAACCCCTCTCGTAGACATACATTCCCATACAAAAACATGACCGCTCTCATGTTTGACTGTAGGACGTAAGTGTTTTAAAGACATTTCTGTATTTGGTTTATGCCATACATCAATTCTCCCATTGGATCCAAATAAATTATATTTACTTTCGTCGGTAAATAAAACATCATTGGTTCTTTCCAATAGAGATATTAAAAGAAACCGTTTGGTTTTTTAATCAGTTTTTAATTTTAATCAGCCCAGCATGCGCTTTCGTCGTAAAAAGTAATAAAACTCTTATTAACATGCTCCTGAACGAAGATTAACCTTTTGTTGCGATTAGCTAGATTTATGAAAGGTTTCTTCCTGGCATTACGAGCATGAAACTCATTTTTATTTAGTATTTTGCAAATTGTTTGGGGGCTTGCTTTTTTATTTAGATACTTTTTAACTTCTAAAGTCAATTTGGGAATTTAATTTTTGAATTTTCTTTAATTTTTCGTAGAATCCAACGTTCGTCATGGTCATTAAAAATCTTGCGGAGACTCTTTTTGACTTTATTGTCAACACTTTGACCGTTTTTAAATCTTTTTATTACAGATTGCATTGTAGCGTGGATTCTATTAACTATTTTCCCAATTTCCCGTAGAGTTTTTCCATTTTTGTAATGAAAAATCATTAGCATTCGCTCGTCCGTCGATGATTGTTCCCTTTGTCTACTCAAAGTGAAAATCCAACTTATATTTTTTACAAAATGACTACAAACGATTTAACAACAGTTTTTTTTTTGTAACCAAAGTGACCAAACACATATTTGAAGAGTATACTTTCTTAACACAGCAGTTTTCAAGCGAGAGTAATTAGTTGTATGAGTTTCATTTTGATGTATTTTTTGTTAATTTTTCAGAAATGGTTACTTTTTCTAAAAGTATTAATTTACGATTGAAATTTTCAAATATAATAAAAATAGCCTTAATAAAGAACTTAACCAAGAGAAATAAAGAAAATTGTTATTATATTGAAATATATGTGCAAAATTATTGGAAACATAACTCTGTATGAGTTTCACTTTGACTCACTGTATATAAATCTTGTTGAAGAATGATTAATTTGTATAAAAATATATTAGTCACATTTTCGAAACCAATTATTATAAAGTGTTTCTTTGAATAAGCTTCGGAAAGTATTAGTCTTTAAATAATTCAACATTAAACACTTTTATAAGAAAAAACGTGATGCTGAGTACTAAATAATTTCTTTTCTTGAAATTAAATAATTCAGAGTTATAAAACCAGCTATTAATAAAACCCAATTTCAGAAAATATTAGACCAGCACATCAAATCCGTTTGCGAAACACTGAAAATCTCTATCGACGATATTCGACCATACGGCATTTGTTGCCTCTACAATACGAAAAAAATGCCCTTAACGAACACCGAAATCGATATTCAGAAACAATTACAGTTCATTAACACCAATATGGGCACAATTGTCGAACCAATATTCAATGCAGATAAAGAATCGACAGCGTTTCTGAACAGAATTACCGAAACGTGCTCCCCTTCGTACGACTTTTTGACAAATATCGGCGATAACTCGAAAAAAAAGAAACTGCATGACGACTATAACGAATTGTACGAAAACGGCAGGACGGTTAAACTTTATTTGAAGAAATCGGCTGATAATATCGCCTGTCAGATGTCAACGGTCGTACGAAAGGAATCCGCGGCGACTGAAACTGACGATTTTTACGAAATACCTCAAAAAGATGAGAGAAGCGTGAAAAGTGGACCGGGCGAGAGAATAAAAGAAGAATCTATTGGAGATTTCATCGATTACAGTAACTCGCATATATATAGATCGAAGCATGAAATCGTCGACATGTTATTGAATAAAAATCAGAAAAAAGTGTACGAAATGAACGAGAGCATCCAGGAAATTCTGAAAAAAATACTTATCAACGAAAAAGATATACCGGTGAAAGAATCTAGCTCGGGTTTACTTTTAGTCGATTCAAAAGAAAACGAGCCAAATGCATCTTCGGACACAATTTCGAGTAACCTCTCTGAAAACGAAACGAAATTAGAATTAATCTCGAATAATCTCGGAATCTTAGAAGTGTCTTCCGATATTGACAGCAGCATCGATATCAAGAAAAACGAAGATTTCGATTTGGAAATAGTTTCGATAAGGAATAAGAAGTTCGTTTCAGAAGAAGACGTCAAAGAAATAGAGACTCCTTTCAAACAGTTCCCGATAAACGATCAAATCCACTCTAACACATATCTTGATGAAGCGAGAAGCAAGCATTCTTGTAAGACAGTATCATCGGCGGGCGACGATACATTGAAAAAAGCCGCACTGAAAATCAAATCGAATTATGTTGAAACCGGCGACGAACATCTGAAAAAAGAAAAAGAGCCCCAGATAGAGTCATCTGCTATCGAGGAAACAACGAAACAAGATCGAGATATTCCTAAAAAGGGTATCCGGAAAGTATCGATACAGGACGACGAAATCAATCCAAATAATCCAATAAACGACTCGCTGAAAGACCTGAAAGGGATTAATTCTTTGGAATACTATTCGCGACAAATGGAATCGTTTATCAACGTAACGAATGATTTGGAACAACAAAAGAAGTCTAGCTGGAAAATTACAAAACAAAAAGACGATTTTTATTCGGATATGAATAAGAAGAACTTGGTTTCTCCGAGGAGGAGTGCCGAGTCGCAGAAATCTTTAGAACAAACGCCTAACTCGGAAACGAAGAAACGAGTCTCTATTGCTCCGTTTATCAAATCGAACAACGATTTTTTTCAAGACGACAACAATCAAGGTAAATCTAAATGAATTCAGACGGATAAATCAAATAGGAATATAGTATCGAATAGAAATACAACAGTACATTTGATTGAACATAACGATAACTTATTGCAATCGATATAATACCCCTTTGTTAAAAATATTAATCAGTAGTAGAGTATTGTACAGTAGAAAGAAAAGTTATCAGACACGTATCGAAGATTTATATCGCTTTTAGCAGATTCATTTAACTGTATGCTTAAATAAATTCGAAAAATGTACAAAATTCCAGATTAAGTAGCATATTGATTACTTAAATATTTAATTAATAGTGCAATGAACAATAAATAATGTTTTACATATGGCATTACTATTTTCTTTACCTTTTTTCTCTTCCACATTCATAATCCATTGATAATAATAATAATGATTTATTGTGGCTGAGTACTTTACATATATATTACTGTATACAGAGTATTTTGACTTAAGGGGGTATTCTAGTCTAGACGCACGAATTTTAGGTGTTTTTTTGGGTGTTATAAAAAACCAACAAATATTTTTACTATCCATTTTTATCAGGTATTGATTGACATTTTAAGAGTATAAAAAAGTATTATTGAAAACAAAAGATTCAAAATTGAAAAAGGTACAGGTTGGCAAAGTGGGGGCTCGAAAAAAAAATGTGTCTCCTGATTGACGTGGTTCCAACCCTTCCTGTCATATGAAACAAAAATTTTTTTGCAATTATTGAAAAAGGAAGTTATAGTAGTATCCCCGCTTAGGGAAATTAAAAAAAAAATTTTTTTTTCGCAAAATGGCGGCAGTGTGAAAAAACAGTCATTTTTTTTGCCCTATTTTTTTCAAATTTCGGAATTTTTTAAAAATAGTAAGAAACAAAATTTTTAAAAAATCCTAGGCGGGAGCAATCACTGTTATATTGAGAAGCTCTGTACCAAATTTTAAGTAAATCGGTCCATTAGAACTTGAGATATCACGTCGACCGTATCGAAAAAAGTAGTTTCGAGAAAAACGCGTTTAAAGTTGATTCGTTCCGGCCAGACCGGATTAGAGTTTCTTTCTGGCCTCATGGCCCCTCAACTTAGCATCGTGAAGACGTTTCCTAATCGTAGTTTCAGAAACTGAAATTCTTGCTTAATGACATTGCTTTCGAATTTCTCTTTAATTTTGAACTGTCTTACTATACATCGATCATCGATGGAAGTAGTGACTCTAGGTTGCCTCTACGAGGGTTGAAAATTCTAGTGAAAATTCCAGTGTTTTTCGTAGACGTGCATAGAGAATATCAGTATGTATATATTCTGATATCAATAGAAAAATTAGATATAAAGAAAATTTAATGGTTAAAATAATAAACAATACCAAATATTAAACATTTTACCTGAATTATAAACTGATACAACAGAAATTATTCACGACTAACATACAGATAAGTTAAAACAGTTTGTATGGATGAAAGGAAACATAAAGACCATAATTCATAATATTAACAAAAAAATTCTTGAATGAAATAAAATATTCGTGAGAAAATTCTCAATTTTACACGTTTTCTAATTTCTCAAGATACAGTTGGTTTTATTATAGGATAGAAAGACATGTATTAAATATGAAATAAAAAAATATGTAAAATGATGCCTGCTCTCGTTTTAACATTTGAAAAAAGATTTTGGTTAATGAAACCTGTGACTATTTTTGATTAATAAAAAAATAGTGATAGAGTGATGTTTTATTTCCTACAACGATCCAATTCAATAATTCAATCGGTTTTATATAACGACTGCTCGATAATTAAAAAACTACTCGATACAGTGTAATGGCTCCTACTATACGAGTAACTTGACTTGACTTTCAAACGTCTCACAATTAAAGGATCAACATTATGACATCAATGTGTTTTTATATTTATATTAAACCAACGTAACACAAAAATGATTCTCCCACGAGAATATTTATCTTAAAAGTATACAACAGTCTGCTTCTACATTTTTCTCAAAAACCATTCTCTTATTAGAAAATATAGTTTTCTCGTTCATAAAAAAATCTTTTGCAAATATCCAAATTCAAATCACGAAACTAGAAACGTCGTAATACAATAATCACAGACTGAATATGATTAAACATGTTGATATTTGTTTTTTTTTGTCGACAGGCATTAGAGAAGAACCTTCATCATTAGCAATAACTCCTTCTATGGAGGAACGTATCGACAAAAATCGATCTGAGCTGGCGAAATTTCGATATCATTACAAGGACAAACATACCCAGAAAATAACTGACGGTATCGAAACTGAACCATCGTTTTTACATAAAAGCTCTAGTTTGACCTATCAGGAAAGGGAAGACGAATCTGAAGTGAAAGAAGGTTGTTGTTCGTGGGCGAAAAAGATCAAAAACCGTGCACAGAGAAAAAATATTATTAAATCGAATGCTAGTAATAGGCACGATGACTGAATGTTCAAATTTTGAAAAAAAAATATTTTTCATATATATATAGAGAGAGAATGATATTTTCATTCTATTTTATAACATTTTTACTATCATTTTTTATACACTAAATCGTTTTTTTTCTAATAAAAAATGTGCTTTGAAAATATAAATCTAAATTTTGATCCTGTGTAATAATAAAGTCCGTTTCACTATAAATGATACCATTTGCTTCTATTCCTGTGATCCAATTCACGTTAAACTGTTTTAATTATGAAATTTTAGTCCAAATAAGTTACATGAATTTACAGGTCTTACATCGTGCAAGTCTTAAAATGTTGTACATATATCATCAGTAGAGCATATCGGTTAACTCCAAGAGAAGAGGTTACTGTTACACTATTTAAAAAAGAAATAAATTGAGTTTTGTGCAATCATTAAATTTCTTAGAAAAAAGTAAAAGTTTAACAAAGATTAAACAACAGAGTGGTAATATCCTGAATCTTCATGGCAAAAAAAACGAAACATATATCAATTCCAATATCTGTACTTGAAAGCCAGATTACCATAAATGTAATTGCTTTCAAAAGTTTCAAACTTTACGGGATTGTAAAAAATAATAAAAATTAATATGATATCTTGTTTATAATACACACACACACACACATATATATATATATATATATATATATATAAAGAGAGAGAGAGAGAGAGACTTTATAAGAAAACTAAACAGCTTAAAATTAAAATGGACCAATCATATAACAAGAAGAGCAAACTACTTAAGAAAAAGAGAAATTATTGATACATATGTATGTATCATTATGAGTGATGTAGTAGAATGCAACATCGCCTGTCAATTAGAAAATTGCGTTCAATCTCCGATCAGAGAGCCACCAAAATTGCGAATTGGACGCAAGGTTAATAACCTAATCTTGAAAAAAATAACTGTCACAAAATTCTGACAAAAAATCCTTATTAACCCATTAACTTAAAAATTTTTTTTTTATATTTTTGGAGTATTAGGGTTGAAAATAGAATTAGATAATGGAATTCAGGTTACTTTACTTGTATATTTTAAAAAAATAGTTATTTTTTAACATTTTTTATTGATACCCATTTGGGGCTCATGGAATTTCCAGTTACAAAAATTTTGAAAAAATAAAAAGTATTACAAACACAAGAAAAACTCATATTCTATGCCAAATAGGAAAGCATTCGACATGTAGTCCTATATTACATTTTCTACACTGCTTGCGCACATTTGTGCTACATATGGCACATTTCCTTTGTTTTCCCTCACAGGTCCTTTCCAATACATGTCCAATTGAATCAAATATAACACCTTCAGGTACAAGGCTTTTCCTTGTTATGCTTGAACTGGGTCTTCCAGTAACTTAAGGATTGGATAATGATTCTTTTTTCATAAATGTTCTTGCAATATTGCGTCTGAAGTCTGATAACGAGATGTTTTTATTCGAAGAGCATGGGCGTTAACAACAGCAACATCAATGGCATTTGTAAAAAGATGAAAATACCATTTCTTACCTCTAAATTTAATGCGATACTTTTGGACATTCCAGTCCAGCTTGTCAACCCCATCCATATATTTATTATATTGCCCTACCATGTTTGGTCTATCCACTCGACATTCTTTCTTTTCTTTCTTAGAATATCTTTTCACTTTTTCTAAAGGTTAGAGTCCTAAATAATTTGACAGAACTTTGACGCAGTTATTGTCATTCCAAATCAATGTAAAAATGTTATTACTTTCATCATAACAATAATCGTATGCTCCACGTTCTTCTTTTTCATTATGTTATCAGATTTTAAGAGACACTTATTCATTCTATTATACCGTGCTGTTCCAGTCACTTTTATATTACGTTCTTTCAATTTCAATAATAATTCAAAGCTGGTAAAGAAGTTGTCGAAAAAGATTTCATATTCTGATGGACACTGCAGAAAAGAAGTCATCTTCATTATTACAGAGGCTCCTACATCACTCACAACTTGTTCTTCTTCGCATTTTCCTTCATAAATATCCATATGAAAACAATACTTAGATTCAGAGCAGCACATGGCCCATTGTTTAAAACCAAATCTGATTGGCTTTCCTCTTATAAATTGTTTCAAAAAGTGATGTCCATAATATCTTATCATTTGCTCATCGACTGAAAGGGTTTGAGTAAATATTCAGAACTTTTTAAAATTTGAATTCAATTTGTCAATCACAGGTCGAATTTTAAGTAACTTATCTTTCTTTTCCATGGCAATTATGGAACTATTGTCGTTAAAATGCAAAGTTCTTTTTATTTCTAAAAACCTGTGCTTTGGCATACAGTTTCTAACGCAGGTAAGATTCAGATCTTCATCTTCACACCAGTATAATACTACCCTGAAAACCGCAAAAGTAAAAACAAAAAACTATGAATTACTAAAATACTTAAATATTATCAATTTGATATCATAGCACAATCCATGAGCCCCAAATGGAGATCAATATATTTTATAGTATATTTTTTATAATAAGTATTATATGTACTTATAAATTATTGTGCTATCAACTAAAAGGATGTGTTAGTAGTCGTACACACGAATCTGCCAAAAATAGCAAAAAAATACGAACAAAAAGTTCACTAGAAAACAATGTAAACATTAAAACATCATTTTACCGCATCGGTTATAAATTTATATATCAAATACTTTTACAAGTTAGGCAACATTAAAACAAAAAATAATTTTGAAAACTAGAAGGCATGTGTGTTTAACGAATACAAATTTTATTTAATATTATCCTGTTGTAAGTGAAAAAAAAATATTCAAATCCCCATTTGGGGATCGCGGAAGCGAATGGGTTAAGCTAATATTGTCAAAGAGACTTAGGCTCAATAAGGGCTATAACGCCGAAGATGAACACACACACACACACACACACACACACATATATATATATATATATATATATAACAAAACAAAACAATACGTTTTAAACAATTATATTTTTGCATATAACTCTATGGTAAAAAATAATATATTTTAATTATAAGATCATTTTTATGCCAAACATTTTTTTTATAAATATATTAAATAAATTTTAAGTGTAAATTTCTGATTTCGAAAAATGGTTTAGACATCATTTTAACAAACAGAATAAGGATACACAATGAGTCAAGAGATTAAAAAATATATAAATGTAATATTAATATTAAAATAATCAAACGGCTGCCAATTTAATGTCAAATTGAATTCGAAACTTTTTTCATTCGGTTATAAATATTGATACGAAATATTCCTTCCCAGTACACATGAACACATTTTCTAAAAGTCCATTTTCATCCCAAAAAGATAATAATGGAAATCCATGAAGAGTTTAATTCTGTTTATCCATTTCCGGACGATATCATTAAGAAGTGTAAAAAAAGTTGTACACCTTATTTAGTGTTTACTCTACGTGTTTTCGAACAAGTAATAAACGAAAGAGCTACTAAATACGAACACAAATGTAATATTGTCTGTGAACGAATAAAACTCGATACGAAATATTTAGATAAGGTAATGTTGTATTAAGATTTCTTTTCAAGAATATCATTTATCAGTTCAGAAATTTCGACATTACGTGATCTAAACTTTACATTACAGGAAATACTTCAACTACATATTGAAAACATATGTAAGGTCTTGAAAATCAATTACGATGATATAAAACACAACATAATATGTTTTTGTGGGCAGAAAATAGACATTTTGTTACCACTACCTGTTCTGCAATACAAGACATTTATCAAAACAATACCGCAGAATGATTCCTCCCAATCTGAATCTATCGACTGTACAAAAAAGTTATTACTTAATCAAGACAAATCAAACAAGAGTCCCGTAATATACGAACCAGACATCGTCCACAATTTGAATACTAATCCTAAAAAAACACACGTACGTAAACCGACGCCTAAATCGAGCGAGAAGAAAAAACAACAAGATAAACCGTATAAATCGAACGAGATTCAAACGAAAAATACGAAGACTTGTAAGAATATCGGAAAACATAACGTAAAGTCAAACGTTCGAGATGGAAAGAAAATAAATAACAGCGAGGTTTGTTATTCCAAGGAATATATTAGTAATGTTCAAGTACAGGTATATAAAGTAGTGTCTAGAGAAATGTTTGTGCAGTCAGAAGAAGTAGTTAGAAAATATTTATCGCGAACGAATGAAAATATAAACGATATGGAAATGCAAACAGAACTCGATGACGATACTCAAGATGATGATAAACTTTGCTGTACAAAAAAATGTATTCGTAATGTACAAGTACAGGTGTTAAAAATGATACACGAGAATGAGCAACTGAACGAGAATGAAATATTCGTGGAATCAGAAAAAGTAATAGTGAAAAATTCGCTACGGGTAAATAACAATGTTAAAGATAGTGAAACGCAGGTGGAACTCGGTGAAGATAGTATTAAAAAGATGAAAAGGCTTGATAAAAAGAAAGAACCAAACTCAAATCTAAATAAAAATGTATTAGGTACGAACTACAAACCAAATAAACAAGATAAAACGTTGAAAACACATG
Organism: Neoneuromus ignobilis; assembly: GCA_029203775.1. NCBI lineage: Eukaryota > Metazoa > Arthropoda > Insecta > Megaloptera > Corydalidae > Neoneuromus > Neoneuromus ignobilis. Next base: position 33,542,997 of record CP092093.1, read on the forward strand.
CGCAAGGAAATACTTCTACGTATTATAAAGTTTTAAATCCGATACACGAGATTAAATGGATACCAAAATCGGAAAAGAAATTGGACAATGCGATAACGTCTGAAAAATCTAACAAAATGGACGCTATTTGTGAAATAACGACGATATACGAGAAAAACGACGTCGGTCTGATGGTCACAAGCGACGATTTGATAGATATTGGCAACGAATCGTTCAGAGAACAGCAACATTCGATGGATAATCCAGAATTCGACTTATTAGATCAGATATCTGAAAAAATTACATTTAAAAATACAGAATCGTATTACAACATGTTAAATAAGAGCGAAATATTCAACGTCGAAGATTTAAATCAAAGTGATACGGCGATTGAGAGTTCGGCGATAGTCGACGAGATCTTGCATAAGATAATTAAATCATCGTCGAGCGATTTAATCAAACCGTTTACACAAGTTTCCGACGAAAATTTCGACAGAGATCCGAACATTTTTACCGTGAAGAGATCGCGCGTCAATTACGATCTTTCGAGCCTTACAAATCAAATGAAAGATATTTCCAATCAATCGTCGAAGGACACGGAGACTGGTAGCATAAAAGCGCATTTAAAAGATCAGATGACTGAAGAAAACACGCAAAAGAACGCTGAACGTTCGGGACAATTGTATGAAACGAGAACAAAACCTGTCCGGAAGATCAACTCGAATTTGGAACAAAAACTTTCGTTTAAGTATTCGGATGAGACTAATGTTGTTGAGCCGACCAAAACGAAAAATAATTCAGAGAGTTCCGTACCTACACAAGAGACTATCCCTTCATCGAGCACAGACAAAAAATCATCGATTCGTAAACTTATGAACGAATTGGATAAACCGCCAAAAACAGAATTAACGGTTTCATTTCATAATGAAAATACTGAAAAAGGCAATATTTTTAACATTTCCTACATACATACATACATATATATATATATATATATATATATATATATATATATATATATATATATATATATGCATATGCAAAATGTCCAAAAAGTTTGGAACGAATAAAAAAAAATGTTTTTCTGTAGAGAAAAAGATAGCATAAATATTGGATAATATTACAGAAATATACAATCTCAATAGTTGTCAGAGATGGGCTCAAAACAAAGTAATGGATGAATTTAACTCTGAGTATCTTGAAAGTTGCATTATTAAAATTCCTCTCAAGATCTCTGGTATTCAATTTGTTTGTTACTTCCATCTAGGCCCATCGTTGATTACTAATAAAGAATATCTCTATATTATCCAATATTGATGATATTTTTTACCTGCAGAGAAGAATCATTTTTTTCCATAAATTATAATACACACAATATATTACACACACACACACACACACACACACACACATATATATATATATATATCAGTACAAGTAGCCTCTTTCTATTTAGTGCTGAATAAAGGCCTCTCATAAAAATCTTCATTTCGATTGAGTCAACATCTTCCTCACTCATTTCATAAACTCCCTGAGTCTTTTATTTAAGTCCCAAATCAATATTTTCTCTTGTTCATAATGGTCTTCTCTTCTTGCTATATGACCAGTCCATTTCCATTTTAAGCTCCTCACTTTTACTATAACTGTACGTAACTTTTATTTTCTTTTTGATTAACTCGGTTCACTTTTTATTTCTACATGTTATTCCTAATACGCATCTTGCTGTTACAATATATACAAGCCCGCCCTAAGGGGATCGACCACCCGTGTGTGAAAATATTTCTGCCGCCTCCATTCCCAAATTGCACTTTTTCCATGACAGACTATTGAATGATATTTATTAACTTCAAGGAAAAGGATAATCGAAATTTTCAGAGAAATGTGTTAGAAATACAATGATAGTATGTGTTTGTATTCGAAAATGGTCTCTCAGTAATATGTAGTTAAACGCTATAATCAAGTAACGCAGAACAAGTCAAAATATTACATAAGGGCTGATGTGGCTAGGTAAATTTGAATGTGTTGTTTCACATATCTAAAAATTAAAGGTAACCGAGTGTTTTTCTTGGAATCGACCGCCCGTGTGAATTGCACAAATGGAAGGAGCGAGCCTGTATGTATATTATATATATATATATATATATATATATCGGTCTCAAAATCTAAGGTGCCTCCGACTAAGATGAATAACATTTTTGAGTCATAAACTTTTTTATTTTCTTCCATCTTCCTCTAATCACGAGGATGGGAAATTAAGAGAGAGTCAAGGATCCCAAATGGAATAGTCTAGGGTCTCTCTTCATCTAAATCAGGCTCTGTATATATACATATATATATATATATAGAGAGAGAGAGAGAGAGAGAGAAATATTCACAAAAGTATTAATTCAATTAATGTATCCTAAAGTCTTTATTAATTTCTATAATTTTCGGTCGGATAAATAGGACATTTAGGGCTCTTTAGCCGAGATAAAGGCAAACTGCCTAAAAGAGTAAGCACTGAAAGAAAAAAATTTACCAATTCGCCTGGTCACTATGCTGTACAAGTGAATGATAACGTTCAAGTTTTCACCCAGCAGTTGGTCAATATAAACTGATTTTAAAATAATGATATAATATATGGCAAGTAGATGGGACCATCAATACACAAAAGAAATTATTGATTGGAAATCTAAAAATATGAAAAGGTCCACAAAAACATATATAGATCTATAGGATAGAGAAAAGTCGTTGAAATAGACTGGAAGAGAAATATATTGGATCCGTTAAAGTGGAAAGTTTTTGGAAGACCTTCATTCAGAAATGAGCCAGAGAGAGGCTGGTGATGATAAATATATATATATATATATATATATGTATGTATATCATTTTCTTCAGTTCCTTTTTAACTCCTGCTGGATGAAGACCTCCCTTAAAACCATTCATTTTCGGTCACCTAATACTTTTCTCTTCAATTCCACTCCAAGGAATTTTCTTGTCTACCTCATCTATCATAAATCTCTTTATGAGCCTTTTAATATTTTTAGGTTCCTAATTAATCATTTCTCTTATCCATCGATAGTTTTCTTGCTATATAACGGGCAGATTTCTATTTTAAATTTCTTTAGAATTCAATTGTCCCATTTGTCATATATACACACACACATTTACACACGCGCGCGTGCAATGTATTGGGTAACCCATATAAAACTGAAAAATAGTAAATATTAAGGAGTTAAATAAATGTCTGAACCCCTCAGTCTTAGTTGGACCATCCTATGTAAATTTCAGTCAAAAACTTCACAAAGCATATTTAATAGTTGGCAAAAAAAAATATTTCTGAAAACTGTTCATTCTATTGACTTTTTTTTAAACAGTATACTCTTTGATAAAAATTATTTCTCTTAATTACATCAATTTCAGATAAAAAGAATGAAACACCAATGAATACTATACAAGACCAATGTGGACAACCTTGCAATTTATTAGAAACGTGTGATAAATGTCTACAAACTACATCAACTCTAACATCTGATGCAAGTTCTTCAGTCCAAGAAGAAAAAAATCAAGAAGAATGCTCATGTCCAGTTGCACTAGAAAGAAAGATGAGGCAAACACAAACAGATTCTTCTATACCACCTACAACTCATTAATCAAGAGTTGAGATCCTAAGCCAAGAAAACTTTTCTCTCATTATACATATCTCATACACAATTACTAATAAAGTTTGATTTTTTTAATAAAATATAATTTTGTTTTAAAAAGAGTATAAAAATGAATTCATCTTAGTATTTAAAAAATATATAAAAAAATGATTTTTAATAACTTATATATAAAACTATATACAACAAAATTACTGATTACTATTATTAAAATACATTCCGTGAACTAGTTAAATGTTATAAAGTACAACCAATTGAACATTACAGAAAATATCTGTTTTCTGGATATAAACTGCAGTAATTCGAGGAGAAGCAAAAGATAAAAAGATATTATTTCAATTAAATGTAAAATATTTATTTAGTGTCTCATAAATTAAAATAACAATGTGTAATTGTCATTTAAATATTTTCTTGCTGATAAATTACAATAAAGTAACAAGAAGGAAAAACAGTTCAAAAGATACAATGGAAAGGATATTTTGTTGTGGTTTCCATATATATTTTTATATTTATATACATAATATATAAAAATAAACACAAAATTATATTTTACATATCAGTTAAATCATAAATAATTGTAAAACTTCATTCCTTTGAAAATGGTTGACACAAAATCGATTCAAAATGTTTTTGGGAAACTTCTAACAATTTGAAATATAAATTTATTTAATTTCTATATAATAGAATACATAAAAATGTTCAATTAATATTTTGATGTCAATTTTTCTTTAAAAAAATAAATAATAATAAGCACCTAATATATTAAACAAATAAGTTTTATATATTTGAAAAAATCGAGTTTAAAAATTTATATAAAAGATTATTTTCAAACTATTAGATTCCAAATTTCAAATCGATTTAGAAGCATTCATTTTTTATGACCGTTTAAATTGAAATATAAGCATTTTATAATTGATATAAATTTAAGTTTAATGAAAATCAGATAAACCTTATTAAATATACACAGAAAAAATCATCACACTTTCAAATACATAACAAGTCTTTATGTATATAATTTAAAACGATGCATCTTTCTCCAAGATGCATCGATCAGTCAAACAATTCTCGTAGCACACATCAGGACAACAGTTAAAAGCAATAAAAAATAATAATAATAAACTGAGACTATACAATATTAGAACCTTAATTATGGCTTTACAAAGCCATATTCCGACCTTCTATTGATATCTCGACAGCCCTTCTTGTCTGTTTAGCACGTTTATTATCGAGGAAAGCTTTTGCATGTTTTTCAAACCGATTTAGTTGTTTTTTCGAGCTCTACAAAAATAATATATATATATATATATATATATACACACACAAATACATAACTAAATAATATTGATTCTTACTCTGCTAATATCTGTTTCAATAGACCATTTAGGTCGTACTACATAATCTTTATTTGAAGGCATTGGAACTCTGGCACGCCCGATCCAACCTTTGTCGCCAGGTCTTAGTGCTTTTTCATCTTTTGTGAGAGCTTCCGATAATCGTTTTGTTTCGGCGCCTGCTGCGTCTTCAACACGTCTGCGTTTTGGCATTTGTTCCATATCGCGTTGAAAACGTTCTTCACGGCTCATTGCTTTAAAATCAGCCGATAGATTAAAAATAGGTCGAGCCCATTCGCTTATTAATCGTCCGGCACGTTCTCGATTTTCTTTCGTCTCACGTGGATGTTTATATAGATACATGACAGCTTTTCCGATACCCGAGTGTTTTAATGTTGATTGGTCGACACGTGGAAACTGAAATATTACAATAAAAAATAAATAAATAACAAAAATAGTAATTTATAAAAATGGTAATTATATAAATATTTAAAACACTCAAAATAGAATCACTTACAACTGATAATAATCTAAGTACACTTTCTCTGATATTCAATGAAGGCAAAGAACGATCAGGCATTGGTGCCAACCAATCTGTTAAAACACTTAATACATTATGTTCAACAAAAGCGAGCTGCAAATCGTGCTTTTTCAACTGTGACATGACTTTGGGTAACATTGCAATCTTTTTGGTAGCAGGCCGTTTTTGTTGGTTCGACTCACGATCTTCTTCTGCAGCCGAACGCATATCTTGTAATAACTGTGCTATTATATCATCATTGTCATTGATAATATCGATATCTTTACGTCTACGTCTGCGTGTTTGTTCCGAACGTTTTTTCGCAAGCATCGCTTCAAAATCAGATACGTGCTCGCTCCTAAACATTTTAATATCAAATAAAATATAAACCTTCATCATATCACTTAATTAACTTACCCCCCATCGCCCACTTCTCTAACACCTTCATCTGAATCAGACATATCCGGTAATACCTCAGCCTGTTCCCCCTCGACGTCTCCTTTAGGAGCCGGTTTTTCGCCACCTTCTTCAGGCTCAGAATCAGAAAGAACATGTTTGCGACCTCGACCAGAAGTTTCTCCAGCACCGGGTGATCCGCTTCTACTTTGTGACCGTGATCTAGATCTAGTATACCGTTTTTTTTTTTTTAAATGTTAATATTATAAAATACATTTTAAATATACCTCGAGTGTGAACGCTTCCTTTTAGAATCCGGTGATTTACTCTTCTGTGATCTGTCTGACCGTGATCTAGATTGTGACCGCCTCGTTCCTGAACGAGACCTCACGGAACCAGATCGAGACCTGGATCTTGATCTGGAACGAGACCTTGAACCGGATTTCGATCGACCAGATCTAGAACCTGAACGTGATCTCCTGGATCCAGATCTTGATTTTCTTGACCCAGACCGTGACCTTCTCGAACCAGAACGTGACCTTGACCCAGATCGTGATCTTTTCGAACCGGACCGGGATCTCCTCGAACCGGACCGGGATCTTCTCGAACCGGATCGGGATCTCCTCGAACCGGATCGAGATCTTCTCGAACCGGATCGGGATCTTCTCGAACCGGACCGGGATTTCCTTGAACCGGACCGGGATCTCCTCGAACCGGACCGGGATCTCCTCGAACCGGACCGGGATCTCCTCGAACCGGACCGGGATCTCCTCGAACCGGACCGGGATCTCCTCGAACCGGATCGGGATCTTCTCGAACCGGACCGGGATCTCCTCGAACCGGATCGGGATCTCCTCGAACCGGACCGGGATCTCCTCGAACCGGACCGGGATCTCCTAGAACCGGATCGTGATCTTCTCGAACCGGATCGTGATCTTCTCGAACCGGATTGCGATCCTCTAGATCTAGAACGTGACTGTCTTGAACCAGAACGTGATCTCCGGGAACCAGAACGTGATCTTCTAGATTTTGATCCCGACTTTACTGATCCTGATCGTGACCTTCTAGAGCCTGATCTCGATTTAACTGATCCAGAATGGGATCTTCTTGAGCCCGACCGTGATTGTCTAGATCCAGCTCGTGAAGCTTTAGAACCAGAACGAGACCTTCTAGACGCCGCAGATCCTGATCGTCTAGATCCAGATCGAGATCTCGACTTATCAATAGACATTTTTGATCCTGAACGGGATCGTCTTGATCTCAAACGTGATTTTCGCGATCCCGAACGTGATCTGGATCTCGATCGTGACTTAACTGATCCATTACGTGAAACTTTTGATCCGGATCTAGATCTTGAACGTGACCTTGATCTTGAACGAGATTTAGATCTCGAGCGTGACTTTTTTGAAATTGGTGATTTAACCGAACCATTCCTCGATGCTCTTGAGCCTGATCGTGATGCTACTGACCTCTCTCTTGAACGTGATCTTGATTTAATAGAATTCGAACGCGACCTAACAGATCTAGATCGAGACCTCACGGACCCGGAACGCGACCTTCTAGATCGAGATCTTCCAGAAGCTACGGACATAGATCTCGATCGTGACTTGCTCTTGGATCGTCTAGGCGACACCGATCGTGAATGTCTGGACCTGTCATCTGAATTTTTCGACCGTGATCGTGATCGAGAAGCAGGCGACCGAGATCGTGAATTTCTGGATCCGGAACGCGATTTCACCGATCCGGATTTCCTCGATCCAGACATCGACCGTGATCCGGACCGTGATCTATTCGAGCCTGATCTTGATCGGTTCGAAACACCGTTTTGAGATCGTTCAGACGATGCGGATCTCGATTTACGCGATTTAACTGGCGATCTCGAATTAGATCGTTCCGACGAACGGGATCTCGAACGAGAATTTCGAACTGCTGGCGAATCATGTCCGGATGCATTGGATTCTCTGGATGCTGATCTTGAATGAGAATTGGTAGGAGATGGTGATCTCATTTCGTAATCTACTGGTGTCGTATCAAGTGTCGAACCAGATGAATCCATTAACTATCAAATCCTATGTAAATTGATTTCATATCAATGTACAATTACTTATCCCTGTAAACATGTACATGCATTTGTGCACGCACTTATACACAACATACTTCCACGCATAACACAACAAATCATAATGAAAGAACTTTTAAGAAACATTTTATTTGTATACAATAACAAAATGTCGATTAAAAAGACACTAATTGAAAATATACATTTTTTAAAGATATACATATAACATTTCTATATTACAAATATTAAGTATATGAAGATTTTTTTAGATAACAGGTGCCATTATTATTTACATAAATACAAGCAATCTCAATATTATCAGCATTTAAACAATTCCATAAAAATAAGACAAAAACTAATTCCGTTCTTAAATTCAGGAAATAAAAATATATATCTGAAGTATAAATATTCACTGATCCGATACAACATAACCTCAAAAATATTTATTACGAGTAAATATATATACATATATATAAACAATACATACAATAAAAAGAATTATAACAATATTGTGTTCATAATTTTTTTAAAGAAATGTTTACGAAAACTAAAAAGTAAACAACTCACCAATGATAGAAAATAATCCACCCCTGATGTTACTCCACTGATTAAATATTTATTAAAATAAACAAACTGACTACAACAATGTACTGTAAATTATTTCAACTTTATGCACCTACACTGAGTCTATTTAAACAATTATAATAAATATATCCCACAGGATAATTGTCAATATATTCTGGATGAACAGTCACGTGATGCAAAAAAAATGTTCCTCTGTAATGAATGTTAGTTATTTCCTTTCATCTACGACGTTAGGTTAAAAACAAATTAATTAAAAACATGATTAAATAATTTGAATAAGCATTATCTAAATACATTCGAAACAACTGGAAAATGCATGTCTGACACTTGCATCAACCACACAATTATCATTGATACCAACAGAAGCAATATTTAACATCTGTAACCGAACTAAGTTAATATAAAACAATTTTCATTAAACATTAAATTATTAATTGATGATTAAAATTTATAAAACATGAAATAAGCATTGGCTTTTCAAATTTTCTGATATTAGAATTTAAAAGAAAATATATGCAGTAATTTAGAATTGCAATTTAAAAAAAGAATAATATCTACATACTTAAAACTATCTACAATAATGGTAATAATTATAATTTGAAATTTTGCGCAAAAAATATTTTTAACAATAAATAAACACTATTAAATTTATGTTATTACGGGGCAATCAAACGTATATTTTTATTATTTTCAATTTTCTATTACACTTTTAATTTCAATAAAGGGATTCTTACAGTTAATTAACAAAAATTAGATTAGGAATACATTGCTACTTGGTATTATTATTATTATACAATTGTCATATGAAACATTCTAAAAAATTTTTTTAAAAAATTACATAAATAATTATTTATTGGAAGACATGGGTAAATTTTAATTGTTTTCAAGTGCTAAAACTAATACAAGATCCATTTGAATCATATATTTCATTAACTAGAAAAAATATTTTTAAATATCAACATTTATAAATTTCTGATATTCATTATAGATTTTAAATTGATTTGATTCATCATAATTGTATGTATATATTAGGTCGTGTAATATGAAATGTATTTTTCAATTGGAAATCAAAGAGAAATCAGATATTTCATATTGCACTTTATATATATATATATATATATATATATATATATATATATATATATATATATATATACATGTGTGTGTAAATATGAAATATTTAATTATTTTAAAAATTCATTTTGTTCAATATCATCTTTATAACAAAAATATATTATATAAAAATAAAATTGAAAAGCAGTTTAAATGAATCACCTAAGTAAATTGGATGTTAATAAACATCAACCTTTAAGAATATTTTTTAATTTTTAAATTGCATAATTTTTCAATAACTTAACTAAATAAACATTTATCATTATAAAAAATTAATATTCATTGAACATTTTAAAAATTTGAATTGTTCCAAAATTATAGCAAATGAATATTTTTATTTTGATGCCAAAACATGGTAAAAATACATGAAGGAGCATTTTAATAGGTAAAAAAATAAAAAAAATCAGAGTAAAAAATTCATGAGTGTTTATTATTAAAAAAGAAAAATTAAACAGTTGCTATTGTAGACAAGTAAAAACAACCTTTACAAACTTACACATACGTGACATGAATTGTGAATATTTCACTTAAAAGCAAATAAAAATTGAAATGTAATTCAATCTATTAACATTCACCATAACAAACTTTCATATTCTAAACTTGTATTTTATATTAACGTACAACTTCCTTATAAAATGGTTAAAAAAAATATTTTAAAAACTTATAAAGTAACTAAATTAACAGTACTTATAGTATTTTTTTGTATAAATTACCTATAAGGAAAACAAACTGAATTTATATTACAGAACTTGCATTGCCAAATTTTAAAACTATATGTTAACATGTTTAATGTCAAACAGTTCATGAGTGACATACATATTTGGTCATGTATTATTATTTGATTATTAAACAAGAAAACAAAATGATGTTTACTGTTCATATATATTTATAACTTGAGAATATTGAAAATATGCTTATTAAAAAAAAAAACTAATAATGATAAATTTACAATAACTTTAATTTGTACACAATTAAAAATTTTGAATATTAATTTAGAATATAAAAATTTGTTAAAATACAAAGACATTAAAAATCATTCTAAATTACTTCGCTATTTTTTCATTAAAAAAAATAGCAAATTTAATTTAGTTGCTACTTTTAAAAAAAATAGCAACTTTAATTCCTATTATTACTTATAAGTTACTTATTTTGTGATTACATTCCAGTATTCAATGTTATGACCTTTAGTTCACACTGTATAATGCCACATGACATGTAATTTAAATAAAAAAAAAAAAACTTTAATATGAAATTAATTTCATTTCAATTCTGAATACACAAAAAATTGATTTAATCAATTTTTTGAAAGTAAATAGGAACACTGATGAAATGAAATGTTTGAAGTAAAAATTTTAAAACTGTTCTTTTTTTAAAAAAAATTTGAACACGTATACATGGAACAGATAAAGAATAATGATATTTGGTGGTAACAGTAAGTTCGATTGTTACCGAAGTAAGACAATCAAGCACGATTCTGATACCATAATTATTAAAAAAAAACTCAAAAACCTATTTTAATACTTATGGAACGTTCAACCGATACTGACAAAAAATATATATAATATCAGTCGTAAGACAATTTTCCCGACGGGTTTGTTCAGTCGGAACTACCGACGGCCACGGCGACCGGGATTTCAGTCATTATTGCATCGGTTTCACATTTTTCTAATTTAGAAAGTTCATCGTCGTTGGCAACACAGTTCGATGCATCACCGTTGTGAACGACAGACATATTTTCAGATGCTGTCTGATTTGACGGTTCGTTCTCTCCGTTTAACGAAGATATACCGTTTTCTATTCCGTTTTTAGTTTCTGCACTGTTGTCCCCGCCGTGGTTTTCCTTTAACTGAGAAACGAATTTCTTATCGGCTTGTAATCGTTCCTGGTTTACTATTTCGAGGGTACGTTCTGCTTCTTTGAGTTTAGATGTCGCATCTTCGACCTTAAGACGCGTGTTTTCAAATTGTTGTTGTATCGCGTCGTGTTCACGTTTAACTTCCGACAACTTACATTTAACAGTATCGAGTGACAAAAGTAATAAATCTAATTCCTTTTGAGCTGTTTCACATTCAACCTTTTTAGCATTATATTTAGCTTCGTGTGCAGCCTTTTCAAGTTCCTCTGAATTATCAGATTTCTCTTTTTCACACTCTAAATTATCAGACTTAGTTTCTTGATCACTATCATCAGTCTTTTTCACATTTTCCTTTTCTATCAATTCAGTTTCCATTTTTTCTATATTTCCTGAATTGGTCTTATCACTTGCTTTACTCAGCTTTTGTTCCTCGTCATCGACTGATTTAATAATATTCGAGTCAACTTCGACTTTAATAGCCTTTACTTCCACATCAACTTTTGCATCAGTTACTACTATACAGGATTTTTCTTCTTGCTGACTTTCTTCAATTTGAGATTCTATCTTTGGCGATTTTTCAATATTCTTTTCATGAGATTCTTGATTTTCAGAAGATTCAATTTGGATTTCTTGTTTATTAGATTTCTGTTCTTCCTTCGTTTCAGGTTGTGTTTCTTCTTCTGACAACTTTTTAGTTTGTAATTTTTTCATTTGTGGATTTTCTGCTGGCAATTCATCCTTAACTTCTAAATGTGATGCTTCTTTAATATCTTTTTGATTTAAGTCTTTGCAAGATTCAGTCAATTTTTCAGTTTCATTTTCTTCAGTTGACTTTTTACAAGTTTCTTCCAAAGATTTAACTTCATTATCTTTTTTATCAACATCTACATTACTTTTAGTATCAAGATTTGTTTTATTTTCAATTGAAGAGCTAGTAACTTCAACATGAGCATTTTCTTCCACATTAGTTTCTTGCTTTTCTGTTAATTTAACATCTTCATCAACAACCATTGAAATATCAGATGTATCCATCTTTTCATCTTCTTCTGTAGATTCAACTTGTCCAGTCTTATTAAGAGAGTTTTCAGTCTGTTTTGAATCCAAATCAGTCTTCTTAATTTCATTTTCAGTCTTCTTATCATTTTCATGTACTTCTTTTTGAATGCCTTGGTCAGCTTTATCAACAGTTTCAATTTCTTTCGATTTTTCAACTCCATTCATAGCTGTAGTACTTTCTCCCTTTTCTTCTTCATCTATCTTAGCTACCTTAGAAGTCCGATCCTAAATAGAATTGTATATGATAATTACAAAAGCAGGAAAATAAGTAAGCAGACAAGATTTTAACATGAGCTATTTGTAAGTATAAAGTTTACATGTATGCCAATAATAAAAATTCTTAACTGTACTATTGAAATATTTAATACATATATAGATTAGACAAAAATTTTACATCTGTACAAGACTTATTTAAAAGACTATCTAAGATATTGTAAAATGTTCACTTAATTTTTTTCCATTAATCATATTTTATTACATATAAATTGTACTTATGCCTATCTACTTCTTACTTTAAATGTTAAAACAATACTTATTCAAAGCTATGCTACAATCAATTTTTGAAGAAGTAAAAATCAACTTACTTCCTGTTCTACAGAATCACCAGGATGTTTACGTTTTTGAGCATTCGAAGACGGTAATTCAGTCAGTAATCGTACTACCGGGAACAGTGCGCTCACATTAGCCTCTTTCTCTGTTTCACGTAAAACCAGTACTGGACGAATTTCTGCTTTTGAAGCGGCTTCAGCTTCAGAAACAGAATCGGTAAAAAATATAATATCATTCGGCGAGCAATTCAATTTACTGACTATAGCTATGTAACTATCTTTTTCAGTTTTAACACCAATCGATAAGTCAAAATATTCAGTGATGTACGATGACAAATCGCCAGAGAGCGATTTGCTAAAAAGAAGGCGTTGTGCACGTTTGCTACCAGATGAATATACGCATATCCGTTTTTTCATTTCCATCCAATCCCGGAAAGCAACTGCCACATCGTCATAAACACTGAAATTTTTCACATCATTTAATAATCCTTCCAGATAAAACAGCAAAACTCTAGATAGATACATACTGTCCTTTAATATCACCAGATTCATAACCTTGTTCATAAATTATACCATGCAAAGTTTTTAGGTTTTCATCAGCTTCCATGCCATTTGCAGGTTCAGTTAAACGATTAACAATGGAAGTAATCTGCTCTTCTTTACTAGCATCCTAACAACATTTTTAAGATTAAAAAAAAAAATTAAAAATTATTAATAGCAAAAACGGACCTTAGGAAAATCTGCTGAACCACTTTGAAGTCGTGTAATAGTTTCTTGAATAGTTTCATCGTCCCAATGTTCCGTTATGTACTTTTTTGCATTATCTACCACATATGAGTGAAGAGTTTTCTAAAAAAGTAAAAATAAAAAACACTTCAATTTCACTTCAACATTTCAGAAACAAAATACCAAATATAAATAAAATTATTTATTGTAAATTATATCACATCAAGTTTTTTTTTTTTAAAATATTAAATGCAGTTTATATTATTATAGGGAGAACTTATTCTAAATATTAAATGTTAATTTTTCTGTGATTTTTGATATTATAATTTCTATAAAAATATAATCTATAGAAAATTACAATTCATTAAATATATTAAAATTTTCATTAAGTAAATACAATTTATTTAAAAATCAAAACTATTTTATAATTACAATATATTAAAAAAAAATTGTAAACAGAATGAACACATTTAAATCATTCAAACATTTTTTTAATTAAAATTATATAATTGAACACTATCACTTATATGCTATAAATCTGAATAAATTATACATAAACATTTGAGCGCAAAAAAATATAATGCTAATTTTCTGCAAAATCCATTTGTTCAGCATCACTCCTTCTACCGAACATTGATAAATGAACAGCATATGTAGATAGTCCTAACAACTGAATATGAAATCCTCAATTTCTTGATAAATCAGCACATTTTCCAATTCTTCTTTGAAGTTTAAGAACGTATTTACAAGAAGCAATCTTGTTGAAAAATAATGAAAATATGTAAAGGTGGAAAAAAAGAACAATAAGAAAATTCATACATAATATAATTATTGGAATTCGTACAATACACAGATACATAAATATACAAACAAGTGATACATACTTATTGTAATACGATAATATTTTGTATTTTAGAAAAAGGATTACAATATGAATACTAAAATACAAACTACAACAATAAAGAGGTGTAATCAACAAATACGAGTAGTACATCAAATATTTACAAAGTACACATAACTTTGAATTCATAACAAATAAAATACATTCAAGTTGTAATTTTTAACACTGACAGTCTTTTCTAACTGTAAAAATGGAATATGAAATAAAAAGAAACGAAAAAGGAGAAAACAAAATAGTCTGAAAAATAAAATAAAAATCTTTATTTATATTAAAACATTCAACAATAATTTACAATTTGTATCTATCACTACACCTGTACAATGTATATTTAAAAAAAATAATAATTTTGATTAACTTTCACTATACATGCAAGTTTCAAAAAATAGAAAGAAATATTAGAAAACTGTGTGTGTGTGTGTATATGTATGTAATGTAAATATATATGTATGTGTGCGTGTATTGAAATAAATACGATAAAATATTAATTACAAATTAAAAAAATCTAAATATCAAAATGTAAGAATTAAACAAATTTTAAAGAACTAACTTATCAACTTTGAAAGTAATAAAAAAAATAAACAACATTGCCAAATGAATAACATTCAAACATAATTTTCAGCTGAATAATAGTTTTACTATGCATAACGAAGCTTTTTTAAAAAAACAAACAAAAAAATGTTATTTCATACTACTGTTTTTTAAACGTTTAGAAATACTGTAAAATTAATTTTAATAATAAACTTTAGAAATACTAAAATTAAATTAATGATTGTTTATAAAATAAATAAAACCCATTTTCTACTTTATATAATTTGTTTATATATAAAATTAATTTTAAATAAATTTTAATAAAAAAATGATATACGGAAAATATTCAAACATGATATCTTTCAAAGATCAGAAAAAAATATTTTTTTTTATAAAATGTATCACAATAAAATTGGTCAATTTACATTAAAAATATTAAAAAAATAACAAAACTAATATAAAATGTAAATACACAGCAGATAAAGTACGAGAGAGAGCTGAGGGAGAGAGGAGAGAGAGGAGAGAGAGGAGAGAGAGGAGAGAGCCGGGAGAGAGAGGAGAGAGCCGGGAGAGAGAGGAGAGAGCCGGGAGAGAGAGGAGAGAGCCGGGAGAGAGAGGAGAGAGCCGGGAGAGAGAGGAGAGAGCCGGGAGAGAGAGGAGAGAGCCGGGAGAGAGAGGAGAGAGCCTAGATAGTGGCGAGTCAAGGGAGAGAAGAGAAAATCGAAAGAGAGCTGAGAGAATCGAAACAAAGAGCTGAAAGAGCCGAGATGACGCAGAGAGAGAAAGAGTCAAAGGGAGAGTCGCAGCCAGAAGAAAGAAAGAGACAGACACAAATGTATATAAAAATATTTTTAAAATGAGCGGCCTAACAATTTTTTTTTCAAAAATAAAATCATATATATAAGCTTAAAATGTATAAACAAATTTGAAAAAGAATTTAAAATAATTGAAAGAAACAGAATTTAATCAATAAATAATTTACATGCAGCAGGTTTGCCAAACTATATAATTAAATTTGTTTACAAATATTTATTTATAAAAAATGTTTTTCTTATCTCTAACAAATGTCATTAATTCATAAAATTGTAAGATTCATATAATATTTACTTTATAAACTCAACAGTGAATTTAACAAAACTCACATTTTATTTTTTTAATTATACTTTTCATTATCAATATATTTCAACATACACTACAACCGATATATAATTAAAATAATTTATTGTGATCTAAAATTTCTATTTATGGGGAATTGTATTATTAAACACTACTATATTAAAAAAAAAAATACATAACCAAACAATTCTGGCATTTCGCTATTTAAAATTGTGACAAGCAAAATATTTTCTTTACGATAAATTGATTAGTTTTGCATAACATTTTTAAAAAGAACACAATTTCAATAAAAAGTCAATTTTACTACACATTACAAAATGGTTTCTCATTACCGTAAATAACCTCAAATTTTACCAAAGCGATAAGCGTCCAACAATCATATTCTAGTTTTTTTTTTTGAAAACATTATTTTAAACTTTATATGTATATTGATCATATTTATAAATTAAATACTACTTATTCTTAATAACTTTGTGTAACAAATAATATTAACTACTAAAAAAAAAGAACCTAAAAACAGACCATTTCATAAACGTTTTATATAAAAACATTTAGAACTTAATTTTTACTTTCGAAAATAGTACTAAAAACTAGTTTCCACGAATATTCAATTATAAACAAACACTATTTCTAAATATTTACATATCAGTGTATAAGAAACTAGCAATGGTTTAAAATAAAATACTAACTCCTTTTCTAATCAAGAACTAGTGAAAATTATATTTTTTTCTTGTGAATATTTTCAATAAATATAATACACACACACACACACACACATATATATATATATATATATATAAAAAGATACATTAAAAAGCAACAATATCCATATATAACAAAATTAAATTATTATTCCAGTTATCAACTTCATAATTGTATTAGTAAAAACAAATGTTTTCAAAAACACATTTAAAATTTTTATCCATATAATTTCAAATTATTTGAATAAATTAAATAAGTTTCTAAAGAAAATTTGCTTTTTATTTTATTCACACAAAAATTAACATGATCATAAAGCAAAAAATAAGTACTTAGAAAAATATTTTACTTTATATATATATATATATATATATATATATATATATATATATATATATATATATATATCACATACACACACACATATGCATACATAAATTAATTGCTAACTTTAAACAAAATAAATTATAAATAATTAAACCATGTTATGAACATTTTATTAAATAAATCATAATACATAAAATGGAATATAAAAATATTTTTATTCATTAATATATATTGAATATATATATATATATATATATATATATATATATATATATATATATATATATATATATATACACATATATAGATAGATAGAAAGATAGGATAGATAAATATAGATATATACATATTTTAATTAAGGTGTAAAATAATATTCCGTACAGAACAAACATACCTTAAATTATTGTACAATAACCTCAAAATAACTGTTAATTGTCTGACATGTCTTTGTTTTACGTGCAAACAGTTAACAAAAAAATCAGGAACACTATCATACATAACATAATGTAAAATAACACAACAATGCATAATACTCATTAGTAAACAAATAATAGAAAATAATATATTGAACTAAATAAAATGTACCATAAAAATAACAATTTAATATGTGTAATTATCTTATTAATTATTTAATATTTTAATCAAAATGTGGCATCTATAGTAATATAAACATTTTTAATTCGCAACAATGTACATTTGAAATAATTACAAAATAGTAAATAATAAATGGTAGTTAACAAATACGAAAATATAGTAATTACAAAATGCGTTCTGTACAATGAACAACGAATTCGTTCAATGCCGGCTACCTGAAGGAACTACCCTTGCATTGCTGCTATTGTAACATTGCGAATACATTTTGCAAAATTTATCAAAAAATACATGTTTTCCGATCGTTCAACGAATATATATTGATAGACCTACCTGTACAAAATCGATTGAAGTCGTTGTACCAGCAACATCTAACAAAATTACACTACATTTCTTAATTATTTCGGCGAGATCGTCTCCCGACATGTTTGCCATCGTCGAACACAGCTGATCAGTCCCGGCGTAAAACTCGTTGCTCTCTCGTTGCCTTTACCGACCGTCTATAAAACTGTGAGTTGCCGCGAAACACACAGCGCAGAGCCGGTGTCTCTCAATGCAACCAGTGCACTGGCCTGCATTTCGGATTGGACGAAGTAGAAAATGACGACCAATCGCGTCGTCGGTTTCAAAAACGTTCGTCTTTTGAATGAGGAAGTGTCCTTTTTATTACTGGCTGAGATTGTCTATGTCCGGTTGGATGGTTGAACACGAAAGATATTTGTATAAAGCATGTACAGACGAACATGCATTTATGTTTACAATGATATTTTTCATCATAATAAAAACGAACTATCTTCCCGAATGTTACGCCGAACTCTTAATTTTTTTCAAAAAAAAATTTCACCAGTACTATACAAAACATTTCGAACTTAATTTTTACTTTTATATTTTAAAAATGAATTAATTATCGATTTTTAAAAACATAAAATTTATTTAATCCATATAATAAGAGTTATTGATTATTTTTATTAATCGAAATTACTTTAAATATGAAACTAATAAAATTTTTCATAATTATAATTCATCGATTCAAAAATAGTATTTTGTTAAATTTAAATCATTAAAATATATTTAACATATAACCTTCTAAATTTTTATTAGACATCAATTAACTTAGATATATCATAAACGAATTAGTTATAATTCGAAGATTTTAAGATAGCAAAACTATTTTTTTAATGTAAAAAATACTTTTACAATTAATTATGAAAATTACTAACAATCAAAACAATACTGTTAGATATTGATTTTTTTTAAAAAAAGTATACTGAATCTAATTTACAATAAACAATATTACTACAATGCAAATATATATTTTCTATAAATAAATTTGAACTCAGTTAATAAAACATTAGGGATGTACATATTTAAAGAAAACTTTCATTTATTATTGACAGCATTTTATTTTACATATATATACATAATTAATATTTTACAATTGCATTTCTAACGAATATATATGTATATGTATGTGTATATAAATATATAATGTATATACACATGCACACATTCACATATATGAACAATCTTTTTGAATATCCCTGAATACTAACAATTCTCCTCCACCCTTATCGAGTTTTTAAATAACATTTAATATATAAATATTTTCTCGTACACAAATACTCCTTACGTACATAATCTCTGAAAAATAATTATAATATTGGACGTGGGATGTACCATGCAGGCAAAACAATAATATTATTTACAAATCGAATTGGAATGTAAAATAAAATATACAAGCTTTTTTATTAAGTACACAGTCATAATGGATAAAATCCATTCGTTTTTGAACGTCGCGCACGATCCTATTGCTCAGCGATATTTTCGAAGCAATCATAAGCGTATCCCTTTTTAGAAAACAGGAAAAACATATCGGAGTTAAAAGCTTTAGATGTTATCTTTCGAACGTTTGAATTTTAAATTGATAATTCTCTACGTGATTGGAAATTTAATTATGAATGTTATTAGATTTCATAAGAAACTGGCACATGCATTCTTTTTTTAAATTATATTCAAGCGTTTGAAGAATACAAAAAACCAAATGAATTTTTATTTTCAATATAACTACTAAAATATTAATTATTATGTCTTTACAGTTTATTGGTCTTTTTATGTTTGATTTTCAAACCGATGAAATAAACATTAATATAGTTTTTGGGAAAAAAAATTATATACAGTTAAGATTGTTACACATGAAATTAAAAAATATTTTTTAACAGATCACCTATTTATTTCATTTATAAGATTATCTATCAATATCAATAATTTTTACGATGGCAATGCTATTATTAAGTATGATATTCAACAGTTATATTAAACAGTACATAAACGCTGTTGTATATAAATAATAAATAAAAACCTATCTCACAATTGTCTTCTTAATTAATGTGCGCTATAATTAATTTATACTTTAATTGAATTTCTTAAGTACATATAAAATGTAAATATTTATTATTTAAGAATTGAACTAAACAACTATACAAATAAATGACAATAACAAAATCAATTTAAAATTCAAATATTTCTCTAATTTTTAATTCGAGTAATAAATGTTTTTCCTGTTTTCATTCACAACTGAAAACCGTGTGTTTACACGAAAGCTGTCGAGGATCATGACGTGACGTCCTCTGGTCGTCATTTTTTTGAAGACGACGACGAAGATCTCGGCCAGATCATTCCGCCGGGCGTCATGAAATCAAGATCGGGTAGAGACGATATCGTGGATATAGAGTTCGAACCAGGTCTGATAGAGTGTGATCTAGGAATATCGTCTGCTGGCGCTCTATACATTTCAAAATGTGCTGGATTCGTGATGATGTTCGGTACAGCGGGTGTGTTCCAACTTGAAAATTTCGGAGGAGAGTGTTTAGTATTGAAACGATGTACAGTAGGTTGTCCGCTTGAAACAAAATCCGACCAATCATCTTCACTCGAAGACTGCTGTACCTGTTGAACATGATTCTGGCGTTTAGAATCGATTTTATTTGGTTTTAAACCGATGTTCATTTGGTTAGATGGCATAAAAGGCTTTGAACTTTTCTTCACAGTAATATTTTCATGTTGATTATAATTTTGATGTTGATCATTTGGTTTATCAGTCTTAAATCCCTGATTTGGAATGTTATAAGTATTTGATGTGACTTTTTTCAGGATATCATTTTGCAATGAGTATCTTTCTGAATTTAAATTCTGACTTGTAGATGGTATTGTTAGAATATCTGGTTTTAAACTTGTTTTTTTACTACTGACTTCTTTTAATTGAACATCTTTATCATTTTTTATCGGTGCAATAATATTTGATTTTGTGTATTGGGAGCCAAAACTTAAAGAATTAATATCTAATGTATTCACAGACGATTTCTTTTGTAAATTATCATTCTTAACAATAGATGGCACTAGTTTTGTATCAGTTCTTACTGAAACAAAGTCAGACCAGTCTTCATCATCAATGGTTCGATTGACCTTGTTTTCTGGTTTAAATGTATTAATACTATTCACTGGTTTAGTTTTATCTTTTTGCAACTTCAGTGATTCAATACTGTCAGATTTTATATCAACTTGATTTTTAATTACTTTCGGTAAATCAGTAGAACATGTATCATTAAATGTGACGTTTACTGATATTACTGGATCTGTAATATGATTTAATGTACTTGCATTTGTCAAATCTGTAATACAGTTTGATATGCTCATATTTTTTGATTCAATGTCATGACTTATGATCGATTTAGATGGAATTTCAATCATATCAATTGGTTCATCATTAATTACACCAGGATCTGGCCAATTAATTTCAATAACAGGCTCTTTTTTAATTGGCCTTAATATTTCTGGTTTCAAAGGTAAAACTGAAGCAGCTATTGGAACCAACGTTTTTTCTATATTTAAACTTGATTCAAAAGTATTTGAAATTGTGGCAGTTTCTTTTTGTGTATTCTGAACTGAATCCGATATATTCTTCAACGGAACGCTTTGAAAATCAGCAAAATCATCATCATCATTCGCACTCTTGATTTCTTCTGTCGAAAGTTCTTTATTGTCGGACACATTTTTAATAGGATCTAATATATTTTGTATAGGTTCAGGTTCTGAACTTATATCTGATTTTCGTGCCAGTTCAGGAGTCAATATAGTGGGCTGTAACCAAGCAGGTGAAGAATCTTTTGATGAAATATGTGTTTCTCTTAATTTGACAGCAGTAACAGGTTCCGTACAAGATCGAAAATCAGTGAAATCATCATCTGAATCAGACACTTGTGTTTCAGACTGTTGTTGTACAGGAGGTTCAGGATCATAATCACCTAGTTTCAATGAATTAACTGAATCATCATCAGAAGTATTAGAATGTTTGATCACTTCAGAAGCAGGAGGTTCTTCAGAAGGAAGTTGTTCAAGGGGATTTGTTTTGGTTGTACCTGAAATTTTGTTAAAATATAGTAAAATTATTATTTTTTATTTCAATCGTTTTTTCTTTTTTTTTAAAAAAAAACAACAACAAAATTACTACAAATCAAATTTAAATGAACTTGGCAATATAAATTCACAAACATGCCAAATTTTAATTAAATAAATAGAAAAGAATGTATTTTTGAAAATAAATACAAATATACACTTTTTTCTTTAAAAAATCATGCTACCATTTTTTTCTAGTTTTTGAATGTTATTTTTTTAAAAAAATAGGAATATATTTTTTAATAATAGATGTATACACATAAAAATTGATTAAATGATTTAAACAATAAAAATAGTATAAACATATCTGCAAAATCTTTTAATACAAAAAGCAAAAAAAATACTAATTTCTCATAATGAAACATTATTTTCATAAATAATAATGTACATAATTGTTTAATAGTAATATATAACTTTAACACAAACGAATTTTTATCCTCAACACCACAAGATGTTATAAAGTGTTCAATAATTACTTATTGTTAACTTTTTGTTTATAATAATAGTCGGCTGATGCGCATTTCAATGGCGATGCCATCATTGTCAGAGTCTTTAAGCTCTGACAATGATTTTTCTAGTTATAATTTATTTTATAACAAAAAGGCTCTCACGATGATGGCATCATCATTGAAATGCGCATCAGCCGACTATTGTTATAAACAAGAAAGTGAACAATAAATGATTATTGAACACATTATATCCTATTGTGATGTATATAAAAACTTATTTGTATTAAAGATAATTTGCCACAGTTCCAAAACAAACAATAATAGTACTATATAACATTTAAAAAAATGCACATGCAAAATAAAACGTTTATATACTCATGTGAATTCATGCAACTATAATGTATTACAATGGCTTCAAAAAAAAAATAAAATAAAATATGCAGAGTGTATGACCACTTACTGCCACGTGACCAATACTCCCAGATGTCTACATCAAAGACGTGTGTTGGTGCCACGTCAAGTAAAACAGTCAATGCTTGCATGTCTAACCGTAGAAATAATAATGATTTTCAAATTTATATTAAGGAAATAATCAATTTAAAACCAAAGTTTTTAGAATTATAAATATTTTTTAATATGGATATCATCATATAATTTTTTATTCAAGGAACAAATTATTTACAAAATTTATTTCATAATAAGAAAGGAAAATAATTTAAGCACTTATTAATAATTTAAATAAAAATATACATAGACTTCTGAAAATACTTACGATCAAGGGGGTTCACTAGTCCAGCATCATTCCAATCAAATTGAGCAGCGGGTACTTCAGCAGGAGCCGAAACAAGAGGAAGAACTGGAGCTGAAACTGGCTGTACTACTGGACTAGGTTCTAAAGGATCAGATCCAAGATAAGCAGCAAAACGTGGAACTCCGACACCGATTTTACCACCTCGTTGTAACTATACAAATATATATATCTAACTGTTAATTTAAACTGATTTTTTTTTAAAAAAAAACTATCGGATAAAAATAATTATTTCTTGTAGTAGATTTTAAGATATATGACAGAATTTCATGTGAAAATATTTAAAATGGTTCTATGTATAATTTTAGATTTTAAAATAAGTAAATGATTTCAAATTCATTGGTCTAAAAATTTAACAAACTTTGTTGTTAGCTATCTGTTATTAATGTTTCACTCAGTATTAGTTAAATGGAGGCAGATATATTTTAATTTTTATTCCTTCATTAAAATTATATACTACTAAATTTTCTATCAAAAATACCAAGCTATAAATTTTATTTTAGATGCTAAATTTTGAAAATACATTTGTATGTTTTTATGAAAATGAAGGATACTTAAGAAATATTATAAATCACATTTTTATAATCTTGAAATTCATGATTATCATTTATAGAAAATACTTACAATATTTCTAGTATCAATATTAAGTGCTCCAAGAAGTGCTTCACAACTTCTTGATGCGTCCCACTGATACTGAAATGCTCTAGTATTTTCAACATCTTCAATGTACTGCCACAATGCACCTGTTTTTAATAGATCCCTAGTTGGTATATCACATATATTTGTACTTTCACTTGAAGCGAATGACTTTGAAATAGTTTTAACGACCGCTTCTGAAAATTTTTTACGATCGTTTTTAAGAACTTCAATAGGATCCAAATCCGAAACAACAGATCCTACGTTAAAATCAGTAAAATCATCCGAGGCTTTGACAACAGACGGTGCTGTTTCAAATCCTGCAAAATCATCAAAATCATCTTCTACAAGATCTAAATCGATTGTTTTATCAATCTCTCGTTTATCAATAGGAATGACTGCTGTGATGGTCTCTGTTTCTTCAAAATTTGCTGAAGAAAATTCTGCAAAATCATCAACTTGAGTATTTTTAATTTCAGATCTTTCATTGTCTGCATCTTGACAATTTTGAAAATCAACGAAACTGTTGAAATTATTGTAATCAGAATCTTCAAAATCTTTCTCACTCATATCATCAGTCTGACTATTATTTTGTCTCAAAGAGCTTTCTTCAGTTTGATTGATTTCTGCTACTTGAAATGTATCAAATTCATCTAAATCTCTGAACTCTTCATTCGGATTTATTTCCACATCTTTTGAACAGTTCTCAAGAGTTTCACACACTATATCATCTTTAAACACTTCAAGAGAATTTAAAGTTTTATCATCGCAAGACAATTCCATATACTGAGATTTACTATCCACCATATCACTAATCGTACTATCTTGTATCACTAAAGAATCACTATTGTCGATTACACTTTCGCTTTCGTTCCGTGTCATTTCTGTGATCTCACTCAAATTTTTAAAAACGGTCTTTTCGTCAA
Organism: Neoneuromus ignobilis; assembly: GCA_029203775.1. Taxonomy (NCBI): domain Eukaryota; kingdom Metazoa; phylum Arthropoda; class Insecta; order Megaloptera; family Corydalidae; genus Neoneuromus; species Neoneuromus ignobilis. The sequence continues at coordinate 33,568,239 of CP092093.1, forward strand.
AACTTTCATTATTAAAATCGAATATTTCACCGTTAACACCGTTCGAAATTACATTCGCGTCTAGTTCGTTTTCGTTCTTTTCGAAGCTATTTTTTAAATCACTCACGAAAATCCGATCGACTATCTGTTCGTTCTCTACGCTCAGATCGCCGTTTAGCTTTTCGTTTCCGACATCGGTACGGACGGTCGCCGCGATATTTTCAACGGGCGCATCGTCTCCCGAACTCAAATTTATCTCGCTGCTGAGACCGGAATCGGACGTGACTATCGATACGACCGAATCTTGACTCGTGTTATCTTTCGGATCGTTTTTCTCCGTCGGGCAATCGTCTCGGAACGGATCCCTAGACGGATCGCCGGGAAAATCTAACGGTTTATGAACATGAGGTGGCGAAGAAGGCAACGACGATTCTAAAACTTAACGAGACAATAACGATCGTTTCTACAGAGTCGACTTTTATATCTGTTTAATAATAACTTACCGTCACAATCGTACGACGAAAAATCATTAGCGTTCGCAAAATCACCGAAATCATCGTCATCCTCGTCATCGGAGTCCATGGGAGGCGGCGAACTGCTCACCAACGGCGGTATAATATTTGCCATTGTCACATCTGGAAACCATCAACAGTGTAACAGATCACGTTCCACGCATAATAATTATTATTATACGACACTTATAGCCTTCGTATTCTATTTTTGGATTGAAAATAAATAAAAAAACGACCGATTCGGGATACGGTCGTGTTTTGTGCACAGACGTGACACGTACAGATCACGAGAACCTTTGTTGTCATTCACTGACGTCAATAAACATCGTAGGTCATCATATTGATGTAGAATATGCAATAATAGGATTAAATTTTGGACGGGATCCGGATAAACCAGACAATTTCGAACAGCGTGGACTTGCAACTATAATGACATTTTGTACGAGTACACGTACTAAAAATGAAGAAATGTGAATGACAGTTGTCAGATTACGGTTCGTTTAAACTCGTTAAAATCCGTTACTCACCGCTCTTAACCAAACAATTCAAGTGTGATTATTTTTCTATACTTTTATTTAACGTTTCATCGTGGGTCTACTCTTACATTATTTCATTATTCATATAAACATACGATTTAAAAATAAATTATTATGATTTTTTCAAAAAAGTAAATATATTTTTGTTAATTTCGGTAAGTTAAAATAGGTTTCGTTCAATTAGTTGATATAACAGCGTCACCTATTGTATGTTTTATATATATATATATATATATATATATATATATATATATATATATATATATATATATATATATATATAAATATAAATGCACACACACGCACACACAATCTATATACTTAAATCGAAAATAAATTATAAGTAATTGCATTGATTGAAATTTATGTTCGTTTATATTAACAAATAAATAAACTTATGTTATTTCTAACAAAAAATCAATATTTATTCGAAATAAAATTAATATGATATGGTTATTAAAAGACTATGACTATGTTTATTGATGAGAAATTTCTACAGATCTATTTGTTCCATTATAACTTTCTTATTTTATTTAATATTCAGTTTAAGAAAATATTTTAGAAATGAAAACAACATCTATTTTTAATGCAATGGCATTTTTGAGTCGCGCTTATTTATTTTTAGTAAAGTATCTTAAAATGTGTAAAAACAAAGGTTTATGAACACATATTTATAATACATAAATATATAGTCTTAATTGATTTATGAAAAAGCTTTAATAGTTTATATATCGTAATTTATTTTGTGAAATAATGGTCAACAGGAATTTAATTAATGAATAAGTCCGTATTGTTGTAACCGATAATTTCATATCAGAACATGGCGGCAAATTCGAAACCGACACCGGACGAAATTCGAAATCTGATCGAGAATTCGTCATATCCTATCGTATTCAAAAACATTTCGGATAAATGGACTTGGGATTTGGGTGAACTGTGCGACCGTTTCCCAAAGAAAGCACCTTACCGTATCGGAAAGAATATCTATACTAAGGTATGTTAAATGAAAGTTGTGTAGTGAAAAGCTTTTAAGCTTCTAATTAGGTCAGTCGACGAACGTGTGTTTTAATACGGGCGCGCATGATTTATAGGAACCGCAATGGGAGCGGAGTACATGTGTCGAATCGATGTCGTTATCAGAGTTTATTAACAAAGCAGAAGAGGCCACGGATTGTTGGTATTATTTTGATTATGCTAGAATCGAGAAGTGGTTCGATGAGACGTCGGACATTGCAAAGGTGAGATATACTTATTGTTATTTTATAGACATTCCTATTGGAGATTTCAATTCATTAGAAAAATACTTGGAAATATATTTTATTTAGTATTTTTGTACTTGTTTTTTAATAATTAATAAAAATCTTTTTATTTTTTATACTGTTTAAAATGATTTTAGAAGTTATTTGGAATTTTTGAATGATTGCTTAAGGTGATATTTTATTTTAAATGTTGATTTTTAAGTTTTTTTATAAAAAAAATTATTAAATAGATCATTTTGATATTTTATACTTATATTTATTGTTATTATTTTCTAAAAAGTAAAACACCATGCTATAAACTATTCCATATTACTTTATAAGTAATATAGAGTAATATGCAAAGTATAAAAAAATTATACAATCGACGATCATAAATCTAACCGTTTTACTTATCTAAAAATTAAAAAAAATATAAAATTTTCTTAGTCTACTAATATAATTATCTTCAATATTTAATCATCAAATTTGAAAATTAACACAATGACCGTGTTTTAAAAATTAATATCTTTTAAACTATATTTTTTATTTTTTCAACAAGTTGGAAAAATATTAATTTCGCTGTTGATATTAAAAAAAGTTTACAAAAAATTATGTTCCTGAAATATTATGATTACCATTTCGAAAAATATAGTAAGGTTTGAATCCGTGCTAATTTCTTTCTGTATACATTTATACAATTATATATTAGCTAAGTTTTCGTTATTTTTGAAATAAAATTTTAGGAGCATATTCTTAAAATTACAAATTTTCAGAAAATATATAGAATACACTCTTAATATTGTCATTTTACTACGTATATATGAAATACTTTTGAATAATATACGAAATTATATTCAGAAAGCGTCGTCTTGGTACGAATTCGGGTATCCCGACATTGGACGCGATAGCGTAATTTGGGTCGGTAGTAAAGGGGCTCACACCCCTTGTCATTATGACACATACGGGTATAATATAATAAGGCAACTGTACGGCCAAAAGAAATGGATTTTATTTCCACCTGGTACCTCGAATTTATGTCCAACCCGTGTTCCGTACGAAGAGTCCAGTGTATACAGTAAACTAAATTTCTTTTGTCCGGGTCCTAATGACTTTATTGGTAAGAATTTAAAAGCAAGGTAGATTTTTTGCCATTAAACGAACTAGATATACTTTTTAGGTGTCACCGGCGCTCGGCACGTTCTATTAGAAGCCGGCGACGCATTGTACGTTCCTGCGAAATGGTGGCATTATGTGGAAAATATGAGTAATGTAAATATCAGTGTTAATGTATGGATACCGCTGCCGGACGACAACGAGATGCGGTTACGTGAAGCCGTTGTTCAGCTTTTAATCGCTAATATGGTTAAAGAAATGAGTACTAGCGATCGGTCAATGATTCTTAATGTTAATTCGGTAGGTGTTTACCTCTTAAGTGCAAAACAAGCAAATCCATGTGTAATAATATATTAAGATGTTTATTAAAATATTAAAAGAGGCCACGTTTATGCAAATCAAGTATATTTGTGTAATTCATATTTAGTGAATTTGTTTACATGATACTTTTATTAGGCAATTTATTTTTTATTACAAAAGAATGGAATGAAATATTAGATGTAATCTTTTTTGACGAGAAGATATAAAAACTGTACAACAATAAGATAAATATTTTGACTATAAGAAAGATTATATCAAAAAGTAATTGAAAAAATTATAATTTAACAACTATATAATACCATAATAATATATGATTTAAATTCCATCAATATTAATTTTCTAGATATTCCTTATAATTTAGGAGAATAAGTAAATAGATTTTTAGTTCTTTTAAAGAAAGAAATGATTATGAACAAATCTTAAGTTTTAATGATGTTATTACTTGTAGGATGATCTCATTGAAATTCCTTTAATCGACTGTATAAAACAATTACATACATGCCATGAAATATTAATAAATCGATCTTATATGGAGCCAGTAACATCTAAACAAAGTTTATCATCATCTAAAATTAACACGGTGACTGAAATATTAAATTCTTACCCAGATCAATTAATTGTTGTGCCTGAAATGAAAAGTCAAGAATTTCAAGATTACATTAAAGGAAACAAAAGCAGATTTAAAGATAGTTCTCCTGTGCAGAAAACAGTGCTTGAAAACGACTTGTTAGATTTTACAATAAAGTTTATTGATTCATTGTGTCACCCAGACATCATTGATTCTATGTCAAGAAGTCTTCTTAAAAAATGATGACTGTTTAGACTTAAAGTAAATTGTTCATTATTTTAATGTTTTAAATTAATAAAATATTCTTTTTGATAACTTTTTTTAAAAATTGCCTTTTATTTTTTCAATATAAGCTCTTATTCTCTTTTTTGATTTATTTATTTTAATAATTAAGAATACTTTGGATTTATTAATATTAAAATTTACTTTAGAGAAAAACATCTCTTCAATAATTTATTAGATGGTATATAATTAAAATAAAATTGGTCTTCAACAAATATATTTTTATTTTTGCAACAATTGAATAAATATAAACTAATTACAATAAAAGTGTCTCAAATGAAGTACAAAATGAAGGATAAATTTATTCATTATCTATAAAATAAAATATATCAGTGTAAAAATTCTTATATTTAGCTCACTATTTTATGTGTAAAATATATGAATAAAATAATTTTAACAAATATATTTCATTCAGCTATGCACCAAAAAAGCTTTGATATCCATCGGACATAGATTTATATCAGAATTGATATCAAAAGTTTGATTTGTATGCATGAATGATAAAGAAGTTTCAGTCAGTCGGGCTCCTAATGATAGAGGAATCAATTGATGTATATTAATCTGCAACAAACGTATATAAATATATATAATTATTTCATATAGATATGCAATTTACAAAAGTAATTTACCTTTCCACCACTTAGCGGAAATTCATTAAATTGCCTCATATCTGCAAAACAAGTATCAATATGTTGTCTATGTACTAATAAGCCTATGTTATCATCTTTTCCATTTTTGTAAACTGTTCCTCTTAATAGAGGTATTGTAAAATCGATGCCAGGTTCTTTTAAAACTGGACTATATTTTAGTTTAATAGTATCTTCAACTTTTCTTAATAAAATAAAAAGAGGATGTAATAAGGATTCAGAAGCAACGTGTGCAGCTAATGTAGGGAATCCTGTAGGATGAGTTTCAACTGTCGCTTGACATTTAGAGTTCGTACGTCTTTCTAGAAGTATTCTGAATATATGTTCTGTCGGTAAATTATCGGTTACACCTTGATTGAGACCACGATTGTCATCTTGTATCAATCTACGATCTTGCATGATTTCGATCTGACCTCTACGAAGAGACGAAACACCTAGAGGTCCTGCAGTTAAAACAGTGAGCCTTGTACTTGCATCTTCGATATAAGCTGTAGTCGGCATTGGATAGTAATTAGCTTGCAATGGTAGTTTTTGAAAACGTTTCCGCTGTAATATTTGATAACCGTTCAAGTCTGTATAGAACGTATCTTTCGTATCGATATCAGTTGATAAACGCATGACCAATTCAAAATTACTAGTCATCGTAATATCTACAATGTTTTGTATCTGCAATCCTAAACCGTCCGGTCCAGGTGAATCAAATAATGATACTGTATGTAACACATGCGGTAACTGTACAGAAACCGATGAATGTAGAGGTCCTTGAATGATTCTAACAATTCCAGTATTGGCGGTTATGGAACGTGCTTCACCGTCTGGAAGGAATAAATATGCACCGCTTCGTTCACTGGACTGACGTGCACCGTATTGAGCAAAATCAAGATGTATAGGTACGGTCGTGTTTCCGGTCCGTATTGCTTTTAATAATCCAAAACGGTTAAATGAAGCTGCAATATATTTATTATATATTGAAAAATCACTACCGAATGGAGATGACTTTACATCGTTAAAAACAGAGTTCATAGTAAGACTATCATGAAAGTTTAAAATGCGAATTTTTGCAAAATTGGTTTCACTGAAATGAGTAAACTAAATGTTATTATTTTTGTATTAAAATTCATTATTCTTTAAACATAATTATTACTTACGTAGGTGATGGATTTACAGAAATTGAATATGTTACTAAACCAAAAGCTGGAACTTGAGCTATAAAAGCTAATTCAAAACGTGCTTCTAAAACTGTAGCTCCAGTATTAAACACAGGGCTAATTTGACAAGTAACAGCTCGTCCATTTATATCTGTAACCTAAATAATATTATAATTTAATTATAGTGAACTTTATAACTGAATTATTGTTATTATACCCCAACGTTTGCTTCTGATACATATAATATAACTGTTTCTTTTCTTTCAAATGGAAGTGAATTGAACAATACAACTTTTTTCGCTGGGGAGTTTGATGTAATATTAAGTGTTTTTTGCTCTGAAAGTGCTGCATGTGAAGTTCTTTTATCATCTAATTCAAAACGTACTGCATCAGGATCAAAATCAACATTTTTGTTTATTGATAAAAGAATATCAGCTGACAACTGCATCACACGTTCGGAATACATTAAAGCTGTTAGCAATCTATTGGAAATGATAATTTTATCAGCTTTTGATCATATTTTTTTATAATTAAATGAAAAAATATTAAAAAAAGATTATATTTAGTTTTGTATAATTTCCATTTTGTTTAATTTATATACTAGTACATATATTTAAACATTTTGTTCTTAATACATTAATATTACAGATAATAAATTTATAAAAAAAAACTAATTACTCACCTTTTTCCATAATCAACAACAACATGGTCTTTTGCTGTGCCAGTTATTGCATCATGATGTTGAAATAAACTTAAACTTTGTCTTGCTTCAGCGAGATATGATAATATGCCTCCATTCAAACTAAGCAATGTAGAAGCAGCACGTGAATTCGAGCCCGATGCTAATGTTGCAATTAACTCTGCAGCACGTAAACGAGCGATCAAAATTCGGTCCAATCGTTTATATAGAGGCCGAGATGTGTAATAACCACTCCAGTAATGATCGTCTCTATCCGCGTACGTGAAAAAATCACCAGATAACGTAGGAAAATCTTCAAACGGCTTTTGTTTTTTCAATTCATTGAAATAGTCACTTAAAGTACCAAATTTGATCTAAAGAATAAAAAAAAGCATGTACTTTAAAGTACATTATTCTATATTTCTTTTATTATTGAAATTATTGATGAAATTTAATCACCTCAACATTCAGTGAAGGATCATTGTTCATGGTATCAAATAGCTTTTGGTAGTTTTTATACTGCATATCCCATTCTATACTGTTGTCATATCGAAAATCATCACCAAGAGGTACGAGTAAAGCATTCGTCTGATACAATTGTGCTTTTTTACGATATTGATCGAGAAGTAATTTAGCTCTTTTTTCGACATTTTGTTCAGTAATTAGCACTGGAGGAACACGCCACGGGCATGTTACACCATGACCTGGTAATCTTTTGAAATCAAATTGGCAACATATTTTTGGATCAGGTCCACAAGTATGAGGAATATCATAACTATAAAAAGGCATCATGTGTGTTAATATTTCAGCACTGTTTCCTGCCCATGTTTGACGCCACCTAAATTCAAGTTGCCTCTTTAAAGAGAAAAAAGTAACTTATTAAAATATAAAATTATGTTTTTTTTTTTTGTGAGTTTAAAAATCAGAATACATAAAACAAACTTCTTATATGAATATGTACATAAATACTATTTTAAATAGAATTGATTGAGTACTCAAATAAATGTCATTTATTTAGAATAAATATTAATTTATAAATAGAATTAAAATACCTTTTCAGCTAGAACTTTTTTTATAGCATAATGAACACGATTTATAACAGCTGCTTTAAATCCAGCTTTAGACAACAATATACCCATTGTAGGTGATTGTCCAAAAGGATCAATTGACCAAGCTACTTGTGGTGTTACATTCACATTACGTGAAAGCCATTCATGTCCTTCTGTCATTTGTGTTACAAGTGAAAACCAATGTGAGTTGGCTTCATCTGGCATAACCCAACCGCCAGTGACAATTTCTAACTGACCATTAGATATTAATTCTTTAAGAATACGTCTGTTGCTAGTGTCTGCTTCTCCCCACCACATTGAAAGATATGATGTTTCAGCCCATATAAATTTTCGATTACCATTTTCAGGTAATTTATCAATCATGTTATTGAAAATTTTTTTTGTTTGTTGTAAGTAATATTCGTCGACAGTTTTAATCCAACCGGGATCATTATGCGAATGTGGTACTACGAATACATGAAGTTTATGATATTTACTCCATTGTTCTGGATTGTAGTTTATTTGAAAACCTTGTTTCCACACGCCACCATCAGGATTATCAAATTTTAATTTTTTATATACATCCAGCATCTGTTAAAAATATTTTTTAAAATTGAATTACAAATTCATTAAAATTATTTGAAAAATATTTATTGTAATAATATAAAACTTATATTTGATCAATGTAATATTTAAAAGGCTAAAAGTGAATGGTTTAGGTTTTAACATACAATTATATATTATTAAAATAATACTCACTTGAATATTTACTTTTGGAATATGATCTAATTGTAATAAACATTGTAAATTTGAATCGAGATCTGTTATAAATGAATTGTTTGCATAATTTACTGAATTTTGATTTTGCATCGATATTGATATGGTATTATCACTAGAAATAGGTATGAGTTTTCCGATAGCCTTTTTTATTTCTCCTACATCTTCACCATTTTTATTTACATTGTCCTCGAGACGTTTAAGTCTGTTTTCAAATTTAAGCCATTCATTCTAAACAGATAAAAAAAAATTTTTTTTTAAAGTATTTTCATTGTTGCAATAATAAGTGAAATATACTAAAAATCCTATTACCTCTTGATATTCTCGATGTATCGATGCAAACTTTGGGGGCATAGTTTGATCGATCATTAAATATAAAATAATACAAATAAATAAAATTAAAACAATGCCAATTAGGGTAAAGTTCCTTCGAAAACGCATAGTTTCATTGAAAATTTATATCACGTTTTAAGGAATGTAAACGTCATAAAGACATAAAAAAGGATTATTTTGTATGTAAGAAAAATTTAAGCTCACTATAACAATTAATTATTATACATGTTATCAAATTTTAAGTGCACAATTATCTTCAATTGATTATTTGATTCACATGTTTTGTATTATCTGGAGTCATTAATTTATATTAGTAAACATTTTAATATATTTTAAAAAAGGTAACATTAATATAATACATTTATTTTTTATTTCTTTCAAATAAATCTTATTTATTGAATAGTCCAATAAACATTTCAATAAAGGATTTTAAACGGTCCGCTTGAATATAACAATTTTTTTTTGGTAATAATATGTGTCATTACAACTTTTGTGTGCTGAAATTATACGTTTACAATTGTGTTGCTCTAAATAATTGTGTTTACGTTTTTTTAAGTAAAGTTTTAAGGTTAATGACAATTTTTGTTGTCAACGAAGTAGAAAATTCCCTGTACATTTTTTTTACACCTATATATTTTGAACATAATTTAATAAACGTTATTTCAGGTATAGGATTGTCTAATAAGTTTGACTTAATAGAATTTTATAATTTTAAAGAAATAAGTTTATTTTTTTGTAAAAAAATTCTCAATAATGTCTTGTTATGGGTGTACATCGAAGTTTAGTTTTTTTAATAAGGAGGTAAAATGATTAATTATTGTGTGTATATATATATATGTATGTATGTATGTATATATTGTGTGTGTGTGTGCGCGTAAAAAATAAATATGTATATAAAATTAGTAATATTTATATAGCTTGCTTGTGCTGTTTGTGGATTCGGATTCTGTTCTAAGTGTCTGAAACAAAAATTTGCAATTTCTAAAAAAAATACAGAAGAGAAAGTATGCAAACCCTGCTTTATTAAACTTACCAATAATATTGATAGTAGCAATGAAATTGAACCTCCAGGTGCTTTTTTAAGGTATAATATATATATATATATATATATATATATATATATATATATATATATGTCTAAATATTTATATATATGATGTATATATAAACATATATTTAGACGTTTAGAAAACCTTGAAAATCCTTCTCGACGTCCAATCACTTTATATCGGCATGACAAACGAATACAACAGTTACGAACAGGACTCAGTGAAAAAGATCAGGAGATTGCTGACAGACTTGAAAAGTTACGCGCTGATAGAAAATCAGGTCCTTTACCCTCTGATGAAGAAATTCATGAAAGGCTTTCAGAATTACGTGGTGAAAAGTTCAGACCAAATGCAACAGCAGTGTCAAAATTTGTATGTATATATTTTAATGTTTGTTAGGAAAACAATCAAGTTTAATTTCTTTAAAAAAATATTTTTTCTCTGTATATTAATAATTATTTAAAATATTTTACGATATTACCAACAGTTAATATTTTGAAAAGTTTATAGATTAATTATATTTAACAATGTAATTATATTTTCAATTACATATATATATATATATATATATATATATATATATATATATATATATATATATAATTGAATAAAATTACATGTTATGATTATTTCTTTTAACTATTATTATGAATAATCTAATGATTCATAGATAATTAGTTTTTCAAATTATTTTATAATTTAAACTTAACATTAGACTGATCTATTCATATGTATTATTTTGTTTAAATAATATACAATATATATATATATATATATATATATATATATATATATATATATATATATGTATGTATATATGTGTGTGTGTGTGTGTATGTGTATGTATTTGTATATAATTACAAGAAAGATAAGTGAAATGTATTAATTTTTTTCATTCAAATAATCAAAATAAATTTTGATTACTCATTTATAATTTTGACCTTTGGAAGAAATTTGCAAAGAAAAAATAATCATTGCTTTAAATCATGTCATTTTGTAATTATCTTATTTGTAAAATGTTCTTGGTCTTTAGAAAATGTTTTATTTACGAAATTTTGCACTCATCCGTAGTGCAGAAATAAAAATCTTTACAAAAAATATGATCGATTTTAGTTATGTTATCAGTATTTAAGGTTTACGACCTTTCAACAATATCAACGCATGTTAGCCTCTATTATTCGACCTTTGATCATCACAATCATTCGTATGCTGCCTGTACGTAAGTGTTCAAGCACATGTCTGATTTATTTTGCTTAGAAGCGGATAATCCTGGACGTCACTAGCAATCAAAACAAAAAACAACATTGCTGATAGCTTTTTTATCATTGTGTTATGATTCCCCTCCACTTATGTGAAAATTTTTAAATATTTTATATAAAATAGGTCATATAGATTGACATAGACAGTTTTTTGGTGAATCTCTTGCAGACTCTTTGTCTATGTGATTTTTTTCTTTACGGGATATAGAAACGAGTATAGGGTATTATACCCTTTGTTTTGATTTAAAAGTTCAGTTTAATCTATCACCACGTTTTTCAAATTAATGCTTAAATCAATGCCTTTGGTAAGAGTGATTTCTGTGTTTTTATTTTTTAAACAAGTAAAGGAATTGCATTTTTATGCATCTGTGTTTTGATATTACATTACAATTAAAATGTTACATGTTTAGCAGTTAAAATACTACAACTTATTTAAATTATGTAAAATATTTATAATGAATTTTGAGATCAAAGTTTATCAGTTTTAAGTGTTTTTTTTATTAGATGTTTTAATTGTAAAGGTCATGAGAATATATATCACATCTTGATATAAGAGTTTCAATAAAACTCTAAATGAGCAGTGAATTTAGTTTTAATTCTTAATAGTATTATGCAAAACAAGTAAGTTGTACATTAATCATTTATATTATGTCTAAAAGGAAGTATTTGTTTTTCTTGTTTTCATAATTAATTATTGTATTTTCTGATTAAATTATTTTATTTTATTTATAAATATTAATTTTTGAGACTGTGCTACTTTTATTTAATTTCACTTATTTTATATAATTTAATTTCATTAAACATTTTTTATTATTAATTTATTTTGTGATTTATGTTAAAAATAAATTATATTATGTATATATATATATATATATATATATATATATATATATATATATATATATATATATATATATATATATATATGTATGTATGTATGTATGTATGTATGTATGTTTGTGACTATTTAATTAATAATTATTTTGAGATGCAACATTATATTTTATGTAGGTGAATGTGCAGTTTTGTTAAATTTTCATTTGTGCAATTTATTTGTGTACATTTTTGTTTATATATATATATATATATATATATATATATATATATATATATATATATATATATATATATATATTTATATATATTTGTATATGGTTCACACTCACACATATTCTCTAATAATGATGATGTTGTTTAGTAAATACAAATAAAGGTATTATTTATTAATAAAGAAAAAAAAAATTATTGTGCACATTAGTGTATCATGTGTTTACTGCATGAAATATTTTTAATATTGTATGAAGATAATAGATATTCAGAGAATTTCATTTATAATACATGTAAATAAGTTAGATATTTTATAATTCACACAACTTGATCACGTGCATAAATATTTACAAATATAATTAGATATCATTAAATTGATGCTCAATGTCATGCTTTATAAAGTGTACTAATTAATTTATTAGTCTTTAATGTAGTTTTAAACATGGAAGAGATAAGATGTTAATGTAAGTCATGATAACAATTCTATTTTAATCAAAATGGTTGTATTTTACAGAAAATACTTTTTTTTATAAATCAAACATTTAATTTTCAAATATTTTCATGATAATTGTTTTTATCGTATAGAAATTTGTTAACAGAATATTAATTTTTTAACATATATTTTTTTTTTCATTTTTCAATTAGTATAAATTCATTAATGTACAGCAGAATTCATAAAATATATATTTAATTATTTGATTAACTTCACATTAAATAATTCTCTGACTTTTATTTATTTTGTTGTGTAATATCATTAATACAGCAAGCAATGTTAAAAAATATTATTTAAACAATTGTAACATTGTTTCTTAATTTGTTTTAATCAGTATTAATTTAATTTAATGTATTAATTTTGTTAAAATTTTCTCACATGTAATATTGAAAATGTTATAATTATTATTAAGAATTTTTCACTTTCCTACATCTTTATACTTTAATATTTTATTACAATTTATTAGGCGCTACAACCGGATCTACGGAGTGATCAGCAAAAGGTCGATGCTTTGATAGATCAATATATAACTGAATCCGATATCGATCTAGCCACAGTATCAGACGAATCAAAAACTTCTCAATACCAAAAAGTCGTTAAACAATCATCGGTCGAAGAATCCGACGATAACTCCAGTGAATCGAGTGACGAAGCTGATAAACTAGCACTCCGTATCATGGAAGAAGTAGCTATTGAAAAAGCGGAAACAACCCGCCATCCTCACAGTCTACAATCGACTGATCGTGGTACACCTTTACACGCTTCTACTCCTGAATTAGGTCATTGCCGTATATGCTATTCACGTGCGTCCAAACGTTGTATCGATTGTGAAGGTGATTTATATTGTTTGAAATGCTTTATGGAAATCCACCGGGATTGGAATGAAACACATCATAAGTGGATTAATTATGAGCAAATACCACGTTCGAGTGAGGAAGAAGACGACGACGACGACGATGATGACGATGAAAACGATATAGAAAAAGAATTAAAAGATGGAGAGAAATGTAGTCGTACCAGTAAAAATGCATTGTAAATTTATTTTTATCATATTCAGCTATATATGTATATTTTGTTATTGGTTTCTAGTTAGCTTCCATAAATAAAATGTATTTAAAAAGTGCCTAATATATTGTACATGTAATAATTATAGTTATAAATTACTTGTGAGTTTTTATTAAGTAAGTAACATATTTGTCTTGTATTTATATTTAATTTTTAATTTAATAAAGTTACTTTATGTTTTATATTGTTAGTTATATTTCATGAAATTTATTTATTATCAAAATAATTTCAATAATTATTAAAAACAAAGAGCATATTTTATCTTACTTAAATTTACGTTTGTGTTTAAAAATAAATGCTTCTATCAAGAATTTGACCCTTATATCAAACATTAATATTTTAAGTACTAATTAACTTTTATTAATAATTTATCAACAATTCAATGATTGCTACTAATTTTTCTTCAAGTTTCTTATAAACAGTAATAAAGTTTGTTTTGACTTTTTTCATATATTTGAGTACATGTGCCTTTAAAAAAAAACTTGAAACCAAATTACTATTGTTCTTATCAACAATAAAATAAGAAATATGTGCGTCATAGGTTCTTAGTTCAAGTCAAGTTTTATATGTTAACAGTTATTAAAAAATAAATTGATAAACTAAGTTTGATTTGTAAACATTGAATATTTTGTGATTGAAATATATATTAGTAATTATATATATATATATATATATATATATATATATATATATATATATATATATATATATATATATATATATATATGTATGTACGAGGTTCGTTTGATAAGTATGGTAAAAAAGAAAGAAAAACTAAATTGAAAAATTTAATTAAATTAACAATAAATAAATTTACCATACTTATCAAACGACCCTCGTGTATGTATAATATATATATATATATATATATATATATATATACACACGTGTGTGTATGTGTGCATGAGTGTAATGTGTACACACACCACACATATTTGTTAAATACTTTGTTATACTATAGAGATTTTAAAGCAA
This sequence comes from Neoneuromus ignobilis, assembly GCA_029203775.1. Taxonomy (NCBI): domain Eukaryota; kingdom Metazoa; phylum Arthropoda; class Insecta; order Megaloptera; family Corydalidae; genus Neoneuromus; species Neoneuromus ignobilis. The sequence goes on from CP092093.1 coordinate 33,583,309, forward strand.
AAAATTTAAATTTAAATTCATGCTTGAAATTGTATTGTCTAATCATTAGGTCTTTTTTATATAATGATAAAGAGATATATTTAAAAAGTTAGATTTCATCATTTAATAATTGAATAGAACTGATTTTCAGTAATTGTTTTGAACAGAAAATTATTTTTTTTTTCATTATAATCATTAATTGATTATATAAATATTTAAAGAATTATATTATTTTTTTAAAAAAAACTATTTGATCATTGAATTAACTTTTCTTAAATTAAATATTAGTATGTGTATATATATATATATATATATATATATATATATATATATATATAATTTTTTGTCAATCCGCTGATGGTTAAGGGTCTCTTCAAAATCGAATTATGCATAGCTTTTATTTTCTATAAAACCTGTAATATTCTCATCTTACCTTGTACTTGTTGATGGTTCTCTTGGTCTCTAATCAGTAAATAAAATTCTAGATCAGGATGTAATTACTAATAAACTATGGAAACACCAAAAATAAAATAGACATATATATGATTTTATTCATACAGAAATTAACTTATAAACTTATTTTAAATATTTAAAAATGTCATATTTTGTAACGATAACAATTTGAACTTGGACTGGGGCAGTATAAAATACGTGACTATTTTAATATTTTTCTCTGTAAACTTCTACGAATTTCATGAATAATCTTCTCAATACTGAATTGATTAAGAAAATATTTTTTTCTTAGAAAAAAACGAAAATATTTACATACTGAAAAAAAAGATTATAAAAATAAAACTATTACTTATACTATGTACATTTACGTATATTGTTTAGTAATCATATTTACAATACATAGTTATCACAGACTATTTTTTCATCAAAAAAATGTATTAATAATTACTTGTTGACAACTATAATAGATATGTGTCAAGTAAAAAGTCATTTACAATAAATAATATTTATAATGACAGAAGTAAACGATCAGCTATTAACATGAGTTTTAATTGTCTCATCACATATAATATGCACAAAATAGCATGAATACTTTTATTTTATTTAATAGGCATTATTGTAAGACGATAATATATATTTTGATTACAACAATGATTAAATAAAAACATATACACACACATACACAGTCAATAAACTGATTGTTTCGGTCACTCAATTTTCGTAACGTATGTATAAGGTTTTATTTGAGAATAATAATATTCAATTCGTTTAATAAATATTCACAGAACTGCTTTTTGAATGAAAAAATGAAAAAAATTCATTATCATTCGATTTTTAATCAAAAACATTATTTTAGTTTGTTATGTTGTATTGTTGAATGTGTCTGGTGTTATTTAAAATTAAATAAAAAATGACACAAACCGCCATTATTTCATTGCAAACTTCATTTGTGTAGTAATTGTTGCTTATTAAGAAAGTGATTTTTATAATTTTCAGTTAAAAACTATAGAAAAATATCAAAAAAAAGTTCGTTATATTATTAACAATGAATATAATAAATACGTAAATTTCATTTAAAAGGTAAATTTTTAAAATATATTGACTTTGCACTGTTTATTTCACTATATACATACATATATATATATATATATATATATATATATATATATATATATATATATATATATATATATAACTGTATTTGGCATATTGATAACAATACTTAAAATTGTCAAATGTACAAACTTTTTAGTTATTAACAATAATGACTTTTTAAATATTGACGATAACAAAACTAAAAATAGTTTAATTATAAATTGATATTCTTCGTATTGTGGTAAATTAATTGTAATACAACGGAATTATTTATTTCAATGCTATAAAATTTTACGTGTTCTCAATAATCATATATTATTCATTTTATTTGCTGATGGACATTTCCACGATCATATTTTCGTTATTATACTACTGTATAATGTATTAACCCAAATAATTGAAATGTTAAATTTTATAATGCAGTAGAATAAAGTGAACAATAAGTATTACTGAACACATAACATTTTGTGTCGTTCAGTGATTCATTTATGTCAATTCAAAATGTTTATTTTATTATTCTCATGTTATACTTTATGGATTTGTCACATATAATAATCCTCTTACTAAAAATATGTCTTGCTTGACATTTATAACTTATATGAATATAATTTATAATTTTATGTATTATAAATGAAGCAAAAAATTTCTATACTTTAATAAACTGGTATTTAAATAATATATACATTTTTATTTTGTATAATTTATATAGTGTAAAAGCACTTTATTACAAATATGTTTTGTGATATTTGGCTAAAAGACAACAAGTAAATTGGTCATCAAGGTAAAAAAACATACATAACAGAAAATATTCAAAACTGTGTCTACACAATGTACAAAAAAACTCTTGTGAAATTCATTGTAGGAATAATTACAAGTTGACCAATATTTCCCTTAGAGAATTTTTTAAAAACAATTACCTATACGAACTTTTAATAATAAATTATTTATTCAGAAATAAATCAAACAGAACCATCGATATTAATTTCAGTACAGAAAACCAAATTGTTCTTGCATAGTTTGAAAAATTTCGTCATACTGAACTTATTCAACAGATTCTTTAACATCATTTAATTGACTTATTTAGGTTATTAATAATAAGACTCTTTTCATTTTCTCTTTTAATATTAATGTAGTCAACAACGATTAAATATCAAATCTCTAAATGTGTACACATTTATTTTCTAAATATATGTTTAATAAAATGTGTGTGTAATTTTAATATATTGTGATGTTTTTTTTTATTTATTACTGTTAATTTATATTTGTCAAGTGTAACTTTTAATATTTAACTAATTAGTTATATATATATATATATATATATATATATATATATATATATATATATAACAGGTAAAAGACTAATTAGATATGAGAAATATTTATAATAGAAACGTATTATGTAGATATATACCTATTTATTTTTATGTATTAAACAAGCATTTTTAAGGGCACAATCATGTTCAAAAAGTATATAAAATGGTATTTGAATAATAATCTTTACTGTCATTAATTAAGTATTTAAAATATTTCAAAGTTTAATTAAAGACCGAGGGATAGAGATTTATCTTTTTCTTATAAATTGTGGATGTCATATGTATTATAATTAATAAATATTTAGTACATAAAGAAATAAAATAAATTTTATAAAACAGGGTTATGAGTCTAGTCAACAGCTTAAAATACTGTGATAAATTATATTATTTGTTCAAAATATTAAACATTTAGTTAAACGGTTATCTACTCCAACGTTAAAAGTGAATGGCTTTTTCAATATTTCTAATATGGATTATATTGAAAACTGATGTTCGATAATAAAAACTATATTTTTTTTGAGAAAGTAAATCAATAAAAATATTTTGGTGTAAGCATAGTGTGCATTAATAAGATTATAGTTAATATTATCATTTTATTAAATAAACTCAAGATGAGTTAAAGACATTTTAAAGATGTATGGATGTGAATGCAATATTTTGATTCTGCCAGGAAAATAAAGTTATGGTCATAGTGGTGTATCTAGAAATGTTACCCGCCGATTTTCTGTAACAACAGCACGAAAACAATCTGCACAGAGAAATAATCACCGAGGAAGTGATATAAAAAGATCAGCATGGGGAGGCTTAGTTGAATTTAAAACTTGTGACTCTAAGTTTAAGATAATTTGAGGAGAAGAATGCCATTTTTATCACCGACCCTTTAACTATAGAATTATTTTTTTGAATGCACAGAGCAAACGTGCCTTCCAATTAGATTTCTTACAGTTAACTGAAATAGTAAGAGTCTTATTCGATTCATAAATGACTCTTGATAGAGGTCTCACGTCTATTCATATTATTTCGTTATAGATTTGTGGAAGAGGTCAAATGATACAATAAACGTAAGGGACTACTTTGTAACAGAACATTTAGGACTAAGAGAAATACTAAATTTTCATTGCCAAGTCCTTCGAGATGTACAACACTACTTTTTTGGAATTACAAAATGATTTTATCGAATATGTAATTATTTTGCAAACGGCCGAATTCTCCACATTATTATGTCCTATTGAATTTATTACGAAAATCGGTACAAATAGAAGCTGTTGTAATTATTTTATCAATTGACAATTAATTGTCCCACCCGAAGATATCTTACGAGCGTTCGTCGATGAGAATTTTTTTCAATAAACAACAGTACAAACAAACGTGCATGGACATAATCGGTGAAATGAAATCAAAAGTTATTGCACACAGAACAACGAACCAGATGTGACATTTAATGAAAGGGAAATTGGAAAAATAAACAGTGTGTGTGTGTATGTGTATATGTATATGTATGTATATATATATATATATATATATATATATATATATATATATATATATATATATATATATATATATACACACATACATACATACATATACACACATACAGATATACATCAAACATATATACATATAAATGTAGGCTAAGATGATGGCCTTGACGTATATTATTTAACAATTATGTAATAATAGCAAGTCTTGTTTAAGCGAGATGGTCTACATGATATTGCAGTAACCAGCATCTTTTATCTCGCTTCTGTATCCGAATTTATATGTAGGACATGTACATTCATTTTACTATAATTTCGACGTATGTGTTATAAACAGCTGTTCATATAGTTTTTGCATTTTTTATAAAATACTAATTATATATATATATATATATATATATATATATATATATATATATTAGTGAATAAATGTTTATTTTATGAATAGATGTGCAACTGATCAATGTTTTTCGTTTACGCAAGTTCACGCTGAATGGCGAAAACCATATAATTTAATATTAATTTTCATTCTTGAACTTTTTTCGTAACAACCGGTCGATTGCTGGCTTTTTAAATAAACAAGCACGGTTTCAAAACGTATCTCATGTTATGATGGAATTTAACGATCGAGACTTGTTAATTACCAGTGTAATGACATTCAGAATCAATAAATTTAATTGCGAAAATTATTTTCTTTTTTATGCAGAATAAACGTGTATATTTTATACCAAAGTATGTATTTGAAATATACCTTTCTTTGGTTTATATTTTATCAGTATAGACTATTTTTGGAAATTAATTATCAGTACAAACACTATAGAATATTTTTTTAATCGAAATGTTTAATAATTGATTACTGTGTTTTGTTAGTTTGATACATTTATTACTTACAATATTATTTAAGGGGTAGATAAGTACAGTCTCTTTATTTGTGGATTATCTGAATAGAGTCTGAGGACAGATATAATTCGATTTTATGTTTAAATTAATTTTCACGATTGATACTCAACAGTATTTATATATTTATCATTGGATTCAGAGTTGAGATCTAACCCCCAATTCCTACATCAAGAGTCAGATTACACCCCAAGAAGATCATGCTGTACATTTGGTGGGATATGAGAGGCGTAATTCATTTTGAATTATTGGATTATGGGTAGACAATCACGACAGATGTGTATTGTGTACAGTTAGATCGTTTGAAAGACACTTTCGTCATAAAAAGACCGACACTTTTAAATCAAAAAAAGGGTAATTTTACACCAAGATAATGCTCGTTCTCACTTTTCAAAGACAATTGGAAAAATACATGAATTTACTTGGAAACTTCTATCTTACCCTCCATATTCTCCGAAAATAGCACCAAGTGATTATGGAAAAATTTACCAAACGAAAGAAGACATAAAAAATGATATTGAAGAATTTATTGGTTCTAAAAATCCAATGTTTTTCGAAATGGGTATTAAGAAATTAATTGACAGATTGAGAAAAGTTGTAGAAAATGAAGGAGAATATATAATTGATTAAAAATGTTATTTTTTTCCTTTTCTAAAATTATTCGCAAAAAACGCAAAGATTTTGACAACCTAATATTTATTAGAAAAAGTCATGAAGTCTGATGAGAAAAAGCGATAACATTATATGTGAATTTTTTAATCAAAAATTTACAATCGGTCGTTTGACCGGTCATGATACGTTAAGTGTCAATGTCCGCGGAATATTTTTAGTAAAATTAACAATTACTCCACGAAACATAAACAGCGAATGACGAAAGCTTATTAAACGACGGGACGATAACGCACATCGATTCAATCGTCGAATGGCGAATAGTGAAAGTGAAACGTACCAGGTATGCTGCAGCTAAATACACTTTATTTGCATTTGGTGTCGGCGAGCGTTCGCTTTTGCAGATACACGAGTATATGACATGCAATACTGTTCTTAACAAATACACAGATGATAAATATTAATGTGGTAATCGAATCGGCTGACGCGGTCGTCGTTAATCGTTCTTATCTGCACGTACGATGGACAGATTTATCGTTACCTCATTTATATAAAATTCTTTTTTTTCCATGTACTATCGACAAGGGCGGGTTCAATAAAAAAATAACAATGATTTATCGACACGTTTGACGTTTTATTGATAGAGGATCGTCAACTATTCATAGAAGCGGTTTAGCAATTCTTCGATAAACGTGCTTTTTAAAGTAATTAATATAATGACTATATACGACAGGAATGTCTATAGATATATCAAAAAAAAAAACTATTGATTTGATATCACGACGAATTAATTTTTATACGAATGAACATCTTTTTATCCCAACACCATCGAGTGGAATAATAATTGTCGTAATATAGGGCCATCCAAATGTGACGCCCAGATGTGTATTTTGTTAAAAAGAAACATTTTTTTTTCGTTTCTTTTTAATAAAACACAAATCTAGGCGTCACATTTGGATGGCCCTATATATCGAAGCTTTCTTGAAAAATATAAACCGAGGAATCAGAACGTGCAACAGTTTTTTTGTGAATTCCATATCTTGGAATTACTGAAATACATTCGTAATTAATTTAGCATCGAGGATAATTTTTTAAAAAAATGCATCACTGCTCACTATCATAAGAATTTTTATAAACGTTCAATTTCATTTTTTGTTAACCCAGATTTTAATAGCCTTGAATAAAGTTGATGTGAATGAATGTGGACATTAATAAAAATTTTAGATTGTATAATGGCGTACAGGACATTAAGTTTTTTTTGTATTGTTTAAACTATAGGTGTTTTTTTAAGCGTGACAGAACTTTAAATTGAATCCTTATCGAAAGTTCTATCAAACCTAAAAAATACTTTATCATAAATTTATATATACATACATACACATGTATATATATAAAGGCGTTTTTTTAGGTTAGACAGAGCTTTCGGACGTTCTATCACGCTTAAAAACACCCTATATTAATACATTCACGAGCAAGAATTTTTAATCGATACTAATGAAGTGGGGTTTAATATACCTCGTTTCGTTTCTACATATTAATATTTTCCCATACCTAAATAAATAAATGTGTAAATATCAAATTTTATAAAAAAAAACTAAGAACTTCACTAAGCGATTAGATAAATCTTTTAAAATGATCTTATATTATAAATAGAATTGTACGAATTGTTAGTAGATTTGAAGACTTGTCGCCTTTTTGCATTCATTTAAAGCGAAGTTCATTTAACATTAACTGAAATTTGTATCTATTTTATGTTTCTTTCTTTCTCATCTATTCAATATTTTTCTGTTTACGTATCGACAAAAATCGACTGAATTTACTAAGAACTCTGCTAAAATGTGAATACTTTTATGTTTATCTTACATTAAAAAAATACTACGAAGCGTTTCAAATAATTGATATTCCTTCTGTGAATTTTTATAATCGTTTATGGTTATACAACCGAATTCAAACGCAATTAAATATAATGAAAAAAAATTGTCTGATTTAGTTTTTAACATAAAGTTTTGTCTATTGATAAAATGAATGTTCATTCTAAATAAAATCTTGTATTTGAAAAATGATATTTTTGAAAGTTATTTTTATTTTTATTTTTTTTGGTACGAAAAAAATTAAAAATAATTGTTTAAGGAAAACGTTTGAAAACGGGTTAATGTTTAACAAATTATCAATGGATATTTGGAAAATTTTCCATATATAAATTGTGTTCCAAATGTCATATGTATCGCAAGTTACTTATCACCGGGCAAATCCTAAGAAATCCGTCAAACGATCATTCCACGAGTCGATCCAAGCCAAAAGAGGCGACATTTTCGGTTTCTTCTCGTCGAGTTGCTGCTGCGGCATATAATCTTCAGTTCTTATACAGAAATAGCTCTTGATCGGACTCCGGCATAACGGACATCGTTCCAATTGTGCAAAACAGCACGCACAGACGCACGTGTGTCGACACGGCAATAGGGCACGTGAAAGGGGCAGTGCGGTGCACACGACGCACAGTTGCGGCTCGTGTAACGCGAACAGAGCTATATCGAGATCGTCGTCGCGCGAGGATTCTTGCGCAGGTGTATCGACCTCGTCTTCGAGACTACCGGTCGCCAGATACAGCTGTTTCAGACAAGAGAGTCGTCCGTTCGCTTGTTTCAAATATTGAGCGAGTACGGACGTTTGTAGGGTGCAGACATCGTCTCGGACGTGGACGACGGTCACGAGGGCGATTGCGTCGTCCGGGTACGGTTCGGAATTGTTATCACTGCGTGTCAGAAACACGACCAACGGATAGACTAGTCGAGGCGGCGTGCCGAGATGTAAATTCGAATCCGGAACGAATTTAACTGCACGTTCTACATGAGACGCGTTACGTTCGAGTTTACCTTTTAGCTGGAATGCGTCCGGACGTAGCAATTCCGTAGCGTGCAGGAGTTCGGTGCTTGGACGCCATAGAGCCGCGTGTAGCTCACGTATATCGACGCCCCAGTATGTACGGAGCTCGTATGGTACTTGACTTGATATGCAACAGTCGATTCCTGAATCAAAACAAATTAATATCGGTTAAATACTCGTACTTTTTAAATTTTTGATACAGTTTAAATTCCATTGTTATAACGAGGACTGTATGTACATTCCATTGTTATACGAGGAGTTATAGAAGAATATAAGCGATAAAAACATTAAATATTTAAATCTGCTTGTCAAGTATTCCTGAATAATAAAGAAAAAGGGAACCATTGTCGATTTATGGATTGGAAATGATATTCTAATGTTTATGGTAAAAGAATCAAATATAATTTTCAAAACTCACATAAATTCAAAGATGGATACCACTGTATTACCCTCTACATCCGGTATCCGACGTGAGGTATTTTTATATCCCAGCTTTTCATTAAATTTGAGGATTATAATAATACTAATATAGTTAATAAAATCATAGGATACAAAAATACTTTACAGGCCTGGGTTAAACATATAGGGTATTCCAATAAGCGCTTTAGAAGTTTAAATGGAAATAAAATAAAAAGTATTTAATTAATTAGTTCTTTTTTTATTTTTAAGCATATTCTATGGCACTAATGATGGAACATAATTTTACTCATATGACCACCACGACTTCGCTTGACATAGTGCATTAGTTTAGTCCATGAATTACACATTCAATGCTTATTTTTAATAGCTCTGTTGTTTGTGATTTATCAGCATAAACCAATGATTTCACATAACTCCATATAAAATAATTCAATGGAGTTAGATCACATGATTTTGGTGGCCAATCGATGGGTCAATTTCGTGAAATATGGACTCATTAAACTTTTATTTCAATAAATCTATTGTATAGCATGTAGCACCATTTTGTTAAAACCGCATATCGTGTAAACAATTTTCGGAAAAAAATCATTAATTATGGTTCAGTAACACATTCCATTTACTATAACGTGATCTCCAGTTTCATTTTGAAACAAATTTGGTCCAATGACACCACCAGCATGTAACTTACACCGGACAGTTACTTTTTGTGGATGCAGTGATCTTTGTTCAATGATTTGCGGATTGAATTCACTCCAAATTCTGCAATTTTGTTTATTTAGTTTCATGAAGCGCACGATAAATTTTTATAATAAGTTTTTACAATTTCTAAGCGTTGTTGAATTGTTAAACAATTCATAATAATTTACCATACTATACTGAGTTGAAATGTCAAAATAGCTTAAAAAAATAAAGTATGGCTGCAACCAGTTGTCAAAGTTCTGACATTCTTATTGGAAAACCCTATATTTAAGATTTGTTATAATAATGGAATATGGTAGAAAAAATATTGATGAATATTAGAATATATCAGAAATAATTTTTTTCGAAAGGGACGATGAAAGATAGACTACGTCAAATTAATAAATGAATTATATTTTTTTTTTTCAAAAAAGGGTTTTAAAAAATCTTTGAATGTTTCGAATGAACCGATAAATTCTACAAACAGTGCAGCGTAACAACAGAAAACAATTAATAAAATATGATTTTAACACTAAGAAATACATTAACTTTACCAAACATTTAGTTTTCACTCCGAAGAATGTAAAAACTGGCAACAGTTGATAATAGAAAAAGCGAGAAATTCTCATAGACAAAATGTTAAAAATAAAACCATTTATCTTTATTATTTATTTATCACTGTCGTAAAGTTTTCTTCTAGTGTAGGGTTATCGAAATGCGACATCTAGATTTATATTTTATTAAAAAGAAACAAAACAAACTATACACATGTTTCTTTTTAATAAAACATAAATACAGGCGTCACATTTGGATGGCACTATATTTATACTGAATTACTTTATTTTTCTACGACTGAATTTGGTACTTAATTATTTTTGGGTAACCTTGTTTTTATGGAAATTGATAGGTGATTTTTTTAATAAATACTTTTTAAATCTAGCAATTAAATACATTAACAGTGATTCAAAAGTAAGTAGTAAAATATACAGAATAAACTGATTTTTTGAATACATAAGATTTTAATTTTCATAAAGTTAATGTAGTAAATTGATGTGGTAAATTTTTTCACATATAATATATATATATATACACACACATATAAACACATTATATTTGAATTAACGACATTTAAATAACATCTAACCTTGATATAATTGTAAAATTATAAACTACTAAACGTTTTTCATCAAATGTTTATAATAATTTTACATAAAACAATTAAATAACTACAAGAACTTCATTTTCCTTATCTACATAAACCTTCTGCATCCGAATTCAATTATGTGCTTATAAATTACTACCAATAAAAAACAATCGTTTTATGTATACGTCCGTGCATAAATAGTACAAAACTACAATAACATTTTATGTTTATCGAATTATATTGATTAGTAATTGAAATAAAAACCATAAACACCTTGATTAAATGTGGAATATAAAATAATAAATGAATTGAAAAATCTTATCAAGGCGTAAATCGTTAATTGTTGATGTTTTATGCATGTTGAAGAACTGAAAATATTTTGTTTGTGTTATCTGAAGATATTATTTTTCAGTGTGTGTTTTATGTAAGGTTGTAAATAGATACTGAATTAATTTTTTTTAGGATGCAAAAAGCGACTATTTATATATATATATATATATATATATATATATGTATGTATGTATTGGAAAAGTCCTTCATGCCTTAGTGAGTAGAGAGACGTTATTGTTGAATAAACATAAACTTTTAATAAACATTTCAATACAACAAGCAATTATTAAAAAAAAGCATTGTTAATTTTAGTAATATTTCAAAGATAATAAAATTAACTGTAAATAAAATGAAAAAATACATGCTTATTGATTGTATATATTTTTTTAAATGATTGAGGTTAATTTTTCCTGGAATTTGGAGTAGAAATATTATGTATACAGAGATCAATGTTAATCTGCGTTTTAATTAAGCAATGATTTAAGATGTTTCGTTTGGTAGTAGAAATGTATATAAATGTAATGATATTTATTACCGGCTGTCCTGTCAAAGAATGATCTAAATTGGAAGTTGGGCATGGGGCTGATAACCTCATCTTGTAAAACACAATCATTACAGAAGAACAGTCTTCCTTGACTAGCTTTGTCAGACAAGTTTATGCTTTACAAAGGTTTATAGGGTTTTCGTTATTTTAATGTTTATATATGAAATCATTTATTGCAACATTACAAGATTTTATAATATTGTTCAATAATCATTTATTGTTTATTTTTTCTATGGTGTACATTTTAATAGCTGTTTCTTTAAGGGGTTATACGCAGTTAGAAATTTCAAAAAATCGATTTTTTTTTTGCATTTTCGGAATGCACATATATTTGAGTATATTCTCTGAAAATTTGAAGTAAATCCGATAAATATTTATTATACCATGTAAGTTGAAAAAAAATTTTTTTAACTATGTGTAAACTACTTCCGAAACTTCAAACGCGTTTATCTCAAAACGGTGTTTTCATAGTCGGTGATCTCGATATCTCAGAAATGGCTGAACCGATCGGTCTCAAATTTTCACACAATCTTCTCAAATATATTCCTCAGGTATTGAACGAAGGAATAAGGTTTACAAAAATTATTACTATTTTTTTAAACAATTTGGAGCGAAAATTTTAGTAAAAAACGAAACATTTTTTTCAAGTAGACGCCATTTTGTCAAAAATGAAAATTTTTATTATTCCTTCGTTCAATACCTGCATTAATCTATCCTTTAAAAGAATCGACCATATTTTTTGATTTCAAATAATCCAAACCGCCGATATGGAGATCACCGCCAAGCGCCTTTTTTTGGAGGTCGTTCGGGATATCGTCTGTAGGAGCGGTGCACTTCAATATTTTTTTATGATCGACATGTTATTTTATTCTTGAAAGTAGGATCTATTCAAATAACCATAATTTGTAATTGCAAAATAAATACTGTTTCTAAAAAAAAAATCCTAAAAAAACGTCGTTTTTGCGCCTCGCAACTGCGTATAACCCCTTAAGACTAAAACTGAATCAGTGAATAATAAGTGATTATTGAATACTTTGATAAAATCTTATGGTATTGGGAATGAGTGATGTTTGTGTTAAAGTGAATTTGCCACAGTGCCGAAATAAATGTGTAATTAGAAAATATTGAAAGTGAAATAATTCATAATCTTAGTACATATATCCATGTATATTTACAAAATATAACATGATATATTTTATGATGCAATTTTTAAAGGTAATTTATAAATTAATCAAGATATATAACAAAATACATAATTAATGATTACTGAATATTTTATAAATATTGTAGCCTTGGAATAAAAATTAAAATCTTATATAAATACGAATTGGGAATAGTGAGAAAGTTCGGTGGAAAAAATGTATTTAAAATATGTTTATGAATGGTAATAAGGTTGTGTATTTGTAATCATGTTTTAATAAACATAAATATTGTAAAATGGCATTATAAAATTATATAAGGGTTTCCAATCAGAATATCACAACTTTGACAGCTAATGGCGGCCATGTTTGATTTTTTCAAGCTGATTTTGACATTTCAGCTCAATATAGTTCGGGAAATTAGCATAGAACGTTTAATACTTCAACAATGCTTAGAAATTGTAAAAATTTCAATAGACTTATTGAAACAAGAGTTTAATGAGTCTATTATTTCACGAAATGGATCCATCAATTGGCCACCAACCAAAATCATGTAATCTAATTTCATTGGATTATGGAGTTAAGTGAAATCATTGGTTTATGATAATAAACCACAAATAACATTGAATATGTAATTCATGAAATTGGACAATTATGTGAAAGGGTGATTAAAAATTGGACTAAACGAATGCACTATGTCAAGCGAAGTCGTAGTGGTCATATGAGTAAAATTGTGTTCCATCATTAATACCATCAAATCAATAAAAGTAAGTAACTAATTAATTAAATAATTTTTGTTTTATTTCCATTTAAACTTTTGAAGCGCTTATTGGAAAACCCTATATATTAGAAAAAATTAGCCACGGCGATAAACTTTGATAGATTAAATATAAATTAAACAACCAAGTTCATTAATAGCTATATAGAAACAGAGTTGAGGAATTTCGAGTTACATTACCAGACTTAGAGTTAAATTCTATCAAGTGTAACCAAGATGACATGAAAAAAGAAAAATTCTTATTACTCGGATGAATGTTCAAAAATAATAATAATAAATTGAATCAATAGATCATAAATAATCGTACCTGTTCTGTACGACGAGATCGATGGATCGACTAGTTTGAACGTAAATGGTATATGTACTTTCATCATCTGCATTTGTGGAATACGTCTCGGTGGAGGCGGTGTTGGTTGGGTTTGAGTTTGGAACACGACATCTTCACCGTTCACGCGTAACACTAACATGTTTCTGGAATAAAAACTTGAATATAAATTTATTACTTTTTCATTGAACTAATGCATAAAAAAGAATATGAATAAAGAATTGAATGAATATTTTATGATGAAATTAAGAATCTACGACCATTTATCCCAAAAAAAGACGATTATTTAACTCTGGATTTACTATGATTCATAATAATACACGAATGAATTTTATTTTTTAAACGCATTATTTTAACAAAATAAATTCAGATTTTATAAAGCAGCGTTTTGATGATGAAAATGTCATCAAAAAAAGAACATCAGCTTAGAAACAAAGTGAATAATGAATAATTATTGAACGTTTTATTGAATATATTGTGGTGTTGGGGTGGTAGTTAGTTTATGTGCAATTAAAAGAACATTTTTTGAATATCTGACTGATTTTGTATCACCGATTTATATTTTTTAACTTAATTGAATCACTGATTTTATAGATTTTTCCTAGATGGAAAAATGAAATACTGATATGATTTAAAGATAGATATATAAATAGACCAAAATATAGAAGGATGATTATATGAGGATATAAAAAATTTGTGTGTTGATAGAATAACATTTTAATTTTTGGTACAAAATCACAATAAACTGCTCAAGACAGGTTAATTTGAATAATAGTTTAAAAAATTTATTTGCATCAATTTAAACTACAAAAATATGTTGTTTTGGCTTACAAGTTGAAAATTTTTGTACTTTTATTTAATATTTTATTATTAATTTAATAAGCATATAATATTATTGAAGCAAACAAAATGAATTTCTTGGATATTATAAGTACAATAATTTTAGCATAAAAAATAATAAACGTAAACAGGCAATACAATAAAAGTATATAAAGAAATAAAATGCTTTTGTATTGACTTACATGTCTGTATTTGAAGAGTTTAATATTATAGGTACAAAGTAGTTGTAACAAATATGAAACTATATTTTGAACCAAATCTAAATTGGCTATTTGTTGTGAATATCGATTGTAATCAAAAAAGATACTAATCTGGTTTAAAGTGAAATTAAAATTTACAATTTAGGGACGAATATTTTTATAGATTTTTACAGATTAACAGAAAATAGAAAAAATGATTTACATACCAAAAAAATATATCTAACAAATTCACATTAGGAACTGTCTATTTAACGCAATCTAAATTTAGATATGCACTCGAACGTAATTCTAATCAAAATGAGTATTTGGGTAAAATTGCAACCATTATATATGAATAACAGAAAAAAAATTATAATAGCATGTCAACAGTAAATGAATGAGGTGTAATCAAATAGCACAATTTCCGGTTAAAAATGATAGCACCTTTCACATCGAAAATGTAATCATATTATTATTATAACGTCGAGTGTTGTATAATTCAATATTGTTCTTTGAATGATGACTTTAATCAAATCATAAGTGGTTAATTGATGTCATTAGATCCAAAGATCATATAAGGCTTGTTGAAACGTTTTAATTAAAGTCGATTCTCGGTACTTGTAAACTTAGATTCCGTGTTTGCTTAACATGTAGCTTTGAGAGGGAAAAGGTGTTTTTGTTTAAGTATTCGTTTCGATTATTACTTTTTTTAAAAAAAATACATAACAATGTTTTTTTTTATATTTCTGTTAAAATTAGCAAATTAAACAAATAGCAGATATGATAATTTAGAGATTAGTAACTTAGTCGGTTTTATATAGGGTGGTCTATATGCAGTGTCGGATTTATTTATAGGCTTGACAGGTTGAAGTCTATAACCTCAAAATCTAAAGAACCTGCGGCCAAACTGTATAATATTTTTGGTACTGCCATATAATTTTTTTCTTATATATGCAGTGTGAGGGGTTTCATAAATGGAATAGTTTAGGACCTCACTTCATCTAAATCCGGCTCTGTTATTATAAATAAAGAATAATAAAAAGTAGTAAGCAAATAAATGTATATCTAAACTATTCAGTCTCATTTAGGCCATCATATATATGAGTTATTTATTTTTATTAACACACACTCACACACACACTCTCTCTCTCTCTCTCTCACACACACATATATATATATATATATATATATATATATATATAATGCAATTTATTGCATTGTGGTAACAAAAGTAATGAGTAATAGCAGATTTTCCATATTTAAAATGATTTTCTTAGCTGTTTAGTGTTTTTAACAACGCGCGAGTAGTGCATGTCACGAAAAAACAGAGAAATTTGGTAGCTAATATATCTAATAATATTTGTTCAACAATGCAAAGCCAACATTATGAGCAAGTCCAAAGTGAAAACCATGTTGATTTGCTTCTTCGACAGCAAAGGGGTGGTTCACAAAGAGTTCGTACCACCTGGACAAACCGTAAATCAAATTCTACCGCAATGTGCCTGAAAATTTTCTACCGCACTTGGGCTCGAAAAATTACGAAAAGTGTGCTCAGAGTGCGTCCAGAGATCGCGAAGACTTGGGTTCTGCATCACGACAATGCTCCCTGTCACAGTGCGTTCAGTGTCTCTCAGTTTTTGGCGTCTAAAGGCATCGCAACGTTACCACAACCGCCCTATTCACCGGACATGTCACCCTGCGACTTTTTCCTATTCCCCCATATGAAAAAATTCGTCAAAGGTCGACCCATTACTCCGTTGAAGATTTGAATCTGTGACGAGGGTTTTCCCACAAGAAGTGCGTGTTTTCGCTGGAATAAGTGTATAGATGCGGGATTGGTCTAACTCGATTTTTGAATTTTGATAATATATATATATATATATTATATTATATATATATATATATATATATATATATACTTGATTTGATTAGCTTTCCTGATATTTTT
The DNA here is from genome assembly GCA_029203775.1 of Neoneuromus ignobilis. NCBI lineage: Eukaryota > Metazoa > Arthropoda > Insecta > Megaloptera > Corydalidae > Neoneuromus > Neoneuromus ignobilis. Next base: position 33,600,344 of record CP092093.1, read on the forward strand.
TTCAAAAATCGACGTAGCTAATATATCTTAATATTTCAACAATTTATACTTGCTTTCTAGTGTTAGACTTAAAATACGCAACCTTGGAAAAGCCCATTATTTGTTGTTACCATCTTATTATAAGCATATAAGGATAGTAATAATAAAAATCATGAGAATTTTTCAAAATTCCCCCCCCCCCAAACAATTTTCCCGAGACCTCTTGAAGGATCACGACCCACAGGTTGCGCACTACTGGTCTATACCATCGTAGAATTACCAGTGTAAATGTTATTAAAATTATTATGTAGAAATTTATTTTTCATTGATACAACAAAAACTCTTCTACAGTTTTTTTAACAGACAAGATGATAAGACCTTTGTGATTTTTTTTTCAGATGACAGTATGTGAAGACTAAAGAATGTATCAAAACGAAAAAGAAGATAAGAATAATATTGATTGCAGGGATTACTTTCTTGGGTACTACAAGGAAAAAAACATGAAATTGTTAGAAAAAACTTTTCAACAAATACAGTAAGTACTATTTTTTTCTATTAAAAAATATAACAAATGGAACAATTATTGAATTATTAGTTGTGTAGAAAAAAGATTTTTTACTCATTCTGTACATAAATAATGTAATATACAATTACTTTCTATGCAATTTGATGAAAATTACACGTGTATGTTTATTTATTTCTTTATAAAAAACAGTATTTCTAAATAATGATTACAAACAATACAAAAAATCGTTCATTATCTTATATACTATTTAGAGTTTCATAATTCAAAACCATTTCCAACAATGTCACAACCTAGAAACAATAAATAATGAAATTTTGCATCAGAGCGAGTTGAAAAGTTCCGTTCGAAATGCATCTTGTAATTATTTCAAACACATTCTTCGTGACCGGTACAAAATTCGACGAAAGTGTATGTGACTTTGACTTAGCGGTCGACAGAGCAACAAAACCTTTTTATTTAAGAAAGAAAAATATTAAATATTATATGATATATGTACGCATGTATGTATTTATTAATATATCTGTCGAAAAGACCGGCAACAAGGTCGATGGAATATTTCTTGATCACGTTGGGTATTCGATGGAAACGGTGTCAAGGAAAATTATACGCGAAGAACAGATCAGACTTGAGCACATTTAAAAGACCGAATTATCGAAGAATGAAAGTGCCATATCGTATATATATATATATAAAAGTATGTATGTATACATATATTTGTGTGTGTGTAAAGTAAGATAGAGACAGACAGTAGTGTATGAATTGCGAAATTTATTTCGAAATATACGCTGAAAGTGTGTATTTTTCGAAATAGCAATTTCGAATCCACTTTATTCAATAGTTAAACGTTATTGCATTCCATGTGAAATAAACAGAACGAGTATGGTTGTTTATCACCGTACGAAGTTTATTGTATCTTTTTATTATTAGTGTAAAAAAATATTATTAGATCTACTGTACAAGAAGTATAATATTTTCATAACATGTCTATCGTAACTGATGGAATTTTTTTATTAAACGAAAGTGCGTGTAAAAATATATAACATAAAAAAAACAAACTGAATGTGTCTACATTATACGACATAAGTATTGTATGATCGTGTCTTAAAAATGTTTCTCTATAGCACGTTTTTTTAAAAGCAAACAAATACACATATAATTATAGCTCATATCTGTATTGAATATTGATAATCATATTAATTGAAAGAAATGGCGAAAGTTGATTTTTTTCGATTGCATAAGTATTAAGTTCCATTTAATTATTACCTTTTTTCTATGATCTATGACGTGTTAATATTAAAACATTATAAAAAAATTTTTGGAGGTATTTCTCTTTACTTGAAATTAAATCACATTTGAATTTCATTTAAAACTCGAAATATCCGACAAGAAAATTCAATTACAATAATTTATATCGATGGAAAATAGAGTGAAACAAAGATGATACAATTGCAATATTGTTTTTTTTTTAAAAAAAATATGAGACTGTAAAGAAAATGTTGAATATTTATAAAAACTCATATTCTAAAAATTGAAGAAATGAAATTGTGTGTAAATAAAGATATTACAAATATTGTTACAGCAACACTTTTTTTTAAAAAAATTAGGTAATAAAATACTGTTTTAATTAAGCGATTTGGAAATTGAAAATAATTTCAAAACTGAAAGAAATTTATTTTATAAAATAGGTTAAATTTTTCAACTTGTTTTGTAGAAGAAAATGAATAAAATATATCAAATCTATAATTCATTTTTATATTAATTTATGTTCATATTTCAAAAAATAAACTTATTAACATTCACATTTATGTTATGTAATCAGTTTCATATTTTTTATTAACATTTACACTTAAAATTCTGTAATCAGTTGCGTGTTGTGTACAATTAAACAGTTTCAATGGATTTAATTTGTAAAAATATGCATAGAATATCGATGTGGAATTTTAACAACAAGTGTACGTTAAATTCATAAAATTGATTAAAAAGTACATAAAAATCGGTAGATGATTTAATTTGTAAAAATTATATAAAATAACAGTACATTTTATTACAAATGTATGTTATATTTGTCAAATGGATTTATCAAAAGTATATAAAAATTGATCAACAAAAGCAATTGAAAAATAGTATTTGGAAATGCATTTTGTTTACTAGTCTATAATTAATTCGATTTTAAAAATAAAATTAAATATTATGGTCAACTATAATTATGTATCATTAACTAACCGATAATAAAACAGGTTTAAAAATGCATTTTAATAATTTAATGCTTAAGAACAGAATAAAAAAAATCTTTCTTCATTTACATCTGTATGTACTTCCCTGTTTTTTATGTATATACTAAAATTACCTATCGTTCGTTTCATAATAATTAATTCATTTGTAACAATAAATTTAACTAAAATAAATGTAGATTACAATTGCATATGACACATTAAGCAGTAAATATTAAATCATCTTGTCAATTTATATAAGTAGTTTAATAATTAAGGATAAATAAGTACAGTATGAAATAAGATTTGTTGTTTAATTTTTTTTTAAAAAATATTTTTATGTATTTCATGCAGTTCCGGATTTATCTATAGACTTGACAGTTTAAAACTTAGGGCATTAAAATCTAAAAGGTCTCCGGTTCTAGTCATGAGGGTGAGGAATTGGGAGAGACTAATGGGCCTCACAAGTGGATTAGTCTAAAACTTCTCTTCATTTAAATCCAATTCTGATTCTATATATACGAGGTGTGATCAAAAAGTAAGGTGAATTTTGAAATTTAGCGGGCTACATCCGTTCGATCTTTGATTTTTTTTTGTTGGTACACTCGTCTCGAATATATGTTCCAAATTTCAGCTATGTAGCATGTTTAGTTTGTTGGTGAGAGGCATAAAAGTTAGAAGTGTTTTGCAGGCTCCACGATTTTCCGCTGTCGAAAATCATGGATCAAAGAGTTTGCATTAAATTGTGTGTGAAAAATGGAATCAAGTGCTCCAAAACACTTGAAATGTTGAAAGTGGCATACGATGAGTCTACTTTAAGCCAAAAAAATGTTTACAAGTGGTATAAACTCTTCCAAGAAGGCCGAGAAGACACCAACGACGAACCTCGTTCTGGACGCCCCAGCACGTCAACAACTGATGAGAACGTTGAAGAAGTGAAGAAAATAGTGTTGGGGAATCGTCGAATTACCATTAGAGAAATTGCTGATGATATTGGCATCTCGTTTGGTTCGTGCCAATCAATTTTAACGGGTGTTTTAGACATGAGACGTGTGTCAGCGAAGTTTGTTCCGAAATTGCTCGATTTCGACCAAAAGAACCGTCGCATGAGCATCGCCCAAGAGCTATTGAATGACGTCAACGACGACCCAGATTTACTCGACAGGGTCATAACAGGTGACGAAACATGGGTATACGGTTATGACGTCGAAACTAAGACTCAATCGTCCCAGTGAAGGCATTCCGGATCACCAAGACCGAAAAAAGCACGCCAAGTTCGATCGAATGTGAAGGTTTTGCTTACAGTTTTCTTTGATTGCAGGGGCGTGGTGCATCATGAGTTCTTGCCACAGAGTAGAACAGTAAATAAGGAATATTGCCTGCAAGTTATGCGCAATTTGCGCGAAGCAATCCGCCAGAAACGTCCGAATTTGTGGAAGAACAAAAATTGGCTTTTGCACCATGATAACGCCCCTGCTCACACATCGTTGCTTGTGCGCGAATTTTTGGCTAAAACCAACACACTAATGATGCCGCAGGCACCGTATTCCCCAGACCTGGCCCCCTGTGACTTCTTCTTGTTCCCGAAACTGAAGAGGCCCATGAAAGGACGGCGTTTTGCAACGATTGAGGAAATAAAGACGGCATCGAAAGAGGAGCTGAACAAGATCACAAAAATGATTTTTTGAAATGCTTTGAGGATTGGAAAAAGCGTTGGCACAAGTGCATTATATCCGAGGGGGATTACTTTGAAGGGGACAAAATAAAAATTGATGAATAAATAAATATTTGTTGAAAAAAATAAAAATTCACCTTATTTTTTGATCACACCTCGTATATTCTTTATTTGTGTTATTAGTGATTTTTTTTAAAAGTGGTAATTTTATAATAAGTTGTAATATTTATAAATAACATAAAAAAGTTTATTTCTATGAATAAACATACACACACAAATATATATATATATATATATATATATATATATATATATATATATATATATATATATATATATAGAGAGAGAGAGAGAGAGAGAGAGAGAGAGGATGGCTCAAATGAGACTGGATGGTTTAACACACATTTACTTACCTACTATCATTTATTATTCTTTACTATCCTTCAGTCTCATTTGAACCATCCTATATAAACATATGCATAATGTGAGTATCGGTAAACATATGATTAAATTTTTATTAATTAGAATATCCATATAAGTTTCTATAATTGTAGTCACAATATTATTAAACAGATTTTAATTTATTCGTCCGGAAGCGTAACTAAAATTGATACCTTTATCAAAACCTTAAAATTAACCGACATAGAACTAATAATGAAAAAATCGACTATTAGAAAAAAAAAACTTGTATTTTTACATTCACTTTTATATAGTCGAAACTACTAAGTGTATAAAAAGAATTACAAAATCTGATTGAAATTATACAGTTCGCTTAATATACAATATTTTATGTAATAAAAAAAACATTCACTCATATTGACTTACTATTATATAATATTAGTAGGTTTTTTTTATATATTTTTTTTAAATAAGGTTAAGCATCCGTATTTTTACCGATGTGTTTCTAAACTCACTTTAATAACCGGTCGTTTATCTTTGAGGATATTTTAATAAAGATAAGTATATACTTATTTACTTCAACGAGTCACTAAAAAAGTACATATTTTTGAGTCTGTGGAAGAAAACGAGATATGGAAAAAAGATACAACTTTGAATTTTACAAATTATTTAATGAATCAGATATATAGTCAAATCTGTAGAAATAAGGCTAGAATAGGTTGGACATATAATATGGATGAGTGATAATGGAATGATTAAGAAAGTTTTTAATGCCGAACCGAAAGAAATTAGAGAGTTGAAACACAAAAACTGAGATGGAAAGATTGTATGAGATAAGATATCAGGATCTTTGAAATAAAGAACTGGAGAAACATGGATATGAAGAGATAAGTATAGAGAAAACGTTTGAGGAAGGTCAGGGCCTACATGGGGCTGTTGAACTAATAATGATGATATGCATGTTTTTTTAAGCGTGATAGAATTTTAAATTGAATCCTTATCGGAAGTTCTATCTAACATAAAAAACACCTTTATATTTATGTGTGTGTGCGTGTATATATATATATATATATATATATATATATATATATATATATATATATATACTGGGTTAAGGAAAAAGTAAGTTTATTATTTACTGATAGATGGAGGTTTGGTTGATTTTGACAATGCGCCATTTTGTAACATATTAGTGTTGAAACATGACATTTCACTAAACATTTTAATATAGATTTAAACGTAATTGACGCATTCAGTGAAAAGTTATTCATATTGAAGATGAGTGAAAATCAGGAACACTTTCGACACGTTTTACTTTTTTAGTAAAAAATTGTGTTTATGGAGACGATGCTCTAATTAGATAAATAGTAGCGAATTAATTTCGCCGATTTCGAGATAAACATTTTGAAGTGAAAGATGCACCTCGTTTTGGTCGATCTATTATGGAAAGTGTCGATGAAATCTTGCAAAAAATTGAATAAAATTGACATATAAGTACCTATGATATAGCTAGGAAACTAAATATTCATTATAAAATCGTTTTCAATCATTTGAGTAAGGTTGGATTATACAAAGAAGCTCGATGTTTGGGTGAAACGCGATTTGACAGTAAAAATTTAAGGGGGTGTTCTAGTCTAGAATTTCGAAAAAATCGATTTATTTTTTTGCATATTTTCAAAGTTTAGACCTTTAAGAATATGTCCTTAAGAGGATTTTTCGAAATTCGAATTATTTTCGGAGTTATAGCTATTTTTGTGACGCGACAACCAATCCGGTCTGGCCGGAACGAATCAACTTTAAATGTGTTTTTCTCGAAACTACTTTTTTCGACACGGTTGACGTGATATCTCAAGTTCTAATGGACCGATTTACTTGAAATTTGGTACAGAGTTTCTCAATATAACAGTGATTGTCCCCGCCTAAGATTTTTTGAAAATTTTGTTTCTTACTATTTTTAAAAAATTCCGAAAGTTGAAAAAAATAGGGCAAAAAATGACTGTTTTTTCATACTGCCGCCATTTTGCGAAAAAAAAATTTTTTTTAAATCTCCCTAGGCGGTGATACTACTAAAACCTTCTTTTTCAATAATTTTAAAAAAAAATTTGTTTCAAATGACCGGAAGGGTTGGAACCATGTCAACCAGGAGACACCTTTTTTTCGAGCCCCACTTTGCCAGCCTGTACCTTTTTCAATTTTTAATTTTTTGTTTTTAATAATACTTTTTTATACTCTTAAAATGTCAATAAATAACTGATAAAAAATGGGTAGTAAAAATATTCGTTGGTTTTTTTTTATAGCGCCCGAAAAAACACCTAAAATTCGTGCGTCTAGACTAGAATACCCCCTTAATAGACCAAATTTCCATTTGCAAATCGCTGCTAAATAGGAACGAAATTTGAAAACGAGTGATAAAACTGGATAATATACGATAATAATGTTCGAACAAGATCGTGGTCGAAACGAAATGAGAACCACAAAAGTTTGGATTGACGCCAAAGAAGATGATGCTGTGTGTCTGGAGGAATTGGAAAAGAGTCGTCCATTATGAAGTGCTGCTACCAGGCAAAACAGTTGATTCTGTTCTCTACTTCCAACTATTAATGCGATCGATTCAAGAAAAGTGTTCGCAATTAGCGAATAGAAAGAACATTGTCTTCTATTATATACATAACATCTTTGAAGATTCGGCAAAAATTGATAGAGCTTGACTAGAAAGTTTTGACGCATCCTCAGTATAACCTTGACCTTCTACTGTCAGAGTATAATTTGTTTCAGTCATTGCAGAACTCTTTTAATGGAATAAACTTGATTTCAATAGAGACTTACGTTAATTACTTGTCTTTGTTTTTTGGCCAGAAACATGAGAAGTTCAACACTGATGAAATAATGGCTTTACCCGAAAAATGGCAGAAGGTCATAGATCAAAATGGCACATATTTGGTTTAATAAAAGATCTATAAACAATTTAAAAATATTTTTCAATTTTGCTCGAATTTGTAAAATGACTTTCATTAACTCAATACATATACATGTGTATAAATAATTTTTTGTGGAAAGCTTTTTGTATAAATCTGAGATAAATGAAAATTAGATTGATAAGATTGGTCATGGAAAGAATTTTCAAAATTCTAGTGGTATTTACAAATAGGGAGCTAGGAAAATTACTGTAATGCAAATAAGAAGAACCACGAACGATACAACCGAAAAACGTAGTTCGGTTTTGTTTGAACATACTCTTTAACAAGTAAATGTTGACTAAGAATTGTCGAATATTTATACCGTGTTACAAACAATAACTATTTGCTTTTAACAAAGTGCATTGTAACACCGGTCGTACTTACTTCTCACGTCTATGTAATTATTTGAATATTCTGTACGATTGCAGACATTTCAGTAACGGATTATAAAGATTGAATTTTTAACATATCTTTCACACGGGTCCACAAACTGCAATCTCAACATTAATACAGTACTGACACGAATGTACCAGTGTTCGGAAACTCGAAATGTGCAGTTATTCAATTATCTTGTGATTCGAGATTAGACTTAGACCGTAAACTTTCGACCCTATAATTTGATATGAATATTTGTTTTCAGTAAATGAATCGGTTTTAACAATGGAATTTTATAAGAATGTTTATTAATTATTTCTTGTCAGTATGCATATCGATGACCATTTTATTTTCTGAATTCATCTCTTACAAATGAAGGTAGCAAGAATGCAAATAACGAATAATTATTAAACATTTTTATAAAATCTTTCGATGTTGAAATGGTTATTTTGTAGGAAACAAATCTGTAAAATTAGATTTTATCCTTTTATTTATATAAACAGAAATTTGAAAAATGACTTTAAAAGACCTCTACTTCTAAATAAAAGTCTTATAAAAATCGTACGCATATTTTTTTAATTATAAATATGGATGCCATCGTCAGGGTCTTTTTGTTTGGCTCTGATGATAGCATTGCCATCGAAATGCGTATCAGCTGACTATTTCATAAACAAAAAGTGATTATTGAACATTTCATGACCATTGTGATGTTGGGGATAAAAATTCATTCTTGTTTTATTATTTCTTTAAATATCAATTTTGATTTTAATTAAAATCTATTTCTATCGTTTCATTGCTTTTGTAAACAGCACGATGAAAAATATGAATAATATAAGATATTTTATATATAATTACATAAGATTTTAGACAAAAGATTAATTAATCATGTGGATGACCTTCATGGTCTTTCCCAAGTACCTACCTCATACAACTTTTATTTTTTTTCAATAAAAAAACTCTTGTTTACTTTTCATTTCGTTGATAAAATTTAGTCAATATGACAAGTATGTAATATTTATTAAAACAATATTGTTTAAAGTAAATAAAAAAGGAGGTCGTCTAACCAGTTTTACAAGAACTGGCTTGTTTTATTATTAGTATCTAATATTTTATAATTAAATATGATTTGAAAAACATCATTTTAGTTGAAATTGATTTAACTTTAGACGTAGAATATTAGAAAAGTTTTGTCATAAGTAAAAATATGTATATACAGTGAGTTAAAGTGAAACTCATACAGAGTTATGTTTCCAATAATTTTACACATACATTTTAATATAATAACAATTTTCTTTATATTTTTTTTGCTTAATTTCTTTATTAAGGTTATTTTTATTATATTTGAAAATTTCAATCGTAAATTAATACTTTTACTCCAGAAAAAGTATTAATTTACGATTGAAATTTTCAAATATAATAAAAATAACCTTAATAAAGAAATTAAGCAAAAAAAATAAAGAAAATTGTTATTATATTAAAATGTATGTGTAAAATTATTGGAAACATAACTCTGTATGAGTTTCACTTTGACTCACCGTCATATCAAGTATATTTTAGGTAAAAATTAACTTCAGGGTAAAGAAGAAAATTGTTAAAAATATGTTTATTATTATTCATTAGTGTATTTCAAAATATTATATTTTCAAATTTGAAACAAATAATAAATTCTAGAAAAAAATGTTTTTATTCAACATTAATATTTAGACGCACAAAAGTATCGGTCACTGATAATAAAATCCTGAAACAGAATTAAAACAGTGGAAATTAATATTTTTTAGAATATCTTTTCGATTTCAGAACAACTTTTCATCTATTAAGTATGGACTCTATAAGTTTTTCGTTAAAATTGGACTGATTTTACTTTATTTCTGTTAAAGATAAGTTTTTAAAGTTTCTTGACTAGAAATATGATGACTAATCAAATATTTCTTCAGTTCTTCCCATAAGATACATTACACAGGATTTTTCAATAAACGCGTTCGATCTTTAAAATTGAATAAAAAGAGTTGTATGTTAGGTATGGCAGAAATTTTTATTGCGGATTAAAGTACATTCAACGCCATTATGTTTTCAAAATAACATCGTTCAAATGGCCTTCACGGCTTCGTTTGCGGGAGTCGATCCGAGAGACACGATTTTGAATGACAAATGTGGAGGCCAATTCATAAATCCATTTCTGGAGATAACGTTATCGCCGAATTTTTGTTTCAATAACTCGGTTAAAGTATGGCACGTGGCACCATCTTGCCGAAACTACATCTCTTCCAGATCGATGTCATGGAAATTTGGAAACAAATAATCATTGACCATCGTTCTGTAACGTGCACCGTTAACGGAAACGCGCTTTCCGGTTTCATTTCGAAAGAAACAAGGTCCGATGATACCACCAGCGTGCAATTCGCATTTTTCTGGATGTAACGGGCTGTTGTGACTTATTTAAGGATTGGTGGCACTCCAAATGCGGCAATTTGGCTTATTAACGCACACGATAAGTTAAAAATGAGCTTCATCACTGAACAAAATTTTGTTCTATAAGTTTGACGAACAGAATAAATAAATTTCTACAATTTGGAAACGTTACTCAAGTGTAAAACGGTCCATAACGATTTGCTAAAGTATACTAAATCCAAATGTCACTTATAACGCATAAATTGAAAATTGACTTGACAGCTATCCCTATCGAAAGTTCTATCTAACCTAAAAAAATTTTCGTTACAATATGGAAGTTAAGTTTTAGATGATTGTACAAGATAAAAAAATAGAATAAAAAGAGTAGAAATAAAATTTTAAGATGAATGAAAGAAATAACAAGGACTGACATGAACTCAATCGTTTACAATTGTAAATTATCAACGATTCTTTAGTTGATTTATACATAAAAAGAATTATAAAAGTAACAAGTATTCATATGAGAAATAATTAAACAATTATCGATTTTCGTTTTATACGTATAATAAAATATACAGTGTAGAATATTAGTAAAAAATTCATTAAAAATAACGTAATAAATCTAATTATACAACAAAAATTTTTTAATGATCTACGTATCATACGATCGACTATTTATCTCGATTATTTTTAAACGTTTGTATTTTTTAAATACGAAAAACACATTGAAGGTCGTACATAAAAAATGGTAGTGTATATAATTAATGTACATGATTATTTCCTATATTTGTTTAACCACAATTGGAATAATATCGATTTCGATGCTTTATTATCTTACGTAAACATAATTACAAAACTGTAAATTAATGAATTACTTAGTCAATAGAAAAACTAATAAATCTACGTAATGGTCATCAATTATGTACATACGGATATATAAGTGACGAACACATGAAGGAAATCACTAATATGAGAAGAAAATCAATCTGTCGACACAGATGTACTTGAGTAATAGACCAGTACTTTGTATTAGAATAAAAAAAGATCTTACATCTTACACATGATTTACATGTTTATTTTTATTCACTTATACATATTTCTAATATGATTTAATTATCAATACAGTAATCTTTACAAACTATTAATTATATTGAAATCCTTGAGAATGCAATGTTCTACCATTCACCATTTAGATTTTTTTTAAAAATATTAATTGAAAACACACATACACATATTTATATTTTACAAGAAAACCGAAAAAATGGACAGAGCAAATAAAAAAATGATCTCATGTATTCAATGATTTGACAGATTCGAAAAAAATCGAATTTAAAATGGACACTGAAAAAAATAAAAACCGAGTATATTTAAGACAAATCATTAGTACAAAAGAAAAATATACGGATTAAATAATTAAAAGGATCAAATTGAGTTGCTGTCATTTCATTACCAATAAAAAAATGTCAATTTTGAAGTCCAACGTTCGTTTATGTTTAAAGAGAAAATTCGTTGTTCAATACAATGAAACACGGATCTTAAATTCCAATATAATTCAGTAATTCCAGATAATCAGAGAAATATGGAAAGATGCATATTAAGGGAATAGCCTATAGAGATACGAAGAAAGATGAGTGAATTCGAAACAAGTTATTTTTCACTTTATATGAAACTAAAAAGGTTTAAGGTATAAATAGACCAATTATATAGGAACAAGAATACAACATTGATGGAAAATAGAAATTATTGATTGTGAACTTAGACATATAAAAAGATACAGAGAGACTCAAGGATAATTGGGGTAGACACGTGAGGCATTTTTCGGTCTGGAATGGACGAGAAAGGTGTTAGATCGATGAGACAGGAAAGTTTTGAAGAAGTTTTTTTTTCAATAATAGGTAGAAAGTTTTATATCAATGAATATATATATATATATATATATATATATATATATATATATATATAGGGTCATCTAAATATGACACCTAGATTTGTGTTTTATTAAAAAGAAACATGTGTATAGGGTGGTGTATAGGAAAACATGTGTATAGTTTCTTTTCTTTTTAATAAAACACAAATCTAGACGTTACATTTGGATAACCAAATATAATATTAACTCCTTTTCAAATTTCATAACTATAAAATACTGCATTTTTTAAATTTGTTAGTGTTAAATATCTAAAATTAAATTTCTACTATATTAGTACCAATTGTTGTCGATTTATATGCATGCTAATGATATTAAATATAAAATAGTAAAAAAACGTTTTGTTCTTTTAAAGGAAAATAATTTATAAAATGTTAAATATATACTTTGATTAAAAAAAAAATAATTTGTAGTTACAGTGAGTCAAAGTGAAACTCATACAGAGTTATGTTTCCAATAATTTTTCACATATATTTTAATATAACAATTTTCTTTATATTTTTTTTGCTTAATTTCTTTATTAAGGTTATTTTGATTATATTTGAAAATTTCAATCGTAAATTAATACTTTTACTCCAGAAAAAGTAACAATTTCTGAAAAATGAACAAAAAATACATCAAAATGAAACTCATACAACGAATTATTCTCGCTTGAAAACTGCTGTGTTAAGAAAGTATACTCTTCAAATATGTGTTTTGTCACTTTGGTTATAAAAAAAAATGTTGTTAAGTCGTTTGTAGTCATTTTGTAAAAAATATAAGTTGGATTTTCACTTTGAGTAGACAAAGGAGACAATCATCGACGGACGAACGAAAGCTAATGTTTTTCATTACAAAAAATGGAAAATCTCTACGGGAAATTAGGAAAATAGTTAATAGAAACCACGCTACAATGCAATCTGTAATAAAAAGATTTAAAAATGGTCAAAGTGTTGACAATAAAGTCAGAAAGAGTCTCTGCAAGATTTTTAATGGCCATGACGAGCGTTGAATTCTACAAAAAATTAAAGAAAATTCGAAAATTAGCGCGCCCAAATTGACTTTAGAAGTTAAAAAGTATCTAAATAAAAAATCAAACTCAAAAAAAAAAACGCAATATACTAAATAAAAATGGGTTTCATGCTCGTACTGCCAGGAAGAAACCTTTCATAAATCTAGCTAATTGCAACAAAAGGTTAAGCTTCGTTTAGGAACATTTAATAAGAGTTTTGATTATTGGAAAGATGTTTTATTTACGAACGAAAGCAAATATAATTTATTTGGATCCAATAGGAGAATTAATGTATGGCAGAAACCAAATACAGAAATGTCTTTAAAACACTTACGTCCTGCAGTCAAACATGGGAGCGGTCATTCTATGGTATGGGGGTGTATGTCTGCGAGAGGGGTTGGAAATTTAATTTTGTAGATGGAATTATGAATCAAAATGTTTATATTGATCTATTAAGAAAAAATTTGAAAGCCAGTGCTCAAAAACTTGTGATTTTACAAACATTTAATTTTTATCAGGACAACGACCCCAAGCACAAAGCTTATAAAACACGTAGTTGGTTATTATATAATTGCCCCAGAGTGCTGGAAACACCACCATAATCACCTGATTAAAATGTGATTGAAAATCTATGGAATCATTTAGAAGTTGCCATTAGAACACACACTGTTAGTAATAAAAATGATTTAAAAAAGGGGTGTTAAAAGAATGGAAAAAAATGATCTAGCTTATTATGAAAAATTAGTTAAATCCATCCTGAATCGTTTAATGGCTATCAAAATTAATAAAGGCTACTTTACTAAGTATTAAAATAATTCAATCCATTGTAAATTTTAATTTAATAAATAGTTTGTTAGTTGTATGAGTTTCATTTTGATGTGTTTTTGAATGATTTTTCAGAATTCGTACTTTTTTTTTTGTCTTTAAGTATTATTTTATGATTTATTTATTTTTATATGATAAAAATATCCTTAACAAATAATTTAAGTCGAATACAAAAGGGATTATTTGTTTATTTAAAAATTTATATACAAAAAATTATTGAACATAATACTGTATGAGATTCACTTTGATTCACTGTAGTTCTAAAATATGATTGATCAAAAAAATATAATTTAAGAATTTACAATCAACTATTATAGATACAAAATCGAATTTAGTTAATTTCATACATTTTTTTTAAATCTATACTCAATAATGATATGATTAAATAAGTTATGAAAATTTCTACAAAAATCTTTTGAATTTTTCACCTTCTTAGTTACGATTATTTTGATGATTTTTATCTTTCATCCAGATCTTTATTTATTATCTTTAACAATTCGTATTAAATTTTATCACCATTTTTTTATACATATGATATATTTTTTTCATATTTGAATCATTTTAAGTGTTGGAATAAAAACTTGTATAACAAATTATTTTTTTTACGTTATAGATTTTTTGTTTCACAAATATTGAATAAAAATACCATTAAAATATTTTATAGCGAAAGCTGTTTCCTAAAGTTATTTTTATTTAAAGCAAGTGCACAAATTGGCACAGATTGATAATGTTGTTATTTTGATAAAAACCATAGAATCTAAGCATAGTCATATATTGTACGTATTTGTATACATATTTTAAGCATTTTTTTTTTTTTTGTAAATGCTATGTTTATTAAATATATTGAATGTTGATTAAGAAAAATTGATTGTTGTTTTTGAAAAATTGATTGTTGTTTTTTTATAGTCTTCGAATCAATTTTTCATATTTTTGTATTCTTTATTAAAATAAATAATATAGTAATTTGTTAAAGCATTAGGTTAATTGAATATTTTCAGTATGTGTTTTAACAACAATCAGAATTACATTGTTGACGACAATGGATTAAATGTACAAAAGCATTTTATTTCTAAATATTCTTCATACTATTCGAGCATTTCTAAGGGAACTCTATTGATCATAACCACACTTTTATTCAATAATGAAACTGGGAATTATTAGTGTTCGCAATGGGTATTGTTGCCACTGTCGTACATGAAATCGTTACCTCGTGATGAATAAAATCATCGCGCAGAAGCAGACGATCACGACGAACACCGAAAATACGTTCGACAATTCGGCCATCGAGAGCAACATCGCCGTCAAAGTCGCCATAGCGCGTTCTCGATTGTTGTCACACGATTTTTAATATAAACAATCTATCACCACCAATTACACACGCGTGTCGGACAATACCGTCGACAGGCTCATGTAGACCATGTCGCGTTCACGGTGCGACTGGCTTCTTAACACGTTGAAGGTACGACGACGTAACACCTGCTTTCGATACTAATAGAACGGAGAATTTAGGTGATTACGTTGCGTGCTACTGCAGACATCCATTCTCTGAATTTGCAGATGACGCGTTCGATATCGTACATCTCCCGGTTACGGATCGAATTGTAGTATGACGGTAAGAAAGAATTCTACGTCATACATAACCTAAATATATATATCTGTATGCATTTATAATCATTAAATAGTAAATAGGAACAATATAAATTCTCATTGATTTCTATTGTAAGAAACTGAAATTTCCTATGGATAAGGAGTTTATTAAATAATTATTAATATTAGTTTTTTTCCCGTTTCCCTTACATTCCTTTGGATATCAGAAAAGCCTCAAGTGAGACTCTTTAATTCTGCGAATCAAAAAATACCATCAAGAGTGTGTGTGATTAGTCCACCACTAATAAATGTATTCTGTTAAAATTTACTCCTTTATCTAAAGCATCTGATTTTAAGACGCCGTATACTCTTCTTCTTCCCTGTTTCGTTACTTCCTATAAAAAAATAGCATTGCAATCATTGCGAGGTACATGAATAAGATTTACAAACGAAATAGCTGATCTTCTGCTGCCAAAACGTTTTCTATGATTTATGTCCTCATCTACTGATATTAGTGAGAACTCTTAGAATCATTATTTGTCTTTAATGAGGATAAAACTTATATATTGCAACTTAAGGGGTTATACGCACTTGCGAGGCGCAAAAACGACGTTTTTTTAGGAATTTTTTTTTAGAAACAGTATTTATTTTGCAATTACAAATTATGGTTATTTGAATAGATCCTACTTTCAAGAATAAAATAACATGTCGATCATAAAAAAATATTGAATTGCACCGCTCCTGCAGACGATGTCCCGAACGACCTCCAAAAAAAGGCGCTTGGCGGTGATCTCCATATCGGCGGTTTGGATTATATGAAATCAAAAAATATGGTCAGTTCTTTTAAAGGATAGATTAATGCAGGTATTGAACGAAGGAATAATAAAAATTTTCATTTTTGCCAAATTGGCGTCTACTTGAAAAAAATTTTTCGTTTTTTACTAAAATTTTCGCTCCAAATTGTTTAAAAAAAATAGTAATAATTTTTGTAAACCTTATTCCTTCGTTCAATACCTGAGGAATATATTTGAGAAGATTGTGTGAAAATTTGAGACCGATCGGTTCAGCCATTTCTGAGATATCGAGATCACCGACTATGAAAACACCGTTTTGAGATAAACGCGTTTGAAGTTTCGGAAGTAGTTTACACATAGTTAAAAAAAATTTACAAATTCAGGTGTATGTCCGAAAATATTTATCGGATTTACTTCAAATTTTCAGAGAATATACTCAAATATATGTGCATTCCGAAAATGCAAAAAAAAATCGATTTTTTGAAATTTCTGCGTATAACCCCTTAATGCAAATGAATCATTTACCCTGACAACATAAGATTTTATGTCCAGTATCACTTTTGTTCACTTCGCTGATTCGCATTTCGATAGCAATGGCATTATAGTCGAAGTATTGTACTGTAAAATCTTTTTAAACAGGTTTTATAATACATTTACATTCTAATGATAACATGGCAATTGAACTACAAACAAAGTGAACAATAAGTGATTATTGGACACTTTTATAAAATCTTATAGTTTTGGGACAAGTAAATCATTTGTGTAAAAATGAATTTTCTGTAGTACTAAAACAAACACTGGTACTGTTTGTTTCGAAATTGTGTCAAATTCACAAATTATCACCCCCAACACCACAATATGTTATAAAGTGTTCAGTAATCACTTTTTGTTTACTTTGTTGTTTATAACAACAATGCGTTAATGCGCATTCGATGGCGATGCCAGTATCGTCAGAATCTTTTTGTTAACAATGGCTGATGATGGCATCGCCATTGAAATGCGCATTAGTCCATTATTGTTATAGACAACAAAGTAGACAATGAAAACTTTATAACATATTACGGTGTTGGGGGTGATAATTCATTTGTATTCAAGTGAATACTGGTATTGTAACTTATTTCTTGTAAAATTATTTAGAATAATCATTTGTATAATGATTAATTTATCTTTTTATGCTTCTAATTTAAAATAGATGGAAGAATTCATTATTAATTACTCTTTTTCATTTCATTGGTCTGGTTGGGGGTCTTAGTTATAGATAAGGAATGAAATTTATTTTCTCTATAAGTAAAGAAAAATATATTTAGTTAAGAAAAAAGTACGTACAATTATATATATACACACACACACTGACGTGCATAAATCATCGCACTGTGGGTAACATAAGAAACTTATTGAAATAATTCAATGTCGTTAAATAAATAAAAAAACATATTTAATTGAAAATACATGTAATGAATATTATATTTATTTTAAAAACGCCTTTTATCTATTCTATTCAATCACCATTTATGTGATGCTTGTAAATATTACCATTGAAAAATACATTATAAATATGCAAGAACATTTTTTAATACTTCTTAACTAGTGATATTTTTTCTATATAATCAATTTTATAATTTTTGAATACAAATGATGTGTGCTTTTTTTTATGAATTTTAATAAAATTTGGTCATTCCCATATCTATGTACTCGATCTGATAACCTTTTTAGGTATGTAGCAGTCTGAAGCTGTGTTTATTGAATGGCTTGGTTTAGGTTTTTCTTGTAATTGCGTTTAATTTGGTGGAGTAATTTTTATGTTACTTATTCATGAACCATTTTTCTTAGAGAATCGCTTAATTTGTAATTAAAGTTACTCTAAATACTCGTGTATATATATATATATATATATATATATACCATCGTCATTTTTATTTTTTTCCTATTCACTGCTGGATGAAAGTTTTTCCTAAAAAAAATCCACTTCGACCTACTTAATACCTTTTTCTTCTAGTCCATTAGTATGAATTTTCTTACATCTCATGACTCTCGACAAGACTTTTCTGACAACCCAATATTTGATCATGTGAATGAATCAGATACAACCGGTTCTCTCGTCTTTGGAGGGTAGTGGTTCCAGAGACCAAATTAGGAGATTGTGGCAGTGTTTAGTTTTGACAAAACACAAGGTCGTAATTCTGGTTATGAATTCATTAACACATTCCATATTCGATGTATGTAAATGAATTCTGTTAATTTTCTATGATTTTTATCTAGGCTATGATGTTTACACGTGTAAGAATCACGGTGTAATATCGATAGAATTAATCAATGAATCCTTTTAAATCTCAATGTCATTTCCGTATTTTTAAGTGCACTTAACAGATGTTACATAAACATGTAGTAAATTCTCTAAACACAACGAGTGCCTTATTGAGATAAGTACGAATCTATTTCTGATGTTATAAGTGGCTTGAGCGTGTGGTTCGACTAGACACGATGGTTGAGATTGCGTATATATTAGAAACGGGTTTCCAGTGCCATGGTCAATTGTCTAAAATTTAATATTTACACACACACACGTATATATAGGGTGTTTTTTTTAAAAAAAGCGTGATAGAACTTTAACTTGAATCTCTATCGAAAGTTCTATCAACTGTAAAAAACACCTTTTTTATATATACATGTGTGTATGTACATATGAAAGTATGATAAAGAATGTTTTTTTAGGTTAGATAGAATTTTCGATAGGAATTCAATTTAAAGTTCTATCACGCTTAAACTCTTTCTCTCTCTCTCTCTCTCTCTCTCTCTCTCTATATATATATATATATATATATATATATATACAAAAGTGTGTGTGTTTGTGTTCGTGTGCATGTATATTAGGAAGATAGAAAAAAATGTTTATTTTAATAGTAATATATATTTTTTTAAAAAAATATGTTTGTTAAGTCTCTTTTCCATTTCTAATAAGTCCTTTTTTTATATAAGTGCATAATATTCATTTTTATAAAAAATCATCTTGAGTTAAGAAAAACAAATATTGAATTTTTTTTCTTCTCAAACAATAATATTGTTATTGGTTTTCATGGAAATCAAATAGTTTTCAAGTACTTATCCGAAATTCATAACTCATATGCTTAAATATTCTGGCTGTAACAGGGGTCGTCATTATAAACAAACTGATTGATTGAATTTTGTGTAATTCATGAAACTGGACCACAATTATGTCAGAGAGTAAGTAAAAATTGAACGAATGAATGAAGTAAATTTATTAATAATAAAAATAATAAGCACAAAAATAGTGCACAAATTATCGTGCTGCAAGATGCGCTGTTGATTATTCACCAGAACGCATCGTTTTTTTAGTAATTCCGCCTTTAATTTTTCTAATTGCGTGCAGTAGACCTTGGCTGTGATAGACTGGCCAGGTTTTAATAATTCATAATGAATTACACCTAAAATATCCCACCAGATATATAAAATAACCTTTTTAAAGTCAAAGATGGTTGAGGTGTTGAAACCGGTGTTTGACCTGGAGAAAACTATTGTTTTTTATGTGGATTGCTATAAAGGATTCATTTTTCGTCTCCAGTAACAATTCTTTTCAGAAACGGATCGGTTTCAAACCTGATAGCAGTAAAGAACAAATGGTTACTCGCTAATCTAATGCCGACGGCGATATATCCTACCTAACCCAAACCCCTTGTCTATGTTTTTGCCGAACCTTTTTAAATTACTTTTTATAGTCGACCAGGGGCAGGCGATGTCCTGCAACAATTCCTTAATGGTTTTGCATGGATCTGATTCCATCAATGATTTTAACACGTAGTCATAGATTTTTTCTGGTGTTTCCGATTTTGGCTTATCCTTAAGATTTCTGTCGTCGTTTTTAAATTGTTTGACCAGCGTTGGCATTCATGGATATTCAAGAGGTCGACGTAAGGTTCATTAACATTTTCTGTAGCTTCTTTGGGCTTTAATCCTTTATCAAACAAAAATAACAAAATTCACCGCAACTGCATCTCTGAGATCTCTGGCCCTGACATTTTTACTATCAGTAAAAATAAAAAAAATGAAATGGAAACAATAACAGTATGAACAGAGCTTCAAAATAATACCAATATTGATATATTTACTCGATGGTAGCCACACGATAAATTGGTTTCAAAACGACAGTATTTGATAAAAACATTTCTTTCCACTATGTAAATATATATATATATATATATATATATATATATATATATATATATATATATATATATATATATATATATATATATATATATATATATATATATATATATATACACATAGACACACACCCACACATATATAAATATATATATTATATAAAGATGTTTTTTTTTAGGTTAGATAAAACTTTCGATAGGAATTCAATTTAACCCATTGAGACGGAATAACGAGTCTAACTCGTAATACGTAACCAGATGTATAATAAATTTAAAAGCTGCTAGTTTTACAATAAAAAAAAATTGTTTTTTAATAAATATTGAAATATTAATTTTGAATATATTTTTAATCACTCGTTGAAAAAATAATAAAAAATAAATGCTGCAACAGGTAAAAAATATTGTATTTTTGTCACGAATGTGTAAAAAAAGTACTGTTTCATTGGGTTAACGTTCTATCACGCTTAAAAAAACATCTATTTATATATATACATATATATTTTAAAAAATAAGTAAAAAATTGCAAAATTATGCGTACAAATGAAATCGTCTTAATGGATAAAATAAGAATTGTGATGTAAATTCATATTCGAAAGTACTTGAGACTATTAGTTAACTGAATAATAATTTATGGTAAATAAATTAAAATATATTCAATCAGTCTAGGCTAATGAGTGAGTAAATCCGCATGCCTTCTCCATGTTCGTAAATAATAATCGAATTTGTGTGCAATATGGGTGGATGCGTTATATAACACACACATATATGTTTGAACAAGCATACGTATGTGTCGAACTTAAGCAAAAAAAGTACGTCAGTGACTGAATTCGTAATGGTTTTAAAATAGACATTCTCTGCATTTTCCTGCTTAATTTACAAATATGTATTTACTTGAAGATCGGTCGAACATGTAACATTATTAAATATAGATTTGTATACAGAACGAAGGGAATTCCAGTAAAGAAAAAAGTAAAAAATGAACGAGTAGATGTGAACGGTTCAGAGAAAAATTATAAATAAATTACGGGTGGTAAATCACTAGTTTAGTAAATACAGTGAGTCACAGAAGTCATGGGATACATGTGTAATTCGTAAAAAAATAAAATACGCTTAACTGATGTTACAATAAAAAATAGTAATAATATAAACAGATATAAACATCTCAAAACTAATTTCTTAACTTTGATTTCTATAATAAAAAATATAAATTTAAACGATTAAAAGTAACAAATAGAGTTCACAAAAGTCATGAGACAGTGTGGTACTAAGGTTATAATTATAGTCATGTTTTTTTTTTTTAATTCCATGATTTTATTTCATTTTTTTGACATTAATTTGACTGAGTTAGTAGTTACTTAGGTGGGAAAAGTGGTCTATCTTCTAAAATCTTAAAATCTTTATTTTAACTCTTTAGAGCATGGCAGGGTTAAAAATGTCCCACTTTTTGGATACCTAAATATGCATAGTAGGATATTTTTTGTACCACTTCAAAAAATTACAATAGCTTGAAGAACAATGAATTACATATAGCTACAATGGCATAGAGGGGCTGTTTATGTCCCACTCTATAATTAAAAACTTAAATGACTTTTATTTATTTTTTTGTAATTTTACTTCCTTACTAAATAAAATAAACCAACTTTGTTAAATTTTATAAAAATAAAATTTTTGTACAACATGGATATTTTTATTTTCTAAAATTCCGTGCCTCAAAGAGTTAACACAAATGAATTTTTATCTCCAACACCACAATGCTTAAGAAGTGTTCAATAATCACTTATTGTTCACATTTTGTTTATAACAATAGTCGACTGATGTGCATTTTGATGACAATGCCATATCGCTAGAGTTTTTTCGTTAAAAAAAAATTAAACACTTCATAACCATTGTGTTGTTGGGAATAAAAATTCATTTGTGTTTTAATAAATTTGCCACAGTTCCAAAACAAACAAGAAATGATTTTTTTCGTTATTTTTTAAACATTTATATTAAAAAATTTGAATATAATTTATCAATCAAGCCTAATTTATTGTTTTTTTATCACGATTTTTGTAACTCACTGTATGTTGATTTTTATTCCTAGCTGAAAATAGTTTTCAAAATGTATTCTTGTAAAATCTATTTACAGTAATTGTTATCGTTGTTATTTACAAATATGCTTTTAAGAAATGTTTACTAATTTCTTGTCTATTGACAGATTCAATCATATATACATTTCCTACTACTTATATTAATATCTTTGACACTCTTTTAGTATGTGTGCATTTTTTAAATTAGATAATAAGAGAGATTCATTCACTGGAACTTGTATAAAATTTCAATTACGTACGTATACACATAAAATAATACATTTTATAGAGGTTAAATGTAATTTGTGTCTTTGTGAAAACTTGAACTCGAATTGAAATTTTCCATTTTTTATTAGATTATTGAACTTGGAATTTTAGTTGTATATTACCGAATTAAAATTATTTGTAAGTATTACTTGTTAAACGACAAATCGAAAATTAAAACTTGTAATAATGTAAATGAGTTATTTATTTTGTCAATGGATATTTTGAAAGTATCAAAAAAATGTATTTACATAATTTGTATTTATTTATATTTCTTATTGTTTTTGTATCACTTTTTCTACTTGTGTATTTATTAATCAGATCTCTTGTAATATCTATTTACTGAGACACATTATTGAAATATCAGTGAATTTTAAACAACTAAGGTGGGTTTTTTTGGTATTTTGAATACATTTTCTACGAATTATTTATAATGATTGTATATATGATTTCAAAATCTCACTACATATTAGTAAAGAATTGACATTTTAATATATAAAATAATAGTATTATTTTCACAGTGATTTTTATACAATTTAAAAATAGTTTGAATGGATTGGAGTATAAGAAATTGTACAAAAAAAGGGTCATCCAAATGTGACGCCTAGATTTGTGTTTTATTAAAAATAATCTATACACATGTTTCTTTATACACCACCCTATGCACATGTTTCTTTTTAATAAAACACAAATCTATGCGTCACATTTAGATGGTTCTATATAATACTAACGACATTTTATTAAATTCTATTTCTTTTATTAAATGTTTGTTTTTACATTAAAAATTATTCAGACAATCAATATTTCGTATATATATATATATATATATATATATATATATATATATATATATATATATATATATATATATATATACATAAACTGTATGTATTAGATGAGTTGCTCTTGATGAGTTTCTGTTAGTAAGTGTTATGTACATCATTTTATATGGTGGTGTTTAATTGAAATCTATTATTTTGTGACTCGATCGGTACGTTTGACATTCGGTGCCATCCTTTATCAATTTCTCCCACCGCCCTCTCAGCCTTAATCTTTTATTTTTCTGTTAACACATCACGGTCCGCAGTATTTCGCGTTAGACTTCATCTAAAGTCTGACGAATTTCGCAAAAAATGCACAAAATAACTTCTTGATAAAATCGATTTAATTTTTAAACCAATGAACATTTTGAAATGAAATTTCATATCTGCCTATAAAAGGGTTCAATGTATAGATATATTTAAATATAATAGTAGTTTTCAATCTGTAATGAGTGTACCAGTGTGATAAAGTACAAAAAAGAGATGCTTTATAATAAACATAGTTTATTATAAAAAAAACACTTTTTAGCGTAAGAAAAACATCTCGAAGGGATATAAATATGATAAATTATGTAAAGCATATATTCTATATACAAAAGTTGTTATAAAAAAAATAAGAGAACCAATTTCGATTTTATTCCAAAACAACAGAACTTTGCTAGGATAGAGATTACTTTATTTAAAATATCTGAAATATTTTTCATAATTTACCAATATTTTGATTATATACATCACCATCTTTTCATAGAATTAGAAAAAAATATAGCTTGTATATATATTTTTTGGGCATCTAAAGTTCATACAACGAAACACGCGTTAACGCGTAAACGGACTTATAATTATTCAATACGAAATATGCGGTTAGGTATGGCCGGGCGGTAATGTGTTAATAACAAACCTGTATGTACGTTTATATCAAACAATAGTACTTTATATTATACTATGGAGTAGATAGTAGAAGTTCAAAGCCAAAATTTAAACACATTAAATTTGAATCAATAAATCAAAAAACATCTGTTAGTAGTATTTAAGAAAAATTGTATTTAAGTTTAAGTTTCTGTATTTTATATGCATATATATATATATATATATATATATATATATATATATATATATACATACATATATATATACATATATATATATATATATATATATATATATATATATATATATATCAATACACGCCTATGTATGTGTAGGGTAATCAAAAAACACGCCTACATGTTTCATGTTTCATGCGCCTACATCTAGGCGTCACATTTTGATGACCCTATATATATATATATATATATATATATATATATATATATATATATATATATATAAATTAGTAATCAAAGAACGTTTTACATAATTTTTCTTATAATTATGTCTTTTAAATGAAAAATTAAATTTAAAATTCATTTCCTATTTCAATAGCCTTAAAATCACTATTTATTTATATTAAAAAAATATTTTCGGATTGACTAGCTTCTCGGAATTGATACAAGATTGTTTGTAAAATGAGTTAATTAACATAAAACTGTAGTTATTTTTATTTAAAAAAAACATGTCATTCTACTATTCTTGTTATAAACTTTATTTTAATCCATTAATGATTTAGTCTTTCTTTTTATTATCTTCACTTCTAATCTGTTTTTTTTTTTGACTGGTTATTATAATATTATTATTAATATTCTACATTCAGCTGACATTGATTTAATTAAATTATTGAAAGAGGTATAAGATAGTTTTAAGTTCAGGTATATCCAAAAGATGTTATTTTTTAATAGAAATCTAAACACAAAAAAGTCGAGTCACTGTTTACAAACATATCAATGTAATTCTTCGGATTTTTGCACAAACATGCTAATAAACGGATATTTAATGAGATTGGTAACGATGTTCATTAACAATCCACAGGTTCATAAACATGAATATATATATATATATATATATATATATATATATATATATATATATATATATATAATTGGTAAATAAAATACATTTGTGCGATGACGTTTTCAAAATTAACGATAGAATAAAACTTAGGTCATCTTTTTAATGATTCATAATCGTCGTATTTTCCACAAAAGTATAAAAAAAAATATAATTAATTATTTTTGTAGTACTTTTTTCTGAATTATTCTATAACTACGAAATCTCTTTGAAAATCTATCTCAACGAAAAATATAATTATTTATTTCTTTAACACTTAACGCCTATTGATACGTTTTTAAAGTAGTTGATAATATCTTTGTATTTTCTTGAGTATCTGAAGTATTTTCAGTATTCAAAACATATGTTTTACTGTCATAAGGTGTTTTAAAAGATATTTTTTTAGGTTAGATAGAACTTTCGGTAGGGATTCAATTTAAAGTTCTATCACACTTAGAAAAAAATATCCGTTAGTTTTGATGATATCACATCACCCTGTTTTACTTCTTTCATAATTTTAAAATTTCATATATATATATATATATATATATATATATATATATATATATATATATATACGAGGTCAGACAATTAAGTAATGGGACAAAATTCAAAAATCGAGTATATTTAAAAATTAAGGTACATCGCTGCGATCCCCTTCAAAGTAGTCCCCTCCCGCATCTATACACTTATTCCAGCGAGTTTTCCAGTTTTCGTAACAATTCTGGAACACTTCTTGTGGGACCTCTCCGAGTACCCTCGTCACAGATTCTTGGATATCTTCAACGGAGTCAAAATGTCGACCTTTGACGAATTTTTTCATATGGGGGAATAGGAAAAAGTCGCAGGGTGACATGTCCGGTGAATAGGGCGGTTGTGGTAACGTTGCGATGCCTTTAGACGCCAAAAACTGAGAGACACTGAACGCACTGTGACAGGGAGCATTGTCGTGATGCAGAACCCAAGTCTTCGCGATCTCTGGACGCACTCTGAGCACCCTTTTTCGTAATTTTTCGAGCGCATTGCGGTAGAATACTTGATTTACGGTTTGTCCAGGTGGTACGAACTCTTTGTGAACCACCCCTTTGCTGTCGAAGAAGCAAATCAACATGGTTTTCACTTTGGACTTGCTCATTCTCGCCTTCTTTGGCCTTGGTGCTCCAGGGGACAGCCACTGTTGGCTTTGTCGTTTAGTTTCGGGGTCATATTGAAAGAACCAACTTTCATCACCAGTAATAATTTTTTTTTTTTTAGTAATAACTTTCATCACCAGTAATAACCAGTAATAAATTTCTCTGTTCCATTTTCGTGACATGCACTACTCGCGCGTTGTTACAAAACACTAAACAGCTGGCGAAGAAATGATCGTACGAGGGTGGTCAAGGTCTCAATCGAGAGAGTAGGGATCTGCTATTACGGTGGCGGAGTTACAGGTTCGCAGTGTTACCACAGGCCGAGAAAAAAAAATCGGTCGCATTACTTAATTGTCTGACCTCGTATATATATATAAATATATACACATACAAAAAATAAGATTTTTGTACACGAGTCTCGAAATTACCATAATATAAATAAATTTGTTATAACATCAAGAAACAATTTACTATTATTACTGTTAGTGTGACCACAACGAAACATCAAGTCGGATGTTGAGAGTCGAGCATAGACAGTTTTTAAAACCAGTTTAATCAGTAAATTTATAATTTGCATTTTTTTGGTCTCGTCTGTATTGTACGATACAAGTTGTTCTCGACGATTCTTTCCAACAATTGTATTTAAAGATATTTATCTAGGTTTTTTGAAATTTTTCCCAGACCACGAAATGACGCTTGGAACAATAGATAAGATGATCTAGAAAAAAACGATATGATGAGACATGACGAGCATCGGGGTATGGTACACACCCCTAGGTACGTCCGAAAATGAAGTTCTTTTAATTAGATGACGTGCAACATCCAAATCCTAAAAGAAATCTAATTGTGTTTATTGTGGATTGGGGAAGAGGTGTTCTACAACCACCACCGCCGCCACATTTAAAGATATTTATCTGGGGTTTTTTAAATTTTTCCTATATCATATATAGATGTTTTACAAAAATTTAATGAGAATATTTAGAATCAATGATTAGACGACAAATGACAAGCATCGGGGTTCATTATACACCCCTAGCAACGTCAATGATCTAGGCACGAAACTTTATCAGAAGACGAATAAGAACCGAAAGCAAAAAAAAAATTATGTTTATAATTTAATAACACATTTTTTGTCTTGACTGAACTAATTTTCTAAGATTATTTCACTTTGGTACGTGGAAAATTTACTTCAATATAAAATAACCATTTATTCTCGTTTGACAAGGTTTATAAAAATTATCCATTAATTATCTAATGCTAGTTTTATTTAGTAATTTGCATTTTAACAACCATGCTATTTCGTGAAATTTACTTTTTGTATCATTATGCGTCATATGAATTTTAATCAGTTATTTTCAAGTTTATTTGACGAGAAAACATGTAATTAAATTATAAATTAAATTGTAGATTTTTATAACAGAGAGAAAGGTTATGAAGTTTTAAACTAGAAAGAAAATATCCAAATAAACACAATATGCTTATAATAATAAACTGAATAATTTGTTATATTATAATATGAATTTTTGTATAGTTTATTCGTTAAAATACAACGAACCATTTGGTCAACGAAAAACAAGTTTCGAATGATATCATTTAAGAATCAGGAGAAGGATAAAAAAATATAAAGAATAATAAAATGGATATTAGTGGACACTGACTGCACAAATACTTAAATGTTTATGTTTTTATTTGTATTTATTGTGTATATTGATTAATTAATATACATAAATACAAAAATATTATTTAATAATCAACACATACATTTATAAACACACACATGTAGATAAACGTATGGGAATAACATGTAAATGTTATAAAAACAGTAGTGGCCTTCAACAAAATATTATCATAACAGTCGGAAATGAGTATTTTCGATGTTTGAAAATATCTCAGTTAATCATTATAATATTCTAAATGCACACATATACACACACACACACACACACACATATATATATATATATATATATATATATATATATATATATATATATATATATATAGAGAGAGAGAGAGAGAGAGAGAGAGAGCATCCAAATGTAACGCCTAGATATGTGTTTTATTAAAAAGAAACTATAAACATGTTTCCATGTACATCACCCTATACACTTTTTTCTTTTTAATAAAACACAAATTTAGGCGTTATATTTTGATGATCTTCTCTCTCTCTCTCTCTCTCTCTTTATATATATATATATCAGATAGACAGATAAATGATATTTTCTAGAAGATTGTAAATCCTTATTAAAGACATTTACTTAATTCAATCCGTCAAATTTATAATGATGTTTGTCTATCGGGCATAGAAATTTATATATGGTATAGACTTTGTAAAGATGACAGAAAATACATGAATGTTAATTCAAGATCAGGCCGTCCTGAAACCGCGACTATCGACCATCACTCATTGAAAAAGTGAACGAACTTGCCGCTGTTGATTCGAATGTGAAGAGTTTAATGATTTCAAGGATACACACATTTATGAGATATTATTGAAAAACGTGAACAAAACAAACATTGTGTTCGATTTGTCATATCAACTAACGGAAGACGAAGAGGAGGTACGCGTTGACTACCGCAAGGACATCATAAATAGTCAAAAGCAATTCCACGTTCTTGGATTTTATTGTTGGGTTTTTTTTTAAATCGTTGGATTGGATTTTATCCGGACGAGACGTGGTTCTTCAAGTATGAACCGCAAATCAAATCGAAATGCGATGTTTATTCGTTTTTACGTTTAAAAAGACATCATTCATCTCGAATTCGTTCTTGAAGAAAAAATTGTCACCGATGGGGATACACACAAACAAAAGTACAGGTATTGTTTAGGTGTTATGGAATGTTTGTGATGGAGAATAGCAAAAATTAGGCCAGGATATTGAGAGCTGAGAAGGTGATACTTGTTACATGAGAATGTATCATCTCACAGGGTTGTTGCTGTAAGTGATTTTTTTGTTAAAAACAAATATAAGTCATCTAACGTCCACTTTATTCACCAGATTTTTCACGGGGCATCTATTTGAAAAAATTTTTTTTATAAAAATGAATATGGCAATAGGCCATTCTATACTAGTTAACATGTATACAGTATTTACGCTCATTACTTCTCGTTTCACACCCTCTTACCACCTAACTCCCCCACTTAAAAAAAATAGTTTGCTGAAAAGAGAGTGTGAGACGAGTGGTAATGGGCCGTGAATACTGTATGCATGTTGACTAGTGTGAAATGGCCTAATGAAAGTAATGTTATATGATGACGTTGATGTTATACAAATTTTCATAGAGGATCACTGAGATGATTCCAAAAATGGAATTATTAAAGTCCATCCATGCATTGATTCAATATATCCAGCATTGAATTTATGCATAAAAGGTCATATTTTGAATAAATATTTGAATTTTTGGCAAAATATGAAAAAAAAATATTCAAAAAGTATGTTTTTTCTGATATAGTGGATATGCATAAGTTATTGGGAGTACAAATTAATTCGGTCCGTTTTTTTAGCTCAAAAAATGCATTTATTTCAAAAGATAATGAATTAACAAATTAATCAAAATATTGTCCATCACTGCTTACAACTTTTCCCCACCTCTCAGGCAATTTCCGAATCCCGTCTCGGAAAAACTTCTCGTCTTTTGAGGCGATCCAATTTTGAAGCCAATTTTCGATTTCTTCGAAAGAAGTGAAGCGGTGACCTGCCAAATCGCGTTGTATCCGTCGAAACAGCCAGTAGTCAGAAGGAGCAATGTCCGGAGAATACGGCGGGTGCGGTAAAATATCCCATTTGATCGTTTCTAAATATTTTTTGACAACTTTTGCGACATGAGGCCGAGCGTTGTCATGCAAAAGAATAACGTTATCATGTCTGTCCTTATATTCCGGCCGTTTTTCTCGTAATGCACGGTTCAAACGAAGTAATTGCAGTCTGTACCGATCACCCATAATAGAATCACCAGGTTTTTGCAGCTCGTAGTACACAACACCCCCTTGGTCCCACCAGATACACAGCATAACTTTAGAACCATAAATGTTCGGCTTTGGTGTTGATGTTGAGGTCGATGGCAACGATTGGTCGGGCAAAACGTACTATTTTTTTTCTTGGGGTTGTCGTAGAAGATCCACTTCTCATCAGCAGTCACTATCCGGATCCAAAAACCCTTTCTTTTTTGACTTTGAAGCAGCTGCTCACAAGAAAATAATCGCCTTTCCAGATCTCTTAGTTTCAATTCATAAGGAACCCAATTGCCTTGCTTTTGAATCAGGCCCATAGATTTTAAATGTGCAGACACTGCTTGTTGGGTCACCCCCAACGTAAGTCCAAACTCGTCTTGCGTTTGACTCGGATCTTCATCGAGTAATGCCTGTAATTCATCGTCTACGAATTTTTTTGGCTGTCCCGAGCGAGGTCTATCTTAAACGCCGAAATCACCACTTTTGAAGCGCCGAAACCATTCTCTACATGACTTGTCAGTTGGAGCATTGTCACCGTAAACTTCCACAAGCATACGATGAGTTTCAGCTGCACTTTTTTTTCAATTAAAACAAAAAAATAAAACTTCCCACAAATGCTGTTTAGTTATCAAAAAATCTGACATCTTCAACAGCGTAACAAAGAACATTTTGTATGAAACTCAAAACAATACAAACTGAATGTTATCGGCAGATGTCCAATCTGTCTAAAACCACGGCAATCAGCTGTTACTATTTAAAAATTTAATGTTTTTAGAGCCACTTTTGAAAACGGACCGAATTAATTTGTACTCCCAATATATGAAACACATGTAACTTTCTCAAAGCTGGTCACACAGGAACAGCATACATTATCCACGTGTTGATTGTTGAATAGTAATTCCCTTAGGAAGTAAATAGAACTATAAAAAAACGCGACAATCAATTTTTGAAGTAAACAAAATATCGTAATAATGAGAACTAGAGGTTTCTTCGTTACTTATTACACTTGGTAACGGCAGTTCTACACTAGACGTAGCAACAACAACATCAATTCTAAAATGGAGGATGCAACAAGAAGAACTTCTCAAGTCACAACTCCTCAAATTGTTGATTGATAATTGAAGAACCTGATTTTAAACGTTGTAATTGATTGATTGATAAATAAAAATATGTTTATTTTAAAAACCGTACTTTCGATTATTTAAAATAAAACTTATATGTATCATCATCAGCAGTAGCACTACCACCTTTCAATCCACTGCTGGATGAATGCCTTTCCCAAAACCTTTCACTTCAACCGATCCAATGCCTACCTCTTCTAGTCATGTGTATATATATATATATATATATATATATATATATATATATATATATATATAAGGTCATCCGAAAGCGACGCCTAGATTTATGGTTTATTGAAAAGAAACAAAAGAAACTACACACATGTTTCCCTATACACATGTTTCTTTTCAATAAAACACAAATCTAGGCGTCACATTTGGATGACTCTTTATATATATAATATTGCACTTAATGCTTCATCAAAGTCTAGCGATTTTAATCAATTTCATTTTAGACATACAAATAATCTCCAATCTAAAATTATAGTTAGATGTACTTGTCAGTTTCTTGTAGAAGAAAAAAACTAAAATAAATATAGATATATTTTTTTTCAAACCGTCGAAAGAAATCTATCGTTGTCTAGTAACTCGAAAACTGGATATTGAGAGGTCAAATATTTAACATTATTGAAGATCCTTGAATTCGATTTGTGTTACACTCATCGTACCATAATTAAATATCGTAAAAATTTGCAACATTTTCGTAATCAAATAATTGTTTACGAGGAAATGTACGTTTTCTAAACGTATTAACACTGTCTGAATGTCGACTCGATTCGTTTTTACCACAGAAATGTCACAATTGTAGAAAATTTGACAGAATAATTGTTGCACAAGGTGCATACATACACATGTATATATATATATATATATATATATATATATATATATATATATATACAGTATGTATATATGTACATGTATATGATTGAGTGTATCGATTGTGTTGTAAATCTAATTATCATAATTAAATTTTTAATATTATAAATTTCGTTCAGGGTCTTTTTGAAATAAACATTTATATAATTCAATATTTTGTAATTTTCTATGCTATTATTTAATCAAACTAGAAATTTAAAATTAAACTAAATAGGGAAGATGTTTAGTCACTTAAGAGTTTCTAATATCACTATTATTTTTTCATCAAGTCGAGATGAAATTAAAAAAAAGCGCAGGAGAATTAAATAAATCATCCAAAAATGGTTTTATAATAATCCTCAACAAGACAATACCGTGTAATGGTGTTATTTTCCAACAAAAACTCATAGTTGTACTCCGTTTAGTAATAAAAACAGTAAATATTTAATAGTATACAATTATGTTGTAAAAAGATTTTTATATTTGAAAAAAATTAATTCTGTCTTTATAGTAAAAACAGATCTTTGTTAAAAAAGTTAATGTCTTATTATTAATAATACTACAAGAATTTGTATATTCTGAGTTTCTGAAAACATTTATACATACAATTGACAATAAAATTTAATTGGTTTAAACACTAAGTTCAATTTACTTTATATGAATGAATCTGATATTAGTATAGTAATTTTTATGAATGTACAGGGATGTGAGAGGGATATGAGAGTACAGGGATATGAGAGTACAGGAATGAGGGCTCAAATGTGATTGAAGGGTTTAGATATTTATTTCCTTATTATCGATTTATTTCCTTACTATCTTTTACTATCCTTCAAAAATGGGGTTTATTACTTGTGGGTCAAAAATGGGGTTTATTACTTGTGGGTCAAAAATGGGGTTTATTACTTGTGGGTCAAAAATGGGGTTTATTACTTGTGGGTCAAAAATGGGGTTTATTACTTGTGGGTCAAAAATGGGGTTTATTACTTGTGAGTCAAAAATGGGGTTTATTACTTGTGAGTCAAAAATGGGGTTTATTACTTGTGGGTCAAAATGGGGTTTATTACTTGTGGGTCAAAAATGGGGTTTATTACTTGTGGGTCAAAATGGGGTTTATTACTTGTGGGTCAAAAATGGGGTTTATTACTTGTGAGTCAAAAATGGGGTTTATTACTTGTGAGTCAAAAATGGGGTTTATTACTTGTGAGTCAAAAATGGGGTTTATTACTTGTGAGTCAAAAATGGGGTTTATTACTTGTGAGTCAAAAATGGGGTTTATTACTTGTGGGTCAAAAATGGGGTGTGTGTCAAAAATGGGGTTTATTACTTGTGGGTAAAAAATGGGGTTTATTACTTGTGGGTCAAAAATGGGGTTTATTACTTGTGGGTCAAAAATGGGGTTTATTACTTGTGGGTCAAAAATGGGGTTTATTACTGGGTTCAAAAATGGGGTTTATTACTGGGTTTTTTTATCCTTCAAAAATTGGGCTATCCTATATATACATATATATATATATATATATATATATATATATATATATATATATATATATATACATATATGCATACAGTAATACCTCGATTAGTCCGGTTTCACTATAGTCCGGTTTGAAGTTTCCAAAAAAAATTTTTACTTGAAAAAAATCCTATTAAAAAGTTTTTCTTGAAAAAAATTAATACATAAAATTGAAAATTATCTATTCACAAATTTTCAAGTTTTACCCTTCATTATGAAAACATAATAAAAAAGAAAACTGAACTCGTATATGCACATTATGCGCAACGCATGCGCAGTTCTAGTTTTGTGGTCTTTTTTTCCTTTTTCTATCAGTTTTCGATTGGCAGCTCTAGAATAAAATCGATTTTTTGATAATTAAATTCTAATAACCCATTTGAAAATGAATTTAAAATGAATGTATAAAGCCCTGATTTCGTTTTGTTGAACATACATACTTTTGAATATATTATCCTCATTTTATTTACTGAAAAACAGGAAAAAAATTGTTTGGAACCAATTAACGTTTTTTGTATTTAATTAAAGTTTCGATTAGTCCGGTTTCAAATAGTCCGGCTAATCAGTGGAACCGATTAGCCTGACTATGCGAGGTATTCCTGTATATATAAATTTGTGAGTGTGTGTGTATGTATGTATGTATGTTCATACCTTAAGCAAATACGATTTTAAAGGGTGAAAATTGTAAATTAATACGTTTTATTTTTAATCTATGTATAGTGTTTTTTAAGCGTGATAGAACTTTAAATTGAATCCCTATTGAAAGTTCTTTCTAACTTAAAAAACACCTTTACTATATATATATATATATATATATATATATATATATATATATATATATATATATACATATACCGACTGGACAGCACAGTGGTTTGCATCACCGCGCGTCATGCGGGAGATCGCGTTCGATTCCCAGTCGGAGAGTCCCTCACTTTCGAGAGTTGAGTATGAAGGTCGACAACTTCATCTTGTAAAAAAAATAACTGTCGAAAAGTTAAGGGAGTAAACCCCGAATAAAAAATCTTCACCAATCCGTCTGGTCAGCGTCGTGAATATGACCAAATACCAATGAATGGTAGCATTAATTGAGGTTTTCGTTCAATAGTGGATTGATATGGGCTTTATGATATATGTGATGTGATATATATATATATATAAAGAGTATTTTTTAGGTAAAATAGAATTTTTGATAGGAATTCAATTTAAAGTTTTATCACACTTAAAAAAACCCTGTATATAAACTGAATAGAATCGTTAATAAAATGTATTTTGTGGTAATTAGAATATCGGTTCTGTACTTTTTAAACATAACAATACTTGTATGATTAAAATTTAATATAAATACACATCGATGCATTTTTTTACAATCGATCATTCTGTCAAAACAGAATAACATTATCTCAAGAGAATTCATAAAAAATCTCAGTCTAGTTACGGACTATCGTTTAAATTTTATTTGCATATTTTTGTAATAAATCAGTTACAAAAATAACTTAGACTTGTTGCTATTCGCCAGAATTGTACGAAATATGGCGTATTGCGATATAAATAAATAGTTGCAGTGCAAAAAAATAGAAGCCGGTTATTCACAATAACCTGTTTATATTTTTATGACTAACTTTTTTATAATGTATGAAAACGAGATAGTGCGATTTTCAGATTGAACATTTTAAACCTAATCGTGTTATTGTATTGAAAAATCACTGACATTGACGTGGCGTTTACTGAAATGACCAGAAAGTCGTTTACTTTTAGTTATTTTCGATTTCGTTGCGATGACAGTTTGGAAGTTACGTTTAAGTAAAGTTCATTTGTATGTAATGAAATCAGATACAGGTAACCCTTGTACTTATATTTTGGTTTCGATATAATAAGGTCTATAAATTGTAATAACCTTTCATCTTTTCATATATTTTTCACCACATGATTTAAAAATTTCTATCTGCCCCATATCACGCATATAATTATTAGGTAAAGCGGAAAGAAATGTCGTTTTTTTTGTGTCGTTTTGAAACCAATTTATCGTGTGGCTGCCGTCGAGTAAATATGTCAATATTGGTATTATTTTGAAGCTCTGTTCATACTGTTACTGTTTCCATTTCATTTTTTTTATTTTTACTGATAGTAAAAATGTCAGGGCCAGAGATCTCAGAGATGCAGTTGCGGTGTATTTTGTTATTTTTGTTTGATAAAGGATTAAAGCCCAAAGAAGCTACAGAAAATTTTAATGAAACTTACGTCGAACTCTTGAATATCCGTGAATGCCAACGCTGGTCAAACAATTTAAAAACGACGACAGAAATCTTAAGGATAAGCCAAAATCGGGAAGACCACAAAAAATCGATGACGACGTGTTAAAATCATTGATGGAATCAGATCCGTGCAAAACCATTACAGAATTGTCGCAGGACATCGCTTGCCCCTGGTCGACTATAAAAAGTAATTTAAAAAGGCTCGGCAAAAACACAAACAGGGGGTTTGGGTTATGTACGATATATCGTCGTCGGTTTTAGATTAGCGAGTAACCATTTGTTCTTTACTGCTGATCAGGCATGACACCGATCCGTTTCTGAAAAGAATTGTTACTAGAGACGAAAAATGGATCCTTTATAGCAATCCACATAAAAAACCATGGTTTTCTCCAGGTCAAACACCGGTTTCAACACCTCAACCATCTTTGACTTTAAAAAAGGTTATTTTATATATCTGGTGGGATATTTTAGGTGTGATTCATTATGAATTATTAAAACCTGGTCAGTCTATCACAGCCAAAGTCTACTGTGCGCAATTAGAAAAATTAAAGATGGAATTACTAAAAAAAACGATGCGTTCTGGTGAATAATCAACAGCGCATCTTGCAGCACGATAATGCGAAACTGCAAGCAGCGAGAATTACCCAGGAAAAATTAAGGAACTAGATTTAGAGATGCTGCCTCATCCACCTCATTCTCCCGATATTGCGTCTTCTGATTATCATTTATTCCGAAGTATGAAGCATTGTCTTCGAGATAAAAGAATTAATTCGGATAATGATGTTCGAAATCACTTGGATGCCTTTTTCAAGTCAAAGCAGCCAGAATTTTATATAAGAGGCATCAAAAAATGCCACAGAAATGGAAAGAAATGCCAAAAAATGCCAAAAATGCCAAAAAATGCCACAGAAAGCCACAGAAATGGATGCATTGAGAAGAGCAAGTAGAAAATCTCGATTAGAAAGAATAAGAAACACCGAAATAAAAGAACAAATGGGGATCCAAAAAACCGTACTCGAAGATATTGAGGAACACCAATTGAGATGGTACGGACATATCCAGAGAATGAACGAAGGAAGACTGCCAAAAAGAGTGATAAAGTGGAAGCCACAGGGAAATAGAAGAAGAGGAAGACCAAAAAAGTCCTGGATGGAAGGGATAATAACTTCAATGAGCACCAGGGATTTGAATGAAGGAGATTGGAGTAATAGAAGCGGGTGGCAGTTAGGCATCGGACAACGTCGCAGGACGTTATGAACCCGAGATTATATATATATCAAAAAATTGCCTAAATTGTGGCAAGATATTATAAATAACCATGGAAATGATCTATCGGAATAAATATTCTGTATTTTTTTTTTGTAAATAAATTTTGTCACATTGTAAAAAAAACGACATTTCTTTCCACTTTACCTAATATAAATAGTCAATTTATAATGAGTCTCCAAATTTGAGGTTAGGAAGTAAGTTGGCTATTATTTAATGAAATGTCAAATATTAAACTGTCATTACTTAACATTTTTTTATTAAAAATATGGGAAAATTTAGTGACGGAACGCTACATGCTTGAAAAATGCATTTCAATAGTAAAAATTCAGTATAAAAATAGTAAAAATTTTACAACGTCAATGTGTAAAATTCGTGCATCTTTTCCTCGTAATTAAGTGCCTTCAGAGCAAGCTGTTCATAATCTAATTGCGTAATTTGATCAATTTTGTGCTGTTGGAGACCACAGACTAAAAAATATAGTCGTTCAGCTGAAAATATCGTTGCTGTATGTGAAAGTGTTGAAGAAGATCCTCAAACATCGATTCGTCGACGTTCACAGCAATTAAACATCACAAGAAACATTCTAACATTTTACGAAAAGATTTGCATCTTCACAAGAATTGAAGCTAGCTGACCATCATTTGTATCGTATGTTTGTTAATTGGTACTGAGAAAAAAAAAGGGTTATGTGTATTCTTATACACATGCCAGAAGTGAAACTTCTTTTCAATAAAGTCATCAAAAGGTACACGGACAAGCGTATGCCTAAAACTCGTAGATGAACAAATTCTTCAGAATAAAGCAAGTAACAAAATGAAGAAATGTAGTAGGAAGAGAAGCGGCAAATACACGGGATAAAAATTTAAGTAGAAAATGATCAATGTTTTAAATAAATGATTTTTTTATAATTATTTCATATTAACACATCGTATGCGGACAACGCGTCTCGATGATGTCTTTCATGCTGTAGTAATAGTATGCAAAAGACGTCGAGACGTCCGTGTACAATGTGTTAAGTAAGATTAATATTCATTTTCAAATTAAAACTTTTATAAAATTATGAAAATTTATTCGTTTTCGTTTGAAATTTCTTCGATTTCCACTGCTTCCTCCGGTGGTGACTGAGTAGGTATAAACGATACAATTGGTTTTTGATAAGTAAAATTTTTGCGCAATAGACTTTACCATCTTAATTTTTAATTACTATTATATTACTATTGTATAATATATAATATACAATTAGATCAATGTTTTAAAAATTAAACAATTAAGGAAATACTAACAAATAATTAAATATTAATTAAATACTTTAATATAATTGCAATAAATAGCATCTATTTAGATACTATTTATAGATAATTGATAATTTTATAACACCACATAAAATTCAATAAATCTTCAAAATGACACCTGAGAACAAAGAATTCATAATTATTGTGAGAATTTATTACAAATAAAACAACAGATAACCTCAAAACTGTTATAGGTTTCGATAATTTTTTAAAGCCACGTGTTTTTAATAGTATTTCTTTTATTTGATAAATAGATTAATCAAAATAATGTTACAAAATACTACATACTACTGTATATATTGGTGTACGTGCCAATTCCCTCAATTTCGTGTTGTTTGCTAAATTTTTAAATACGCGTGGATTTAATTGCCTGTTATTTTTATGATTATTGATGTTAATATTATGTGACGTTATAAAAATTAATATACTTATCAAAAATATCAATTTTATCGCACTGAATAACACTCTTATTTAAACACAATTAACAACAACTGATTGAATATAAAAATTACTAAGCATAATAATGACATCATTGAAATAGTAAACATATGTGCTGCATGCATTAGAACAATTCTTGTTATCTAATCACATGTTAAAAGAAGGCGAATTCGCGATGGGCTTTTTCTCACTCTATCTACTACTTTTTCTCACTCTATCGTCTAAGCAAGTATGCAAATTCAAATCAGGCACTAAAATTCGTACTCACGTTCCGTCTCTATTTCCGTCATATATTCTCTCTTTCCGCGTCAGTAAATTTTTTACCCTAAACGCGTCTAAAGAAGTTTCACTTCAAAAAACAGAAAATGTTGATTTTTTGAACAAAATCATCTTTAGTGATAAATTGCATTTTCAATTAAATGGTTATGTAAACAAACAAAATTGTCGCATATGGGAAAGTGGAAATATGCATCAGTAAATAGCAGCATTATTGGCGGATAGAAGTAGACATACAAAGTACTATTTTTTTAAAAAAAATTGAATTCAAATACAATTAAAATATAAGAAATAAACATAGTTCTTATTGATTTAAAATAT
This sequence comes from Neoneuromus ignobilis, assembly GCA_029203775.1. Taxonomy (NCBI): domain Eukaryota; kingdom Metazoa; phylum Arthropoda; class Insecta; order Megaloptera; family Corydalidae; genus Neoneuromus; species Neoneuromus ignobilis. The sequence goes on from CP092093.1 coordinate 33,640,657, forward strand.
GGAAAAACTAAATAATTAGAGATAAATTATAAAAATCCCAAACACAATGTTTATGGTATTCAAATGACAAGAAAAATAGTTTTTCATATATGGGTCTAATAACTTAGTCAGGTACTGCATTTTTTCAGATGACATCACTTTTATATTAAATGATACGTAAATGTGAAATAATGTGGTTTTGCGGAAAACCCTAATAGTTGTTAAGAAAATTACAAACATATTTTCGTACAAAGAATAATATTATTTCAATTTTATACCTAATAAAAATATTAAGGCTCAAATTTAGGGTCATCGAAATGTGACGCCTAGATGTGTGTTTTATTAAAAAAAAACATGTGTATAGTTTCTTTTCAATAAAACACACATCTAGGCGTCACATTTGGATGACCCATTACAAACAATACAATTGGTTCGTCGAAGAATGTTGTATTTGTTTGTATGACTCGAATCGGAATTTATTTCTTAGAAATCATAAACAATGCAAAAAAAACAGTCAGTATTGTGAAATATCCTTTCGGTTTTTATTAATATATCAATAATCGTATGTAAACGACTAATTAATAAACCTTCTGATAAATTTTTCGGTAATACGAGTATCGAGTTTGTGCAATCGTCGTCGTCGTCGTACAACATTCACTACCGAATAGTATCGGTACGTCACTGACCATCATCGAAATGATTCACGAGCAGTACGACTGGTTCGAATAATTTTTTTACCGGTTTAACCATAACGTGTTCAGTTAAAAGTAACAACAGCCAGTCTCATTGTGCGTGCGGTTCGCGACGAAAAAACATATCAGCCCTGTTGTCTCGTTGAGGTCAACACAACAGATTTTCGGGTAGGAGGAACAACGAACGCGGAATAGTCGACAAGACCGGGGCCGTATTTTGTCGATATCAGTACGACGTCGCGATTCGAAATGACACGATCGTTCGATAAGACGTTATTTGTTTTGTTGTTGTTTATGTACGGCGTCGTCTTCGCGGCGTCTGGTAACGCACAGAAGCCGGCGACGCAACTGTGGGATAGTAACATTTTTCCGTCGTTGCCTCTCGGCGCATTGAAATCGCAAAACGACGCTTGTAGGGCTGACAGCCATGCGTTGTTACATTCGTTGAATAATCTGACGACATGGGCATTCCAGAGTAAGTGTTTTTCTGCTTAGATGATTTTTTTTTTAGTAAAATACAGTGGTTAGTGTGACGGTCGTTTCTAGTTTTTTAATAAAAAAGTATGTATACATAATTTATCCTATTACGAGTAAAATAAAGTGTTGCTTTTTTATAAAAAGAAATAACGCATATATTTATTATTTGGATTAAAAATTTCATTGACAAATAAAATATACATTTTTATTAAAAAAAAGAAAGTGTTTACAATCGATCATAAAATTAAATCATTGATACACAAATAATTTTTTCATTAAAAACAGCAACATTTAATATCTCATATATCCTATTATAACATTATATTATATTTTTCTAAAAAAATAAAACATAAATAATTAAATTATCCCAGATTTATACAATAATTATTACAAGATTCTTATACGAATCAAAGTAATATATTAGGTTGGCAAATATCTCCCTTCCGCCTTCTGATCTTTTGAATTTCGCAGCTATGTACAAAAAAAAAAGCGGAAAGGAGATACTTGCCAACCTAATATTTTTTTAAAAAAACACAGTAAACAAAAAATATACACATGTGAAAAAAATATATAAATTTAATATTTTATTAAAAGAGAAAAAATCAAAATGAATCAACACAGTTTATATATTAATTACTATTAAATTCTTGAAAGATTAAAATTTTTATTGTTAAATAAAAATAACATAATTTTTGAAAAACATTCAGTAAACAAAAAATATAAACACACGAAGAAAAGAAATATAAATATAATATTTTATTGAATGGGAAAAATACAAAATTAATCAAGTTTATACGTTATTTACTATTAAATTCTTATAAGATTAAATTTTTTATTATTGACTAAAAAAACATATTTTTTTAAAAAATATATAGTAAATAAATAATATTCGTACATGTAAAAAAATATAAATATAATATTTTATTAAATAGGAAAAATACAAAATTGATCATCATTTTTTGTACATTAATTACTATTGAATTCATATAAGAATATTTTTTTATATTAAATAAGAAAACAAATATTTATAAAAAAGCATACAGTAAATAAAAATATATAAATACATATTAAAAATATATAAAATAATTTATTAAATGGGAAGAATACAAAATGAATCAAGTTTATACATTAATTGCTATTAAATTTTTATAAGATTAACATTTTTATTATTAATTGAAAATAACATATTTTTTGAAAAACATACAATGAGAAAAAATATATACTCATGTGAAAAAAATATATATCTAATATTTTATTGAATGGGAAAAATACAAAATTAATCAAGTTTATACGTTATTTACTATTAAATTCTTATAAGATTAAATTTTTTATTATTGACTAAAAAAACATATATTTTTTAAAACATATAGTAAATAAATAATATTCGTACATGTAAAAAAAATAAAAACAATATTTTATTAAATAGGAAAAATACAAAATTGATCATCATATTTTGTACATTAATTACTATTGAATTCATAGAAGAATATTTTTTTATATTAAATAAAAAAACAAATATTTATAAAAAAAGCATACAGTAAATAAAAAAATATAAATATATATTAAAAATATATATAATATTTTATTAAATGGGAAAAATACAAAATTAATCAAGTTTATACATTAACTGCTATTAATTTTTTCTATTAAATAAAAATAACATACTTCTTGAAAAACATACAGTGAACAAAAAATATACACATATGTGAAAAAAATATAAATATAATATTTTATTAAAAGATAAAAATACAAAATTAGTTATCATAGATTTATACACTGACTACTATTAAATACTTATAAGATTAAAGTTTTTATTATTAAATGAAATTAACATATTTTTTTAAAAAACATACAATAAAAATAAATCTCTATTTACAAAAATTAATGAAAATTATTTACGAAAATTATACCTCTATTTACGCGTGACTTTTTTTACGCGGTATTGATTTACGCTGCACTTTTTATACGCGGTCAGATAGATTTCATTTTATGTAATTTTTCATGGAATTTATTATGTATCGGAGTGACGCAAATTCTTACTTGAACGTATAAAAACACGATATAAATATATAGAAGGGTGATTGTTTTGAATTACAGTAGCGATAGTGACACCGAATAAAATTTATCTACTTTTGTTTTCTAAAACGTTATTATTTTTTTGTTAAGCTATGTGAAATAAATATGTGTTTCTACAACTTTACTAGCTTTTATTTCCAATATTTTTTCTATTGTACTGACAGACTCAATTTACGCGATTTTCATTCGCGTAAAACGTAAAAAAATATATACACTTGAAAAAAATATATATAAATGATATTTTATTAAAAGTTAAAAATACAAAATGAGTTATTAGAGATTACTATATTAATTAGTATTAAATTCTTATAAGATGAACGTTTTTATTATAAAATAAAAATAACATGTTTAAAAAAAACATACAGTAAACAAAAAATATACATACATGTGAAATATATATATTTTATTAAAAGTTAAAAATCATAATTAATTACCACAGATTTATACAGTTATTACTATTAAATTTTTATAAAAAAAAATTTTTTTATTATTAAATAAAAATTATATATTTTTAAAAAAATACAGTAAACAAAAAATATACACACATGTGAAAAAATATATAAATCTAATATTTAATTAAAAGAAAAAAGTACAAAATTACGAATACAAAACAATAATTGAATCGATGATAATATTGAAATAATTTCCATTAATTTTCAGTTAAAAAATATATGAAATTTGAAAATAAATTACTGCGTATCATAACTAACAATTATATTATACTTGTTATACATATAGAAATCTATAACTGATGTTTGAAATTCAACTAAAAGGAATAAAACATTATTTTTAAACATGTAGTCATTCTTTGTTCATGCATTACAAAAACACAATGTTAAATCAAATTAAAAATAAAACACATATGAATTTTATAAGAGATGAATATTGTATCAAAATGTAAGTACAACAAACTGGAAATATATTTAAATAAGTGATTTTATTTTCCAATGAACTTGTTTGAAATAAAAATTATTTGGATTCAAAGGTTATTTATTTTCATAAAAAATTATACTTAATTTTATATAGAGATAATTATGTAAGTATTGACGTTTTATGTTAATTAATTGTTTTTGTGAGACTGGAAGATAGTCAAGTATAGTAGGGAAATAAATATATATCTAAACATTTCTATTTTATTCACGACTCTCTCTCTCTCTCTCTCTCTCTCTCTCTCTATATATATATATATATATATATATATATATATATATATATATATATAAAATATGTTAAACACAGTGTATAAATATTTCTGATTCAAAAGTGATTTCTGGAAAAAATTTTGTGTTATTATGTTATCATTTGATAAATTATGTCAAATTAGAAAATTATTTATTAAATATCATAAAAAATAATTAAATCAATTTTCTATACAAATAATTATTTACATATTGATGTTGAAGATTTAATAATCGCTTCTATATAAATAATACAAGTATTAAACAACGAATATAAATATCGTTGGTTCAAAATATTTTCTAAATAGAAATTGTGTTTATCGTTTGATGAAATATCTAAGATTAAAAAAAATATATTTATTAACCTTTTGAAGTGCAGTGATTCTACAGTATAACCACTTTTTCGCAAACGGGTTTCAATTTAATACAAAAATATCTAAACATTTCTATTTTATTCACGACTCTCTCTCTCTCTCTCTCTCTCTCTCTCTCTATATATATATATATATATATAAAATATGTTAAACAAAGTGTATAAATATTTCTGATTCAAAGTGATTTCTGGAAAAAATTGTGTTTTATCATTTGATAAATTATGTCAAATTAGAAAATTATTTATTAAATATCATAAAAAATAATTAAATCAATTTTCTATACAAATAATTATTTACATATTGATGTTGAAGATTTAATAATCGCTTCTATATAAATAATACAAGTATTAAACAACGAATATAAATATCGTTGGTTCAAAATATTTTCTAACTAGAAATTGTGTTTATCGTTTGATGAAATATCTAAGATTAAAAAAAATATATTTATTAACCTTTTGAAGTGCAGTGATTCTACAGTATAACCACTTTTTCGCAAACGGGTTTCAATTTAATGCAAAAATCTCTCACCATGAAACCATTTTCCCTACATAACTCGACTTTTCTCTATCCCAAGAATCCTAGCAATATAATGGTTCCAGTATGGAACCATCACTATAATTTATTATTAATAAACAAAAATGTTTTTTTAAAAAAATCAAAAACATGTTTTTACAAAAATTTCTAGTAGCGTAAGGGTTAAATATCGTAAAAAATATTTATATTTAATTGTCTATACAGATGATAATCTATTTATTGGCGATTAAGGTTTAATAATCGCTTTTATATAAAAAATACAAATATAGGGTTATCAAAATGTGATTCCTGATTTGTGTTTTATTAAAAAGAAACATGTGTATAGGGAAACATAAGAAACATGTGAAAATGAGTGGTGTGTAGAGAAACATGTGTATTGTTTTTTTTTAATAAAACACAAATATAGGCGTCACTTTTGGATGACCATATATATATATATAGATATATATATATGCAATCTCTTAAAACCTATGAGCGAACTTAGAATTATACTTAAAAGCTAAACTTAAAACTAAACTTAAAACTAATACAAAAATAAACACAAATTTACGCGGGACTTTTTTTACGCGGTATTGATTTACGCGGAACTTTTTATACGCGGTCAGATAGATTTCATTTTATATAATTTTTCATGGAATTTATTATGTATCAGAGTGACGCAAATTCTTACTTGAACGTATAAAAGTATGATATAAATATATAAAAGGTTGATTGTTTTGAATTACAGTAACGATAGTGAGATCGAATAAAATTTATCTACTTTTGTTTTCTGAAACGTCATTATTTTTTTGTTAAACTGTGTGAAATAAATATGTGTTTCTACAATTTTACTTGCTTTTATTTCCAATATTTTTTCTATTGTACTGACAGACTCAATTTACGCGATTTTCATTCGCGTAAAATGAATTCACGTGGAACGGATAGTCCGCGTAAATTGAGGGACGGGTGTATATATATATATATATATATATATATATATATATATATATATATATATATATATATATATATATATATATATATATATATATATATATATATATAAGGGAAGATGTATAAATTCGAAAAACACTATTTTAAAATAGAATTAAAAAACATAAAAAAGTAACAGATGTAGGTATCTAGAACATGTGACACAAACTGTTAAAATTTCAAATACTTTTGATCGAAAAAAATTCGCTTGTATATAAAAAAATACAAATATTAAAAAAACATCTGTAATTCAAAGTAATTTCGAAATAAAAATTGTGCATTATCGTCCGATAAAATATGCCAAATTAAAAAATCGTTTATGAAGTATCATAAAAAAAATTAATTAATTTTTATAGACAAATATATGATTAAGATTAAAAAATCGTTTTTGTATAAACAATTATAAATATTAAACAAAATATAAACATCTTTCATTCAAAATAATTTCAAAATCGAAATTACGTTTTTATCGTTTGGTTTTTATCGATTTTGTATAAAATTCTCAAAGTTTTCATAATAAAATTATATATAAATAAAAGATCGAAGAGAAAAAATGTAATGGTTTTCTTTTTTTTTTAAAAAATGTTATAAAAATCGTTTTTGTATTTAGATTAATATTGTTGAAGTTTAATTTTACGTCATTTTTTAAACACGACTTTTGGGTCAATGTTATGTTTGTATAACTAAACTTGATCATTATTACACTATAAAAAATATCTATGATGTAATATTTTTTTAAAAAGTGCAATATTTATTAACTAATACGATAAATTACAAATCTTTACTAATACAGTAGCCTAAATGAGACTAACAGATTAAACCGGGATTGAAAATTACATACTTTAATCTCATTTAGACTGTCCAGTATTTCTAATAATTATTTTATATTATTGATAAAAATATCAAATATAAAATTAGAATTATATTTGAATATTACGGATAACATCATTGTTTTGTGTGAGTATATACAAAAAAATATCTGAAAAAATTAGAACCAATGGCAAAAATTTGCTATATATCTAATGAATGTGTGGAGATAATACTTTTTAGTCATCAAGGATGGATTCAGAATGAAGTATTAAACAAGTTAAGTATACAAATTGAATTAAGGGGTTATACGCAATTAGAAAGTTCCAAAAATCGATTTTTTTTGCATTTTCGGAATGCACATATATTTGAGTATATTCTCTGAAAATTTGAAGTAAATCCGATAAATATTTTCGGACATACACCTGAATTTGTAAAAAAATTTTTAACTATGTGTAAACTACTTCCGAAACTTCAAACGCGTTTATCTCAAAACGGTGTTTTCATAGTCGGTGATCTCGATATCTCAGAAATGGCTGAACCGATCGGTCTCAAATTTTCACACAATCTTCTCAAATATATTCCTCAGGTATTGAACGAAGGAATAAGGTTTACAAAAATTATTACTATTTTTTTTAAACAATTTGGAGCGAAAATTTTAGTAAAAAACGAAACATTTTTTTCAAGTAGACGCCATTTTGTCAAAAATGAAAATTTTTATTATTCCTTCGTTCAATACCTGCATTAATCTATCCTTTAAAAGAATCGACCATATTTTTTGATTTAAAATAATCCAAACCGCCGATATGTAGATCACCGCCAAGCGCCTTTTTTTGGAGGTCGTTCGGGACATCATCCGCAGGAGAGGTGCACTTCAATATTTTTTTACGATCGACATGTTATTTTATTCTTGAAAGTAGGATCTATTCAAATAACCATAATTTGTAATTGCAAAATAAATACTGTTTCTAAAAAAAATTCCTAAAAAAACGTCGTTTTTGCGCCGCGCAAGTGCGTATAACCCCTTAAATAACTCAACGCAGCTGCATTATTAGTATTTTTTTCAGACTACCTGCATTAAACTCGTCTTTTACTTCCCCACTGTATTCATCCTTGACGACCAAGAAATATTATCTCCACGCTTTGATAGTCTTAATGCAATTCTTTGTCTATAAAAAAGTCACATATTTACCAGTGATACCAAACTTTTCGAACTTGTTTACATATAGATAGATAGCTGTCATGCAGAATTGCAGATGAAAAGTTATTGAATGGAAATCAAGGAAAAACTTTTAAAGTATAGGGTTTTCCAATAAGCGCTTCAGAAATTTCAATGGAAATAAAACTAAAAGTATTTAATTAATTGGTTATTTTTTTATTTTATTTCTAAGAATATTCTTTGGCATTAATGATGGAACACAATTTCACTCACATGACCACAACGATTTCGCATAATGCATAGTGTATTTATTTATTCCAATTTGTAGTCACTCTTTTATATTATTGTAGTCCAATTTCATAAATTGCTCGTTTAATGTTTATTTTTAAAACTTTTGTTGTTTGTAGTTTATCAACATAAACTAATGATTTCACATAACTCCACTTAAAATAATCCAGTGGAGTTAGATCATATGATCCTGGTGGCTAATTGATAGATCCATTTCGTGAAATCATGGACTCATTAAACTTTTATTTCAATAAATCTATTGAAGTTTTTTTACAATTTTTAAACATTCTTGAAGTGTTAAGTGTTCAATGATAATTTGCCAAACTATAATGAGTTGAAATATCAAAATGAAATTAAAAAAAATTCAAACATACCAACTGTCAAAGTTCAGACATTCTTATTTGAAAACCCTATATATTTTCCTCCTCATCATCATATTCAGTATAGCTTTAATTGGGATCATTCGACTGTTAGATAAAGGTTTCACGTTTTTTTCATTTCAAACAATTTATTTTTTCATTCATAATTTTTTAATTGATGATTTCCAATCAATAACTTTTTATCTGCAATTTTGCATGACAGCTATCTATCTATAAGTAAACAAGTTTGAAAAGTTTGGTATCACTGGTAAATATGTGATTTTCTTATAGACAAAGAATTGCATTAAGACTAAAAAAGACTGTATCAAAGCATGGAGATAATATTTCTTGGTCGTCAAGGATGGATACAGTGGGGAAATAAAAGACGAGTTTATTGCAGGTAGTCTGAAAAAATACTAATAATGCAGCTGCGTTGTTAGTTATTTAATTCAATTTGTATACTTAACTTGTTTAATACTTCATTCTGAATCCATCCTTGATGACTAAAAAGTATTATCTCCACACTTTTATTTAATGTATGTGAAGAAAAGCAAATTTTTGCCATTGGTTCTAATTTTTTCAGATATTTTTTTGTATATACACACACACACACACACACACATATATATATATATATATATGTTTTATTTTAAATAATCGAAAATACGATTTTTAAAGAAAACATATTTATTTTTTTCAATCCATCAGCCAACAAACTGTGACTTGAGGAGTTCTTCTGTTTCATTGCTAGAATTAGATGTTACTTCTAGCATATCTACTCGAGAACTGATTTTATTACTTGTAATAAGTAACAAAGAAACCTCTAGTTCTCATTATCGCGATATTTTATCGACAATCAGAAATTGATTGTCGCGTTTATTATAGGTTTAAATAATGACTAACGGACTTATTCGTCAACAATTAACGTATGAATTATGTATGTTGTTCCCGTGGGAACAACCTTGGGAAAGTTACATGTATTTCATATAACTTATATATATACGAGGTCAGACAATTAAGTAATGCGACCGATTTTTTTTCTCGGCCTGTGGTAACACTGCGAACCTGTAACTCCGCCACCGTAATAGCAGATCCCTACTCTCTCGATTGAGACCTTGACCACCCTCGTACGATCATTTCTTCGCCAGCTGTTTAGTGTTTTGTAACAACGCGCGAGTAGTGCATGTCACGAAAATGGAACAGAGAAATTGCCTCGAGCAGGTTGAAAGTGATCCTACTCTTCTCGATCGAGTTATTACTGGTGATGAAAGTTGGTTCTTTCAATATGACCCCGAAACTAAACGACAAAGCACAAGAGACGCTGAACGTTCTGGACGCCCTGTTGAGGTCACCACTCCAGAAATCATTGATAAAATCCGTGATATGGTGATGGATGACAGAAGAGTGAAAGTGCGTGAGATTACTAGTGCTGTAGGCATCTCGTGTGAACGGGTACATAATATTTTGCACCAACATTTGGACATGAAAAAGCTATCCGCCAGGTGGGTGCCGCGATCGACCAAAAACGAGGTCGTGTGAAGTGTTGCAAGAACGGTTTGCAGCTGTTTCAGCGAAATCCGCAGGACTTTAAGCGTCGTTTCATCACTGTAGATGAAACATGGATACATCACTACACTCCTGAGACCAAAGAGCAGTCTAAACAATGGGTTATCAAGGGGGAATCTGCTCCGAAAAAGGCGAAGACAATTCCTTCGGCCGGGAAGGTTATGGCGACTGTCTTTTGGGATTCGCAAGGAATAATCTTTATCGACTATTTGGAAAAGGGTAAAACCATTACAGGTGCATATTATTCATTGTTATTGGATCGTTTGAAAACCGAGTTGCAAGAAAAACGTCCCCGATTAGCCCACAAAAAGTCCTCTTTCATCACGACAACGCACCAGCTCACACCTCAGCAGTTGTGGCCGCAAAACTAATGGAAATAGGGTTCCAAATCGTTTCACATCCCCCTATTCTCCAGACTTGGCTCCATCGGACTATTATTTGTTCCCTAATATGAAGAAATGGCTCGCGGGAAAAAGATTTTATTCGAACGAGGAGGTGATTGCAGGAACGAATGACTATTTTACAGACTTGGACAAATCCTATTATTCGGAAGGGATCAACAAACTAGAGCAGCGTTGGATGAAGTGTATAAGCCTAAAAGGAGACTATGTTAAAAAATAAAAACGATTTATTAAAAAAAATGAAGCAGTTTTTATTTTTACACGGACTTATCAAACAACCCTCGTATATATATATATATATATATATATATATATATATGTATATATATATATATATATATATATATAGGGATATCCAAATGTGATGTCTAGATTTGTGTTTTATTAAAATAGTATATAGGGAAACATGTGTATAGTTTCTTTTTAATAAAACGTTGAAAAAATAATCCTTTCTAGTCGTATTTTTTTTATTATTATTGTCGATATTGAAATATTGTTTACTTAAACGGAATCTTTTCTTTTCCCTCAGTGTGGGACGCGTCGGCCAAAAGACCAACAGGAATATCCACGGGAACTATCTACGCCCTTGGCGATTTCGACGAGTGTGTTCGAGTGCGTTTCGCGAAATACTGTTTGCCGGAAGTGCGTATACATGTGACACCGACACGCGAAATCGATAAATATTCATTGGAATACAATCCGGACGAAGTCATTTTCAATCGTCTGTTCGTAAGTCTATTTTTTCGAGTTCGTTTCATAGATTATCAAAGTAGTTCAATGTTTTTTAGACGATTACAGTTCTTCTATTCATTTCCATTCTTGTCGATTTTTGTTTAAATTGTTTACAGGAAAATGTTTCGTTTAATGTTTATTACTCGAAGTCTAAATCTGGATTACCTTTGTTTATCTGTTTGTTGAAAAAATGTTATTTTTTTGTCAAGGACGGATTTATTTAATGAATTCATTATATTTTCACGTGTGCTTGTTTACAACGATTTTATGGGATTCACAGATATTTTTGTTTGTAATTACAATACGTGTTAATAAAGGTGACATTTAAGAAACATATTTTTATAAAACACTTCTTGTAGATGTTTGTAGCAATATGCGTACAAGGAAAACATTTTAATTGATTATGTTTAAATTTTAATTAAAATCAAACAACTTCATTAATAATATTTTTACATAAATATATTTTTTCGCGAGATTTTTTAAATCAGTTGCGATGGCAATTAATTAACATGCACGCGTGGCAAATTCATCCAAAGCAATTCCCAGCGAGTTGGTATTTGAAATCAGTTTTTTATAAAGTTTTAGACACACACACACATTAACATTATAGTAAAACTCTTAAATTGATTAACAAATTGATTAATAATTTTTGAAAAGGAGTATTTCTTGGGTTTTGGTACGTTTGTTATTTTACCGAATAGAATAGAGGTATTAAAAAATTCCATATCCATTTGATAAAAGAATATTTTTCTATAACTTTTTGCAAATTTTCTCATTAAAGGAAAAGATGATAAATAGCTATCTTGCAGATCTACTCCACCCATACCATCATTGTAATCTAAAACTGTATTAGGTTTTGTAATGTTTCCATTTTGGTCTGTATAATTTCTACATTTTTTCTTTTTTGTTACAATCATTTCTGCTTTGGAATGTTTTGAAGAAAGTAAATATATATCTTTTTTGTCCTTCCATTTTACAGCTAAGATACCATTGTAAGATCTTAAAAGAATTTAAAATGTTTTTAATTTTGTCGCTGCGAGATCTTTTAGCATATTCTTTCTATTAGATCTGACTGTTCCGATAGTATTAATTTTTTGCAAATGTAATTTCCGATACAGTTTTGGTGACGAACACCAGTTATCTAAAAAGAGAAGAAGTTTCCGTGTGATTTCAACATATAACCTCTTATTCATTTCTGTGATAAATTGTTGTTTTGTTAGTAGATCTGCTTTTCTGAACAATAAGTGATTATTGAACATTTTAAAAATCTTATGTGATTTAGGATTAGTGGTTCATTAATGTTAAAATGAAGTAATATTTTACGTTATGAAAGAAATAAAAATTACATACAGAACACCATCATTATTTTTAATATAATTTTCATATTTTTCCAAGAATTTATCGTGTCAATTTACATATCTCACCCACCACCTTTTTGTTCTGTCTTACGTTAGTGAATTTATTCAGTTTATTCGTACTTAAAAGAAAAAATGAGTATAATATCTTGTCATGTTAAAAAAACCGACACTGTTTAATAATAAAAATACCGTTTTACTTTTTATAACTTTAATCTGTTTATTATACTTCTTCTTAGTCTCACAATTGCTGTAAAAACTTAACAAACTTGTGTATTAATTAATACATTGAAAACATTTTAAATAATTATTATTTAATCAATTGACAATATGAATAAATTCTAATAAATTTAATGTTTGAATTATTTTTAATGTCTATCAAATTTGCAACATTCTTTAAAATGTTATCAAAATTTTTCTATAAATAGAGTTAAAAAAAACTCATTATCTGAGAACTTAATAATATTTTATTAATATTGATTTTTATGCGATAGTAATAACATCAATTAAATATACATTTTTATTAAACATATTTGATTATATTGTCTGAATTTTTTTCCTATAAATAGTTTTTTTTTATTGAGAAAAAATTAATTTTTTTCACTAAAAATAAATGTCAAAATGGTTATTAAAAACATGTAATAATTACAATTGACATCATAACCTCAATTATTATATTTATACATTTTTTTAATCAAATATACGTTAAAAATGAAAATATTTATATTTAATCGTCATAAAATCGATAAAAAATAATTTATCATTTATTATTTAGTATAAAGTAAGATCGAATTTGGATTTTTTTTAAAAAAAATGGTCTTGAAAATTAGTTGTTATTTTGACACAAACTAATCACACAAATATATACAGCCTTTTATAACATGGTAAATAGGTTCCTAGAAAATACCGTGTTGTGTGAAACCGTGTTATATGAGACTAGAAGCCAATACTTATCATTTTGTAATTATTTACTATTTTATAATTTTCTGATATATTTTCTATAATAAAAATCGTGTTATGTAATGTTGTAGAAGGATTTCCACAATTCAATACAAGGGTTTCTGCAATTTTCTTAACCTGTTAGAGCGAAACCGTGTTGTAAGAGGGTTATCTGTAGTTTTTTTTGTATCCAATAATCACTTTATATATATATAAAGGTTGGCCCAAATGCCACTGAAAGATTTGGTCATAATTTACTTGTTTACTATCATTTGCTATTTGTTATTATCTTTCAGCCTCATTTGAGTCACCCTATATATTTATATATATATATATATATATAAATATATAGGGTGACTGTATATATATATATAATGTATAGGGTGACTTATATATATATATATATATATATATATATATATAAGTGAACAAACACACATATTTATTTTTATAAAGAATATTGTGTGCTACTTAAACTTACCACAAAATAAATAGCTGGATCATTCATTAATATAACATTGGTACATAAAAAGTGAAAATAAATTATTGCAAAATGCGGTCTTCTCTTCATTAACTAATTAAAACTATTTTCTTTTTTTTATTTACGATGTAGCTATCTATTATGTAAATGTTATATGTATTTGTGAAGAAAAATTGGAAATAATAATGAACGTTACATCTAACTATAAAATATCCAATGAATAATTTATATATTTTCAGGTATAAATAATATATGTGTGGTATTTAAAATGCAGGAAGTTGAAGAATTCGCAAAAAAATATCATTACAATGTAATAAAAAAATTTCAACCTATTATGTGATTAAATTGCTGGAAAATGTTTTATTCATAAATTGGATTATTATTAGAGAACATATTTAATAAATATATTAAAGTGAAAGTAAAAAAAATATTAAGTATATTTGCGAATCCTAAATAGTTCTGTTCAGTTGATAGAGAATTTAAGAGATACTAAAAATTATACAATTGGTTTGACTCATGATTTAATTCATTTATGTAGGAAAGAATCACTTTTCAACAATATATGAATTTATAAAAATGCTCAAAAATTTTTTTTTTTTGGATTATTAACCCTTTAACTGTTTAATTTTGTTTCGAAAAATTTTTTCTGCCTGCTTAATTATTTTCCAGCGAAGACAAGTACACTCGACATAAACAGAGTAAAATGTTTCTGCCTATAAAAGTAGGCAATTATGATTAAAAATCAAAAGTTGCGTGTTGGTTTTTTAGAAAATATATATTTTTTATTTATAAATATATATTTTATAAATATATATTTTTTAGAAAATATACAAGCTATTGTGTATTAAAATAAATAAGGTTGCCAGACTAACGAATATTCTAAAATGTACATTTTTTAAAAGATCTTTATTTGCCCTTTTTCAGGGAAAAAAATTACAGTTGATTCGTTTAATAATAATACGAATGCGATTTTTTTTATCTTCACGACGAGTATACTCGACATTATGCGAACAATTTTCGTTTCGCTCTGACGAGTATACTCGACATAAACAGTTAAAGGGTTAAGCGTGTTTTGATAACAAGAACAACATCGAAATTATGTTTTTTTCTTCAATGTATTGGGTTGTTGGGAAAGTCTTTTCCGTTTTACTCGCATCTGATAAAATGCCCTTTTAAATCTAAGTTATAAAATGAGTATTGTTTTGTGATAAGTTATCATTAATTGAATATTTATAACTCTTTTCTTTTAGAAGTATAGCTTAGGGTTTTTCAATAAAATGTCAAAATTTTGACAGCTGGTGGCAGCCATGTTTGAATTTCTTTTTAGTTCATTTTAACATTTCAATTCAGTATAGTTTGGCAAATTATCATGGAACGTTTAACACTTTAAAAACGTCTCTAACTTTCTCTATTACAGCATAAAAACTACTTCTATGTTATCAATGGAGTTTAGGTGTTTTTTCGGGCGCTATAAAAAAAACCAACAAATATTTTTACTATCCATTTTTTATCAGTTATTTATTGACATTTTAAGAGTATAAAGAAGTATTATTAAAAACAAAAAAATTAAAATTGAAAAAGGTACAGGCTGGCAAAGTGGGGGTTCGAAAAAAAAGGTGTCTCCTGGTTGACGTGGTTCCAACCCTTCCGGTCATTTGAAACAAATTTTTTTTTGTAATTATTGAAAAAGAAGGTTTTAGTAGTATCCTCGCCTAGGGAAATTTAAAAAAATTTTTTTTTTCGCAAAATGGCGGCAGTGTGAAAAAACAATTATTTTTTGTCCTATTTTTTTCAACTTTCGGAATTTTTAAAAATAGTAAAAAACAAAATTTTTAAAAAACCCTAGGCGGGGGTAATCACTGTTATATTGAGAAGCTCTGTACCAAATTTCAAGTAAATCGGTCCATTAGAACTTGAGATATCACGTCAACCGTATCTAAAAAAGTAGTTTCGAGAAAAACGCGTTTAAAGTTGATTCGTTCCGGCCAGACCGGATTGGTTGTCGCGTCACAAAAATAGCTATAACTCCGAAAATAAGTCGAATTTCGAAAAATCCTCTTAAGGACATATTCTTAAAAGTCTAAACTTTGAAAGTATGCAAAAAATCGTTTTTTTCGAAATTCTGGACCAGAATACCCCCTTAAGCCAGTCATCAGAACGATTTTTTTTAATCAAACTTGTCATCTGTGTTTATTTTCAAACATACCATAGATATTTTTCAAACAACTTTCAATTCTATTCCTTTTTCAAACTTGTACATATGTTTTGGATCGAAAATACACTTTATCAGGCACAATGTCTTTAAATTGAGTTAAACTAATATAGGGTTTTCAAATAAACGCTCCAGAAGTTTAAATGGAAATAAAACAAAAATTATTTAACTAATTATTTTTAAAAATATTCTATGGCATTATACAATTTCATTCATATGACCATCACGACTTTGGTTGACATAGTGCATTCGTTTCGTCTAATTTTTAGTCACTCTTTCACATAATTGTGGTCCAATTTTACGAATTACACATTTGATGTTTATTTTTAATACTTCTGTTGTTTGAGGAATTCAATGGAGTTGGATCACATGATCTTGGTGGCCAATCGATGGGCCTATTTCGTGAAATAATGGACTCATTAAATTTTTGTTTTAATAAATCTATTGAAATTTTTATCATTTCTAAAAGTTGTTGGAGTGTTAAATGTTCCATGATAATTTCCCAAACTATACTGAGTTGAAATGTCAAAATGAGCTTGAAAAAAAATCAAACATGACTGCCACCAGCTGTCAAAGTTCTGACATTCGTATTAGGAAACCCGAAAATCTTATATTATAAAATCTGAAATGATTTAATATAATGTTCTGATGATGGAATAGTCAGCAAAATACATTTTAATTTTTTTAAATACAATTTTTAGTAATTTAATCTGATCTTCATTTCTTTCTTAATTGTTTTTATCATACCTGGAACTGCTGTCAGGTGATCATATATTTATTTTTCTACAAAATGAAACATGGCTTCCACCAGCTGTCAACGTTCTAACATTCTTATTGGAAAACTATATCTGTAGAATCGGATATAAAATAAATTAAAAAAAAATTCCTTATATCAGTTTCGTATTCCGTAAAAGGACATTTATATTGTTAATGAAAATACTAACGACTAGTTTTGTATAATTCATTGAAAATTGCTCGATCGACGTACCAGACTGGCACGTGTAATTTCGTAACGTTATAAAACGTGAAGATGTTTCAACTAGGAAGTGATTTATAATCAGTCGTTATGCAAAATACGACGTATAAAATTAGAAAACTCGTACTGGTCGTTCAGGGTGAACACGTTTTCGGTAACTTCTCTAGAGGGTCAAACCTTTTGGTAGACACGTCATGCTAAATGATTTGCCTAGAAAAGTGTCAAGGATAATTCGTTAAAATTTTTGTTTTCCAATTAATTATGATATACATTTTTTTTATAAATAAATAAATATGTTTGATATAAAATACAATGATTAGATATTTTTGTGACGTTTTTGATTCGATTCATTCGAATGTAGTTTGTCCCATTTTTATTATATTCTTTCAATAAAATTTAAATCTTAAATAAAATTTCTTCCTTAAATAAATTCTGTACTATAATACGAGGGTGGTCCCAGGAGTACCCTACCCAACAAAGAAAACACAAAAATTTTGGAAAAAAATGTATTTATTTTTCAACATAATCTCCTTTCAGCTCTATACACTTTTCCCAGCGATGTTCAATAAGTTCGATACCCTTTTTATAATAACAACTGTCTTGCTCCTCAAAATACCCATTAACTGCCGACATCACTTCTTCATCGTTGGAAAATCTTTGACCACTGATCCATTTTTTCAAGTTTGGGAACAGAAAATAATCCGAGGGGGGCTAAATCTGGCGAATAGGGTGCATGAGGTAGCGATTCAAACTTTAATTCATCAATTTTGGCCATTTCAATAACGGATTTGTGAGCTGGTGCATTGTCTTGATGAAACAACACTTTCTTCTTAGCCAAATGCGGCCGTTTTTGCTTGACTTCTTCGCTCAAACGTTGCAATAAGTTCACATAATACTCGCCGTTGGTAGTTTTTCCTTTTTCAAGATAGTCAATGAAAATTATCCCACGCGCATCCCAAAAAACCGACGCCATGACCTTGCCTGCAGATAAAACGGTCTTCGCCTTCTTTGGAACCGGTTCTCCCTTTTCAGTCCATTGTTTTGATTGTTCTTTTGTCTCGGCTGTGAAGTGATGGACCCATGTTTCATCCATGGTTATGAAACGGCGTAAAAATTCTGCTTTGTTGCTGTGAAACTTCGCTAAACACTCGATTGAAACATCTTCACGACACTGTTTTTGCTCGAGTGTGAGCAAACGCGGCACCCATCTTGCACACAGCTTTCTCATGTCCAAATTTTCAGATAATATGCGATGTACCGCACTTTTTGAAATGCCTACTATGTCTGCTAGCTCGCGCACTTTCAGTCGACGATCATCCAGTACCGCTTTGTGGATTTTCTTCACCATTTCTGGAGTCGTCATCTCGTTTGGTCGACCACTGCGATGCTCGTCTTGGCAGCTCGTACGGCCTCGTTTAAACTCTACTACCCGATATTTCACTGTTGTAAACGAAGGAGCAGACTCACCCAGAGTAGAATCCAGTTCAGCTTTTGTATTGGTCAGGCTGAGGCCTTTCAAATAAAAGTATTGTATCACGTAACGATGACCAATTTTCTCCATTTTCACAAATTCACAAAAAACGTTCACTATTGATGGCTGCCAAACAAATACTAAACAACCTGGCGTCTTCATACTTGAAGCATATGCTTTATAGATTGTGTACTTTCTAATACAGTGATATTTTTCAAACAACTACCGCCATCTCTAGGTCAGGCCGGGTACTTATGGGACTACCCTTGTAAATGTTATTTTCCTCATATTATTTTTTAAAATAATGTAAATTTTCATTCTCTGTAATTAACCTAAATATTATTTCCAGTTCACCGGCGACAAATCTCGAGTACGTCACGATACGGTGAAATGGGCACTATGTGTACCGAAATCGTGTCCAGAAGAAGATATGCAAGATGCTATCAACGAATATTTAGACGATTTCGCCATGAACAGTTCTGTGAATGTGACGTACGACGCGTCACTCGCGAGCGGTTCCTGTCAGACAGACAGAAGTAACGAAAAATTCGACGCAGCCGATATCGCATTTTGGTAAGTAGACATTGTACAGATTATTAATTATTAGACTATGTTTTATATTTTTATCTTCTATATTTTTTCCAGTGTGACTGTATCTGTGATCGCTTTGATTATAATTACTGCCACTGCAAGGACATCTTATCTATATTACCAACCTCGTTCGAGAAGTCGTGAAAGTAAGTACATCTGTTATTTATGGAGTAATTGATTTTTTTATTAATTTAATAGATTATGTGTGGGTGTCCTTTTCGAAGTATATCAGATTTAAAGAAGGTTATATAAAAATGGTTGATCAATTATTCTAAAATAATATAATATTACTTTAATCGCGACTCTTAATTTCTAGACAATTTTTACTTAATACATTCTAGTTTTTTTTATTTGAAATGAAATTTATATTAACTTCATAAACAATTAAATCTCTTTTAATTGTGTTTTTTCTAGATATATATGATAGTATGTTTCATGCCATTTATTTACCAAAATGTTTCTTTTCATTAAATATATATAAATATATATATATATATATATATATATATATATATATATATATATATATACCCGTCCCTCAATTTACGCGGGACTTTTTTTACGCGGTAAATTATATCTCTATTTACGCTGCACTTTTCATATGCGGTCAGATAGATTTCATTTTATATAATTTTTCATGGAATTTATTATATATCGGAGTGACGCAAATTCTTACTTGAACGTATAAAAGCACGATATAAATATATAAAAGGGTGATTGTTTTGAATTACAGTAGCGACACTGACACCGAATAAAATTTATCTACTTTTGTTTTCTAAAACGTCATTATTTTTTTGTTAAGCTATGTGAAATAAATATGTGTTTCTACAACTTTACTAGCTTTTATTTCCAATATTTTTTCTATTGTATTGACAGACTCGATTTACGCGATTTTCATTCGCGTAAAACGAATCCACGTGGAACGGATACTATGCGTAAATTGAAGGACAGGTGTATATATATATATATAAATATACATAATTATTATAAAAGCCTATATTAACCCATTGCTAAGTATAAGCCTTATCTAATGTCGTTAGATCTTAAATATTTTCCTGATTCTTCCATTGTTTTGTGTTCTTAGTTAAAATTATCTAACCCTAACCTCCACTATACGACGGTCATTTGATAAATATGGTAAATTTATTTATTGTTTAATTAATTAATTAAATTTTTCAATTTAGTTTTTCTTACTTTTTACCATACTTATCAAACGATTCTCGTATATATATATATATATATATATATATATATATATATATTTATGTATGTATGTTCGTATGCAATAACCGCCATAAAAGCCTATATTTCGAATTTTTCAAAATTTGTAGTTTTTCAAATTTTCCAAATTTTGAGTTTTTGAAATTTTTAATTTTTCAAAATTGAGTTTTCAAAATTATGAGTTTTTGACAATTTGAATTTTTTCAAAATATTTTCATTGTTTATTTGGAAAATATTTTCAAAATATTTCATTGTTTAAATGGAAATAAAACAAAAAGTATTTAATTAATTGGCAATTTTTTTATTTTATTTTTAAGCATATTATATGGCATTAATGATGGAATACAATTTCACTCATATGACCACCATATGACTTCTCTTAACACAACGCATTCGTTTAGTCAAATTTTTAATCACTCTTTCTTATAATTCCGGTCCAATTTCATGAATTACACGTTCAATGTTCATTTTTAATAATTTTGTTGGTTGAGGTTTATCAGCATAACTTTATGATTTCACATAACTCCACAGAAAATAATCCAATGGAGTTAGATCATATGATCTCCAATTCTGTATTTTTCAATTGATGGGTCCATTTCGTGTAATAATGGACTCATTATACTCTTGTTTCAATAAGTCTTTTGAAGTTTTTACAATTTTTAAGCGTTGTTGAAGTGTTAAATGTTCCATGATATAATTTTCCAAATTATACTGAGTTGAAATGTGAACATGAAAAAATTTCAAACGTGGTTGCCACCAGCTCTCAAAGTTCTAACAATATATATATATATATATATATATATATATATATATATATATATATATGTAGGAACCATCCAAAAATGACGACTAGATTTGTGTTTTATTAAAAAGAAACTATACACATGTATACATATACACCACTCTATACTGATGTTTCTTTTTAATCAAACATAAATCTAGGCGTCACATTTGGATGACTCTCTATGCAAATACGATTTTTTAAAAAAGGATTATCATGTTAAATGACACAATTTTGGCAGACAGATTTTTGAATTGATCATGATTACATCTTTGTTCAGATAAAACACAAATGTCTTTATCATCATATATTTTAAAATGTCAACTTATGTAGAAAATTTAATTCTCAAATATTATTATCTTAAATTTGTGAATATAATTTTTCGTTGAATTTTTAATTAAAATTGACATTGGCTACATTCATAAATAATAACCGCGTTCAAAAATAAAAATATATAAGAGTAGATAATTTATTAGTTATTTGCAGTCAATTATATTTGTATTATTACATTATCAGGGAAGTAATATTTTTGTATTTACAAGCTGAAAAATTTATATATGTATGTAATTATGTGTATCCGTCATGTAAAATTAGATATATGCATAAAAGTGAATTTCGGTACATACATATGATTATCATCTAATTATTAATGTATTTAATTTTAAAAATATCTTCTTGTTATTCCATTACGTAAGATTACATTAAATGCAGACCTTTGATGCTAAATTATAAGCTCGTTTGAGTTTTATTGCGAACAAAATATTTGTTTTAAAGTACGTAATAGTTTTTTCTTTAATTAAAATGAAAATAAAACGAAATAAATATGTTAGTAGCTGTTTATTGATTGGATACAGAATTTCTATATAAGGGTTTTCAATAAGCGCTCCAGAAGTTTAAATGGAAATAAAATAAAAAGTATTTAATTAATTAGGTATTTATTTATTTTTATTTATGAGCATATTCTGTGGCATTAATGATATGACATAATTTCACTTACTTTGCTTGACTCAATACATTCGTTTAGTCCAATTTTTAATCACTCTTTCGCATGATTGTGGTCCAATTTCATGAATTACACGTTCTATGTTTATTTTTAATCCTTCTGTTGTTTGTGGTTTATCAGGATAAACCTATGATTTCTCATAACCATGCAGAAAAGAATCCAATGGAGTTAGATCACATGATCTTGGTGGCCAATCGGTGGGTCCATTTCGTGAAATAATGGATTCATTAACCCCTTGTTTCAAAAAGTTTATTATTTTTTTCCAATTTCTAATCATTGTTGAAATATTAAACGTTTCATAATAATTTACCAAACTATACAGCAATAATTCTCAACCTTTTTTTCGTCACGGTACACTTTTAATAATTTAAAAATTTGTCAGAACACTAACAATAAGATAAATTTAAAAAAAATTCACTCGGTTAATTGATTGATGTACCTATAATATATTTTGTAAAAATAGCATACGATAATAATTTTCAATGAAATATAAAATGAAATTGCATTACAAAGTAAACAAAATATTTATTTAATGATCAATTACAAATTACATTTAATGCGAAATTTGAGCTTGGTGTTTTTTGATAACTTCATTTATATTCGGGCGTAACAATGATAATGCTATTCTCATTTCGTGTTCCAGATTTAAAAGTCTGGATATTTTTTTCGTTTTCATGTCGGTCAAAGCCGAAAATCCCAATTCGCACAAATAAGATGTGGAAAATTGTAATAACACAATTAAAGCTTTTTGTGATATTGTCGGATAATCGTATCTAAGATTAATCCAGAACGAATTAATTGATTCTTCTGAATGTTTTGAAATTAAATCTCGGTTATTACACACCGAAATTAGTTCTTCTTCTTTCAAAGTATGGGCATTCGCTTATGTATGGGTATTCGTAGTAGCGGCACAATGGTTGAGAATCACTGCTATACAGAGTTGAAATGTCAAAATGAGCTTGAAAAAAAATTCAAAGATTACGTCCATCAGCTGTCAAGTTCTAACATTCTTATTGAAAAATCATATATACGAGGTGTGATCAAAAAATAAGGTGAATTTTTATTTTTTTCGAAGAATATTTATTTATTCATCAATTTTTATTTTGTCCCCTTCAAAGTAATCCCCCTCGGATATAATGCACTTGTGCCAACGTTTTTTCCAATCCTCAAAGCATTTCAAAAAATCATTTTTTGTGATCTTGTTCAGCTCCTCTTTCGATGCCGTCTTTATTTCCTCAATCGTTGCAAAACGCCGTCCTTTCATGGGCCTCTTCAGTTTCGGGAACAAGAAGAAGTCACAGGGGGCCAGGTCTGGGGAATACGGTGCCTGCGGCATCATTAGTGTGTTGGTTTTAGCCAAAAATTCGCGCACAAGCAACGATGTGTGAGCAGGGGCGTTATCATGGTGCAAAAGCCAATTTTTGTTCTTCCACAAATTCGGACGTTTCTGGCGGATTGCTTCGCGCAAATTGCGCATAACTTGCAGGTAATATTCCTTATTTACTGTTCTACCCTGTGGCAAGAACTCATGATGCACCACGCCCCTGCAATCAAAGAAAACTGTAAGCAAAACCTTCACATTTGATCGAACTTGGCGTGCTTTTTTTGGTCTCGGTGATCCGGAATGCCTCCACTGGGACGATTGAGTCTTAGTTTCGACGTCATAACCGTATACCCATGTTTCGTCACCTGTTATGACCCTGTCGAGTAAATCTGGGTCGTCGTTGACGTCATTCAATAGCTCTTGGGCGATGCTCATGCGACGGTTCTTTTGGTCGAAATCGAGCAATTTCGGAACAAACTTCGCAGACACACGTCTCATGTCTAAAACACCCGTTAAAATTGATTGGCACGAACCAAACGAGATGCCAATATCATCAGCAATTTCTCTAATGGTAATTCGACGATTCCCCAACACTATTTTCTTCACTTCTTCAACGTTCTCATCGGTTGTTGACGTGCTGGGGCGTCCAGAACGAGGTTCGTCGTTGGTGTCTTCTCGGCCTTCTTGGAAGAGTTTATACCACTTGTAAACATTTTTTTGGCTTAAAGTAGACTCATCGTATGCCACTTTCAACATTTCAAGTGTTTTGGAGCACTTGATTCCATTTTTCACACGAAATTTAATGCAAACTCTTTGATCCATGATTTTCGACAGCGGAAAATCGTGGAGCCTGCAAAACACTTCTAACTTTTATGCCTCTCACCAACAAACTAAACATGCTACATAGCTGAAATTTGGAACATATATTCGAGACGAGTGTACCAACATAACCAAATAAAAAAATCGAAGATCGAACGGATGTAGCCCGCTAAATTTCAAAATTCACCTTACTTTTTGATCACACCTCGTATATATATATATATATATCAGTAGAAAAATTATTAATCAGGAACCTAGATACACAAAAAACAGTAAAAAGACCGATAAATAAATGAGACAGAGCCATAATAACATGTATGTGAATGGACTGGAACAGAAAAATATTTTATTTGTCGAAATGAAAAGTTTGAAAAAGGTCTTCATTCAGCAATATATAGAAAGAGGCTGCTGCTGATGATATAAATCAGTAAATCAAAATTCTTCAATATATTTTTAATCATTATATTCTTGTTAAAAAGTGATTCGATAAAATTGTATTTCATAAATCGTGTTCATTGTACGAGTACAAGTTATTGAAAAAAATCATGAAATATTTAAAACTCGACAATCTGCACTGTAAAAACATCAAGCACTCTTATGTCATTTTTACTATTTAAAAAAAAAAATCGTAAATGCTTAAGTAAAGACATTTCATTAATATTTATAATGTCGAACTCATTTCATTTACAGGTATGTTTTATTTTGTCATCCGAAGATGAACAAAAAAATATTCAATGTCACTTTCGCTGGTAATTACAAACAGACTCGTATTAGATAATTGACACTTTCGTTTAAAAGAACTTGAGAAATGAACGTACATAGTACGTGTGTAAATAAAGAAATGTGCAATAACAACCAGTTCTCGGTTACATTTTCTGTTAGTTATATCGTCTTTATAATATTTAATTTACACATCAGTACTAATTGATGTTCGTATGACCGTTTTGAACGTATTTGTAAATTGATAAAGCGTATGAATGATGTAACTGATTTAAATTCAATATCATAGAACGTCGATGGCGAACAAAAAATAACATCGGTGTTATTTATTAACTGGACTCATTCATGGTTTTATTATGCACATATTCATGCTTATTAATTTTTTTTGGTTATTTTTTTTACAATGACAATTCTCTTTGAGTCAATGGTTAAATCTTTTGTTACACCTGTTTTGTGTGACAGGTTTAATTAAATTTAATTCAGTTTAAATAAGTATGACAGATTAAATTAAAATATTTTGATTTTTTTTTAAACACCGCTTAAATATTTTATTAGCTGTATTATATAGTTCTTTTTAGTTTGTATTGTTATAGGATTTTTTTAGAAACTGAAATTAATAAGGGTGATATAAAAAATACAAAACTTCTTCTAATTATATTTATGTAATCAATTAGGAGATTACTTTTTGTTCTAAAATAATGATTAAAAAATATTTTCAAATTCATTCATTTGAATATTGTAAATAATACAGTTTTACATAAACGAATTGTTCATTTTAATTTCATATTATAAAGAGTGTTTTTTTAGGTTAGATCGAACTTTTAATAAAGATAGCTATCAAGTCAGTTATCAATTTACACGCTAAAGTACCTGCTTCTGCCAATGATTTCTATTATAAAAATCTCAACCAATTTGACTACACCTTGAAATCCGCCATTTCATATGCAATAACCTAACAATTTCTAAACCAGAGGTCGGCAACCTATGACCCGCGGGTCACCGAATGACCCATTTGATAATTTCAAGTGACCCACTTTAGTTCCGAAAATAAAGTACTACTTCAAAATTTTTACTTCAAAATTGATATTTGAAACTGACATAAAAACTAAAAATTTTCATTTCTTTCCCTTGTTAAAAAGGGAACATGACAAAGAAAATATCGATGAAAGCAATCTAAATATGTTCGAAAGTTGGATTTTCGTCGTTAAAAGTGAATATGAAAGTCGGTTTCAAAGTTTTAAGAAGCATGGATAAATGTTTACATTTATAATAAAGCCCGAGGAAATAGAAGAAAATGTTTTAAATTTGCAGTATTTTCAATATCTAAAAATTGACAATTTTAGTTTAGAAATGATTGATTTTCAAAGTTCAACGTTATGGGCGGATAAATTCAAGAAATTGCGGAAAGATTTGGAAAAAACAGAAGATAATCATCTTCTCATGATATGAACATGTTGGGCATCACTTCCTAAGAAGTTTTCATCTTTGAAAAAAATCGGCTTTGCCATTTTGTCCACATTCGGTTCAACTTATAAATGTGAACAAATATTTTCACAAATGAAATTTATATTAAGCAAGAACAAGAACAGGTTAACTACCGAAAATTCAGATGCTTGTATTCATCTTAAAACGATTAACTATAAACCAGACTTGACTAAATTGACGCCACAAGTTCAACATCAGGAGAGCCATTGATATCGAAGAGAACGTTTATAAACAAAGTTCATTCAACTATGTTTGTAATTATTTTCTTAATAAAATATATCTTATTATTTACTAAAAAACTGTTTTAATACGAAAATATCTCTGACCCAAACGTCTCTTTAATACTTAAAATTTAGTTGATTTTGACCCGCGGCCAAAAAAGGTTGCCGACCCATGATCTAAACAAATATAAACGATTTTAATACAAATTAATTTTCACCCTCGACACCATAATGTGTTATAAAGTGTTCAATAATCAGTTATTGTTCACTTTGTTGTTTATAACCATAATATGGTGATGGCATTGTCATCGAAATGCACATTAGCTCATTATTGTTATAAACAACAAAGTGAATAATAAGCGATTGTTGAACATTTTATCACATATTGTGGTGCTGGGGATGAAAATCCATTCGTGCTAAAGTGAATTTTCCACAATTCCAAAATAAACAGTAACAAACGATTTTATTAATATCTTATTATTTATTTACAGGGAGTGCCAGTGACAATTTTCTACGCGAAATTTCGATCCAGAAGAGCATTCTCGATTTAACGACCGGCGTTTCAGAACATCTATCGAACATACGTTTCTTGAGCATGATTCTCGTAATCATGTATCACAGAGGCGGTACGATGATGTCGGGACCGTTGATCAATTACGACGTCATGAGCTATCTGACGAGATCATTGTGGCTGTTACCGATCCATCGTGGCGACGTCATCGTCGATACGTTTTTCTTGTTGAGCGGTTTGATGGCCATTCAGAAATTCATGCGCGAGCTGGACAAACATCCTATCAGACTTATTATCGAAAGATATATAAGGTGAGGGCCGTTATTCTTAATATAGTTTTCAATTCCTTAAATTTCGACATGTTTCTAACTGTAGATTTATAATAACTAGAATGACATTGAAAATTTATCTCTAAGGATAAGTATATCAATTAGTTGAAAGTCATTTTTATATCAATCTTTAAACTTATGTACAATTTTTAATATATATATATATATATAATATATATATATATATATATATATATATATATATATATTATATATATATATATATATATATATATATATATATATATATATATATATATATATATATATATAATTTTTCTATCTACTATTAGATGGATGAAGATTTTTCCCAAAAATTTCCATTTCCATAAAATGTTTACTTTTCTTTTCTATTTCACAAGAACAAATGTTTTCATGCTTTTATTCTTTTTTCTCCCTCTCTCTCTCTCTCTCTCTCTATATATATATATCAGAATTTTGACAGCTGGTGGGAGCAATTTTTGAATATTTGTTTAAGCTCATTTTGACATTTAACACATTACTCCCCAGTATTTCCCGCTAAATAAGTAGAACCGAACGCGGATAAAATGGCAAAACTATTTTTTTTAAAAGATGAAAACTTCGTAAGAAGTGATGCCCAACACGTTAATATCATGAGAAGATGATTATCTTCCGTTTTTTCTAAATCTTTCCGCAATGTATTGAATTTATCCGTCCACAACGTTGAACTTTTAAAACCAATCATTTCTAAACTTAAATTGTCGATTTTAAGATATTGAAAATATTGCAAATCTAAAATATTTTCGTCTATTTCATCGGGCTTTATTATAAATGTAAACATTTCGCCGTGCTTCTTAAAACTTTGAAATCTACTTTCTAATTCACTTCTAATGTTTAAAATCCAACTTTAGAACATATTTAGATTGCTTTCATCGATATTTTTTTCTCATATTGGCTTTTTAATAAAGGAAAGAAAAGAAATATTTTAGTTTTCATGTCAGTTTCAAATAATATTAATTTTGAAGAATTTGTTTGATAATTTATTTTTATATATCATAGTTTATTTGCGGAACTCAAGTGGGTTACTTGAAATTATCAGATGGGTCTCATGGCGATCTGCGGGTCGTAGATTGCCGACACCTAATTTAGAATCCGGCGAATTTCGCAAAAAAATGCACAAAAATAACTTCTTCATAAAATCGATGTAATTCTTAAACCAATGAACATTTTGATTAAAAATTTCATATCTGTCTATAAAATGGTTCGATGCATAGATATATTTAAATATAATAGCAGTTTTCAATCTGTAATGAGTGTACCAGTGTGATAAAGTACAAAAAAAGTTGCTTTATAATAAACATAGTTTATTATAAAAAAAACACTTTTTAGTGTGAAAAACATCTAGAAGGGATAAAAATATAATAAATTACGTAAAGCATATATTCTATATACAGAAGTTGTTAGAAAAAAAAATAAGAAAACCAATTTCGATTTTATTCCAAAAAAAACAGAACTTTGCTAGGGATAGAGATTACTTTATTTAAAATATCTGAAATATTTTTCATAATTTTTATAATTTACCAATATTTTGAATATATACACCACCATCTTTTCATAGAATTAGAAAAAAATATAGCTTGTATATATATTTTTTAGCGTAAAAAGTTCATACACGAAACACGCGTTAACGCGTGAACGGACTTGCAATAGTCCAACACGAAACACGTGTTTAGGCATGACCGGGCAGTAATGTGTTAAACTTAGTATAATTTGGCAAATTCAACACTTCAACAACGTTTATAAATTGTAAAAACACTATAAAAATCATCGTTCGGTTCCTAAAACTCATCGTGAGCTTCATGAAACTTACGTTCAACACTAAATCAAGAAAATTGCAGAATTTGGAGTGAAAGCAATCCACAAGTCATTGAACAAAGACCACTGCATCCACAAAAATTAACTATCTTGTGTACGTTACATGGTGTCATTGGACCACATTTTTTTCAAAATGAAGATGATGATTACGTTACAGTAAATGTAGTACGTTATCGAACCATGATTTTGTTCTAAAAATGATAGAAAATGGTTTACACGATATGTGTTTTCATCAGGACGGTGCTACGTGCCATACAATAGACTTATTGAAACATAAGTTTAATGAGTCCATTAATTGATGAAATGGATCCGTCAATTGGCCACTAAAATCATGTAATCTAATTCCATTGAATTATTCTATGTGGAGTTATGTGAAATCATTGGTTTATGCTGATAAACCAAAAACAACAGAGCTATTAAAAATAAAACATTTAATGTGTAATTCAAGACATTGGACCACAATTATGTGAAAGAGTGACTAAAATTGGACTAAACGAATACACTATGCTAAGCGAAGTCGTGGTGATCATATGAGTGAAATTGTGTTCCATCAGTAATGATATAGAATATGCTTAAAAATAAAAAAGTAAATAACTAAATACTTTTTAATGAAATACTTTTTATTTTATTTACATTTAAACTTCTGAAACGCTTATTGGAAAACCTTATATATATACGAGGTGTGATCAAAAAGTAAGGTGAATTTTGAAATTTAGCGGGCTACATCCGTTCGATCTTCGATTTTTTTATTTGGTGATGTTGGTACACTCGTCTCGAATATATGTTCCAAATTTCAGCTATGTAACATGTTTAGTTTGTTGGTGAGAGGCATAAAAGTTAGAAGTGTTTTGCAGGCTCCACGATTTTCCGCTGTCGAAAATCATGGATCAAAGAGTTTGCATTAAATTTTGTGTGAAAAATGGAATCAAGTGCTCCAAAACACTTGAAATGTTGAAAGTGGCATACGATGAGTCTACTTTAAGCCAAAAAAATGTTTACAAGTGGTATAAACTCTTCCAAGAAGGTCGAGAAGACACCAACGACGAACCTCGTTCTTGACGCCCCAGCACGTCAACAACTGATGAGAACGTTGAAGAAGTGAAGAAAATAGTGTTGGGGAATCGTCGAATTACCATTAGAGAAATTGCTGATGATATTGGCATCTCGTTTGGTTCGTGCCAATCAATTTTAACGGGTGTTTTAGACATGAGACGTGTGTCAGCGAAGTTTGTTCCGAAATTGCTCGATTTCGACCAAAAGAACCGTCGCATGAGCATCGCCCAAGAGCTATTGAATGACGTCAACGACGACCCAGATTTACTCGACAGGGTCATAACAGGTGACGAAACATGGGTATACGGTTATGACGTCGAAACTAAGACTCATTCGTCCCAGTGGAGACATTCCGGATCACCAAGACCAAAAAAAGCACGCCAAGTTCGATCGAATGTGAAGGTTTTGCTTACAGTTTTCTTTGATTGCAGAGGCGTGATGCATCATGAGTTCTTGCCATAGGGTAGAACAGTAAATAAGGAATATTACCTGCAAGTTATGTGCAATTTGCGCGAAGCAATCCGCCAGAAACGTCCGAATTTGTGGAAGAACAAAAATTGGCTTTTGCACCATGATAACGCCCCTGCTCACACATCGTTGCTTGTGCGCGAATTTTTGGCTAAAACCAACACACTAATGATACCGCAGGCACCGTATTCCCCAGACCTGGCCCCCTGTGACTTCTTCTTGTTCCCGAAACTGAAGAGGCCCATGAAAGGACGGCGTTTTGCAACGATTGAGGAAATAAAGACGGCATCGAAAGAGGAGCTGAACAAGATCACAAAAAATGATTTTTTGAAATGCTTTGAGGATTGGAAAAAGCGTTGGCACAAGTGCATTATATCCGAGGGGGATTACTTTGAAGGGGACAAAATAAAATTGATGAATAAATAAATATTCTTTGAAAAAAATAAAAATTCACCTTATTTTTTGATCACACCTCGTATATATATATATATATATATATATATATATATATATATATATATATATACATGTCTACCTGAACATAAACAGTGACCAAGAAACGTCTGGAGAGCGAGGCTGTACGTTGACATCACGATTCATTGAAATTATATTGACTTGAAGTTCAACAACTTGTCTATGTTTAGAAAGATTATATTAGCATTACAGAGCTCATTAACTATGCGTCGGCTTGTTTAACTTGCCGGCAGTTTGATTTCGTACATATATTTACACATCTGCACAAGATGCTCATTACTGGAAATGAAATATAATAAAAAGAAAAAACGGTAATTATGAAATCATAAGCTAATATTACATGGACGTTGTAATTAAATATTTTGATGCAAGAAAATGATCAGATCGTTTAACATTCCTGTTCATCAATAAAGTTTGTTAATAGGTATTATTTCTCAGTAATAATAAAATAAATCATAGTGTTAATTATAAACCATATGTTTATTTGCATGGTTTTAATTTCTAATTTATTATTTATTGATAAAAATCTTAAAAAGTTTGATTATTTAACACTAGATTTACGGAGCGAGTCAATTTGACTCATTTAAGATTTTGTGCTATATAAATAGAAAACTTAAATAATATTTTTGAAAAACATATGTTGGTTTTTAATTACATAATGTATGCAAATTTGTAATATATATTTTTTGCATATGTGTCATTATTTAATTAAAAACCAACATATGTTTTTCAAAAATATTATTTAAGTTTTCTATTTATATAGCAACAAAATCTTAAATGAGTCAAATTGACTCGCTCCTTAAATCTAGTGTTAAATACCTACATATATATATATATATATATATATATATATATATATATATATATATGTGTGTGTGTGTGTGTGTGTGTGTAACAACAGATCAGGATAAATAGATAAAATGTCATCTAATGATAAATATGACATATTTTTCGAAAGATTTAATTCCTACTTTTATACTTCATCCAATTACAATGTTATCTACATCTAGATATAAGTGTCAAGCATTGGACTCTACCACAATTTTCTATAAAAATCAATCAATCGTCGACAAAAAGTTTCATTTGTAAATCTGTAATTCTTCTTAGAGAATCTTCCATTTTGTATCTTCATAGGTTTGATTTTCTGGTCAAAACCGATCCTTCCTAGTTCAGAGAAATGATTTAAATACTGTTTCTAAGGTCATTGTAAATGATTTCATCGAAATTGCATCTTCCTTTTATACATTTTTTTCAATTTTGTTCTTTATGTTTCTTTGTGCACGTTGTCTCACGACATGGTTGTTTTATATAAGTTGCTTAACAATTTGACCTGTGTATGTTTTAAATCTTCTTCGGATAATGGATGGCATGTTAATGGAATCGAATGCTTTTTTGTAGTCAAGATAAAAAACACAAATATATATATATATATATAAGTGCGAGAGAGAGAAAGAGATAAATATAAATATGTGTGTATAAATCTTAAAGTAAATCGGTAAAGAATAGTTATCGTAGTTTATATCACATTATGCAAAACTATTACCTTCAAACTCGTATGAATAGTTTAAAAACATATTCAATTATGATTCATAATCAAACGTCAGGTAAGAAATAATATGCAAGTGTTGTTTACAGACGATTATTTAAATCGAAACAAACAATTCATACGAATTCCAAATGAAATATATATAAAATGATATTCAGAATAGGAAAATAAAGTAGGTAATTTCTTTAAACGAAGGTTGTTTTGTTCATTCAATTCAATCTATAAAAAACATATCGATGTAAATCTGAACATATTATGGTAATTGTGTGGTTGTTGTTTAGGAAAATAAATGAGAAATTCAGGTGTGTATGAATTTATATATATATATATATATATAAACAGAGAGAGAGAGAGAGAGAGAAATTATTTAATTTATTTATAATTGAAATTTGTGAAAATCATGATTTAATATTTGAAAATATTTCGTAACGACTTGGGAAATTATACAAATTTTTAATATCAAAAATGTAATTACATACCAGTTTAAACTGCTTTTTTATGATTGGTTTTTTTATTTCGGTAAAAACATGAACATTAATCATGACTATTAATATTAATATTAATTTATATTATTAACAATAGATCAGTGATTTAATTTGTAATTATTGTAGGATTGATTTAAGAAAATTGTAATGAATTTAGTATAAAAAACTGTATATCTTTTTCCTCATATTTCATTTTATAAAATAGTTGATGTAAAAGTATGAAACATAAACATCTAGCCTTGATTTTTTTCCTTGGTTATTTTAAATCCTGTTTATTTTAAAAATATTTTTTAATTTGTACAGCAAATTTTACCTTTTTTTCATTATTATATGATAATTATTATACTCGGAAAACATGTATATATTCTACATGTTTAATTTCATAAAATAATGCATCTGAAATACAAGACATGAAAGTATATGTATCCTTGACTTTTTCCTGATTTATTAATCACATTTATATTTAATGTACGAAATATTTTTAAATACATTGTAAAGTAACTAACTTCATGTCTAAAAAAACTCTAATATTTTAGACAGACCAAAACTTATACAAGCACTATAAGTGCCAAAGAGAAGTAATAATAATTTAACTTGTATAGAAAAATATGACAATTTATCTTGTATTTCTTTTTATAAAATAGTTTTTTATAAAATGGAAGCAATTGGATTCTATAATATAATTTTTATTACAAACAAAAATTACATTATTGTACATTCTTTTTTTTAATTACAATTTTTTGATTATTAAATTATATTTTTTAGAAATTTATAATAAAAGTATTTTAGAATAATATTTTTTCTTCCATATTCTATTGGCAACATAAGATATATATATACTTTTCTCTATTCATTGTTAGATAAATTTCTCCTAAACCTCCAATTCTTGCCATCTAAATCTTCAAACTTTTATTTAACATCGACAAATTTCTTATGTCTCTATCCTACACATCTATTTGAATTTGTTAATAAATTCAGTTCTAAAGTTAATAATTATTTTATATTATATCTAAAAATAAAACTCGTATACAAAAACGACTTATTGGACTCTAACTTCGACCTTTTTTTTGTTCTGTAGACTGACTCCTGTTTACGCCATAGTTATCTTTTACATGGCGACCGTGTATTATAAGACCGGTTCAGGTCCTTTGTGGGATGTCATCGTCGGCGAAGAATGGAGATCTTGCCGTATGAATTGGTGGACGAATCTTCTGTATGTGAACAATTACGTCAACGCCGAACACCTGGTAAGTAACGATTTTTTTTACGAATATGTATTATAATATTGTGAATAATATTATTCAATTGGCTGGTTTATCAGGCACGTGTTTGACGTTCTAGAAATATTTTCGAATTTGTTTAATATCTGTCTATCAATCTACAGTTGTCAAATATCTCCCTTCCGCCTTTTTGTCTTTTGAATTTCGCGGCTATGTACAAAGCGTTACAGAGCTCGTATCGGGCAACACTATACATCATTTGAAAGGTCTTTACATAACCTACAAAACGACGCTATGCATGATTAGTTTGGATACTGCGTTCAAAAGTTATAGACGTGTAAACATGGAGTTCACTAACGCCGAAGTTCGCACTATTTTGAAGTTTTCCTTCGTTAAAGGCAAATCCGCTAGAGAAACGTTCCGTGAGATTAATAGTGTTTTGGGGGATGGTACCTCTATCACTTCGAACCGCGGAGGAATGGTTTCGACGATTCAGAGCCAGTGAAAACGACACCATGGATAAGCCAGCCGGCGGAAGACCTGTGACGACGAATACCGATCAAATCATGGAAATCATCGAGTTAGACCGGCATGTGACATCTCGTGACATCGCCCAGGAGATGGCAGTTAGTCACCAAACCATTTTAAACCATCTGCAGAAGGCTGGATACAAAAAAAGCTTGATGTTTGGGTGCCGCATGATTTGACGCAAAAAAACCTTCTGGACCGAATCAACGTCTGCGATATGCTGCTGAAACGGAACGAACTCGACCCATTTTTGAAGCGGATGGTGACTGGCGACGAAAAATGGATCACATACGACAATATTAAGCGAAAACGGTCGTGGTCGAAGGCCGGTGAATCGTCCCAAACAGTGGCCAAGCCGGGATTGACGGCCAGGAAGGTTTTGCTGTGCGTTTGGTGGGATTGCAAAGGAATCATCCACTATGAGCTGCTCCCATATGGCCAGACGCTTAATTCTACCATCTACTGCGAACAACTGGACCGCTTGAAGCAGGCGATCGACCAGAAGCGTCCAGAATTGGCCAAGAGGAAGGGTGTAGTGTTCCACCAGGACAACGCCAGGCCACACACATCTTTGGTGACTCGTCAGAAGCTACGGGAGCTCGGATGGGAGGTTTTATCGCATCCACCATATAGCCCGGACATAGCGCCAAGTGATTACCACCTGTTCCTGTCCATGGCGAACGCCCTTGGTGGTGTAAAGTTGGCCTCAAAAAAGAGGCTTGTGAAAAGTGGCTGTCCGAGTTCTTCGCAAATAAGGAGGGAGGGTTCTACAAGAGGGGTATTATGAAGTTGCCGTCTAGATGGAACCAGATTATCGAACAAAACGGCGCATATTTGAACTAAATCCGATCACTGTAACACTTTTTATAAAGCATTGAATAAAGAGCAAAAAAGCGGAAGGGAGATACTTGACAACATAATATATATCGGGTGTCCAAATTTGAGGTTAGGAAATAAGTTGGTTATTATTTGATGAAATGTCAAATATTGAACTGTGATTATTTAACATTTGTTTATTAAAAACATGGGAAAATTTAGGGATGGAAAGCTACATGCTTGAAAAACGCATTTCAATAGTGAAAATTCATTATAAAAATTGTTAAATTTCACATCGTCAATCCGTAAAATTCGTGCATTTTTCCTGGTAATCAAGTGCTTTCGAAGTCTGTTCGTAACTTAATCGCGAAATTTGAACAATTTGGTATTTTAATAAATAATCATTCTGTTCATTCAAAAATGAGCAGAATGATTTTTACAGACCTGACTGGACTTTTCTTTTTTATATTAATTTTTGATCTTATCAATCATCTTGTTCTTGTATAAATGTATTATTTTTTTAAGAAAATAATACATTGACTGACGATAAATCTTCTTAGTCATAGAAATATGAACAAAGATGAAATTAGTATAAATATATTTAACACTAATTTATTATTAAATATTTTTATAAAATCTTGTAATATTGCGATAAATGACTTATTTGTATAAAAAGGGTTCTTAATTATTGTAGTTACAAATTAGTTGAAGTACCAATAAAAAGTAACACATGAAATATTCACTCCGACATAATTAGATTTTATGTATTCGATAATCATGATTGTTCACTTGATTCAGTGATCAGCATTTCGATATCCATATCATTTTCATCACATAGCTGTATGATTATTTTCTGTTTCCGTATTCCAATATAAGAATTAAATATTTCTTTCAGTGTATGATACAAGCATGGTACTTACCTTGCGACATGCATTTCTTCATCGCATCGGCCCTAATCCTTCCACTGATTGTCAAACATACACCTCGGGCAGTTCTACCCACATTGGTTGTCCTACTGTTTGCCAGCATACTTGTACCGTTAATTATCACCTTAGTTGGGAATAAACCAGCAGTCTTACACTTCCAAGATGAGTAAGTACAAATTTTTAAAAAAAATACATAAAATATTCACATTAATAATAAAGTTATTATGAATTTGATATTTCATATATGTTCGTGCAATCATCTTTGAATGGAGATAAAAACGATTAATGTGCAATCATATAATTATTCAGTGTTTGCAAGTTTTTTGGGAGGGCGTTCCTAATATTGTGTGATTGATTCGTTAGTTTTTCATTTAATTTGTAATTAATTCTTATACTTAAAAACTATTCTACACGTGAGATTTATTGACAAAAAATCACTTATTCACTTGAATATTTATTCTATATTAAATATAATTATTTAAAATATAAAAAGGTGTAAAAAGATATCTGTATTAAATGAAATTATATATATTTAGTACTCATAAATATTATTTTTTAAACTTTTTCTGTCAATTAGTGGACTTATATCTGTTATACTGACATGCATACTATTTTCATTTTTTTATTAATTTTCGAATGAATTCGTATTATAGAATCAAATCTAAAATTAAATCAATTCAAATAGATATATAATGTTTTTAATCGATCATTAGTGTATCTGTATAAAATTTACAATTTTCTTCTTTAAAAAAAAAATTAAAAAATATATTCTGTAGTATTGAAATTGGAAATTTATTTGCATGAAACACTTTTATTTATGCCTAGTTCATGTAATTTCATTTCAATTAGTAAATTGAACAAGTAAGAAAGGGTATTTGAAATAAAGAGTCATCCAAATGTGACGCCTAGATTTGTGTTTTCTTAAATGTTTCTGCATAAAAAACACAAATTTAGGCGTCACATTTGAATGACCCTATATTTAAATTCTCTAGTTTTTTAAAAATACAATGATTCTGTTTAATCCTGTTGAATTTTATTAAAAAATAAATAAAAATAATATAAAAAAGAAAGAAAATGTGTTCAGAAGATTAGGTTATATTATAAAATAAAATTTGTTTAAATGAAGTATTTACATGTTTTAATATTTCATTTTAAAATAAATATTTATTATTCATATATATATATATATATATATATATATATATATATATATATATATATATATATATATATATCTTCATCGAAAGCTTCTTCTGTCCATTGCTGGATAAAATCCTATTTTAAAACTATCCATTTCGACCTCCAATATTTTTCTCTTCTAATCTATTCCGACGAATTCCTTTATATCTATGTTTCGTAATCCATGGATATTTTCTTGGACCTTTTTATGTATCTCTGCTTACAAGTCATAATGTCTCTTGCCCATCTTCTCTTCTTGCTTTATAATCGGTCCATTTCCATTTCAAACTTTTAACTTTCACTATAACATCTGCAATTTTTTTGTTTTTTTTTCTTTTTCATTCGGTTCTCTTTCTATATTTTCATTTTATTTCTAACATATATCGGGTTTTCCAATAAACGCTTCAGAAGTTTAAATGGAAATAAAACAAAAACTATTTAATTAGTTAGTTATTTACTTTTTTATTTTTAAGCATATTTTATGGCATTAATGGAACACAATTTTACTCATATGACAACCACGATTTTTCTTAACATAGTACATTCGATGAATCCAATTTTTAGTCACTATTTCATATAATTATGGTTACATTTCATAAATTACACGTTCAATGTTAATTTTTTTTTTGTGGTTTATCAGCATAAACCAATGATTTCACATAACCCCACAGAAAATCCAATGGAGTTGAATCACATGATTTTGGTGGCCAATTGATGGGTCCATTTCGTGAAATAATAGACTCATTAAACTTTTGTTTCAATAAGTCTATTGAAGTTTTTATAACTTCTTTGCGTTATTGAAGTGTTAAACGTTCCATGATAATTTGCTAAACTATACTGAGTTGAAATGTCAAAATAAGCTTGAAAAAATTCAAACATGGCTGTCACCAGTTGTCAGTTTTGACATTCTTATTGAAAAACCTTAAATATAAATATAAGTAAAAAAATTCATCTATGTCTCCTTAATTGCAATTACAAATTAATAGAAAAAAATCTATACAAACGACAAAACAATTATTAAATATAAATTTAATTGCACAAGTTTGAAATAAAAAAGTATCGACTAATTAGAAAGTTACGCTTGAATTACAATCAAACTATTATTATTTAATAATACAAATGGTACAATATTATTATTATTAAGAAATTAGTATCTTGTTGATCATGACATTTTAAATCTTGACCTTACTACGAACGAGGTATACACAATGTTAAGGATGCATAACAGTATACACGAAATACACACACATACATAGAATTGATCGAAAATGTACGCAGTATTTAGAACGTTAAAAAATCGTATGGAACGTTTGTACAACTGTCTGCTTGTCAGTATCACGAGAAAGATTTATTATCTTGTAGATGTAATTATATCTTGGCTTTAAAGAATTTGTTTGTACGAAATAACATGCCAGTGTCAAGTTCTTTGTGTGTGTGTGTGTGTGTGTATGTATGTATATATATATATATATATATATATATATATATATATATATATATATACGAGGTCAGACAATTAAGTAATGCGACAAAATTCAAAAATCGAGTATATTTAAAAATTAAGGTACATCGCTGCGATCCCCTTCAAAGTAGTCCCCTCACGCATCTATACACTTATTCCAGCGAGTTTTCCAGTTTTCGTAACAATTCTGGAACACTTCTTGTGGGACCTCTCCGAGTACCCTCGTCACAGATTCTTGGATATCTTCAACGGAGTCAAAATGTCGACCTTTGACGAATTTTTTCATATGGGGGAATAGGAAAAAGTCGCAGGGTGACATGTCCGGTGAATAGGGCGGTTGTGGTAACGTTGCGATGCCTTTAGACGCCAAAAACTGAGAGACACTGAACGCACTGTGACAGGGAGCATTGTCGTGATGCAGAACCCAAGTCTTCGCGATCTCTGGACGCACTCTGAGCACCCTTTTTCGTAATTTTTCGAGCACATTGCGGTAGAATACTTGATTTACGGTTTGTCCAGGTGGTACGAACTCTTTGTGAACCACCCCTTTGCTGTCGAAGAAGCAAATCAACATGGTTTTCACTTTGGACTTGCTCATTCTCGCCTTCTTTGGCCTTGGTGCTCCAGGGGACAGCCACTGTTGGCTTTGTCGTTTAGTTTCGGGATCATATTGAAAGAACCAACTTTCATCACCAGTAATAAATTTCTCTGTTCCATTTTCGTGACATGTACTACTCGCACGTTGTTACAAAACACTAAACAGCTAGCGAAGAAATGATCGTACGAGAGTGGTCAAGGTCTCAATCGAGAGAGTAGGGATCTGCTATTACGGTGGCGGAGTTACAGGTTCGCAGTGTTACCACAGGCCGAGAAAAAAAATCGGTCGCATTACTTAATTGTCTGACCTCGTATATGTATGTATGTGTATGTGTATATATATATATATATATATATAAGATTTAAAGAGTTAGTTTCTCAATGTCTAGTACATTTCATTTTAATCCAATGAAAATTTTTAGAACACAAAGATTTAATGATTAATGTGAATTCAACTATTCTATTTCAATCTAATACTGGTTTCGTCGATGAATAATGATGCTTCAGTAGAATTAAAACATTGCTATGAATAATACATTGAGTAATAAAAAGATTTTATTAAAAAATATAAATAAGAATTTTCCTTGAGGTTATCTTTTTTGTTATTAAAATATTTTTTTCATTTTTCTGCGTGATATTAAGTAAATTAATTCTCTCATATTTTTTAATCACATTGACATATTTATATTATAAAACAGTAGTTAACGAAAACAAAATTATATAGTATTTTACATTTAGAAATCAATCGTAAATAAACATAATTATAGATTTTATATGTTTTTTCGTATCTTTATTTCATTAAAATTCGTATAAATGAACGTATTTTAAAAATATACTATTTTTTTGTGAGAAAAATATATTGCGTGTCGTTTGAATTCTAGACAATTATATTGTTTTTGAGTTTTGGATGAGTTCTTTTCATAATCATTTAAATATTTATACGTTTCTTTAAACAGTCGTCCATTTTTGTATACAAAAATGAATGTTGTTTCTAAACCGGAAATGGCCTTTGATTGTTAATTATTCAATTAATGAATGTATCTATTTTTATAAACATTGTTTCGAAAAAAGCAATAAATTTGAATAATTTTATATATATATATATATATAAATAATTTAATTATATACAATCTTTATGAGACATAATTATGATTATTATTGAACATAAATTATACGATAGTTATGTTTTTATTGCATGATTACTGTTCGTATTGAATGAAAATAAATATAATGAACCGTAAACTAAGTTTCTGTGAATGTTTGTAGAGTTTTTTATCTGCCGTGAATTTTTTAATAACTGATTTTAAATAAAACACCGTATTCTTCAATGACTCGTAAAAGAGTTAAATACAATCAACAATGAAACTTTAAAATCATATAACTTGAAAAATTCAATTAAAATACAAATACACAGATTTAATTTCTATTAAAATATTCACACATCTGTTTGTTTTGAAACTGTGGCAAATTCACTTTCATACAAATGAATTATCACTCCGAACATCACAAAATATTATAGCGTTCAGTAATTACTTGTTGTTAACATTGTTGTTTATAACAACAATATGCTGATGAGTATTTCGATGACGACGCCATCAGCGTTAGAACATTGTTTTATAAAAACACTTTTTAATATCTTGTAATGTTGGATTGATAATTCATTTGTATAATTCGTACTTATGTTGTGAGTGTATTTAAATTTGTTACTAATATTTATCGTTGTACTGTTAGCATTTAAAAGTTATTAACCTTGTACATTTTTTTATAAAGTGAATTAGTCGAGTGAATTAATTTATCTATATAAAGAGCATCTTTTTCATTTGATAGATTTTAACACATATTCGTCCGCTTGACGAAAATTCGTCATCTTCCAGAGAATCACCCACAGCCAAATGACGAAAATTCGTCATTTGTATATTACAGAGAATAATTGATTTTTGTTCTCTTAATTCTGAGTATATTAAATTATAATTTTAACCAAACAGAGATAATGCCATGAGAGAACTGATTTTAGCTTCAGTTGCATCGCATAACGGTGCAAATGCAATCAAAAACAAAGTAAAACTGTATAAGTCGGCATTGGGTATAAAAGAATTTTATTCAAAGTTTAAGCGCTCGGGTGTTCGAATAACTAAACAAATTTAGTTGTATTATTGTTAATTTTTTTACCCTTTCTTATCAAATAATAAAATATACCTAAAATGGAGGACAAAAATGAAATACATGCAGGCATTTTATCTGATTGTGAGGCAGATTTTTCACAAACTAATTTTGATAATAATGATAGTGACAGTGTGTGACTTGCAACATTCCCCTTCATACTGGCACATGTTTTGAACAGTACCATTCATTGAAAAATTATTAATTATTTATAAAATTAAAGACTCAAAAATAATGTACTTCATCTAAAAAAAGAGAATAATAACTTTGTGTTTTTAGAAATTCATTTAAACTTTTTTTATGAATTTAATTGTTTTTTAACTAAGGAAAGCCAAAAAAAAATAAAAAATTATATATAAAGATAAATTTGTTTTACATCATTTTCCAAGATTTCACTGAAAAATATATGATTTCTAACAAGTAACATTAGTTTTATATAGACCATATCATTCCTACAGATAGTGTCAAAAAATGCCGGCATTTGGTGAATGGCGGTGCAAAAAGTTACCCGACGAATATGTGTTAAGAAACAAGTTTAAAATATAAAAAAAAAATACGCCCAAAAAAGTAAAAAAAAACAAATATTATTTTCAGCGGATTTAAGAGGTAATTGTAACTGTACTTAACCCTATTATTTAAAATAATTACATTCTTATTAAAAGATGATATATCAAGAACTTATATCAAAAACTATATATTTATATATATATATATATATATATATATATATATATATATATATATATATATATATATATATATATATATATATATATATATATATATATATATATATATATATATATATATATATATATATATATATATATATATATATATAAATATATATATGTAAAGAAAATAATTTCTTTAATTGAATTTGCCGCGCTTGATAAATTTTGCGCGCGCCCTTCTGGTAGTCCCCGCTAGATGGGACAATCAAGAATGATTGGCAAATTTTAAAGGTTTGTTTATCTGAGTAAAACAGATGAAAATACAAAACATCAGAACATAAATAAATAAATAAATAGATTTAGATAAAATTATAGAATTCAAATTAATAGAAAGATAGAAAGTAATAGACTTTAATTGTCGTTTCATCAATTACAGGTAATAGTGAATTGCAACTAAAGTGTATATATCATGTATAAAGTGTATATAATAAATAAAATTCATCAATTGAACTGGTTTTTTTGAAAGTGGTATAAGTCCATTTTTTCATATATTGAGATATTTAAGGGTTTGCATTTGAGTTAATTTAAAAATATTGGCCAACTTTAATCAAATCGAGTGATGTTTTTTACACTATACACCTTTTAAATTTTATTATGAAATAATAATTACTAACATTATTTTACAAAATAAACGATTTTTTAGCTCCACATGGACTTATACCACTTTCAAAAATAACATATTACAAGAAGTAAAAACAAGAGCAAATTTAAGTCCATATTTTTATAGACATAAGCTTTACTGAAATGGATTTTTATGTAAAAAAGTAATAGTTAAAATGAAGACATTTAAATACACGAATAACTAAGTTTATTAAGAGTTTATTTCAGTTATATTAAAAATATAAAAATGAAAATTACTTCGTTAAGATCTTTAAATAAAAAAAAAGATATTTTAAACTTAGTTTTCTTTTACACTTAGCATATTGAAATATTTATGGTGAATAGGTGGTATATAAGGTAATAA
Organism: Neoneuromus ignobilis; assembly: GCA_029203775.1. Lineage (NCBI taxonomy): Eukaryota > Metazoa > Arthropoda > Insecta > Megaloptera > Corydalidae > Neoneuromus > Neoneuromus ignobilis. The sequence continues at coordinate 33,685,138 of CP092093.1, forward strand.
ACTTATCATATCGTTATATTTCTCTCTTGTTATGCTCCTTGAAGTTTTATAAAGCGGTAACATATTAATTTTTCTGAGGTTTTTTGGTCTTCCCTTTTTTCCAAATAAAAAAATTGTTTTAAATGGAGCATTTTCTTCCATACTAATTTTATAAAACATTTTGTGAGGTTCATTCCTTTTGAACCTCATCCAACATATTTTAAGCCAGTTTACAATTTCTCCGTCCGTATTTTTTTTTCTGTTTGATATTGCCTCTTCTAGAGATTTGGTTGAGACAAAGTCTTCTCTTTTCATTTCATACAAAATGAAGCTGTTTTTTTCGGCAAGCCTTTATTGCATCATAATAGTCTTGGGCAGTGTATAATTGATCCTTTTTCTTTAATGCTGTTTCCACAACTGCAAAATCTCTGTCGTTTGGAAGAAATGAATGACCCGACAGTAAAAATTTGTGGTCAATAACATTTATGTTATTATCGTCTGATTGAACAATCCTTAACCACATCAGTGCGAGCTTAATATTGCGATTTTGTCCGGTACACATGTCACTGTATGCTATGATAATATCATAGGAATGGACTTATTCCACTTTCAAAAGAAATATTTGTGCGATAGCATTGTACAGCAAAACTGTTTTTGTTTATTTTATATCAAAATAGAACTCTATTGAAATTGTGATTGTAACTATAAAGAGAAGGTGTCTATAGCTCATTAAAATTACCGTTAACTTAATTTTTTTAAAAAGTGGACTTATACCACTTTCAAAAAAACCAGTTCAATTACAGCAACAAAATTCTAGTCTATTGCCAAATACTTATAAAAGAAATTAATTGTCATATATATATATATATATATATATATATATATATATATATATATATATATATTTATATATATGGTCAATCATATGTAACACCTAGATTTGTGCTTTATTAAAAAGAAACATGTGTATAGGTTGTTGTACAGGGAAACATGTGTATAGTTTCTTTTTAATAGAACACAAATCTAGGTGTCACATTTGAATGAGCCTATATATATATGTGTGTATATATATATATATATATATATTTATATTAATAATTCATATACTAGTAATTTTATTATTACCTACTGATGATCTAAAATATTGTATATATTTATATAAATTAATAATATAATTTTATTTACTAATGTATTATTTTCAAACGATATATTTTTTTAAATATGCTTGCATATATAAAATAATTCTAGTAATTAAACAATAAATAATACTTACAAATTATCTAAAATTATTGAGTGGATTCTTTTGTAAGGTAAACTTGAAGGTTAAATAGAAACTAAAATTTAAATTCATACAAGTCATTGAACTGTTGGAGGATATAAAACACGCATATCTTTTTCATTCGATATAAATAATTGAATCTGTTGAATATGCATACTCTTTTCATAAAATTGAATAGATTATTGTTTATTTTTTAAAAAAAATAAGTAATAATTTCTTTCCTGCATTCAGTTAACTATATACAATGGTATGAAAATAAATAGGTATATATATGAAAAAAGATACAAAATGAAATATTAAATGACCAAGAAAGTACACTCGTTTTTACTTATATCATAGTTCCAAGAACTGTTTATGTATCGTATGACTCATTATGCCAGGAAAATTGATCGAGTATAAAAAACGTTCATTGAATTTCGATATATTTACTTTACTTTAAAATATAATTATAACTGTTTCAAAAGTTTGTACAATCGTGCATGTTTACGAATTTAAATTTGGTTCTATCGCTGCTGAAGTTACACGAAAAATTTGTACCGCATTTTGGGAAGGGGGAGTTATATCAAGAATAGCTTAGAGGTGTTTTAAACAATTTGCTTTAGAAGATAAATTATTAGAAGACAGATTAGGCAAACAATGAATGTGCATATCGATGAAACATAGACAATGATTGAAACAAATTCGGATTTAACTTGTCAACATTTTGTTGAAGAGTTGGATGTAAGTATGAAACAATACTGAATCATTTGCATAAAATAGGAAATATGTGGAAATTAAGTAAATGGGTATTGCACTTTTAACTCCCGGTGATAAATTACAACGTATTACATATCTTATTTAATGGATAAAACCATAAAACATTTTGGATCAAATTTTGACCTGTAACGAAAAATAAATTCTTTATTGGTTGTTTTGGAACTGTGGCTGATTCACTTTACACAAATGAATTTTCACCCCAACACCACAATAATTTAAAGTGTTCAGTAATCACTTATTGTTCACTTGTTATTTATAATTATATCGGTTGATGCATTTCGATGGCTATGCCATCATCGTCAGAGCCTTTCTGTTAAAATAGACCTACTTTCTTATATATACCTATACTAATTTGTGTTTTGTGTCTTTATTCAATCCGTCTACAACTGGGGGTCGTATCTTTCTTTTCGTCATCTGGTCTGCAAGCATGAAGTGGTGCTTTCCCTTATTTATTGTCTTGGCAACATGTTCTTTTTCATAGATTTGTGACCTTTTTTAATGGCATGGATTGACTTATTTATTACTTGTGACGGTATTCGAAATTTTTTAACGATTTGTGAAGTCTGTTCTAGATGAATTGAATATCTGCATGCGATAGTTTTGTGATTTAATTTTTTAAAATAAATTCTTTATTCAAACTATTATATAGGGTCATCCAAATGTGACGCCTAGATTTGGATGACTCTATCTTACTATCATGAAATGATCTTTTGTGACAAACACCTAAAGTAAAATTGACTCCAAAAAAATTATTCTTTTTTTTTGGTGGACTTGATGAGGAATTATTCATTATAAGTATCTACAAGTTGGTCAAACACTCACACCGAATATTTATAGTAAATACAGGATGCAAAGAGTGTATAATAGATTAAAATTAAATTGGTTATTAATTGTTACTTTTTTTATCGTTTTCTTCAAAATAGAGAATATATTTATCCGTTTTGTTCAATTGTATATTTTTTGAAATATAATATACATTTATATATATACAAATATTTTGAACTTGACCGAAAGTATAAACATTCATCTCCGAAACCGGTTTCGGAAGAACTGTAATCCTAAAAATCGTAAACGGATTTCAAGTTTTATAAATACAGCCCACTGCTTAAATGTTACCATAACATTATAGACAAAAAGAAATAATTCTCGTTCTTCTTGCAATTTACTAACACATATAGGTATACAGGTGGACGATAAATGACAGAACATTCGGAATTTCAGATTTTTTATAGAATATTTTAGTCTTGTGAAAAATTTGTCGTTTATTTTTTTTAACTTCTAAAAATAAAAACGTGTACTTTAAGTAAAAATATAAACACACACACACACACACACACACACACACACATATATATATATATATATATATATATATATATATATATATATATCATTATCATCATCAAAACTGATATCAGCTTCCAGTTAGGAGATTCAAAAATCTCATTGAATCCTATTGACTCTTATTAAATGTTTTCCAAGATTTTTTCAGTCTTTTCTTCTCTGCCAATAATCTCATCCAAGCCTCTCCTATTTTCTACAATTTCATTTTTTTTAATAGGACTTCTTTTCTAATTTTCTTTTATTTCTCAATTTCTATTCCATAATGTTTTTTTGTTTACCTATTGTCTTCTTTTCTTGTTACAACCTCTCTTGGTAATATCTTCTACAAAATGAATAAAAATGAATTTCTTTCTCTCTCTTTTTTCCTTTTACTTCTGTCATTAAGCATTCAATGCCTTTATCCAATTTCTAAAATCATTCCTATTTCGAGTAAAATTCCTAATATCCGACATTGTCTTTTCTTGTTAGTTTTCATTAAATATTTTTTCTATTAAACTCGTGATTTTCTTCCATTTTTTCTTCTATTACAAAAACAAACCACTGAAAAGATCATAAAAATCAGTTTAATTATAACAATTTGCAAAAAAATCTAATATCCATTTTTCACCTATTCATCATTGCTTTAATTAAATTTTATTTCCTTAGTAATAATTTCCGTTGTCTATCGATTATCCTCTCTTCTTGTAACATTCCTTGCTCATTTTCATTTCAAATTTATTCGTTTTATTACACCATTTACTCTTGTCTATTTTCCAGTACATTTTTTTCTGTTCCTATTTTTCTTATTATACCCGGAAAATGTATTTCTATGCTTTTACAAATGTTCCCTAATTTTTCAATCAGTTTGAGTAGAAAATTCATATGTCATTGCTATGATTAAGGATTATTTTTGTTCAACAAATATTCTTAGTGATTTATACAATAGTTTCGATGATTCTCCTTTTTTCTTACAGTTTCGTGATTGCTCCAAGAGCCAACGACCTTTTCCGTTCAGTTTATATAAAATCACATGCAAGGGCCGGTGCATACATTGTAGGTCTTTTGATCGGCTACGCTCTTCATACCAAACGTCATCAAGTCCAGAAAATGAATAGTATACATGCACTCAGTCTTGCTCTCACCGGATTGGTTTTAATGCTGGGTGTCACTTACGGAGCTGCTCTATTCCTCGATGATTCGACAAAAGGTACTGTCCTCGCCGCCTTATACGCCGGACTGAACAGACCTGCTTGGGGTCTCGCCTGTGCTGCAGTCTTAGTAGCAGCCACTCAGGGTAAATTGTGTAAGTATTGAATTTATATAAATAATAATAAATCTGGTTTGAAGAACGAATCTGGTACCAGGGGTTCTAATATGATTATTTGTCATTGTTTCCCTAAAGTAGTTATTTAACTCGAATTTAAAGATCTTTGCAGAGAAAAATGTCGTTTTAATATGAATTCAAATTCATTTTAATTAATAAAATAAAATATGATTTTATAATTGATTTTATTTATTTAACGGAAAACAAGCCATTTTGAGATGAAATGATTACGTTTTAATCGATCAAAAATCAATTCGACAAAACTGAATATCCCGCTATTCACATCCATTGATTATTATTATTTCTGCACGACAATTAATATTTGAATAAACTAATAAACGTACTACTGAAACAATAAACAAATATCGAAATTACCAACAGTACATATTAGTTTATATTTCTTTTTAGTCATTCAAACCGTCACGTCAAGTACAAAACGTCATCGAAAGTTTATTAACTTGTTAGGAAAGTTGTCATATTCTGCCTACATCGTCCACATGCAGTTCCAGATGAAATATGTCGGAGAGACAAGAAGTCCTCTCTACATTAATATGTTGGAAATGGTAAATATTTTATGATTTACATTTTAAGTTTAATTTATTATCATTTTATCTTAGTTTATTATTTATAACGATTTCACACAAATGATTTATCACTTCAACGCCACAAAATACTTTAAAATGGTCACTTTATTGGTTTATAAACTACATTTTATAATTCAGTATTCTAACAATGATTATAGTTCGACTATTGAAATATGCACAATCTAATTCTAATTTCATTCCATGGTATTGTTTTTTAATTTTCGTTTATATATACATATATATATATATATATATATATATATATATATATATATATATATATATATATATATATATATATATATATATATATGTATATATATAAATATGGATTTTTAAACAAGCTTTTGATTCAGTTGACATTGTATCATTGTTTTTATCTCTGAAGGAACAAGGAGTAAATAAAAATTATTTGGAACTATTAGAAGAGATATATAAAAATACAATAGTGAAAATCAGAATGAAAGATCTTTTAGACAAAATTAGATTAGAGAAAGGTTGATGATGAAAGACAGTTTGTTGCCAACATTATTTAATGTAATCCCTGAGCAAGTATAAAAGTAAAGGTATTAAAATATTATTACTTATGAGTAAAAACCCATAAAAAAAGAATTTTGGAAAAACATTCTAGAAATCTAATTACATTCAATGAGGTTTTTGCCTAACAGTGGGTTGATGTAGGTTTTTATGATATATATATATATATATATATATATATATATATATATATATTAAAAAATATAATTGTAAAAGTGTGCAAGCCAGAGTTAGAAAGGTTGACAATAGACAAATGGACAGGTGAAAATGGAAGTGTCTTGAAAAAACGTTCAATAATCATTAATATTCCATGAGGTTTTCGCCCATCAGTGGGCTTATATAAGCTTTGATGATTTTATAGAATGGTCCAAATGAGACTGAAGGATGTAACTTTCAATCTCAGTTTATATTCTTCAGTTTCAATTAGACCACACTGTATGTATATATATATATATATATATATATATATATATATATATATATATATATATACGAGGTGTGATCAAAAAGTAAGGTGAATTTTGAAATTTAGCGGGCTACATCCGTTCGATCTTCGATTTTTTTATTTGGTTATGTAGGTACACTCGTCTCGAATATATATTCCAAATTTCAGCTATGTAGCATATTTAGTTTGTTGATGAGATGCATAAAAGTTAGAAGTGTTTTGCAGGCTCCACGATTTTCCGTTGTCGAAAATCATGGATCAAAGAGTTTGCATTAAATTTTGTGTGAAAAATGGAATCAAGTGCTCCAAAACACTTGAAATGTTGAAAGTGGCATACGATGAGTCTACTTTAAGCCAAAAAAATGTTTACAAGTGGTATAAACTCTTCCAAGAAGGCCGAGAAGACACCAACGACGAACCTCGTTCTGAACGCCCCAGCACGTCAACAACCGATGAGAACGTTGAAGAAGTGAAGAAAATAGTGTTGGGGAATCGTCGAATTACCATTAGAGAAATTGCTGATGATATTGGCATCTCGTTTGGTTCGTGCCAATCAATTTTAACGGGTGTTTTAGACATGAGACGTGTGTCAGCGAAGTTTGTTCCGAAATTGCTCGATTTCGACCAAAAGAACCGTCGCATGAGCATCGCCCAAGAGCTATTGAATGACGTCAACGACGACCCAGATTTACTCGACAGGGTCATAACAGGTGACGAAACATGGGTATACGGTTATGACGTCGAAACTAAGACTCAATCGTCCCAGTGGAGGCATTCCGGATCACCGAGACCAAAAAAGCACGCCAAGTTCGATCAAATGTGAAGGTTTTGCTTACAGTTTTCTTTGATTGCAGGGGCGTGGTGCATCATGAGTTCTTGCCACAGGGTAGAACAGTAAATAAGGAATATTACCTGCAAGTTATGCGCAATTTGCGCGAAGCAATCCGCCAGAAACGTCCGAATTTGTGGAAGAACAAAAATTGGCTTTTGCACCATGATAACGCCCCTGCTCACACATCGTTGCTTGTGCGCGAATTTTTGGCTAAAACCAACACACTAATGATGCTGCAGGCACCGTATTCCCCAGACCTGGCCCCCTGTGACTTCTTCTTGTTCCCGAAACTGAAGAGGCCCATGAAAGGACGGCGTTTTGCAACGATTGAGGAAATAAAGACGGCATCGAAAGAGGAGCTGAACAAGATCACAAAAAATGATTTTTTGAAATGCTTTGAGGATTGGAAAAAGCGTTGGCACAAGTGCATTATATCCGAGGGGGATTACTTTGAAGGGGACAAAATAAAAATTGATGAATAAATAAATATTCTTTGAAAAAAATAAAAATTCACCTTATTTTTTGATCACACCTCGTATATATATAAATATTTTTTAAAAAAATCTCATTGTTTGTTCAGTCCAGAATTGTTCAAAACTAATGATAAAAACATGTTTTATATTAAGAGTTTTTTTTGGTATTAGTCCTATTTTTGTATTAAGTATTAAATTCTTCTGTTATTAATTTGGGTAATTAGATTTTGTAAATAAATTCATTCAAAGAGTTTACATTTGTAATTGATGAGTGCTATAGATGATTATAAACTATACTTAATCAAATATTTATATAATCACTTTTAAGTACATGTTAATTAACCAACAAACTAATCACTCACGGCCAAGTTTAGTTTGTTTTAAAAAAAATCTATGAAATATATCTCTTCTCTAGAATTTTTTCAATTTGTGCCTGACATATGTTTCTTCTAGGAGTATACTATCGGTTAAATGGTAACATAATATATTTAATTTGTATTAAAGTCGAAAACTATTCTATACGTATACATACTCATAAATATACATATATGATTGTCTCATTTCAAATTTGAATAACTTCTAGATCCGTTTCGGTCTTAGCGACGTGACCGCCTCATTCATGAGCGCTTTCATCTTGTACATATTCATTGAAGGACCAATGAAAGCGATAGTGAACTTTGCAACGACGAGCAAGAAGAGCGGAAAGATCAGTCATCAGGATTCAAACAAAAATATAGCTGTACAGTTACAAGAAAACGCGAAATACAAGAAAAACGATCTAACCCTACATATATAATTTAGATAACTGTAGTTAGTTCTCTTTATTTGTATTTTTTTTTTTTTTTGATAGAATTTATTCAAATGCATATCAGTTCGTTTAAGTTAAATAACAATCACGGTGCTGTCTTTAAATGAGATTTGATAAATAAAACGTTTACATGTGCATATATGGAAGTGTTGCCATAAGAGACAATAAGTAATTTATTTCGTGCTTTTAAGTATAAGTCGAATAATATGTTTATTATTTTTAAGCGAAGCACAGATGTCATAATATTTAAAATATTTTAAGAAGTGTATGTATGTTAAACATTCCAAAACATGGAACTTGTTACAGAAAGAGTTATGAAATTTTCACTGGCTGACTGGAAAAATAATATGTTACATTTTTGAAGTAGATTTATTGAGATAGTCAATATAAGAAGATTGTTGGAATTATTTTTATAATCAATTCACTGATTATCTTAATAAAGGATTTTAAATCTTGAAACATAAGTGTTAATAATAGACATTTTTTTAATATAAAGATATGTGACTTTTATTTCATCGTTTATACAGAATGAAAATTTTTCACTATAACCAGACTTTTTTTATATGCGAATGAAGAGTTGTAGGAATAGCTTCGTTATTTTATTTATGTGTATTATAAATTGATATCTGTGCTTTATGAAACTAACTATAATATTTCTTTTAATAGATCAATTATGATTTAAATTGATATCATCACTTAAGATATATATATATATATATATATATATATATATATATATATATATATATATAACTAGTGATTTATTTACCAAAAACAATTAATATATTATTTTTGTTTCATGTAATTTTCGAATATAAATTTGTTTAAATAATATAAATTGTTGCAAATAAATCGATCACATGTTGATTGTTTTTTTCGTTACTATTTACTTCATTTTTGTGGACTTTTCATATTTTATTTGCAGAATAAACAATTGTAGAAAATTACTATGTCAATGTTAAAATGCAATCTGCATACACATTATACATTTTTTGTATTGTGCACAAAATTAAAATATATACAAATATTTACACTTCTAGCACTATCATTGTTATAAAAGAAGTTGTATATATATATGTAAATATATCAGTCAAAAAAATGTTAAAAATTAGTAGTTTTTGATATTCGTTACTGTAACTAAAATGAATATTTAATTTGTATAATATGGCAAGATTTTATTATTTATAATTAAAATATTTAAATTAACATTTAATATACTACAGACGGTGCTAGAATATTTATTTTAAAAGTAATATTTACTTTTCTAATCTGACTTAATTTTCAATCTGTTTAATTTTTGAATCTGATAATTAATGGAATGCAAATTTAGTCATTAGATTTCGAATCATTTTTATGATTAACAAATTATGACCAATTTTTTAATCATATTTTTAAAAGGATGAAAATTTAATCGAATAATGCCCTACTTGTGTATATACAAACAAATATATATATATATATATATATATATATATATATATATATTCTTATATGAAAATAATTATTATTTATTATTAGTGTATTTGTGTTATTAATTTTTCTTAATTACATCCGAAGAGTACTTAGTACTTTATAATTAATAGAGTACAAAAAGTAAGTATTAAATTCAAAAGTAATTTAAATAATATTTACAATGATGATCAAAAACAGAACTCCACTATACCGACATACACTGTACATAAATAATGAAATATTAGAGCCGTTCTAAAAGATTCCTGTAACCAACAACCCGTCATTTCACCTCCACCATCGTCAATTTCACGGACAGGCTGACCCTCCACCATCGGCCGCGTAAGGCGGTCGAGAATTTTGCGATTATTGAGGTCCCTATTGCAAATATTGAAATTTTAATACTTAAACAGTGTTCTAGAGACCAATAAGCATCGATCCGTGCAAAAAATCGCAAATCATTTTTTTTATATATATACCCCACATTATACGTTACATACGACCGATGGAGCAGTGCATTCGGCCGGGAGAAACGTTCACGAGTCTGCGCCAAATATTGCACGCCATCGGACTCATATATATATATATATATATATATATAAATAATATATATATATATATATAAATAATATATATATAAATTGGCCCCGTAGCGGAATTTGTCGGACGTGACGCTTGACACGTACGTAAAACGACCGTCCGAATCGAATGCCGCAAACCGCAACCCTCTATCTGCAGCCGTTTAGAAGTTACCGTGTGACAGCGCCATCTGGCGGCGGCACTCGGAACTATTTTTGTAAATTGGCCCCCTAGAGGAATTTGTCGGACGTGACGCTTGATACATACGTAAAACGACCGTCCGAATCGAATGCCGCAAACCGCAACTCTCTATCTGCAGCCGTTTAGAAGTTACCGTGTGACACCGCCATCTGGCGGCGGCACTCGGAACTATTTTCGTAAATTGGCGCCGTAGCGGAATTTGTCGGACGTGACGCTTGATACATACGTAAAACGACCGTCCGAATCGAATGCCGCAAACCGCAACTCTCTATCTGCAGCCGTTTAGAAGTTACCGTGTGACAGCGCCATCTGGCGGCGGCACTCGGAACTATTTTCGTAAATTGGCCCCCTAGATGAATTTGTCGGACGTGACGCTTGATACATACGTAAAACGACCGTCCGAATCGAATGCCGCAAACCGCAACTCTCTATCTGCAGCCGTTTAGAAGTTACCGTGTGACAGCGCCATCTGGCGGCGGCACTCGGAACTATTTTCGTAAATTGGCCCCCTAGAGGAATTTGTCGGACGTGACGCTTGATACATACGTAAAACGACCGTCCGAATCGAATGCCGCAAACCGCAACTCTCTATCTGCAGCCGTTTAGAAGTTACCGTGTGACAGCGCCATCTGGCGGCGGCACTCGGAACTATTTTTGTAAATTGGCCCCGTAGCGGAATTTGTCGGACGTGACGCTTGATACATACGTAAAACGACCGTCCGAATCGAATGCCGCAAACCGCAACTCTCTATCTGCAGCCGTTTAGAAGTTACCGTGTGACAGCGCCATCTGGCGGCGGCACTCGGAACTATTTTTGTAAATTGGCCCCGTAGCGGAATTTGTCGGACGTGACGCTTGATACATACGTAAAACGACCGTCCGAATCGAATGCCGCAAACCGCAACTCTCTATCTGCAGCCGTTTAGAAGTTACCGTGTGACAGCGCCATCTGGCGGCGGCACTCGGAACTATTTTCGTAAATTGGCCCCTAGAGGAATTACTCGCACGTGACGCTTGATACCTACGTAACACGACCGTCCGAATCGTCTGCGGCTATGAGCTTCTCTCTCTCTGCAGCCGTTTAGAAGTTACCGTGTGACAGCGCCATCTGGCGGCGGCACTCGGAACTATTTTTGTAAATTGGCCCCGTAGCGGAATTTGTCGGACGTGACGCTTGATACATACGTAAAACGACCGTCCGAATCGAATGCCGCAAACCGCAACTCTCTATCTGCAGCCGTTTAGAAGTTACCGTGTGACAGCGCCATCTGGCGGCGGCACTCGGAACTATTTTAGTAAATTGGCCCCGAAGAGGAATTTGTCGGACGTGACGCTTGATACATACGTAAAACGACCGTCCGAATCGAATGCCGCAAACCGCAACTCTCTATCTGCAGCCGTTTAGAAGTTACCGTGTGACAGCGCCATCTGGCGGCGGCACTCGGAACTATTTTCGTAAATTGGCCCCCAAGCGGAATTTGTCGGACGTGACGCTTGATACATACGTAAAACGACCGTCCGAATCGAATGCCGCAAACCGCAACTCTCTATCTGCAGCCGTTTAGAAGTTACCGTGTGACAGCGCCATCTGGCGGCGGCACTCGGAACTATCTTCGTAAATTGGCCCCGTAGCGGAATTTGTCGGACGTGACGCTTGATACATACGTAAAACGACCGTCCGAATCGAATGCCGCAAACCGCAACTCTCTATCTGCAGCCGTTTAGAAGTTACCGTGTGACAGCGCCATCTGGCGGCGGCACTCGGAACTATTTTTGTAAATTGGCCCCGTAGCGGAATTTGTCGGACGTGACGCTTGATACATACGTAAAACGACCGTCCGAATCGAATGCCGCAAACCGCAACTCTCTATCTGCAGCCGTTTAGAAGTTACCGTGTGACAGCGCCATCTGGCGGCGGCACTCGGAACTATTTTCGTAAATTGGCCCCGTAGCGGAATTTGTCGGACGTGACGCTTGATACATACGTAAAACGACCGTCCGAATCGAATGCCGCAAACCGCAACTCTCTATCTGCAGCCGTTTAGAAGTTACCGTGTGACAGCGCCATCTGGCGGCGGCACTCGGAACTATTTTCGTAAATTGGCCCCGTAGAGGAATTTGTCGGACGTGACGCTTGATACATACGTAAAACGACCGTCCGAATCGAATGCCGCAAACCGCAACTCTCTATCTGCAGCCGTTTAGAAGTTACCGTGTGACAGCGCCATCTGGCGGCGGCACTCGGAACTATCTTCGTAAATTGGCCCCGTAGCGGAATTTGTCGGACGTGACGCTTGATACATACGTAAAACGACCGTCCGAATCGAATGCCGCAAACCGCAACTCTCTATCTGCAGCCGTTTAGAAGTTACCGTGTGACAGCGCCATCTGGCGGCGGCACTCGGAACTATTTTTGTAAATTGGCCCCGTAGCGGAATTTGTCGGACGTGACGCTTGATACATACGTAAAACGACCGTCCGAATCGAATGCCGCAAACCGCAACTCTCTATCTGCAGCCGTTTAGAAGTTACCGTGTGACAGCGCCATCTGGCGGCGGCACTCGGAACTATTTTCGTAAATTGGCCCCCTAGAGGAATTTGTCGGACGTGACGCTTGATACATACGTAAAACGACCGTCCGAATCGAATGCCGCAAACCGCAACTCTCTATCTGCAGCCGTTTAGAAGTTACCGTGTGACAGCGCCATCTGGCGGCGGCACTCGGAACTATTTTTGTAAATTGGCCCCTAGCGGAATTTGTCGGACGTGACGCTTGATACATACGTAAAACGACCGTCCGAATCGAATGCCGCAAACCGCAACTCTCTATCTGCAGCCGTTTAGAAGTTACCGTGTGACAGCGCCATCTGGCGGCGGCACTCGGAACTATTTTCGTAAATTGGCCCCTAGAGGAATTTGTCGGACGTGACGCTTGATACATACGTAAAACGACCGTCCGAATCGAATGCCGCAAACCGCAACTCTCTATCTGCAGCCGTTTAGAAGTTACCGTGTGACAGCGCCATCTGGCGGCGGCACTCGGAACTATTTTTGTAAATTGGCCCCCTAGAGGAATTTGTCGGACGTGACGCTTGATACATACGTAAAACGACCGTCCGAATCGAATGCCGCAAACCGCAACTCTCTATCTGCAGCCGTTTAGAAGTTACCGTGTGACAGCGCCATCTGGCGGCGGCACTCGGAACTATTTTCGTAAATTGGCCCCCAAGCGGAATTTGTCGGACGTGACGCTTGATACGTACGTAAAACGACCGTCCGAATCGAATGCCGCAAACCGCAACTCTCTATCTGCAGCCGTTTAGAAGTTACCGTGTGACAGCGCCATCTGGCGGCGGCACTCGGAACTATTTTCGTAAATTGGCCCCGTAGCGGAATTTGTCGGACGTGACGCTTGATACATACGTAAAACGACCGTCCGAATCGAATGCCGCAAACCGCAACTCTCTATCTGCAGCCGTTTAGAAGTTACCGTGTGACAGCGCCATCTGGCGGCGGCACTCGGAACTATTTTCGTAAATTGGCCCCCTAGAGGAATTTGTCGGACGTGACGCTTGATACATACGTAAAACGACCGTCCGAATCGAATGCCGCAAACCGCAACTCTCTATCTGCAGCCGTTTAGAAGTTACCGTGTGACAGCGCCATCTGGCGGCGGCACTCGGAACTATTTTCGTAAATTGGCCCCCTAGAGGAATTTGTCGGACGTGACGCTTGATACATACGTAAAACGACCGTCCGAATCGAATGCCGCAAACCGCAACTCTCTATCTGCAGCCGTTTAGAAGTTACCGTGTGACAGCGCCATCTGGCGGCGGCACTCGGAACTATTTTTGTAAATTGGCCCCTAGAGGAATTTGTCGGACGTGACGCTTGATACATACGTAAAACGACCGTCCGAATCGAATGCCGCAAACCGCAACTCTCTATCTGCAGCCGTTTAGAAGTTACCGTGTGACAGCGCCATCTGGCGGCGGCACTCGGAACTATTTTCGTAAATTGGCCCCTAGAGGAATTTGTCGGACGTGACGCTTGATACATACGTAAAACGACCGTCCGAATCGAATGCCGCAAACCGCAACTCTCTATCTGCAGCCGTTTAGAAGTTACCGTGTGACAGCGCCATCTGGCGGCGGCACTCGGAACTATTTTCGTAAATTGGCCCCTAGAGGAATTTGTCGGACGTGACGCTTGATACATACGTAAAACGACCGTCCGAATCGAATGCCGCAAACCGCAACTCTCTATCTGCAGCCGTTTAGAAGTTACCGTGTGACAGCGCCATCTGGCGGCGGCACTCGGAACTATTTTCGTAAATTGGCCCCTAGAGGAATTTGTCGGACGTGACGCTTGATACATACGTAAAACGACCGTCCGAATCGAATGCCGCAAACCGCAACTCTCTATCTGCAGCCGTTTAGAAGTTACCGTGTGACAGCGCCATCTGGCGGCGGCACTCGGAACTATTTTCGTAAATTGGCCCCTAGAGGAATTTGTCGGACGTGACGCTTGATACATACGTAAAACGACCGTCCGAATCGAATGCCGCAAACCGCAACTCTCTATCTGCAGCCGTTTAGAAGTTACCGTGTGACAGCGCGCCATCTGGCGGCGGCACTCGGAACTATTTTCGTAAATTGGCCCCTAGAGGAATTTGTCGGACGTGACGCTTGATACATACGTAAAACGACCGTCCGAATCGAATGCCGCAAACCGCAACTCTCTATCTGCAGCCGTTTAGAAGTTACCGTGTGACAGCGCCATCTGGCGGCGGCACTCGGAACTATTTTCGTAAATTGGCCCCTAGAGGAATTTGTCGGACGTGACGCTTGATACATACGTAAAACGACCGTCCGAATCGAATGCCGCAAACCGCAACTCTCTATCTGCAGCCGTTTAGAAGTTACCGTGTGACAGCGCCATCTGGCGGCGGCACTCGGAACTATTTTCGTAAATTGGCCCCCTAGAGGAATTTGTCGGACGTGACGCTTGATACATACGTAAAACGACCGTCCGAATCGAATGCCGCAAACCGCAACTCTCTATCTGCAGCCGTTTAGAAGTTACCGTGTGACAGCGCCATCTGGCGGCGGCACTCGGAACTATTTTCGTAAATTGGCCCCTAGCGGAATTTGTCGGACGTGACGCTTGATACATACGTAAAACGACCGTCCGAATCGAATGCCGCAAACCGCAACTCTCTATCTGCAGCCGTTTAGAAGTTACCGTGTGACAGCGCCATCTGGCGGCGGCACTCGGAACTATTTTTGTAAATTGGCACCCTAGAGGAATTTGTCGGACGTGACGCTTGATACATACGTAAAACGACCGTCCGAATCGAATGCCGCAAACCGCAACTCTCTATCTGCAGCCGTTTAGAAGTTACCGTGTGACAGCGCCATCTGGCGGCGGCACTCGGAACTATTTTCGTAAATTGGCACCCTAGAGGAATTTGTCGGACGTGACGCTTGATACATACGTAAAACGACCGTCCGAATCGAATGCCGCAAACCGCAACTCTCTATCTGCAGCCGTTTAGAAGTTACCGTGTGACAGCGCCATCTGGCGGCGGCACTCGGAACTATTTTCGTAAATTGGCTCCATAGCGGAATTTGTCGGACGTGACGCTTGATACGTACGTAAAACGACCGTCCGAATCGAATGCCGCAAACCGCAACTCTCTATCTGCAGCCGTTTAGAAGTTACCGTGTGACAGCGCCATCTGGCGGCGGCACTCGGAACTATTTTCGTAAATTGGCCCCCTAGAGGAATTTGTCGGACGTGACGCTTGATACGTACGTAAAACGACCGTCCGAATCGAATGCCGCAAACCGCAACTCTCTATCTGCAGCCGTTTAGAAGTTACCGTGTGACAGCGCCATCTGGCGGCGGCACTCGGAACTATTTTTGTAAATTGGCCCCGTAGCGGAATTTGTCGGACGTGACGCTTGATACATACGTAAAACGACCGTCCGAATCGAATGCCGCAAACCGCAACTCTCTATCTGCAGCCGTTTAGAAGTTACCGTGTGACAGCGCCATCTGGCGGCGGCACTCGGAACTATTTTCGTAAATTGGTCCCCGTAGAGGAATTTGTCGGACGTGACGCTTGATACATACGTAAAACGACCGTCCGAATCGAATGCCGCAAACCGCAACTCTCTATCTGCAGCCGTTTAGAAGTTACCGTGTGACAGCGCCATCTGGCGGCGGCACTCGGAACTATTTTCGTAAATTGGCCCCCTAGCGGAATTTGTCGGACGTGACGCTTGATACATACGTAAAACGACCGTCCGAATCGAATGCCGCAAACCGCAACTCTCTATCTGCAGCCGTTTAGAAGTTACCGTGTGACAGCGCCATCTGGCGGCGGCACTCGGAACTATTTTCGTAAATTGGCCCCCAAGCGGAATTTGTCGGACGTGACGCTTGATACATACGTAAAACGACCGTCCGAATCGAATGCCGCAAACCGCAACTCTCTATCTGCAGCCGTTTAGAAGTTACCGTGTGACAGCGCCATCTGGCGGCGGCACTCGGAACTATTTTCGTAAATTGGTCCCCTAGAGGAATTTGTCGGACGTGACGCTTGATACATACGTAAAACGACCGTCCGAATCGAATGCCGCAAACCGCAACTCTCTATCTGCAGCCGTTTAGAAGTTACCGTGTGACAGCGCCATCTGGCGGCGGCACTCGGAACTATTTTTGTAAATTGGCCCCCTAGAGGAATTTGTCGGACGTGACGCTTGATACATACGTAAAACGACCGTCCGAATCGAATGCCGCAAACCGCAACTCTCTATCTGCAGCCGTTTAGAAGTTACCGTGTGACAGCGCCATCTGGCGGCGGCACTCGGAACTATTTTCGTAAATTGGCACCCTAGAGGAATTTGTCGGACGTGACGCTTGATACATACGTAAAACGACCGTCCGAATCGAATGCCGCAAACCGCAACTCTCTATCTGCAGCCGTTTAGAAGTTACCGTGTGACAGCGCCATCTGGCGGCGGCACTCGGAACTATCTTTTTCTTAAATTGGCTCCGTAGCAGAATTTGTCGGACGTGACGCTTGATACATACGTAAAACGACCGTCCGAATCGAATGCCGCAAACCGCAACTCTCTATCTGCAGCCGTTTAGAAGTTACCGTGTGACAGCGCCATCTGGCGGCGGCACTCGGAACTATCTTCGTAAATTGGCTCCGTAGCGGAATTTGTCGGACGTGACGCTTGATACATACGTAAAACGACCGTCCGAATCGAATGCCGCAAACCGCAACTCTCTATCTGCAGCCGTTTAGAAGTTACCGTGTGACAGCGCCATCTGGCGGCGGCACTCGGAACTATTTTTGTAAATTGGCCCCGTAGCGGAATTTGTCGGACGTGACGCTTGATACATACGTAAAACGACCGTCCGAATCGAATGCCGCAAACCGCAACTCTCTATCTGCAGCCGTTTAGAAGTTACCGTGTGACAGCGCCATCTGGCGGCGGCACTCGGAACTATCTTCGTAAATTGGCTCCGTAGCGGAATTTGTCGGACGTGACGCTTGATACATACGTAAAACGACCGTCCGAATCGAATGCCGCAAACCGCAACTCTCTATCTGCAGCCGTTTAGAAGTTACCGTGTGACAGCGCCATCTGGCGGCGGCACTCGGAACTATTTTCGTAAATTGGCCCCAAGCGGAATTTGTCGGACGTGACGCTTGATACATACGTAAAACGACCGTCCGAATCGAATGCCGCAAACCGCAACTCTCTATCTGCAGCCGTTTAGAAGTTACCGTGTGACAGCGCCATCTGGCGGCGGCACTCGGAACTATTTTCGTAAATTGGCCCCCTAGAGGAATTTGTCGGACGTGACGCTTGATACATACGTAAAACGACCGTCCGAATCGAATGCCGCAAACCGCAACTCTCTATCTGCAGCCGTTTAGAAGTTACCGTGTGACAGCGCCATCTGGCGGCGGCACTCGGAACTATTTTCGTAAATTGGCCCCAAGAGGAATTTGTCGGACGTGACGCTTGATACATACGTAAAACGACCGTCCGAATCGAATGCCGCAAACCGCAACTCTCTATCTGCAGCCGTTTAGAAGTTACCGTGTGACAGCGCCATCTGGCGGCGGCACTCGGAACTATTTTCGTAAATTGGCCCCCTAGAGGAATTTGTCGGACGTGACGCTTGATACGTACGTTAAACGACCGTCCGAATCGAATGCCGCAAACCGCAACTCTCTATCTGCAGCCGTTTAGAAGTTACCGTGTGACAGCGCCATCTGGCGGCGGCACTCGGAACTATTTTCGTAAATTGGCCCCGTAGCGGAATTTGTCGGACGTGACGCTTGATACATACGTAAAACGACCGTCCGAATCGAATGCCGCAAACCGCAACTCTCTATCTGCAGCCGTTTAGAAGTTACCGTGTGACAGCGCCATCTGGCGGCGGCACTCGGAACTATTTTCGTAAATTGGCTCCCTAGAGGAATTTGTCGGACGTGACGCTTGATACATACGTAAAACGACCGTCCGAATCGAATGCCGCAAACCGCAACTCTCTATCTGCAGCCGTTTAGAAGTTACCGTGTGACAGCGCCATCTGGCGGCGGCACTCGGAACTATCTTCGTAAATTGGCCCCGTAGCGGAATTTGTCGGACGTGACGCTTGATACATACGTAAAACGACCGTCCGAATCGAATGCCGCAAACCGCAACTCTCTATCTGCAGCCGTTTAGAAGTTACCGTGTGACAGCGCCATCTGGCGGCGGCACTCGGAACTATTTTCGTAAATTGGCCCCTAGAGGAATTTGTCGGACGTGACGCTTGATACATACGTAAAACGACCGTCCGAATCGAATGCCGCAAACCGCAACTCTCTATCTGCAGCCGTTTAGAAGTTACCGTGTGACAGCGCCATCTGGCGGCGGCACTCGGAACTATTTTCGTAAATTGGCCCCTAGAGGAATTTGTCGGACGTGACGCTTGATACATACGTAAAACGACCGTCCGAATCGAATGCCGCAAACCGCAACTCTCTATCTGCAGCCGTTTAGAAGTTACCGTGTGACAGCGCCATCTGGCGGCGGCACTCGGAACTATTTTTGTAAATTGGCCCCCTAGAGGAATTTGTCGGACGTGACGCTTGATACATACGTAAAACGACCGTCCGAATCGAATGCCGCAAACCGCAACTCTCTATCTGCAGCCGTTTAGAAGTTACCGTGTGACAGCGCCATCTGGCGGCGGCACTCGGAACTATTTTCGTAAATTGGCCCCCAAGCGGAATTTGTCGGACGTGACGCTTGATACATACGTAAAACGACCGTCCGAATCGAATGCCGCAAACCGCAACTCTCTATCTGCAGCCGTTTAGAAGTTACCGTGTGACAGCGCCATCTGGCGGCGGCACTCGGAACTATTTTTGTAAATTGGCCCCGTAGCGGAATTTGTCGGACGTGACGCTTGATACATACGTAAAACGACCGTCCGAATCGAATGCCGCAAACCGCAACTCTCTATCTGCAGCCGTTTAGAAGTTACCGTGTGACAGCGCCATCTGGCGGCGGCACTCGGAAGAAATTAAGAACGTAGTCGAGCTAGAGGAATTTGTCGGACGTGACGCTTGATACATACGTAAAACGACCGTCCGAATCGAATGCCGCAAACCGCAACTCTCTATCTGCAGCCGTTTAGAAGTTACCGTGTGACAGCGCCATCTGGCGGCGGCACTCGGAACTATTTTCGTAAATTGGCCCCCTAGAGGAATTTGTCGGACGTGACGCTTGATACATACGTAAAACGACCGTCCGAATCGAATGCCGCAAACCGCAACTCTCTATCTGCAGCCGTTTAGAAGTTACCGTGTGACAGCGCCATCTGGCGGCGGCACTCGGAACTATCTTCGTAAATTGGCCCCGTAGCGGAATTTGTCGGACGTGACGCTTGATACATACGTAAAACGACCGTCCGAATCGAATGCCGCAAACCGCAACTCTCTATCTGCAGCCGTTTAGAAGTTACCGTGTGACAGCGCCATCTGGCGGCGGCACTCGGAACTATTTTTGTAAATTGGCCCCGTAGCGGAATTTGTCGGACGTGACGCTTGATACATACGTAAAACGACCGTCCGAATCGAATGCCGCAAACCGCAACTCTCTATCTGCAGCCGTTTAGAAGTTACCGTGTGACAGCGCCATCTGGCGGCGGCACTCGGAACTATTTTTGTAAATTGGCCCCTAGAGGAATTTGTCGGACGTGACGCTTGATACATACGTAAAACGACCGTCCGAATCGAATGCCGCAAACCGCAACTCTCTATCTGCAGCCGTTTAGAAGTTACCGTGTGACAGCGCCATCTGGCGGCGGCACTCGGAACTATTTTTGTAAATTGGCCCCGTAGCGGAATTTGTCGGACGTGACGCTTGATACATACGTAAAACGACCGTCCGAATCGAATGCCGCAAACCGCAACTCTCTATCTGCAGCCGTTTAGAAGTTACCGTGTGACAGCGCCATCTGGCGGCGGCACTCGGAACTATCTTCGTAAATTGGCCCCGTAGCGGAATTTGTCGGACGTGACGCTTGATACATACGTAAAACGACCGTCCGAATCGAATGCCGCAAACCGCAACTCTCTATCTGCAGCCGTTTAGAAGTTACCGTGTGACAGCGCCATCTGGCGGCGGCACTCGGAACTATTTTTGTAAATTGGCCCCGTAGCGGAATTTGTCGGACGTGACGCTTGATACATACGTAAAACGACCGTCCGAATCGAATGCCGCAAACCGCAACTCTCTATCTGCAGCCGTTTAGAAGTTACCGTGTGACAGCGCCATCTGGCGGCGGCACTCGGAACTATTTTTGTAAATTGGCCCCGTAGCGGAATTTGTCGGACGTGACGCTTGATACATACGTAAAACGACCGTCCGAATCGAATGCCGCAAACCGCAACTCTCTATCTGCAGCCGTTTAGAAGTTACCGTGTGACAGCGCCATCTGGCGGCGGCACTCGGAACTATTTTTGTAAATTGGCCCCGTAGCGGAATTTGTCGGACGTGACGCGCTTGATACATACGTAAAACGACCGTCCGAATCGAATGCCGCAAACCGCAACTCTCTATCTGCAGCCGTTTAGAAGTTACCGTGTGACAGCGCCATCTGGCGGCGGCACTCGGAACTATCTTCGTAAATTGGCTCCGTAGCGGAATTTGTCGGACGTGACGCTTGATACATACGTAAAACGACCGTCCGAATCGAATGCCGCAAACCGCAACTCTCTATCTGCAGCCGTTTAGAAGTTACCGTGTGACAGCGCCATCTGGCGGCGGCACTCGGAACTATTTTTGTAAATTGGCCCCGTAGCGGAATTTGTCGGACGTGACGCTTGATACATACGTAAAACGACCGTCCGAATCGAATGCCGCAAACCGCAACTCTCTATCTGCAGCCGTTTAGAAGTTACCGTGTGACAGCGCCATCTGGCGGCGGCACTCGGAACTATTTTTGTAAATTGGCCCCGTAGCGGAATTTGTCGGACGTGACGCTTGATACATACGTAAAACGACCGTCCGAATCGAATGCCGCAAACCGCAACTCTCTATCTGCAGCCGTTTAGAAGTTACCGTGTGACAGCGCCATCTGGCGGCGGCACTCGGAACTATTTTTGTAAATTGGCCCCGTAGCGGAATTTGTCGGACGTGACGCTTGATACATACGTAAAACGACCGTCCGAATCGAATGCCGCAAACCGCAACTCTCTATCTGCAGCCGTTTAGAAGTTACCGTGTGACAGCGCCATCTGGCGGCGGCACTCGGAACTATTTTTGTAAATTGGCCCCGTAGCGGAATTTGTCGGACGTGACGCTTGATACATACGTAAAACGACCGTCCGAATCGAATGCCGCAAACCGCAACTCTCTATCTGCAGCCGTTTAGAAGTTACCGTGTGACAGCGCCATCTGGCGGCGGCACTCGGAACTATTTTTGTAAATTGGCCCCGTAGCGGAATTTGTCGGACGTGACGCTTGATACATACGTAAAACGACCGTCCGAATCGAATGCCGCAAACCGCAACTCTCTATCTGCAGCCGTTTAGAAGTTACCGTGTGACAGCGCCATCTGGCGGCGGCACTCGGAACTATTTTTGTAAATTGGCCCCGTAGAGGAATTTGTCGGACGTGACGCTTGATACATACGTAAAACGACCGTCCGAATCGAATGCCGCAAACCGCAACTCTCTATCTGCAGCCGTTTAGAAGTTACCGTGTGACAGCGCCATCTGGCGGCGGCACTCGGAACTATTTTCGTAAATTGGCCCCCTAGAGGAATTTGTCGGACGTGACGCTTGATACATACGTAAAACGACCGTCCGAATCGAATGCCGCAAACCGCAACTCTCTATCTGCAGCCGTTTAGAAGTTACCGTGTGACAGCGCCATCTGGCGGCGGCACTCGGAACTATTTTCGTAAATTGGCCCCTAGAGGAATTTGTCGGACGTGACGCTTGATACATACGTAAAACGACCGTCCGAATCGAATGCCGCAAACCGCAACTCTCTATCTGCAGCCGTTTAGAAGTTACCGTGTGACAGCGCCATCTGGCGGCGGCACTCGGAACTATTTTCGTAAATTGGCCCCTAGAGGAATTTGTCGGACGTGACGCTTGATACATACGTAAAACGACCGTCCGAATCGAATGCCGCAAACCGCAACTCTCTATCTGCAGCCGTTTAGAAGTTACCGTGTGACAGCGCCATCTGGCGGCGGCACTCGGAACTATTTTTGTAAATTGGCCCCGTAGCGGAATTTGTCGGACGTGACGCTTGATACATACGTAAAACGACCGTCCGAATCGAATGCCGCAAACCGCAACTCTCTATCTGCAGCCGTTTAGAAGTTACCGTGTGACAGCGCCATCTGGCGGCGGCACTCGGAACTATTTTTGTAAATTGGCCCCGTAGAGGAATTTGTCGGACGTGACGCTTGATACATACGTAAAACGACCGTCCGAATCGAATGCCGCAAACCGCAACTCTCTATCTGCAGCCGTTTAGAAGTTACCGGTGTGACAGCGCCATCTGGCGGCGGCACTCGGAACTATTTTCGTAAATTGGCCCCTAGCGGAATTTGTCGGACGTGACGCTTGATACATACGTAAAACGACCGTCCGAATCGAATGCCGCAAACCGCAACTCTCTATCTGCAGCCGTTTAGAAGTTACCGTGTGACAGCGCCATCTGGCGGCGGCACTCGGAACTATTTTCGTAAATTGGCCCCCTAGCGGAATTTGTCGGACGTGACGCTTGATACATACGTAAAACGACCGTCCGAATCGAATGCCGCAAACCGCAACTCTCTATCTGCAGCCGTTTAGAAGTTACCGTGTGACAGCGCCATCTGGCGGCGGCACTCGGAACTATTTTCGTAAATTGGCCCCCAAGCGGAATTTGTCGGACGTGACGCTTGATACATACGTAAAACGACCGTCCGAATCGAATGCCGCAAACCGCAACTCTCTATCTGCAGCCGTTTAGAAGTTACCGTGTGACAGCGCCATCTGGCGGCGGCACTCGGAACTATTTTCGTAAATTGGCCCCCTAGAGGAATTTGTCGGACGTGACGCTTGATACATACGTAAAACGACCGTCCGAATCGAATGCCGCAAACCGCAACTCTCTATCTGCAGCCGTTTAGAAGTTACCGTGTGACAGCGCCATCTGGCGGCGGCACTCGGAACTATTTTTGTAAATTGGCCCCGTAGCGGAATTTGTCGGACGTGACGCTTGATACATACGTAAAACGACCGTCCGAATCGAATGCCGCAAACCGCAACTCTCTATCTGCAGCCGTTTAGAAGTTACCGTGTGACAGCGCCATCTGGCGGCGGCACTCGGAACTATTTTCGTAAATTGGCCCACTAGCGGAATTTGTCGGACGTGACACTTGATACATACGTAAAACGACCGTCCGAATCGAATGCCGCAAACCGCAACCCTCTATCTGCAGCCGTTTAGAAGTTACCGTGTGACAGCGCCATCTGGCGGCGGCACTCGGAACTATTTTCGTAAATGGCCCCTAGAGGAATTTGTCGGACGTGACGCTTGATACATACGTAAAACGACCGTCCGAATCGAATGCCGCAAACCGCAACTCTCTATCTGCAGCCGTTTAGAAGTTACCGTGTGACAGCGCCATCTGGCGGCGGCACTCGGAACTATTTTCGTAAATTGGCCCCCTAGCGGAATTTGTCGGACGTGACGCTTGATACATACGTAAAACGACCGTCCGAATCGAATGCCGCAAACCGCAACTCTCTATCTGCAGCCGTTTAGAAGTTACCGTGTGACAGCGCCATCTGGCGGCGGCACTCGGAACTATTTTCGTAAATTGGCCCCCTAGAGGAATTTGTCGGACGTGACGCTTGATACATACGTAAAACGACCGTCCGAATCGAATGCCGCAAACCGCAACTCTCTATCTGCAGCCGTTTAGAAGTTACCGTGTGACAGCGCCATCTGGCGGCGGCACTCGGAACTATTTTCGTAAATTGGCCCCCTAGAGGAATTTGTCGGACGTGACGCTTGATACATACGTAAAACGACCGTCCGAATCGAATGCCGCAAACCGCAACTCTCTATCTGCAGCCGTTTAGAAGTTACCGTGTGACAGCGCCATCTGGCGGCGGCACTCGGAACTATTTTCGTAAATTGGCCCCCTAGCGGAATTTGTCGGACGTGACGCTTGATACATACGTAAAACGACCGTCCGAATCGAATGCCGCAAACCGCAACTCTCTATCTGCAGCCGTTTAGAAGTTACCGTGTGACAGCGCCATCTGGCGGCGGCACTCGGAACTATTTTCGTAAATTGGCCCCTAGAGGAATTTGTCGGACGTGACGCTTGATACATACGTAAAACGACCGTCCGAATCGAATGCCGCAAACCGCAACTCTCTATCTGCAGCCGTTTAGAAGTTACCGTGTGACAGCGCCATCTGGCGGCGGCACTCGGAACGAATATTGTAAAATCCACACCAAGCCGAAGTTGTCGGACGTGACGCTTGATACATACGTAAAACGACCGTCCGAATCGAATGCCGCAAACCGCAACTCTCTATCTGCAGCCGTTTAGAAGTTACCGTGTGACAGCGCCATCTGGCGGCGGCACTCGGAACTATTTTCGTAAATTGGCCCCCTAGAGGAATTTGTCGGACGTGACGCTTGATACATACGTAAAACGACCGTCCGAATCGAATGCCGCAAACCGCAACTCTCTATCTGCAGCCGTTTAGAAGTTACCGTGTGACAGCGCCATCTGGCGGCGGCACTCGGAACTATTTTCGTAAATTGGCCCCCTAGAGGAATTTGTCGGACGTGACGCTTGATACATACGTAAAACGACCGTCCGAATCGAATGCCGCAAACCGCAACTCTCTATCTGCAGCCGTTTAGAAGTTACCGTGTGACAGCGCCATCTGGCGGCGGCACTCGGAACTATTTTCGTAAATTGGCCCCCTAGAGGAATTTGTCGGACGTGACGCTTGATACATACGTAAAACGACCGTCCGAATCGAATGCCGCAAACCGCAACTCTCTATCTGCAGCCGTTTAGAAGTTACCGTGTGACAGCGCCATCTGGCGGCGGCACTCGGAACTATTTTCGTAAATTGGCCCCCAAGCGGAATTTGTCGGACGTGACGCTTGATACATACGTAAAACGACCGTCCGAATCGAATGCCGCAAACCGCAACTCTCTATCTGCAGCCGTTTAGAAGTTACCGTGTGACAGCGCCATCTGGCGGCGGCACTCGGAACTATTTTCGTAAATTAGACCACTAGAGGAATTTGTCGGACGTGACGCTTGATACATACGTAAAACGACCGTCCGAATCGAATGCCGCAAACCGCAACTCTCTATCTGCAGCCGTTTAGAAGTTACCGTGTGACAGCGCCATCTGGCGGCGGCACTCGGAACTATTTTTGTAAATTGGCCCCGTAGCGGAATTTGTCGGACGTGACGCTTGATACATACGTAAAACGACCGTCCGAATCGAATGCCGCAAACCGCAACTCTCTATCTGCAGCCGTTTAGAAGTTACCGTGTGACAGCGCCATCTGGCGGCGGCACTCGGAACTATTTTTGTAAATTGGCCCCCTAGAGGAATTTGTCGGACGTGACGCTTGATACATACGTAAAACGACCGTCCGAATCGAATGCCGCAAACCGCAACTCTCTATCTGCAGCCGTTTAGAAGTTACCGTGTGACAGCGCCATCTGGCGGCGGCACTCGGAACTATTTTCGTAAATTGGCCCCTAGAGGAATTTGTCGGACGTGACGCTTGATACATACGTAAAACGACCGTCCGAATCGAATGCCGCAAACCGCAACTCTCTATCTGCAGCCGTTTAGAAGTTACCGTGTGACAGCGCCATCTGGCGGCGGCACTCGGAACTATTTTTGTAAATTGGCCCCGTAGCGGAATTTGTCGGACGTGACGCTTGATACATACGTAAAACGACCGTCCGAATCGAATGCCGCAAACCGCAACTCTCTATCTGCAGCCGTTTAGAAGTTACCGTGTGACAGCGCCATCTGGCGGCGGCACTCGGAACTATTTGGTAAATTGGCCCCCTAGCGGAATTTGTCGGACGTGACGCTTGATACATACGTAAAACGACCGTCCGAATCGAATGCCGCAAACCGCAACTCTCTATCTGCAGCCGTTTAGAAGTTACCGTGTGACAGCGCCATCTGGCGGCGGCACTCGGAACTATTTTCGTAAATTGGCCCCCTAGAGGAATTTGTCGGACGTGACGCTTGATACATACGTAAAACGACCGTCCGAATCGAATGCCGCAAACCGCAACTCTCTATCTGCAGCCGTTTAGAAGTTACCGTGTGACAGCGCCATCTGGCGGCGGCACTCGGAACTATTTTCGTAAATTGGCCCCCTAGCGGAATTTGTCGGACGTGACGCTTGATACATACGTAAAACGACCGTCCGAATCGAATGCCGCAAACCGCAACTCTCTATCTGCAGCCGTTTAGAAGTTACCGTGTGACAGCGCCATCTGGCGGCGGCACTCGGAACTATTTTCGTAAATTGGCCCCGTAGCGGAATTTGTCGGACGTGACGCTTGATACATACGTAAAACGACCGTCCGAATCGAATGCCGCAAACCGCAACTCTCTATCTGCAGCCGTTTAGAAGTTACCGTGTGACAGCGCCATCTGGCGGCGGCACTCGGAACTATTTTTGTAAATTGGCCCCTAGAGGAATTTGTCGGACGTGACGCTTGATACATACGTAAAACGACCGTCCGAATCGAATGCCGCAAACCGCAACTCTCTATCTGCAGCCGTTTAGAAGTTACCGTGTGACAGCGCCATCTGGCGGCGGCACTCGGAACTATTTTTGTAAATTGGCCCCTAGAGGAATTTGTCGGACGTGACGCTTGATACATACGTAAAACGACCGTCCGAATCGAATGCCGCAAACCGCAACTCTCTATCTGCAGCCGTTTAGAAGTTACCGTGTGACAGCGCCATCTGGCGGCGGCACTCGGAACTATTTTCGTAAATTGGCCCCCTAGCGGAATTTGTCGGACGTGACGCTTGATACATACGTAAAACGACCGTCCGAATCGAATGCCGCAAACCGCAACTCTCTATCTGCAGCCGTTTAGAAGTTACCGTGTGACAGCGCCATCTGGCGGCGGCACTCGGAACTATTTTCGTAAATTGGCCCCGTAGCGGAATTTGTCGGACGTGACGCTTGATACATACGTAAAACGACCGTCCGAATCGAATGCCGCAAACCGCAACTCTCTATCTGCAGCCGTTTAGAAGTTACCGTGTGACAGCGCCATCTGGCGGCGGCACTCGGAACTATTTTCGTAAATTGGCCCCCTAGAGGAATTTGTCGGACGTGACGCTTGATACATACGTAAAACGACCGTCCGAATCGAATGCCGCAAACCGCAACTCTCTATCTGCAGCCGTTTAGAAGTTACCGTGTGACAGCGCCATCTGGCGGCGGCACTCGGAACTATTTTCGTAAATTGGCCCCCTAGAGGAATTTGTCGGACGTGACGCTTGATACATACGTAAAACGACCGTCCGAATCGAATGCCGCAAACCGCAACTCTCTATCTGCAGCCGTTTAGAAGTTACCGTGTGACAGCGCCATCTGGCGGCGGCACTCGGAACTATTTTCGTAAATTGGCCCCTAGAGGAATTTGTCGGACGTGACGCTTGATACATACGTAAAACGACCGTCCGAATCGAATGCCGCAAACCGCAACTCTCTATCTGCAGCCGTTTAGAAGTTACCGTGTGACAGCGCCATCTGGCGGCGGCACTCGGAACTATTTTCGTAAATTGGCCCCCTAGAGGAATTTGTCGGACGTGACGCTTGATACATACGTAAAACGACCGTCCGAATCGAATGCCGCAAACCGCAACTCTCTATCTGCAGCCGTTTAGAAGTTACCGTGTGACAGCGCCATCTGGCGGCGGCACTCGGAACTATTTTCGTAAATTGGCCCCTAGCGGAATTTGTCGGACGTGACGCTTGATACATACGTAAAACGACCGTCCGAATCGAATGCCGCAAACCGCAACTCTCTATCTGCAGCCGTTTAGAAGTTACCGTGTGACAGCGCCATCTGGCGGCGGCACTCGGAACTATTTTCGTAAATTGGCCCCTAGAGGAATTTGTCGGACGTGACGCTTGATACATACGTAAAACGACCGTCCGAATCGAATGCCGCAAACCGCAACTCTCTATCTGCAGCCGTTTAGAAGTTACCGTGTGACAGCGCCATCTGGCGGCGGCACTCGGAACTATTTTCGTAAAATTGACCCCTAGAGGAATTTGTCGGACGTGACGCTTGATACATACGTAAAACGACCGTCCGAATCGAATGCCGCAAACCGCAACTCTCTATCTGCAGCCGTTTAGAAGTTACCGTGTGACAGCGCCATCTGGCGGCGGCACTCGGAACTATTTTCGTAAATTGGCCCCCTAGAGGAATTTGTCGGACGTGACGCTTGATACATACGTAAAACGACCGTCCGAATCGAATGCCGCAAACCGCAACTCTCTATCTGCAGCCGTTTAGAAGTTACCGTGTGACAGCGCCATCTGGCGGCGGCACTCGGAACTATTTTTGTAAATTGGCCCCTAGAGGAATTTGTCGGACGTGACGCTTGATACATACGTAAAACGACCGTCCGAATCGAATGCCGCAAACCGCAACTCTCTATCTGCAGCCGTTTAGAAGTTACCGTGTGACAGCGCCATCTGGCGGCGGCACTCGGAACTATTTTCGTAAATTGGATACCGAGAGGAATTTGTCGGACGTGACGCTTGATACATACGTAAAACGACCGTCCGAATCGAATGCCGCAAACCGCAACTCTCTATCTGCAGCCGTTTAGAAGTTACCGTGTGACAGCGCCATCTGGCGGCGGCACTCGGAACTATTTTCGTAAATTGGCCCCCTAGAGGAATTTGTCGGACGTGACGCTTGATACATACGTAAAACGACCGTCCGAATCGAATGCCGCAAACCGCAACTCTCTATCTGCAGCCGTTTAGAAGTTACCGTGTGACAGCGCCATCTGGCGGCGGCACTCGGAACTATTTTTGTAAATTGGCCCCGTAGCGGAATTTGTCGGACGTGACGCTTGATACATACGTAAAACGACCGTCCGAATCGAATGCCGCAAACCGCAACTCTCTATCTGCAGCCGTTTAGAAGTTACCGTGTGACAGCGCCATCTGGCGGCGGCACTCGGAACTATTTTTGTAAATTGGCCCCTAGAGGAATTTGTCGGACGTGACGCTTGATACATACGTAAAACGACCGTCCGAATCGAATGCCGCAAACCGCAACTCTCTATCTGCAGCCGTTTAGAAGTTACCGTGTGACAGCGCCATCTGGCGGCGGCACTCGGAACTATTTTCGTAAATTGGCCCCTAGAGGAATTTGTCGGACGTGACGCTTGATACATACGTAAAACGACCGTCCGAATCGAATGCCGCAAACCGCAACTCTCTATCTGCAGCCGTTTAGAAGTTACCGTGTGACAGCGCCATCTGGCGGCGGCACTCGGAACTATCTTCGTAAATTGGCCCCGTAGCGGAATTTGTCGGACGTGACGCTTGATACATACGTAAAACGACCGTCCGAATCGAATGCCGCAAACCGCAACTCTCTATCTGCAGCCGTTTAGAAGTTACCGTGTGACAGCGCCATCTGGCGGCGGCACTCGGAACTATTTTTGTAAATTGGCCCCGTAGCGGAATTTGTCGGACGTGACGCTTGATACATACGTAAAACGACCGTCCGAATCGAATGCCGCAAACCGCAACTCTCTATCTGCAGCCGTTTAGAAGTTACCGTGTGACAGCGCCATCTGGCGGCGGCACTCGGAACTATTTTCGTAAATTGGCCCCTAGAGGAATTTGTCGGACGTGACGCTTGATACATACGTAAAACGACCGTCCGAATCGAATGCCGCAAACCGCAACTCTCTATCTGCAGCCGTTTAGAAGTTACCGTGTGACAGCGCCATCTGGCGGCGGCGGCACTCGGAACTATTTTTGTAAATTGGCCCCCTAGAGGAATTTGTCGGACGTGACGCTTGATACATACGTAAAACGACCGTCCGAATCGAATGCCGCAAACCGCAACTCTCTATCTGCAGCCGTTTAGAAGTTACCGTGTGACAGCGCCATCTGGCGGCGGCACTCGGAACTATTTTTCGTAAATTGGCCCCTAGAGGAATTTGTCGGACGTGACGCTTGATACATACGTAAAACGACCGTCCGAATCGAATGCCGCAAACCGCAACTCTCTATCTGCAGCCGTTTAGAAGTTACCGTGTGACAGCGCCATCTGGCGGCGGCACTCGGAACTATTTTCGTAAATTGGCCCCCTAGAGGAATTTGTCGGACGTGACGCTTGATACATACGTAAAACGACCGTCCGAATCGAATGCCGCAAACCGCAACTCTCTATCTGCAGCCGTTTAGAAGTTACCGTGTGACAGCGCCATCTGGCGGCGGCACTCGGAACTATTTTCGTAAATTGGCCCCCTAGCGGAATTTGTCGGACGTGACGCTTGATACATACGTAAAACGACCGTCCGAATCGAATGCCGCAAACCGCAACTCTCTATCTGCAGCCGTTTAGAAGTTACCGTGTGACAGCGCCATCTGGCGGCGGCACTCGGAACTATTTTTGTAAATTGGCCCCTAGAGGAATTTGTCGGACGTGACGCTTGATACATACGTAAAACGACCGTCCGAATCGAATGCCGCAAACCGCAACTCTCTATCTGCAGCCGTTTAGAAGTTACCGTGTGACAGCGCCATCTGGCGGCGGCACTCGGAACTATTTTCGTAAATTGGCCCCCTAGAGGAATTTGTCGGACGTGACGCTTGATACATACGTAAAACGACCGTCCGAATCGAATGCCGCAAACCGCAACTCTCTATCTGCAGCCGTTTAGAAGTTACCGTGTGACAGCGCCATCTGGCGGCGGCACTCGGAACTATTTTTGTAAATTGGCCCCCTAGAGGAATTTGTCGGACGTGACGCTTGATACATACGTAAAACGACCGTCCGAATCGAATGCCGCAAACCGCAACTCTCTATCTGCAGCCGTTTAGAAGTTACCGTGTGACAGCGCCATCTGGCGGCGGCACTCGGAACTATTTTTGTAAATTGCCCCCATAGCGTAATTTTTCGGACGTGACGCTTGATACATACGTAAAACGACCGTCCGAATCGAATGCCGCAAACCGCAACTCTCTATCTGCAGCCGTTTAGAAGTTACCGTGTGACAGCGCCATCTGGCGGCGGCATTCGGAACTATTTTCGTAAATTGGCCCCTAGAGGAATTTGTCGGACGTGACGCTTGATACATACGTAAAACGACCGTCCGAATCGAATGCCGCAAACCGCAACTCTCTATCTGCAGCCGTTTAGAAGTTACCGTGTGACAGCGCCATCTGGCGGCGGCACTCGGACCTATTTTCGTAAATTGGCCCCTAGCGGAATTTGTCGGACGTGACGCTTCATATATACGTAAAACGACCGTCCGAATCGAATGCCGCAAACCGCAACTCTCTATCTGCAGCCGTTTAGAAGTTACCGTGTGACAGCGCCATCTGGCGGCGGCACTCGGAACTATTTTTTTAATTTGGCCCGTTCGAGGAATTTGTCGGACGTGACGCTTGATACATACGTAAAACGACCGTCCGAATCGAATGCCGCAAACCGCAACTCTCTATCTGCAGCCGTTTAGAAGTTACCGTGTGACAGCGCCATCTGGCGGCGGCACTCGGAACTATTTTCGTAAATTGGCCCCGTAGCGGAATTTGTCGGACGTGACGCTTGATACATACGTAAAACGACCGTCCGAATCGAATGCCGCAAACCGCAACTCTCTATCTGCAGCCGTTTAGAAGTTACCGTGTGACAGCGCCATCTGGCGGCGGCACTCGGAACTATTTTCGTAAATTGGCCCCCTAGAGGAATTTGTCGGACGTGACGCTTGATACATACGTAAAACGACCGTCCGAATCGAATGCCGCAAACCGCAACTCTCTATCTGCAGCCGTTTAGAAGTTACCGTGTGACAGCGCCATCTGGCGGCGGCACTCGGAACTATTTTCGTAAATTGGCCCCGTAGCGGAATTTGTCGGACGTGACGCTTGATACATACGTAAAACGACCGTCCGAATCGAATGCCGCAAACCGCAACTCTCTATCTGCAGCCGTTTAGAAGTTACCGTGTGACAGCGCCATCTGGCGGCGGCACTCGGAACTATTTTTGTAAATTGGCCCCGTAGCGGAATTTGTCGGACGTGACGCTTGATACATACGTAAAACGACCGTCCGAATCGAATGCCGCAAACCGCAACTCTCTATCTGCAGCCGTTTAGAAGTTACCGTGTGACAGCGCCATCTGGCGGCGGCACTCGGAACTATTTTCGTAAATTGGCCCCCAAGCGGAATTTGTCGGACGTGACGCTTGATACGTACGTAAAACGACCGTCCGAATCGAATGCCGCAAACCGCAACTCTCTATCTGCAGCCGTTTAGAAGTTACCGTGTGACAGCGCCATCTGGCGGCGGCACTCGGAACTATCTTCGTAAATTCACCCTTAGCCGAATTTGTCGGACGTGACGCTTGATACATACGTAAAACGACCGTCCGAATCGAATGCCGCAAACCGCAACTCTCTATCTGCAGCCGTTTAGAAGTTACCGTGTGACAGCGCCATCTGGCGGCGGCACTCGGAACTATGTTGGTAATTAGGCCCCTAAGAGGAATGAGTCGGACGTGACGCTTGATACATACGTAAAACGACCGTCCGAATCGAATGCCGCAAACCGCAACTCTCTATCTGCAGCCGTTTAGAAGTTACCGTGTGACAGCGCCATCTGGCGGCGGCACTCGGAACTATTTTTGTAAATTGGCCCCGTAGCGGAATTTGTCGGACGTGACGCTTGATACATACGTAAAACGACCGTCCGAATCGAATGCCGCAAACCGCAACTCTCTATCTGCAGCCGTTTAGAAGTTACCGTGTGACAGCGCCATCTGGCGGCGGCACTCGGAACTATCTTCGTAAATTGGCCCCCAAGCGGAATTTGTCGGACGTGACGCTTGATACATACGTAAAACGACCGTCCGAATCGAATGCCGCAAACCGCAACTCTCTATCTGCAGCCGTTTAGAAGTTACCGTGTGACAGCGCCATCTGGCGGCGGCACTCGGAACTATTTTCGTAAATTGGCCCCCAAGCGGAATTTGTCGGACGTGACGCTTGATACGTACGTAAAACGACCGTCCGAATCGAATGCCGCAAACCGCAACTCTCTATCTGCAGCCGTTTAGAAGTTACCGTGTGACAGCGCCATCTGGCGGCGGCACTCGGAACTATTTTTGTAAATTGGCCCCGTAGCGGAATTTGTCGGACGTGACGCTTGATACATACGTAAAACGACCGTCCGAATCGAATGCCGCAAACCGCAACTCTCTATCTGCAGCCGTTTAGAAGTTACCGTGTGACAGCGCCATCTGGCGGCGGCACTCGGAACTATCTTCGTAAATTGGCCCCGTAGCGGAATTTGTCGGACGTGACGCTTGATACATACGTAAAACGACCGTCCGAATCGAATGCCGCAAACCGCAACTCTCTATCTGCAGCCGTTTAGAAGTTACCGTGTGACAGCGCCATCTGGCGGCGGCACTCGGAACTATTTTTGTAAATTGGCTTCCTAGAGGACTATGTCGTACGTGACGCTTGATACATACGTAAAACGACCGTCCGAATCGAATGCCGCAAACCGCAACTCTCTATCTGCAGCCGTTTAGAAGTTACCGTGTGACAGCGCCATCTGGCGGCGGCACTCGGAACTATTTTCGTAAATTGGCCCCCAAGCGGAATTTGTCGGACGTGACGCTTGATACATACGTAAAACGACCGTCCGAATCGAATGCCGCAAACCGCAACTCTCTATCTGCAGCCGTTTAGAAGTTACCGTGTGACAGCGCCATCTGGCGGCGGCACTCGGAACTATTTTTGTAAATTGGCCCCGTAGCGGAATTTGTCGGACGTGACGCTTGATACATACGTAAAACGACCGTCCGAATCGAATGCCGCAAACCGCAACTCTCTATCTGCAGCCGTTTAGAAGTTACCGTGTGACAGCGCCATCTGGCGGCGGCACTCGGAACTATTTTCGTAAATTGGCCCCCTAGAGGAATTTGTCGGACGTGACGCTTGATACATACGTAAAACGACCGTCCGAATCGAATGCCGCAAACCGCAACTCTCTATCTGCAGCCGTTTAGAAGTTACCGTGTGACAGCGCCATCTGGCGGCGGCACTCGGAACTATTTTCGTAAATTGGCCCCCTAGAGGAATTTGTCGGACGTGACGCTTGATACATACGTAAAACGACCGTCCGAATCGAATGCCGCAAACCGCAACTCTCTATCTGCAGCCGTTTAGAAGTTACCGTGTGACAGCGCCATCTGGCGGCGGCACTCGGAACTATTTTCGTAAATTGGCCCCGTAGCGGAATTTGTCGGACGTGACGCTTGATACATACGTAAAACGACCGTCCGAATCGAATGCCGCAAACCGCAACTCTCTATCTGCAGCCGTTTAGAAGTTACCGTGTGACAGCGCCATCTGGCGGCGGCACTCGGAACTATTTTTGTAAATTGGCCCCCTAGCGGAATTTGTCGGACGTGACGCTTGATACATACGTAAAACGACCGTCCGAATCGAATGCCGCAAACCGCAACTCTCTATCTGCAGCCGTTTAGAAGTTACCGTGTGACAGCGCCATCTGGCGGCGGCACTCGGAACTATTTTCGTAAATTGGCCCCCTAGAGGAATTTGTCGGACGTGACGCTTGATACATACGTAAAACGACCGTCCGAATCGAATGCCGCAAACCGCAACTCTCTATCTGCAGCCGTTTAGAAGTTACCGTGTGACAGCGCCATCTGGCGGCGGCACTCGGAACTATCTTCGTAAATTGGCCCCGTAGCGGAATTTGTCGGACGTGACGCTTGATACATACGTAAAACGACCGTCCGAATCGAATGCCGCAAACCGCAACTCTCTATCTGCAGCCGTTTAGAAGTTACCGTGTGACAGCGCCATCTGGCGGCGGCACTCGGAACTATTTTCGTAAATTGGCCCCCTAGAGGAATTTGTCGGACGTGACGCTTGATACATACGTAAAACGACCGTCCGAATCGAATGCCGCAAACCGCAACTCTCTATCTGCAGCCGTTTAGAAGTTACCGTGTGACAGCGCCATCTGGCGGCGGCACTCGGAACTATTTTTGTAAATTGGCCCCGTAGCGGAATTTGTCGGACGTGACGCTTGATACATACGTAAAACGACCGTCCGAATCGAATGCCGCAAACCGCAACTCTCTATCTGCAGCCGTTTAGAAGTTACCGTGTGACAGCGCCATCTGGCGGCGGCACTCGGAACTATTTTTGTAAATTGGCCCCCTAGAGGAATTTGTCGGACGTGACGCTTGATACATACGTAAAACGACCGTCCGAATCGAATGCCGCAAACCGCAACTCTCTATCTGCAGCCGTTTAGAAGTTACCGTGTGACAGCGCCATCTGGCGGCGGCACTCGGAACTATTTTCGTAAATTGGCCCCCAAGCGGAATTTGTCGGACGTGACGCTTGATACATACGTAAAACGACCGTCCGAATCGAATGCCGCAAACCGCAACTCTCTATCTGCAGCCGTTTAGAAGTTACCGTGTGACAGCGCCATCTGGCGGCGGCACTCGGAACTATTTTCGTAAATTGGCCCCCTAGAGGAATTTGTCGGACGTGACGCTTGATACATACGTAAAACGACCGTCCGAATCGAATGCCGCAAACCGCAACTCTCTATCTGCAGCCGTTTAGAAGTTACCGTGTGACAGCGCCATCTGGCGGCGGCACTCGGAACTATTTTCGTAAATTGGCCCCCTAGCGGAATTTGTCGGACGTGACGCTTGATACATACGTAAAACGACCGTCCGAATCGAATGCCGCAAACCGCAACTCTCTATCTGCAGCCGTTTAGAAGTTACCGTGTGACAGCGCCATCTGGCGGCGGCACTCGGAACTATTTTCGTAAATTGGCCCCCTAGAGGAATTTGTCGGACGTGACGCTTGATACATACGTAAAACGACCGTCCGAATCGAATGCCGCAAACCGCAACTCTCTATCTGCAGCCGTTTAGAAGTTACCGTGTGACAGCGCCATCTGGCGGCGGCACTCGGAACTATTTTCGTAAATTGGCCCCGTAGCGGAATTTGTCGGACGTGACGCTTGATACATACGTAAAACGACCGTCCGAATCGAATGCCGCAAACCGCAACTCTCTATCTGCAGCCGTTTAGAAGTTACCGTGTGACAGCGCCATCTGGCGGCGGCACTCGGAACTATTTTCGTAAATTGGCCCCCTAGAGGAATTTGTCGGACGTGACGCTTGATACATACGTAAAACGACCGTCCGAATCGAATGCCGCAAACCGCAACTCTCTATCTGCAGCCGTTTAGAAGTTACCGTGTGACAGCGCCATCTGGCGGCGGCACTCGGAACTATTTTCGTAAATTGGCCCCAAGCGGAATTTGTCGGACGTGACGCTTGATACATACGTAAAACGACCGTCCGAATCGAATGCCGCAAACCGCAACTCTCTATCTGCAGCCGTTTAGAAGTTACCGTGTGACAGCGCCATCTGGCGGCGGCACTCGGAACTATTTTCGTAAATTGGCCCCCAAGCGGAATTTGTCGGACGTGACGCTTGATACATACGTAAAACGACCGTCCGAATCGAATGCCGCAAACCGCAACTCTCTATCTGCAGCCGTTTAGAAGTTACCGTGTGACAGCGCCATCTGGCGGCGGCACTCGGAACTATTTTTGTAAATTGGCCCCTAGAGGAATTTGTCGGACGTGACGCTTGATACATACGTAAAACGACCGTCCGAATCGAATGCCGCAAACCGCAACTCTCTATCTGCAGCCGTTTAGAAGTTACCGTGTGACAGCGCCATCTGGCGGCGGCACTCGGAACTTTTTTGTAAATTGGCCCCCTAGAGGAATTTGTCGGACGTGACGCTTGATACATACGTAAAACGACCGTCCGAATCGAATGCCGCAAACCGCAACTCTCTATCTGCAGCCGTTTAGAAGTTACCGTGTGACAGCGCCATCTGGCGGCGGCACTCGGAACTATTTTCGTAAATTGGCCCCCTAGCGGAATTTGTCGGACGTGACGCTTGATACATACGTAAAACGACCGTCCGAATCGAATGCCGCAAACCGCAACTCTCTATCTGCAGCCGTTTAGAAGTTACCGTGTGACAGCGCCATCTGGCGGCGGCACTCGGAACTATTTTCGTAAATTGGCCCCCTAGAGGAATTTGTCGGACGTGACGCTTGATACATACGTAAAACGACCGTCCGAATCGAATGCCGCAAACCGCAACTCTCTATCTGCAGCCGTTTAGAAGTTACCGTGTGACAGCGCCATCTGGCGGCGGCACTCGGAACTATTTTCGTAAATTGGCCCCGTAGCGGAATTTGTCGGACGTGACGCTTGATACATACGTAAAACGACCGTCCGAATCGAATGCCGCAAACCGCAACTCTCTATCTGCAGCCGTTTAGAAGTTACCGTGTGACAGCGCCATCTGGCGGCGGCACTCGGAACTATTTTCGTAAATTGGCCCCCTAGAGGAATTTGTCGGACGTGACGCTTGATACATACGTAAAACGACCGTCCGAATCGAATGCCGCAAACCGCAACTCTCTATCTGCAGCCGTTTAGAAGTTACCGTGTGACAGCGCCATCTGGCGGCGGCACTCGGAACTATTTTCGTAAATTGGCCCCTAGAGGAATTTGTCGGACGTGACGCTTGATACATACGTAAAACGACCGTCCGAATCGAATGCCGCAAACCGCAACTCTCTATCTGCAGCCGTTTAGAAGTTACCGTGTGACAGCGCCATCTGGCGGCGGCACTCGGAACTATCTTCGTAAATTGGCCCCGTAGCGGAATTTGTCGGACGTGACGCTTGATACATACGTAAAACGACCGTCCGAATCGAATGCCGCAAACCGCAACTCTCTATCTGCAGCCGTTTAGAAGTTACCGTGTGACAGCGCCATCTGGCGGCGGCACTCGGAACTATCTTCGTAAATTGGCCCCGTAGCGGAATTTGTCGGACGTGACGCTTGATACATACGTAAAACGACCGTCCGAATCGAATGCCGCAAACCGCAACTCTCTATCTGCAGCCGTTTAGAAGTTACCGTGTGACAGCGCCATCTGGCGGCGGCACTCGGAACTATTTTCGTAAATTGGCCCCTAGAGGAATTTGTCGGACGTGACGCTTGATACATACGTAAAACGACCGTCCGAATCGAATGCCGCAAACCGCAACTCTCTATCTGCAGCCGTTTAGAAGTTACCGTGTGACAGCGCCATCTGGCGGCGGCACTCGGAACTATCTTCGTAAATTGGCCCCGTAGCGGAATTTGTCGGACGTGACGCTTGATACATACGTAAAACGACCGTCCGAATCGAATGCCGCAAACCGCAACTCTCTATCTGCAGCCGTTTAGAAGTTACCGTGTGACAGCGCCATCTGGCGGCGGCACTCGGAACTATTTTTGTAAATTGGCCCCGTAGCGGAATTTGTCGGACGTGACGCTTGATACATACGTAAAACGACCGTCCGAATCGAATGCCGCAAACCGCAACTCTCTATCTGCAGCCGTTTAGAAGTTACCGTGTGACAGCGCCATCTGGCGGCGGCACTCGGAACTATTTTCGTAAATTGGCCCCTAGAGGAATTTGTCGGACGTGACGCTTGATACATACGTAAAACGACCGTCCGAATCGAATGCCGCAAACCGCAACTCTCTATCTGCAGCCGTTTAGAAGTTACCGTGTGACAGCGCCATCTGGCGGCGGCACTCGGAACTATTTTCGTAAATTGGCCCCTAGAGGAATTTGTCGGACGTGACGCTTGATACATACGTAAAACGACCGTCCGAATCGAATGCCGCAAACCGCAACTCTCTATCTGCAGCCGTTTAGAAGTTACCGTGTGACAGCGCCATCTGGCGGCGGCACTCGGAACTATTTTCGTAAATTGGCCCCTAGAGGAATTTGTCGGACGTGACGCTTGATACATACGTAAAACGACCGTCCGAATCGAATGCCGCAAACCGCAACTCTCTATCTGCAGCCGTTTAGAAGTTACCGTGTGACAGCGCCATCTGGCGGCGGCACTCGGAACTATTTTCGTAAATTGGCACCCAACCGCACATGTTCGGACGTGACGCTTGATACATACGTAAAACGACCGTCCGAATCGAATGCCGCAAACCGCAACTCTCTATCTGCAGCCGTTTAGAAGTTACCGTGTGACAGCGCCATCTGGCGGCGGCACTCGGAACTATATTACTCAATAGGCCCCGTAGCGGAATTTGTCGGACGTGACGCTTGATACATACGTAAAACGACCGTCCGAATCGAATGCCGCAAACCGCAACTCTCTATCTGCAGCCGTTTAGAAGTTACCGTGTGACAGCGCCATCTGGCGGCGGCACTCGGAACTATTTTCGTAAATTGGCCCCGTAGCGGAATTTGTCGGACGTGACGCTTGATACATACGTAAAACGACCGTCCGAATCGAATGCCGCAAACCGCAACTCTCTATCTGCAGCCGTTTAGAAGTTACCGTGTGACAGCGCCATCTGGCGGCGGCACTCGGAACTATTTCTCTAAATTGGCCCCCTAGAGGAATTTGTCGGACGTGACGCTTGATACATACGTAAAACGACCGTCCGAATCGAATGCCGCAAACCGCAACTCTCTATCTGCAGCCGTTTAGAAGTTACCGTGTGACAGCGCCATCTGGCGGCGGCACTCGGAACTATTTTCGTAAATTGGCCCCTAGAGGAATTTGTCGGACGTGACGCTTGATACATACGTAAAACGACCGTCCGAATCGAATGCCGCAAACCGCAACTCTCTATCTGCAGCCGTTTAGAAGTTACCGTGTGACAGCGCCATCTGGCGGCGGCACTCGGAACTATTTTCGTAAATTGGCCCCCTAGAGGAATTTGTCGGACGTGACGCTTGATACATACGTAAAACGACCGTCCGAATCGAATGCCGCAAACCGCAACTCTCTATCTGCAGCCGTTTAGAAGTTACCGTGTGACAGCGCCATCTGGCGGCGGCACTCGGAACTATTTTCGTAAATTGGCCCCTAGAGGAATTTGTCGGACGTGACGCTTGATACATACGTAAAACGACCGTCCGAATCGAATGCCGCAAACCGCAACTCTCTATCTGCAGCCGTTTAGAAGTTACCGTGTGACAGCGCCATCTGGCGGCGGCACTCGGAACTATTTTCGTAAATTGGCCCCCTAGAGGAATTTGTCGGACGTGACGCTTGATACATACGTAAAACGACCGTCCGAATCGAATGCCGCAAACCGCAACTCTCTATCTGCAGCCGTTTAGAAGTTACCGTGTGACAGCGCCATCTGGCGGCGGCACTCGGAACTATTTTCGTAAATTGGCCCCCTAGCGGAATTTGTCGGACGTGACGCTTGATACATACGTAAAACGACCGTCCGAATCGAATGCCGCAAACCGCAACTCTCTATCTGCAGCCGTTTAGAAGTTACCGTGTGACAGCGCCATCTGGCGGCGGCACTCGGAACTATTTTCGTAAATTGGCCCCGTAGCGGAATTTGTCGGACGTGACGCTTGATACATACGTAAAACGACCGTCCGAATCGAATGCCGCAAACCGCAACTCTCTATCTGCAGCCGTTTAGAAGTTACCGTGTGACAGCGCCATCTGGCGGCGGCACTCGGAACTATTTTCGTAAATTGGCCCCTAGAGGAATTTGTCGGACGTGACGCTTGATACATACGTAAAACGACCGTCCGAATCGAATGCCGCAAACCGCAACTATATCTGCAGCCGTTTAGAAGTTACCGTGTGACAGCGCTCATCTGCGGCGGCAGAAGTTACCGTGTGAGCGCCATCTATTTTTCGTAAATTGGCCCCGTAGCGGAATTTGTCGGACGTGACGCTTGATACATACGTAAAACGACCGTCCGAATCGAATGCCGCAAACCGCAACTCTCTATCTGCAGCCGTTTAGAAGTTACCGTGTGACAGCGCCATCTGGCGGCGGCACTCGGAACTATTTTCGTAAATTGGCCCCCTAGAGGAATTTGTCGGACGTGACGCTTGATACATACGTAAAACGACCGTCCGAATCGAATGCCGCAAACCGCAACTCTCTATCTGCAGCCGTTTAGAAGTTACCGTGTGACAGCGCCATCTGGCGGCGGCACTCGGAACTATTTTCGTAAATTGGCCCCGTAGCGGAATTTGTCGGACGTGACGCTTGATACATACGTAAAACGACCGTCCGAATCGAATGCCGCAAACCGCAACTCTCTATCTGCAGCCGTTTAGAAGTTACCGTGTGACAGCGCCATCTGGCGGCGGCACTCGGAACTATTTTCGTAAATTGGCCCCAAGCGGAATTTGTCGGACGTGACGCTTGATACATACGTAAAACGACCGTCCGAATCGAATGCCGCAAACCGCAACTCTCTATCTGCAGCCGTTTAGAAGTTACCGTGTGACAGCGCCATCTGGCGGCGGCACTCGGAACTATTTTCGTAAATTGGCCCCTAGAGGAATTTGTCGGACGTGACGCTTGATACATACGTAAAACGACCGTCCGAATCGAATGCCGCAAACCGCAACTCTCTATCTGCAGCCGTTTAGAAGTTACCGTGTGACAGCGCCATCTGGCGGCGGCACTCGGAACTATTTTTGTAAATTGGCCCCCTAGAGGAATTTGTCGGACGTGACGCTTGATACATACGTAAAACGACCGTCCGAATCGAATGCCGCAAACCGCAACTCTCTATCTGCAGCCGTTTAGAAGTTACCGTGTGACAGCGCCATCTGGCGGCGGCACTCGGAACTATCTTCGTAAATTGGCTCCGTAGCGGAATTTGTCGGACGTGACGCTTGATACATACGTAAAACGACCGTCCGAATCGAATGCCGCAAACCGCAACTCTCTATCTGCAGCCGTTTAGAAGTTACCGTGTGACAGCGCCATCTGGCGGCGGCACTCGGAACTATCTTCGTAAATTGGCCCCGTAGCGGAATTTGTCGGACGTGACGCTTGATACATACGTAAAACGACCGTCCGAATCGAATGCCGCAAACCGCAACTCTCTATCTGCAGCCGTTTAGAAGTTACCGTGTGACAGCGCCATCTGGCGGCGGCACTCGGAACTATTTTTGTAAATTGGCAACCTAGAGGAATTTGTCGGACGTGACGCTTGATACATACGTAAAACGACCGTCCGAATCGAATGCCGCAAACCGCAACTCTCTATCTGCAGCCGTTTAGAAGTTACCGTGTGACAGCGCCATCTGGCGGCGGCACTCGGAACTATTTTCGTAAATTGGCTTCCTAGAGGAATTTGTCGGACGTGACGCTTGATACATACGTAAAACGACCGTCCGAATCGAATGCCGCAAACCGCAACTCTCTATCTGCAGCCGTTTAGAAGTTACCGTGTGACAGCGCCATCTGGCGGCGGCACTCGGAACTATTTTCGTAAATTGGCCCCCAAGCGGAATTTGTCGGACGTGACGCTTGATACGTACGTTAAACGACCGTCCGAATCGAATGCCGCAAACCGCAACTCTCTATCTGCAGCCGTTTAGAAGTTACCGTGTGACAGCGCCATCTGGCGGCGGCACTCGGAACTATTTTTGTAAATTGGCCCCGTAGCGGAATTTGTCGGACGTGACGCTTGATACATACGTAAAACGACCGTCCGAATCGAATGCCGCAAACCGCAACTCTCTATCTGCAGCCGTTTAGAAGTTACCGTGTGACAGCGCCATCTGGCGGCGGCACTCGGAACTATTTTCGTAAATTGGCCCCCCTAGAGGAATTTGTCGGACGTGACGCTTGATACATACGTAAAACGACCGTCCGAATCGAATGCCGCAAACCGCAACTCTCTATCTGCAGCCGTTTAGAAGTTACCGTGTGACAGCGCCATCTGGCGGCGGCACTCGGAACTATTTTCGTAAATTGGCCCCCTAGAGGAATTTGTCGGACGTGACGCTTGATACATACGTAAAACGACCGTCCGAATCGAATGCCGCAAACCGCAACTCTCTATCTGCAGCCGTTTAGAAGTTACCGTGTGACAGCGCCATCTGGCGGCGGCACT
The DNA here is from genome assembly GCA_029203775.1 of Neoneuromus ignobilis. Classification (NCBI taxonomy): domain Eukaryota; kingdom Metazoa; phylum Arthropoda; class Insecta; order Megaloptera; family Corydalidae; genus Neoneuromus; species Neoneuromus ignobilis. The sequence goes on from CP092093.1 coordinate 33,729,607, forward strand.
CGGAACTATTTTTGTAAATTGGCCCCGTAGCGGAATTTGTCGGACGTGACGCTTGATACATACGTAAAACGACCGTCCGAATCGAATGCCGCAAACCGCAACTCTCTATCTGCAGCCGTTTAGAAGTTACCGTGTGACAGCGCCATCTGGCGGCGGCACTCGGAACTATTTTTGTAAATTGGCCCCTAGAGGAATTTGTCGGACGTGACGCTTGATACATACGTAAAACGACCGTCCGAATCGAATGCCGCAAACCGCAACTCTCTATCTGCAGCCGTTTAGAAGTTACCGTGTGACAGCGCCATCTGGCGGCGGCACTCGGAACTATTTTCGTAAATTGGCCCCCTAGAGGAATTTGTCGGACGTGACGCTTGATACATACGTAAAACGACCGTCCGAATCGAATGCCGCAAACCGCAACTCTCTATCTGCAGCCGTTTAGAAGTTACCGTGTGACAGCGCCATCTGGCGGCGGCACTCGGAACTATTTTTGTAAATTGGCCGCTCTTCCGATCTTGTCGGACGTGACGCTTGATACATACGTAAAACGACCGTCCGAATCGAATGCCGCAAACCGCAACTCTCTATCTGCAGCCGTTTAGAAGTTACCGTGTGACAGCGCCATCTGGCGGCGGCACTCGGAACTATTTTCGTAAATTGGCCCCGTAGCGGAATTTGTCGGACGTGACGCTTGATACATACGTAAAACGACCGTCCGAATCGAATGCCGCAAACCGCAACTCTCTATCTGCAGCCGTTTAGAAGTTACCGTGTGACAGCGCCATCTGGCGGCGGCACTCGGAACTATTTTCGTAAATTGGCCCCCTAGAGGAATTTGTCGGACGTGACGCTTGATACATACGTAAAACGACCGTCCGAATCGAATGCCGCAAACCGCAACTCTCTATCTGCAGCCGTTTAGAAGTTACCGTGTGACAGCGCCATCTGGCGGCGGCACTCGGAACTATTTTTGTAAATTGGCCCCGTAGCGGAATTTGTCGGACGTGACGCTTGATACATACGTAAAACGACCGTCCGAATCGAATGCCGCAAACCGCAACTCTCTATCTGCAGCCGTTTAGAAGTTACCGTGTGACAGCGCCATCTGGCGGCGGCACTCGGAACTATCTTCGTAAATTGGCCCCGTAGCGGAATTTGTCGGACGTGACGCTTGATACATACGTAAAACGACCGTCCGAATCGAATGCCGCAAACCGCAACTCTCTATCTGCAGCCGTTTAGAAGTTACCGTGTGACAGCGCCATCTGGCGGCGGCACTCGGAACTATCTTCGTAAATTGGCTCCGTAGCGGAATTTGTCGGACGTGACGCTTGATACATACGTAAAACGACCGTCCGAATCGAATGCCGCAAACCGCAACTCTCTATCTGCAGCCGTTTAGAAGTTACCGTGTGACAGCGCCATCTGGCGGCGGCACTCGGAACTATTTTTGTAAATTGGCCCCGTAGCGGAATTTGTCGGACGTGACGCTTGATACATACGTAAAACGACCGTCCGAATCGAATGCCGCAAACCGCAACTCTCTATCTGCAGCCGTTTAGAAGTTACCGTGTGACAGCGCCATCTGGCGGCGGCACTCGGAACTATTTTTGTAAATTGGCCCCCTAGAGGAATTTGTCGGACGTGACGCTTGATACATACGTAAAACGACCGTCCGAATCGAATGCCGCAAACCGCAACTCTCTATCTGCAGCCGTTTAGAAGTTACCGTGTGTGGGCGGCATCTGGCGGCGGCACTCGGAACTATTTTCGTAAATTGGCCCCCTAGAGGAATTTGTCGGACGTGACGCTTGATACATACGTAAAACGACCGTCCGAATCGAATGCCGCAAACCGCAACTCTCTATCTGCAGCCGTTTAGAAGTTACCGTGTGACAGCGCCATCTGGCGGCGGCACTCGGAACTATTTTCGTAACTTTGCGCCCTAGAGGAATTTGTCGGACGTGACGCTTGATACATACGTAAAACGACCGTCCGAATCGAATGCCGCAAACCGCAACTCTCTATCTGCAGCCGTTTAGAAGTTACCGTGTGACAGCGCCATCTGGCGGCGGCACTCGGAACTATTTTTGTAAATTGGCCCCGTAGCGGAATTTGTCGGACGTGACGCTTGATACATACGTAAAACGACCGTCCGAATCGAATGCCGCAAACCGCAACTCTCTATCTGCAGCCGTTTAGAAGTTACCGTGTGACAGCGCCATCTGGCGGCGGCACTCGGAACTATATTCGTAAATTGGCCCCAAGCGGAATTTGTCGGACGTGACGCTTGATACATACGTAAAACGACCGTCCGAATCGAATGCCGCAAACCGCAACTCTCTATCTGCAGCCGTTTAGAAGTTACCGTGTGACAGCGCCATCTGGCGGCGGCACTCGGAACTATCTTCGTAAATTGGCCCCGTAGCGGAATTTGTCGGACGTGACGCTTGATACATACGTAAAACGACCGTCCGAATCGAATGCCGCAAACCGCAACTCTCTATCTGCAGCCGTTTAGAAGTTACCGTGTGACAGCGCCATCTGGCGGCGGCACTCGGAACTATCTTCGTAAATTGGCCCCGTAGCGGAATTTGTCGGACGTGACGCTTGATACATACGTAAAACGACCGTCCGAATCGAATGCCGCAAACCGCAACTCTCTATCTGCAGCCGTTTAGAAGTTACCGTGTGACAGCGCCATCTGGCGGCGGCACTCGGAACTATTTTCGTAAATTGGCCCCTAGCGGAATTTGTCGGACGTGACGCTTGATACATACGTAAAACGACCGTCCGAATCGAATGCCGCAAACCGCAACTCTCTATCTGCAGCCGTTTAGAAGTTACCGTGTGACAGCGCCATCTGGCGGCGGCACTCGGAACTATTTTCGTAAATTGGCCCCCTAGCGGAATTTGTCGGACGTGACGCTTGATACATACGTAAAACGACCGTCCGAATCGAATGCCGCAAACCGCAACTCTCTATCTGCAGCCGTTTAGAAGTTACCGTGTGACAGCGCCATCTGGCGGCGGCACTCGGAACTATTTTTGTAAATTGGCCCCCTAGAGGAATTTGTCGGACGTGACGCTTGATACATACGTAAAACGACCGTCCGAATCGAATGCCGCAAACCGCAACTCTCTATCTGCAGCCGTTTAGAAGTTACCGTGTGACAGCGCCATCTGGCGGCGGCACTCGGAACTATTTTCGTAAATTGGCCCCCAAGCGGAATTTGTCGGACGTGACGCTTGATACATACGTAAAACGACCGTCCGAATCGAATGCCGCAAACCGCAACTCTCTATCTGCAGCCGTTTAGAAGTTACCGTGTGACAGCGCCATCTGGCGGCGGCACTCGGAACTATCTTCGTAAATTGGCCCCGTAGCGGAATTTGTCGGACGTGACGCTTGATACATACGTAAAACGACCGTCCGAATCGAATGCCGCAAACCGCAACTCTCTATCTGCAGCCGTTTAGAAGTTACCGTGTGACAGCGCCATCTGGCGGCGGCACTCGGAACTATTTTTGTAAATTGGCCCCCTAGCGGAATTTGTCGGACGTGACGCTTGATACATACGTAAAACGACCGTCCGAATCGAATGCCGCAAACCGCAACTCTCTATCTGCAGCCGTTTAGAAGTTACCGTGTGACAGCGCCATCTGGCGGCGGCACTCGGAACTATTTTTGTAAATTGGCCCCGTAGCGGAATTTGTCGGACGTGACGCTTGATACATACGTAAAACGACCGTCCGAATCGAATGCCGCAAACCGCAACTCTCTATCTGCAGCCGTTTAGAAGTTACCGTGTGACAGCGCCATCTGGCGGCGGCACTCGGAACTATTTTCGTAAATTGGCCCCGTAGCGGAATTTGTCGGACGTGACGCTTGATACATACGTAAAACGACCGTCCGAATCGAATGCCGCAAACCGCAACTCTCTATCTGCAGCCGTTTAGAAGTTACCGTGTGACAGCGCCATCTGGCGGCGGCACTCGGAACTATTTTCGTAAATTGGCCCCCTAGAGGAATTTGTCGGACGTGACGCTTGATACATACGTAAAACGACCGTCCGAATCGAATGCCGCAAACCGCAACTCTCTATCTGCAGCCGTTTAGAAGTTACCGTGTGACAGCGCCATCTGGCGGCGGCACTCGGAACTATTTTCGTAAATTGGCCCCCTAGCGGAATTTGTCGGACGTGACGCTTGATACATACGTAAAACGACCGTCCGAATCGAATGCCGCAAACCGCAACTCTCTATCTGCAGCCGTTTAGAAGTTACCGTGTGACAGCGCCATCTGGCGGCGGCACTCGGAACTATCTTCGTAAATTGGCCCCGTAGCGGAATTTGTCGGACGTGACGCTTGATACATACGTAAAACGACCGTCCGAATCGAATGCCGCAAACCGCAACTCTCTATCTGCAGCCGTTTAGAAGTTACCGTGTGACAGCGCCATCTGGCGGCGGCACTCGGAACTATCTTCGTAAATTGGCCCCGTAGCGGAATTTGTCGGACGTGACGCTTGATACATACGTAAAACGACCGTCCGAATCGAATGCCGCAAACCGCAACTCTCTATCTGCAGCCGTTTAGAAGTTACCGTGTGACAGCGCCATCTGGCGGCGGCACTCGGAACTATCTTCGTAAATTGGCCCCGTAGCGGAATTTGTCGGACGTGACGCTTGATACATACGTAAAACGACCGTCCGAATCGAATGCCGCAAACCGCAACTCTCTATCTGCAGCCGTTTAGAAGTTACCGTGTGACAGCGCCATCTGGCGGCGGCACTCGGAACTATTTTTGTAAATTGGCCCCGTAGCGGAATTTGTCGGACGTGACGCTTGATACATACGTAAAACGACCGTCCGAATCGAATGCCGCAAACCGCAACTCTCTATCTGCAGCCGTTTAGAAGTTACCGTGTGACAGCGCCATCTGGCGGCGGCACTCGGAACTATTTTCGTAAATTGGCCCCTAGAGGAATTTGTCGGACGTGACGCTTGATACATACGTAAAACGACCGTCCGAATCGAATGCCGCAAACCGCAACTCTCTATCTGCAGCCGTTTAGAAGTTACCGTGTGACAGCGCCATCTGGCGGCGGCACTCGGAACTATTTTCGTAAATTGGCCCCCTAGAGGAATTTGTCGGACGTGACGCTTGATACATACGTAAAACGACCGTCCGAATCGAATGCCGCAAACCGCAACTCTCTATCTGCAGCCGTTTAGAAGTTACCGTGTGACAGCGCCATCTGGCGGCGGCACTCGGAACTATTTTTGTAAATTGGCCCCGTAGCGGAATTTGTCGGACGTGACGCTTGATACATACGTAAAACGACCGTCCGAATCGAATGCCGCAAACCGCAACTCTCTATCTGCAGCCGTTTAGAAGTTACCGTGTGACAGCGCCATCTGGCGGCGGCACTCGGAACAATAAATCAAAAAACACCCCAAAGAGGAATTTGTCGGACGTGACGCTTGATACATACGTAAAACGACCGTCCGAATCGAATGCCGCAAACCGCAACTCTCTATCTGCAGCCGTTTAGAAGTTACCGTGTGACAGCGCCATCTGGCGGCGGCACTCGGAACTATTTTAGTAAATTGGCCCCGTAGAGGAATTTGTCGGACGTGACGCTTGATACATACGTAAAACGACCGTCCGAATCGAATGCCGCAAACCGCAACTCTCTATCTGCAGCCGTTTAGAAGTTACCGTGTGACAGCGCCATCTGGCGGCGGCACTCGGAACTATCTTCGTAAATTGGCCCCGTAGCGGAATTTGTCGGACGTGACGCTTGATACATACGTAAAACGACCGTCCGAATCGAATGCCGCAAACCGCAACTCTCTATCTGCAGCCGTTTAGAAGTTACCGTGTGACAGCGCCATCTGGCGGCGGCACTCGGAACTATTTTTGTAAATTGGCCCCGTAGCGGAATTTGTCGGACGTGACGCTTGATACATACGTAAAACGACCGTCCGAATCGAATGCCGCAAACCGCAACTCTCTATCTGCAGCCGTTTAGAAGTTACCGTGTGACAGCGCCATCTGGCGGCGGCACTCGGAACTTTTTTGTAAATTGGCCCCGTAGAGGAATTTGTCGGACGTGACGCTTGATACATACGTAAAACGACCGTCCGAATCGAATGCCGCAAACCGCAACTCTCTATCTGCAGCCGTTTAGAAGTTACCGTGTGACAGCGCCATCTGGCGGCGGCACTCGGAACTATTTTTGTAAATTGGCGCCCTAGCGGAATTTGTCGGACGTGACGCTTGATACATACGTAAAACGACCGTCCGAATCGAATGCCGCAAACCGCAACTCTCTATCTGCAGCCGTTTAGAAGTTACCGTGTGACAGCGCCATCTGGCGGCGGCACTCGGAACTATCTTCGTAAATTGGCCCCGTAGCGGAATTTGTCGGACGTGACGCTTGATACATACGTAAAACGACCGTCCGAATCGAATGCCGCAAACCGCAACTCTCTATCTGCAGCCGTTTAGAAGTTACCGTGTGACAGCGCCATCTGGCGGCGGCACTCGGAACTATCTTCGTAAATTGGCCCCGTAGCGGAATTTGTCGGACGTGACGCTTGATACATACGTAAAACGACCGTCCGAATCGAATGCCGCAAACCGCAACTCTCTATCTGCAGCCGTTTAGAAGTTACCGTGTGACAGCGCCATCTGGCGGCGGCACTCGGAACTATTTTTGTAAATTGGCCCCGTAGCGGAATTTGTCGGACGTGACGCTTGATACATACGTAAAACGACCGTCCGAATCGAATGCCGCAAACCGCAACTCTCTATCTGCAGCCGTTTAGAAGTTACCGTGTGACAGCGCCATCTGGCGGCGGCACTCGGAACCTTTTTTCATAACTGGCCCCCTAGCGGAATTTGTCGGACGTGACGCTTGATACATACGTAAAACGACCGTCCGAATCGAATGCCGCAAACCGCAACTCTCTATCTGCAGCCGTTTAGAAGTTACCGTGTGACAGCGCCATCTGGCGGCGGCACTCGGAACTATTTTTGTAAATTGGCCCCCTAGAGGATTTTGTCGGACGTGACGCTTGATACATACGTAAAACGACCGTCCGAATCGAATGCCGCAAACCGCAACTCTCTATCTGCAGCCGTTTAGAAGTTACCGTGTGACAGCGCCATCTGGCGGCGGCACTCGGAACTATTTTTGTAAATTGGTCCCCGAGAGGAATTTGTCGGACGTGACGCTTGATACATACGTAAAACGACCGTCCGAATCGAATGCCGCAAACCGCAACTCTCTATCTGCAGCCGTTTAGAAGTTACCGTGTGACAGCGCCATCTGGCGGCGGCACTCGGAACTATTTTCGTAAATTGGCCCCCTAGAGGAATTTGTCGGACGTGACGCTTGATACATACGTAAAACGACCGTCCGAATCGAATGCCGCAAACCGCAACTCTCTATCTGCAGCCGTTTAGAAGTTACCGTGTGACAGCGCCATCTGGCGGCGGCACTCGGAACTATTTTAGTACGTAGGCGCCCGGGGGGGCGTTGTCGGCCGTGTGGCTTGATACATACGTAAAACGACCGTCCGAATCGAATGCCGCAAACCGCAACTCTCTATCTGCAGCCGTTTAGAAGTTACCGTGTGACAGCGCCATCTGGCGGCGGCACTCGGAACTATTTTTGTAAATTGGCCCCTAGAGGAATTTGTCGGACGTGACGCTTGATACGTACGTAAAACGACCGTCCGAATCGAATGCCGCAAACCGCAACTCTCTATCAGCAGCCGTTTAGAAGTTACCGTGTGACAGCGCCATCTGGCGGCGGCACTCGGAACTATCTTCGTAAATTGGCCCCGTAGCGGAATTTGTCGGACGTGACGCTTGATACATACGTAAAACGACCGTCCGAATCGAATGCCGCAAACCGCAACTCTCTATCTGCAGCCGTTTAGAAGTTACCGTGTGACAGCGCCATCTGGCGGCGGCACTCGGAACTATCTTCGTAAATTGGCCCCGTAGCGGAATTTGTCGGACGTGACGCTTGATACATACGTAAAACGACCGTCCGAATCGAATGCCGCAAACCGCAACTCTCTATCTGCAGCCGTTTAGAAGTTACCGTGTGACAGCGCCATCTGGCGGCGGCACTCGGAACTATCTTCGTAAATTGGCCCCGTAGCGGAATTTGTCGGACGTGACGCTTGATACATACGTAAAACGACCGTCCGAATCGAATGCCGCAAACCGCAACTCTCTATCTGCAGCCGTTTAGAAGTTACCGTGTGACAGCGCCATCTGGCGGCGGCACTCGGAACTATTTTTGTAAATTGGCCCCGTAGCGGAATTTGTCGGACGTGACGCTTGATACATACGTAAAACGACCGTCCGAATCGAATGCCGCAAACCGCAACTCTCTATCTGCAGCCGTTTAGAAGTTACCGTGTGACAGCGCCATCTGGCGGCGGCACTCGGAACTATTTTCGTAAATTGGCCCCCAAGCGGAATTTGTCGGACGTGACGCTTGATACGTACGTTAAACGACCGTCCGAATCGAATGCCGCAAACCGCAACTCTCTATCTGCAGCCGTTTAGAAGTTACCGTGTGACAGCGCCATCTGGCGGCGGCACTCGGAACTATTTTTGTAAATTGGCCCCCTAGCGGAATTTGTCGGACGTGACGCTTGATACATACGTAAAACGACCGTCCGAATCGAATGCCGCAAACCGCAACTCTCTATCTGCAGCCGTTTAGAAGTTACCGTGTGACAGCGCCATCTGGCGGCGGCACTCGGAACTATTTTTGTAAATTGGCCCCCTAGAGGAATTTGTCGGACGTGACGCTTGATACATACGTAAAACGACCGTCCGAATCGAATGCCGCAAACCGCAACTCTCTATCTGCAGCCGTTTAGAAGTTACCGTGTGACAGCGCCATCTGGCGGCGGCACTCGGAACTATCTTCGTAAATTGGCCCCGTAGCGGAATTTGTCGGACGTGACGCTTGATACATACGTAAAACGACCGTCCGAATCGAATGCCGCAAACCGCAACTCTCTATCTGCAGCCGTTTAGAAGTTACCGTGTGACAGCGCCATCTGGCGGCGGCACTCGGAACTATTTTTGTAAATTGGCCCCGTAGCGGAATTTGTCGGACGTGACGCTTGATACATACGTAAAACGACCGTCCGAATCGAATGCCGCAAACCGCAACTCTCTATCTGCAGCCGTTTAGAAGTTACCGTGTGACAGCGCCATCTGGCGGCGGCACTCGGAACTATTTTCGTAAATTGGCCCCCTAGAGGAATTTGTCGGACGTGACGCTTGATACATACGTAAAACGACCGTCCGAATCGAATGCCGCAAACCGCAACTCTCTATCTGCAGCCGTTTAGAAGTTACCGTGTGACAGCGCCATCTGGCGGCGGCACTCGGAACTATCTTCGTAAATGCGCACCCTAGCGGTACTCGTCGGTCGTGACGCTTGATACATACGTAAAACGACCGTCCGAATCGAATGCCGCAAACCGCAACTCTCTATCTGCAGCCGTTTAGAAGTTACCGTGTGACAGCGCCATCTGGCGGCGGCACTCGGAACTATCTTCGTAAATTGGCCCCGTAGCGGAATTTGTCGGACGTGACGCTTGATACATACGTAAAACGACCGTCCGAATCGAATGCCGCAAACCGCAACTCTCTATCTGCAGCCGTTTAGAAGTTTACCGTGTGACAGCGCCATCTGGCGGCGGCACTCGGAACTATCTTCGTAAATTGGCCCCGTAGCGGAATTTGTCGGACGTGACGCTTGATACATACGTAAAACGACCGTCCGAATCGAATGCCGCAAACCGCAACTCTCTATCTGCAGCCGTTTAGAAGTTACCGTGTGACAGCGCCATCTGGCGGCGGCACTCGGAACTATCTTCGTAAATTGGCCCCGTAGCGGAATTTGTCGGACGTGACGCTTGATACATACGTAAAACGACCGTCCGAATCGAATGCCGCAAACCGCAACTCTCTATCTGCAGCCGTTTAGAAGTTACCGTGTGACAGCGCCATCTGGCGGCGGCACTCGGAACTATTTTCGTAAATTGGCCCCTAGCGGAATTTGTCGGACGTGACGCTTGATACATACGTAAAACGACCGTCCGAATCGAATGCCGCAAACCGCAACTCTCTATCTGCAGCCGTTTAGAAGTTACCGTGTGACAGCGCCATCTGGCGGCGGCACTCGGAACTATTTTTGTAAATTGGCCCCTAGAGGAATTTGTCGGACGTGACGCTTGATACATACGTAAAACGACCGTCCGAATCGAATGCCGCAAACCGCAACTCTCTATCTGCAGCCGTTTAGAAGTTACCGTGTGACAGCGCCATCTGGCGGCGGCACTCGGAACTATTTTCGTAAATTGGCCCCCTAGCGGAATTTGTCGGACGTGACGCTTGATACATACGTAAAACGACCGTCCGAATCGAATGCCGCAAACCGCAACTCTCTATCTGCAGCCGTTTAGAAGTTACCGTGTGACAGCGCCATCTGGCGGCGGCACTCGGAACTATTTTCGTAAATTGGCCCCCTAGCGGAATTTGTCGGACGTGACGCTTGATACATACGTAAAACGACCGTCCGAATCGAATGCCGCAAACCGCAACTCTCTATCTGCAGCCGTTTAGAAGTTACCGTGTGACAGCGCCATCTGGCGGCGGCACTCGGAACTATTTTTGTAAATTGGCGCCCTAGAGGAATTTGTCGGACGTGACGCTTGATACATACGTAAAACGACCGTCCGAATCGAATGCCGCAAACCGCAACTCTCTATCTGCAGCCGTTTAGAAGTTACCGTGTGACAGCGCCATCTGGCGGCGGCACTCGGAACTATTTTTGTAAATTGGCCCCCTAGCGGAATTTGTCGGACGTGACGCTTGATACATACGTAAAACGACCGTCCGAATCGAATGCCGCAAACCGCAACTCTCTATCTGCAGCCGTTTAGAAGTTACCGTGTGACAGCGCCATCTGGCGGCGGCACTCGGAACTATTTTCGTAAATTGGCCCCCTCGCGGAATTTGTCGGACGTGACGCTTGATACATACGTAAAACGACCGTCCGAATCGAATGCCGCAAACCGCAACTCTCTATCTGCAGCCGTTTAGAAGTTACCGTGTGACAGCGCCATCTGGCGGCGGCACTCGGAACTATTTTTGTAAAGTGGCCCCATAGAGGAATTTGTCGGACGTGACGCTTGATACATACGTAAAACGACCGTCCGAATCGAATGCCGCAAACCGCAACTCTCTATCTGCAGCCGTTTAGAAGTTACCGTGTGACAGCGCCATCTGGCGGCGGCACTCGGAACTATCTTCGTAAATTGGCCCCGTAGCGGAATTTGTCGGACGTGACGCTTGATACATACGTAAAACGACCGTCCGAATCGAATGCCGCAAACCGCAACTCTCTATCTGCAGCCGTTTAGAAGTTACCGTGTGACAGCGCCATCTGGCGGCGGCACTCGGAACTATTTTTGTAAATTGGCCCCGTAGCGGAATTTGTCGGACGTGACGCTTGATACATACGTAAAACGACCGTCCGAATCGAATGCCGCAAACCGCAACTCTCTATCTGCAGCCGTTTAGAAGTTACCGTGTGACAGCGCCATCTGGCGGCGGCACTCGGAACTATTTTTGTAAATTGGCCCCCTAGAGGAATTTGTCGGACGTGACGCTTGATACATACGTAAAACGACCGTCCGAATCGAATGCCGCAAACCGCAACTCTCTATCTGCAGCCGTTTAGAAGTTACCGTGTGACAGCGCCATCTGGCGGCGGCACTCGGAACTATCTTCGTAAATTGGCTCCGTAGCGGAATTTGTCGGACGTGACGCTTGATACATACGTAAAACGACCGTCCGAATCGAATGCCGCAAACCGCAACTCTCTATCTGCAGCCGTTTAGAAGTTACCGTGTGACAGCGCCATCTGGCGGCGGCACTCGGAACTATTTTTGTAAATTGGCCCCGTAGCGGAATTTGTCGGACGTGACGCTTGATACATACGTAAAACGACCGTCCGAATCGAATGCCGCAAACCGCAACTCTCTATCTGCAGCCGTTTAGAAGTTACCGTGTGACAGCGCCATCTGGCGGCGGCACTCGGAACTATTTTTGTAAATTGGCCCCTAGAGGAATTTGTCGGACGTGACGCTTGATACATACGTAAAACGACCGTCCGAATCGAATGCCGCAAACCGCAACTCTCTATCTGCAGCCGTTTAGAAGTTACCGTGTGACAGCGCCATCTGGCGGCGGCACTCGGAACTATTTTCGTAAATTGGCCCCCTAGAGGAATTTGTCGGACGTGACGCTTGATACATACGTAAAACGACCGTCCGAATCGAATGCCGCAAACCGCAACTCTCTATCTGCAGCCGTTTAGAAGTTACCGTGTGACAGCGCCATCTGGCGGCGGCACTCGGAACTATTTTTGTAAATTGGCCCCGTAGAGGAATTTGTCGGACGTGACGCTTGATACATACGTAAAACGACCGTCCGAATCGAATGCCGCAAACCGCAACTCTCTATCTGCAGCCGTTTAGAAGTTACCGTGTGACAGCGCCATCTGGCGGCGGCACTCGGAACTATTTTCGTAAATTGGCCCCCTAGAGGAATTTGTCGGACGTGACGCTTGATACATACGTAAAACGACCGTCCGAATCGAATGCCGCAAACCGCAACTCTCTATCTGCAGCCGTTTAGAAGTTACCGTGTGACAGCGCCATCTGGCGGCGGCACTCGGAACTATTTTAGTAAATTGGCCCCTAGAGGAATTTGTCGGACGTGACGCTTGATACATACGTAAAACGACCGTCCGAATCGAATGCCGCAAACCGCAACTCTCTATCTGCAGCCGTTTAGAAGTTACCGTGTGACAGCGCCATCTGGCGGCGGCACTCGGAACTATTTTTGTAAATTGGCCCCGTAGCGGAATTTGTCGGACGTGACGCTTGATACATACGTAAAACGACCGTCCGAATCGAATGCCGCAAACCGCAACTCTCTATCTGCAGCCGTTTAGAAGTTACCGTGTGACAGCGCCATCTGGCGGCGGCACTCGGAACTATTTTTGTAAATTGGCCCCGTAGCGGAATTTGTCGGACGTGACGCTTGATACATACGTAAAACGACCGTCCGAATCGAATGCCGCAAACCGCAACTCTCTATCTGCAGCCGTTTAGAAGTTACCGTGTGACAGCGCCATCTGGCGGCGGCACTCGGAACTATTTTCGTAAATTGGCCCCTAGAGGAATTTGTCGGACGTGACGCTTGATACATACGTAAAACGACCGTCCGAATCGAATGCCGCAAACCGCAACTCTCTATCTGCAGCCGTTTAGAAGTTACCGTGTGACAGCGCCATCTGGCGGCGGCACTCGGAACTATTTTCGTAAATTGGCCCCTAGAGGAATTTGTCGGACGTGACGCTTGATACATACGTAAAACGACCGTCCGAATCGAATGCCGCAAACCGCAACTCTCTATCTGCAGCCGTTTAGAAGTTACCGTGTGACAGCGCCATCTGGCGGCGGCACTCGGAACTATTTTCGTAAATTGGCCCCCTAGAGGAATTTGTCGGACGTGACGCTTGATACATACGTAAAACGACCGTCCGAATCGAATGCCGCAAACCGCAACTCTCTATCTGCAGCCGTTTAGAAGTTACCGTGTGACAGCGACATCTGGCGGCGGCATTCGGAACTATTTTCGTAAATTGGCCCCGTAGCGGAATTTGTCGGACTTGACGCTTGATACATACGTAAAACCACCGTCCGAATCGAATGCCGCAAACCGCAACTCTCTATCTGCAGCCGTTTAGAAGTTACCGTGTGACAGCGCCATCTGGCGGCGGCACTCGGAACTATTTTTGTAAATTGGCCCCGTAGCGGAATTTGTCGGACGTGACGCTTGATACATACGTAAAACGACCGTCCGAATCGAATGCCGCAAACCGCAACTCTCTATCTGCAGCCGTTTAGAAGTTACCGTGTGACAGCGCCATCTGGCGGCGGCACTCGGAACTATTTTTGTAAATTGGCCCCCTAGAGGAATTTGTCGGACGTGACGCTTGATACATACGTAAAACGACCGTCCGAATCGAATGCCGCAAACCGCAACTCTCTATCTGCAGCCGTTTAGAAGTTACCGTGTGACAGCGCCATCTGGCGGCGGCACTCGGAACTATTTTTGTAAATTGGCCCCCTAGAGGAATTTGTCGGACGTGACGCTTGATACATACGTAAAACGACCGTCCGAATCGAATGCCGCAAACCGCAACTCTCTATCTGCAGCCGTTTAGAAGTTACCGTGTGACAGCGCCATCTGGCGGCGGCACTCGGAACTATTTTCGTAAATTGGCCCCCTAGAGGAATTTGTCGGACGTGACGCTTGATACATACGTAAAACGACCGTCCGAATCGAATGCCGCAAACCGCAACTCTCTATCTGCAGCCGTTTAGAAGTTACCGTGTGACAGCGCCATCTGGCGGCGGCACTCGGAACTATTTTTGTAAATTGGCCCCCTAGAGGAATTTGTCGGACGTGACGCTTGATACATACGTAAAACGACCGTCCGAATCGAATGCCGCAAACCGCAACTCTCTATCTGCAGCCGTTTAGAAGTTACCGTGTGACAGCGCCATCTGGCGGCGGCACTCGGAACTATTTTTGTAAATTGGCCCCTAGAGGAATTTGTCGGACGTGACGCTTGATACATACGTAAAACGACCGTCCGAATCGAATGCCGCAAACCGCAACTCTCTATCTGCAGCCGTTTAGAAGTTACCGTGTGACAGCGCCATCTGGCGGCGGCACTCGGAACTATTTTTGTAAATTGGCCCCTAGAGGAATTTGTCGGACGTGACGCTTGATACATACGTAAAACGACCGTCCGAATCGAATGCCGCAAACCGCAACTCTCTATCTGCAGCCGTTTAGAAGTTACCGTGTGACAGCGCCATCTGGCGGCGGCACTCGGAACTATTTTCGTAAATTGGCACCCTAGAGGAATTTGTCGGACGTGACGCTTGATACATACGTAAAACGACCGTCCGAATCGAATGCCGCAAACCGCAACTCTCTATCTGCAGCCGTTTAGAAGTTACCGTGTGACAGCGCCATCTGGCGGCGGCACTCGGAACTATTTTTGTAAATTGGCCCCCTAGAGGAATTTGTCGGACGTGACGCTTGATACATACGTAAAACGACCGTCCGAATCGAATGCCGCAAACCGCAACTCTCTATCTGCAGCCGTTTAGAAGTTACCGTGTGACAGCGCCATCTGGCGGCGGCACTCGGAACTATCTTCGTAAATTGGCTCCGTAGCGGAATTTGTCGGACGTGACGCTTGATACATACGTAAAACGACCGTCCGAATCGAATGCCGCAAACCGCAACTCTCTATCTGCAGCCGTTTAGAAGTTACCGTGTGACAGCGCCATCTGGCGGCGGCACTCGGAACTATTTTTGTAAATTGGCCCCGTAGCGGAATTTGTCGGACGTGACGCTTGATACATACGTAAAACGACCGTCCGAATCGAATGCCGCAAACCGCAACTCTCTATCTGCAGCCGTTTAGAAGTTACCGTGTGACAGCGCCATCTGGCGGCGGCACTCGGAACTATTTTCGTAAATTGGCCCCCTAGAGGAATTTGTCGGACGTGACGCTTGATACATACGTAAAACGACCGTCCGAATCGAATGCCGCAAACCGCAACTCTCTATCTGCAGCCGTTTAGAAGTTACCGTGTGACAGCGCCATCTGGCGGCGGCACTCGGAACTATTTTTGTAAATTGGCCCCCTAGAGGAATTTGTCGGACGTGACGCTTGATACATACGTAAAACGACCGTCCGAATCGAATGCCGCAAACCGCAACTCTCTATCTGCAGCCGTTTAGAAGTTACCGTGTGACAGCGCCATCTGGCGGCGGCACTCGGAACTTTTTTGTAAATTGGCCCCGTAGAGGAATTTGTCGGACGTGACGCTTGATACATACGTAAAACGACCGTCCGAATCGAATGCCGCAAACCGCAACTCTCTATCTGCAGCCGTTTAGAAGTTACCGTGTGACAGCGCCATCTGGCGGCGGCACTCGGAACTATTTTTGTAAATTGGCCCCGTAGCGGAATTTGTCGGACGTGACGCTTGATACATACGTAAAACGACCGTCCGAATCGAATGCCGCAAACCGCAACTCTCTATCTGCAGCCGTTTAGAAGTTACCGTGTGACAGCGCCATCTGGCGGCGGCACTCGGAACTATTTTTGTAAATTGGCCCCCTAGAGGAATTTGTCGGACGTGACGCTTGATACATACGTAAAACGACCGTCCGAATCGAATGCCGCAAACCGCAACTCTCTATCTGCAGCCGTTTAGAAGTTACCGTGTGACAGCGCCATCTGGCGGCGGCACTCGGAACTATGTTCGTAAATTGGCCCCGTAGCGAAATTTGTCGGACGTGACGCTTGATACATACGTAAAACGACCGTCCGAATCGAATGCCGCAAACCGCAACTCTCTATCTGCAGCCGTTTAGAAGTTACCGTGTGACAGCGCCATCTGGCGGCGGCACTCGGAACTATTTTGGTAAATTGGCCCCCTAGCGGAATTTGTCGGACGTGACGCTTGATACATACGTAAAACGACCGTCCGAATCGAATGCCGCAAACCGCAACTCTCTATCTGCAGCCGTTTAGAAGTTACCGTGTGACAGCGCCATCTGGCGGCGGCACTCGGAACTATTTTCGTAAATTGGCCCCCTAGAGGAATTTGTCGGACGTGACGCTTGATACATACGTAAAACGACCGTCCGAATCGAATGCCGCAAACCGCAACTCTCTATCTGCAGCCGTTTAGAAGTTACCGTGTGACAGCGCCATCTGGCGGCGGCACTCGGAACTATTTTTGTAAATTGGCCCCGTAGAGGAATTTGTCGGACGTGACGCTTGATACATACGTAAAACGACCGTCCGAATCGAATGCCGCAAACCGCAACTCTCTATCTGCAGCCGTTTAGAAGTTACCGTGTGACAGCGCCATCTGGCGGCGGCACTCGGAACTATTTTTGTAAATTGGCCCCCTAGAGGAATTTGTCGGACGTGACGCTTGATACATACGTAAAACGACCGTCCGAATCGAATGCCGCAAACCGCAACTCTCTATCTGCAGCCGTTTAGAAGTTACCGTGTGACAGCGCCATCTGGCGGCGGCACTCGGAACTATTTTCGTAAATTGGCCCCCTAGAGGAATTTGTCGGACGTGACGCTTGATACATACGTAAAACGACCGTCCGAATCGAATGCCGCAAACCGCAACTCTCTATCTGCAGCCGTTTAGAAGTTACCGTGTGACAGCGCCATCTGGCGGCGGCACTCGGAACTATTTTCGTAAATTGGCCCCCTAGAGGAATTTGTCGGACGTGACGCTTGATACATACGTAAAACGACCGTCCGAATCGAATGCCGCAAACCGCAACTCTCTATCTGCAGCCGTTTAGAAGTTACCGTGTGACAGCGCCATCTGGCGGCGGCACTCGGAACTATTTTCGTAAATTGGCCCCCTAGAGGAATTTGTCGGACGTGACGCTTGATACATACGTAAAACGACCGTCCGAATCGAATGCCGCAAACCGCAACTCTCTATCTGCAGCCGTTTAGAAGTTACCGTGTGACAGCGCCATCTGGCGGCGGCACTCGGAACTATTTTTGTAAATTGGCCCCTAGAGCGGAATTTGTCGGACGTGACGCTTGATACATACGTAAAACGACCGTCCGAATCGAATGCCGCAAACCGCAACTCTCTATCTGCAGCCGTTTAGAAGTTACCGTGTGACAGCGCCATCTGGCGGCGGCACTCGGAACTATTTTTGTAAATTGGCCCCGTAGCGGAATTTGTCGGACGTGACGCTTGATACATACGTAAAACGACCGTCCGAATCGAATGCCGCAAACCGCAACTCTCTATCTGCAGCCGTTTAGAAGTTACCGTGTGACAGCGCCATCTGGCGGCGGCACTCGGAACTATTTTCGTAAATTGGCCCCTAGCGGAATTTGTCGGACGTGACGCTTGATACATACGTAAAACGACCGTCCGAATCGAATGCCGCAAACCGCAACTCTCTATCTGCAGCCGTTTAGAAGTTACCGTGTGACAGCGCCATCTGGCGGCGGCACTCGGAACTATTTTCGTAAATTGGCCCCCTAGCGGAATTTGTCGGACGTGACGCTTGATACATACGTAAAACGACCGTCCGAATCGAATGCCGCAAACCGCAACTCTCTATCTGCAGCCGTTTAGAAGTTACCGTGTGACAGCGCCATCTGGCGGCGGCACTCGGAACTATTTTCGTAAATTGGCCCCCAAGCGGAATTTGTCGGACGTGACGCTTGATACGTACGTAAAACGACCGTCCGAATCGAATGCCGCAAACCGCAACTCTCTATCTGCAGCCGTTTAGAAGTTACCGTGTGACAGCGCCATCTGGCGGCGGCACTCGGAACTATTTTTGTAAATTGGCCCCGTAGCGGAATTTGTCGGACGTGACGCTTGATACATACGTAAAACGACCGTCCGAATCGAATGCCGCAAACCGCAACTCTCTATCTGCAGCCGTTTAGAAGTTACCGTGTGACAGCGCCATCTGGCGGCGGCACTCGGAACTATCTTCGTAAATTGGCCCCGTAGCGGAATTTGTCGGACGTGACGCTTGATACATACGTAAAACGACCGTCCGAATCGAATGCCGCAAACCGCAACTCTCTATCTGCAGCCGTTTAGAAGTTACCGTGTGACAGCGCCATCTGGCGGCGGCACTCGGAACTATCTTCGTAAATTGGCCCCGTAGCGGAATTTGTCGGACGTGACGCTTGATACATACGTAAAACGACCGTCCGAATCGAATGCCGCAAACCGCAACTCTCTATCTGCAGCCGTTTAGAAGTTACCGTGTGACAGCGCCATCTGGCGGCGGCACTCGGAACTATTTTCGTAAATTGGCCCCCTAGCGGAATTTGTCGGACGTGACGCTTGATACATACGTAAAACGACCGTCCGAATCGAATGCCGCAAACCGCAACTCTCTATCTGCAGCCGTTTAGAAGTTACCGTGTGACAGCGCCATCTGGCGGCGGCACTCGGAACTATTTTCGTAAATTGGCCCCTAGAGGAATTTGTCGGACGTGACGCTTGATACATACGTAAAACGACCGTCCGAATCGAATGCCGCAAACCGCAACTCTCTATCTGCAGCCGTTTAGAAGTTACCGTGTGACAGCGCCATCTGGCGGCGGCACTCGGAACTATTTTGTTAAATTGGCCCCCTAGAGGAATTTGTCGGACGTGACGCTTGATACATACGTAAAACGACCGTCCGAATCGAATGCCGCAAACCGCAACTCTCTATCTGCAGCCGTTTAGAAGTTACCGTGTGACAGCGCCATCTGGCGGCGGCACTCGGAACTATTTTTGTAAATTGGCCCCTAGAGGAATTTGTCGGACGTGACGCTTGATACATACGTAAAACGACCGTCCGAATCGAATGCCGCAAACCGCAACTCTCTATCTGCAGCCGTTTAGAAGTTACCGTGTGACAGCGCCATCTGGCGGCGGCACTCGGAACTATTTTCGTAAATTGGCCCCCTAGAGGAATTTGTCGGACGTGACGCTTGATACATACGTAAAACGACCGTCCGAATCGAATGCCGCAAACCGCAACTCTCTATCTGCAGCCGTTTAGAAGTTACCGTGTGACAGCGCCATCTGGCGGCGGCACTCGGAACTATTTTCGTAAATTGGCCCCCTAGAGGAATTTGTCGGACGTGACGCTTGATACATACGTAAAACGACCGTCCGAATCGAATGCCGCAAACCGCAACTCTCTATCTGCAGCCGTTTAGAAGTTACCGTGTGACAGCGCCATCTGGCGGCGGCACTCGGAACTATTTTTGTAAATTGGCCCCCTAGCGGAATTTGTCGGACGTGACGCTTGATACATACGTAAAACGACCGTCCGAATCGAATGCCGCAAACCGCAACTCTCTATCTGCAGCCGTTTAGAAGTTACCGTGTGACAGCGCCATCTGGCGGCGGCACTCGGAACTATTTTCGTAAATTGGCCCCCAAGCGGAATTTGTCGGACGTGACGCTTGATACATACGTAAAACGACCGTCCGAATCGAATGCCGCAAACCGCAACTCTCTATCTGCAGCCGTTTAGAAGTTACCGTGTGACAGCGCCATCTGGCGGCGGCACTCGGAACTATTTTCGTAAATTGGCCCCTAGAGGAATTTGTCGGACGTGACGCTTGATACATACGTAAAACGACCGTCCGAATCGAATGCCGCAAACCGCAACTCTCTATCTGCAGCCGTTTAGAAGTTACCGTGTGACAGCGCCATCTGGCGGCGGCACTCGGAACTATTTTAGTAAATTGGCCCCCTAGCGGAATTTGTCGGACGTGACGCTTGATACATACGTAAAACGACCGTCCGAATCGAATGCCGCAAACCGCAACTCTCTATCTGCAGCCGTTTAGAAGTTACCGTGTGACAGCGCCATCTGGCGGCGGCACTCGGAACTATTTTTGTAAATTGGGCCCCTAGAGGAATTTGTCGGACGTGACGCTTGATACATACGTAAAACGACCGTCCGAATCGAATGCCGCAAACCGCAACTCTCTATCTGCAGCCGTTTAGAAGTTACCGTGTGACAGCGCCATCTGGCGGCGGCACTCGGAACTATTTTCGTAAATTGGCCCCCTAGAGGAATTTGTCGGACGTGACGCTTGATACATACGTAAAACGACCGTCCGAATCGAATGCCGCAAACCGCAACTCTCTATCTGCAGCCGTTTAGAAGTTACCGTGTGACAGCGCCATCTGGCGGCGGCACTCGGAACTATTTTTGTAAATTGGCCCCCTAGAGGAATTTGTCGGACGTGACGCTTGATACATACGTAAAACGACCGTCCGAATCGAATGCCGCAAACCGCAACTCTCTATCTGCAGCCGTTTAGAAGTTACCGTGTGACAGCGCCATCTGGCGGCGGCACTCGGAACTATTTTCGTAAATTGGCCCCCTAGAGGAATTTGTCGGACGTGACGCTTGATACATACGTAAAACGACCGTCCGAATCGAATGCCGCAAACCGCAACTCTCTATCTGCAGCCGTTTAGAAGTTACCGTGTGACAGCGCCATCTGGCGGCGGCACTCGGAACTATTTTCGTAAATTGGCCCCTAGAGGAATTTGTCGGACGTGACGCTTGATACATACGTAAAACGACCGTCCGAATCGAATGCCGCAAACCGCAACTCTCTATCTGCAGCCGTTTAGAAGTTACCGTGTGACAGCGCCATCTGGCGGCGGCACTCGGAACTATCTTCGTAAATTGGCCCCGTAGCGGAATTTGTCGGACGTGACGCTTGATACATACGTAAAACGACCGTCCGAATCGAATGCCGCAAACCGCAACTCTCTATCTGCAGCCGTTTAGAAGTTACCGTGTGACAGCGCCATCTGGCGGCGGCACTCGGAACTATTTTCGTAAATTGGCCCCTAGAGGAATTTGTCGGACGTGACGCTTGATACATACGTAAAACGACCGTCCGAATCGAATGCCGCAAACCGCAACTCTCTATCTGCAGCCGTTTAGAAGTTACCGTGTGACAGCGCCATCTGGCGGCGGCACTCGGAACTATTTTCGTAAATTGGCCCCCTAGCGGAATTTGTCGGACGTGACGCTTGATACATACGTAAAACGACCGTCCGAATCGAATGCCGCAAACCGCAACTCTCTATCTGCAGCCGTTTAGAAGTTACCGTGTGACAGCGCCATCTGGCGGCGGCACTCGGAACTATTTTCGTAAATTGGCCCCCTAGCGGAATTTGTCGGACGTGACGCTTGATACATACGTAAAACGACCGTCCGAATCGAATGCCGCAAACCGCAACTCTCTATCTGCAGCCGTTTAGAAGTTACCGTGTGACAGCGCCATCTGGCGGCGGCACTCGGAACTATTTTTGTAAATTGGCCCCCTAGAGGAATTTGTCGGACGTGACGCTTGATACATACGTAAAACGACCGTCCGAATCGAATGCCGCAAACCGCAACTCTCTATCTGCAGCCGTTTAGAAGTTACCGTGTGACAGCGCCATCTGGCGGCGGCACTCGGAACTATCTTCGTAAATTGGCCCCGTAGCGGAATTTGTCGGACGTGACGCTTGATACATACGTAAAACGACCGTCCGAATCGAATGCCGCAAACCGCAACTCTCTATCTGCAGCCGTTTAGAAGTTACCGTGTGACAGCGCCATCTGGCGGCGGCACTCGGAACTATTTTTGTAAATTGGCCCCCTAGAGGAATTTGTCGGACGTGACGCTTGATACATACGTAAAACGACCGTCCGAATCGAATGCCGCAAACCGCAACTCTCTATCTGCAGCCGTTTAGAAGTTACCGTGTGACAGCGCCATCTGGCGGCGGCACTCGGAACTATTTTCGTAAATTGGCCCCAATGAGGAATTTGTCGGACGTGACGCTTGATACATACGTAAAACGACCGTCCGAATCGAATGCCGCAAACCGCAACTCTCTATCTGCAGCCGTTTAGAAGTTACCGTGTGACAGCGCCATCTGGCGGCGGCACTCGGAACTATTTTCGTAAATTGGCCCCCTAGAGGAATTTGTCGGACGTGACGCTTGATACATACGTAAAACGACCGTCCGAATCGAATGCCGCAAACCGCAACTCTCTATCTGCAGCCGTTTAGAAGTTACCGTGTGACAGCGCCATCTGGCGGCGGCACTCGGAACTATTTTCGTAAATTTGCCCCCAAGCGGAATTTGTCGGACGTGACGCTTGATACGTACGTTAAACGACCGTCCGAATCGAATGCCGCAAACCGCAACTCTCTATCTGCAGCCGTTTAGAAGTTACCGTGTGACAGCGCCATCTGGCGGCGGCACTCGGAACTATTTTCGTAAATTGGCTCCTGTGCGGAATTTGTCGGACGTGACGCTTGATACATACGTAAAACGACCGTCCGAATCGAATGCCGCAAACCGCAACTCTCTATCTGCAGCCGTTTAGAAGTTACCGTGTGACAGCGCCATCTGGCGGCGGCACTCGGAACTATTTTTGTAAATTGGCCCCCTAGAGGAATTTGTCGGACGTGACGCTTGATACGTACGTAAAACGACCGTCCGAATCGAATGCCGCAAACCGCAACTCTCTATCTGCAGCCGTTTAGAAGTTACCGTGTGACAGCGCCATCTGGCGGCGGCACTCGGAACTATTTTCGTAAATTGGCCCCCTAGAGGAATTTGTCGGACGTGACGCTTGATACATACGTAAAACGACCGTCCGAATCGAATGCCGCAAACCGCAACTCTCTATCTGCAGCCGTTTAGAAGTTACCGTGTGACAGCGCCATCTGGCGGCGGCACTCGGAACTATTTTTGTAAATTGGCCCCGTAGAGGAATTTGTCGGACGTGACGCTTGATACATACGTAAAACGACCGTCCGAATCGAATGCCGCAAACCGCAACTCTCTATCTGCAGCCGTTTAGAAGTTACCGTGTGACAGCGCCATCTGGCGGCGGCACTCGGAACTATTTTCGTAAATTGGCCCCCTAGAGGAATTTGTCGGACGTGACGCTTGATACATACGTAAAACGACCGTCCGAATCGAATGCCGCAAACCGCAACTCTCTATCTGCAGCCGTTTAGAAGTTACCGTGTGACAGCGCCATCTGGCGGCGGCACTCGGAACTATTTTCGTAAATTGGCCCCCTAGAGGAATTTGTCGGACGTGACGCTTGATACATACGTAAAACGACCGTCCGAATCGAATGCCGCAAACCGCAACTCTCTATCTGCAGCCGTTTAGAAGTTACCGTGTGACAGCGCCATCTGGCGGCGGCACTCGGAACTATTTTCGTAAATTGGACCGGGGGATTTGTCGGACGTGACGCTTGATACATACGTAAAACGACCGTCCGAATCGAATGCCGCAAACCGCAACTCTCTATCTGCAGCCGTTTAGAAGTTACCGTGTGACAGCGCCATCTGGCGGCGGATCTCGGAACTTTTTTCGTAATATAGCCCCCTAGAGGAATTTGTCGGACGTGACGCTTGATACATACGTAAAACGACCGTCCGAATCGAATGCCGCAAACCGCAACTCTCTATCTGCAGCCGTTTAGAAGTTACCGTGTGACAGCGCCATCTGGCGGCGGCACTCGGAACTATTT
This sequence comes from Neoneuromus ignobilis, assembly GCA_029203775.1. NCBI lineage: Eukaryota > Metazoa > Arthropoda > Insecta > Megaloptera > Corydalidae > Neoneuromus > Neoneuromus ignobilis. Next base: position 33,753,915 of record CP092093.1, read on the forward strand.
TCGTAAATTGGCCCCCTAGAGGAATTTGTCGGACGTGACGCTTGATACATACGTAAAACGACCGTCCGAATCGAATGCCGCAAACCGCAACTCTCTATCTGCAGCCGTTTAGAAGTTACCGTGTGACAGCGCCATCTGGCGGCGGCACTCGGAACTATTTTCGTAAATTGGCCCCCTAGAGGAATTTGTCGGACGTGACGCTTGATACATACGTAAAACGACCGTCCGAATCGAATGCCGCAAACCGCAACTCTCTATCTGCAGCCGTTTAGAAGTTACCGTGTGACAGCGCCATCTGGCGGCGGCACTCGGAACTATTTTCGTAAATTGGGCCCCTAGAGGAATTTGTCGGACGTGACGCTTGATACATACGTAAAACGACCGTCCGAATCGAATGCCGCAAACCGCAACTCTCTATCTGCAGCCGTTTAGAAGTTACCGTGTGACAGCGCCATCTGGCGGCGGCACTCGGAACTATTTTCGTAAATTGGCCCCTAGAGGAATTTGTCGGACGTGACGCTTGATACATACGTAAAACGACCGTCCGAATCGAATGCCGCAAACCGCAACTCTCTATCTGCAGCCGTTTAGAAGTTACCGTGTGACAGCGCCATCTGGCGGCGGCACTCGGAACTATTTTTGTAAATTGGCCCCCTAGAGGAATTTGTCGGACGTGACGCTTGATACATACGTAAAACGACCGTCCGAATCGAATGCCGCAAACCGCAACTCTCTATCTGCAGCCGTTTAGAAGTTACCGTGTGACAGCGCCATCTGGCGGCGGCACTCGGAACTATTTTCGTAAATTGGCCCCTAGAGGAATTTGTCGGACGTGACGCTTGATACATACGTAAAACGACCGTCCGAATCGAATGCCGCAAACCGCAACTCTCTATCTGCAGCCGTTTAGAAGTTACCGTGTGACAGCGCCATCTGGCGGCGGCACTCGGAACTATTTTCGTAAATTGGCCCCATAGCGGAATTTGTCGGACGTGACGCTTGATACGTACGTAAAACGACCGTCCGAATCGAATGCCGCAAACCGCAACTCTCTATCTGCAGCCGTTTAGAAGTTACCGTGTGACAGCGCCATCTGGCGGCGGCACTCGGAACTATTTTCGTAAATTGGCCCCCTAGCGGAATTTGTCGGACGTGACGCTTGATACATACGTAAAACGACCGTCCGAATCGAATGCCGCAAACCGCAACTCTCTATCTGCAGCCGTTTAGAAGTTACCGTGTGACAGCGCCATCTGGCGGCGGCACTCGGAACTATTTTCGTAAATTGGCCCCCTAGCGGAATTTGTCGGACGTGACGCTTGATACATACGTAAAACGACCGTCCGAATCGAATGCCGCAAACCGCAACTCTCTATCTGCAGCCGTTTAGAAGTTACCGTGTGACAGCGCCATCTGGCGGCGGCACTCGGAACTATTTTCGTAAATTGGCCCCCTAGCGGAATTTGTCGGACGTGACGCTTGATACATACGTAAAACGACCGTCCGAATCGAATGCCGCAAACCGCAACTCTCTATCTGCAGCCGTTTAGAAGTTACCGTGTGACAGATCCATCTGGCGGCGGCTATCGGATATTTTTTAGTTTAGTTGTCCCCTAGAGGAATTTGTCGGACGTGACGCTTGATACATACGTAAAACGACCGTCCGAATCGAATGCCGCAAACCGCAACTCTCTATCTGCAGCCGTTTAGAAGTTACCGTGTGACAGCGCCATCTGGCGGCGGCACTCGGAACTATTTTCGTAAATTGGCCCCCTAGAGGAATTTGTCGGACGTGACGCTTGATACATACGTAAAACGACCGTCCGAATCGAATGCCGCAAACCGCAACTCTCTATCTGCAGCCGTTTAGAAGTTACCGTGTGACAGCGCCATCTGGCGGCGGCACTCGGATGTACTTTTGTTAAGTGGGCCCCTTGTGGAATTTGTCGGACGTGACGCTTGATACATACGTAAAACGACCGTCCGAATCGAATGCCGCAAACCGCAACCCTCTATCTGCAGCCGTTTCTATCTGCAGCCGTTGCAGAAGTTAGTTACCGTGTGACAGCGCCATCTGGCGGCGGCACTCGGAACTATTTTTGTAAATTGGCCCCTAGCGGAATTTGTCGGACGTGACGCTTGATACATACGTAAAACGACCGTCCGAATCGAATGCCGCAAACCGCAACTCTCTATCTGCAGCCGTTTAGAAGTTACCGTGTGACAGCGCCATCTGGCGGCGGCACTCGGAACTATTTTCGTAAATTGGCCCCGTAGCGGAATTTGTCGGACGTGACGCTTGATACATACGTAAAACGACCGTCCGAATCGAATGCCGCAAACCGCAACTCTCTATCTGCAGCCGTTTAGAAGTTACCGTGTGACACCGCCATCTGGCGGCGGCACTCGGAACTATTTTCGTAAATTGGCCCCCTAGAGGAATTTGTCGGACGTGACGCTTGATACATACGTAAAACGACCGTCCGAATCGAATGCCGCAAACCGCAACTCTCTATCTGCAGCCGTTTAGAAGTTACCGTGTGACAGCGCCATCTGGCGGCGGCACTCGGAACTATTTTCGTAAATTGGCCCCCAAGCGGAATTTGTCGGACGTGACGCTTGATACGTACGTAAAACGACCGTCCGAATCGAATGCCGCAAACCGCAACTCTCTATCTGCAGCCGTTTAGAAGTTACCGTGTGACAGCGCCATCTGGCGGCGGCACTCGGAACTATTTTCGTAAATTGGCCTCCTAGAGGAATTTGTCGGACGTGACGCTTGATACATACGTAAAACGACCGTCCGAATCGAATGCCGCAAACCGCAACTCTCTATCTGCAGCCGTTTAGAAGTTACCGTGTGACAGCGCCATCTGGCGGCGGCACTCGGAACTATTTTCGTAAATTGGCCCCTAGAGGAATTTGTCGGACGTGACGCTTGATACATACGTAAAACGACCGTCCGAATCGAATGCCGCAAACCGCAACTCTCTATCTGCAGCCGTTTAGAAGTTACCGTGTGACACAGCGCCATCTGGCGGCGGCACTCGGAACTATTTTCGTAAATTGGCCCCCTAGTAAAGGAATTTGTCGGACGTGACGCTTGATACGTACGTTAAACGACCGTCCGAATCGAATGCCGCAAACCGCAACTCTCTATCTGCAGCCGTTTAGAAGTTACCGTGTGACAGCGCCATCTGGCGGCGGCACTCGGAACTATTTTCGTAAATTGGCCCCCTAGCGGAATTTGTCGGACGTGACGCTTGATATATACGTAAAACGACCGTCCGAATCGAATGCCGCAAACCGCAACTCTCTATCTGCAGCCGTTTAGAAGTTACCGTGTGACAGCGCCATCTGGCGGCGGCACTCGGAACTAACATCGTAAAGTTTCCCCTGAGAGTAAATTGCCGGACGTGACGCTTGATACATACGTAAAACGACCGTCCGAATCGAATGCCGCAAACCGCAACTCTCTATCTGCAGCCGTTTAGAAGTTACCGTGTGACAGCGCCATCTGGCGGCGGCACTCGCTTGATACATACGTAAAACGACCGTCCGAATCGAATGCCGGAACTATTTTTAGAAGTAAATTGGCCCACTAGAGGAATTTGTCGGACGTGACGCTTGATACATACGTAAAACGACCGTCCGAATCGAATGCCGCAAACCGCAACTCTCTATCTGCAGCCGTTTAGAAGTTACCGTGTGACAGCGCCATCTGGCGGCGGCACTCGGAACTATTTTCGTAAATTGGCCCCCTAGAGGAATTTGTCGGACGTGACGCTTGATACATACGTAAAACGACCGTCCGAATCGAATGCCGCAAACCGCAACTCTCTATCTGCAGCCGTTTAGAAGTTACCGTGTGACAGCGCCATCTGGCGGCGGCACTCGGAACTATTTTTGTAAATTGGCCCCGTAGCGGAATTTGTCGGGCGTGACGCGTTTAGAAGTTATCTGCAGCCGTTTGTGACAGCGCCATCAGTAGGCGGCACTCGGAACTATTATCGTAAATTGGCCCCCAGAGGAATTTGTCGGACTAAATTCTCTAGTTTTTTAAAAATACAATGATTCTGTTTAATCCTGTTGAATTTGATACATACGTAAAACGACCGTCCGAATCGAATGCCGCAAACCGCAACTCTCTATCTGCAGCCGTTTAGAAGTTACCGTGTGACAGCGCCATCTGGCGGCGGCACTCGGAACTATTTTCGTAAATTGGCCCCCAAGCGGAATTTGTCGGACGTGACGCTTGATACGTACGTAAAACGACCGTCCGAATCGAATGCCGCAAACCGCAACTCTCTATCTGCAGCCGTTTAGAAGTTACCGTGTGACAGCGCCATCTGGCGGCGGCACTCGGAACTATTTTCGTAAATTGGCCCCCAAGCGGAATTTGTTGGACGTTTCGATTGACACGTACGTAAAACGACCGTCCGAATCGAATGCCGCAAACCGCAACTCTCTATCTGCAGCCGTTTAGAAGTTACCGTGTGACAGCGCCATCTGGCGGCGGCACTCGGAACTATTTTCGTAAATTGGCCCCCTAGAGGAATTTGTCGGACGTGACGCTTGATACATACGTAAAACGACCGTCCGAATCGAATGCCGCAAACCGCAACTCTCTATCTGCAGCCGTTTAGAAGTTACCGTGTGACAGCGCCATCTGGCGGCGGCACTCGGAACTATTTTCGTAAATTGGCCCCCAAGCGGAATTTGTCGGACGTGACGCTTGATACGTACGTTAAACGACCGTCCGAATCGAATGCCGCAAACCGCAACTCTCTATCTGCAGCCGTTTAGAAGTTACCGAGTGACACCGCCATCTGGCGGCGGCACTCGGAACTATTTTCGTAAATTGGCCCCCTAGAGGAATTTGTCGGACGTGACGCTTGATACATACGTAAAACGACCGTCCGAATCGAATGCCGCAAACCGCAACTCTCTATCTGCAGCCGTTTAGAAGTTACCGTGTGACAGCGCCATCTGGCGGCGGCACTCGGAACTATTTTCGTAAATTGGCCCCCAAGCGGAATTTGTCGGACGTGACGCTTGATACATACGTAAATGAATACGAACAGTGTTCTTATAAAACACCACTATCGTATAATTTACGACCGTCCGAATCGAATGCCGCAAACCGCAACTCTCTATCTGCAGCCGTTTAGAAGTTACCGTGTGACAGCGCCATCTGGCGGCGGCACTCGGAACTATTTTCGTAAATTGGCCCCCAAGCGGAATTTGTCGGACGTGACGCTTGATACATACGTAAAACGACCGTCCGAATCGAATGCCGCAAACCGCAACTCTCTATCTGCAGCCGTTTAGAAGTTACCGAGTGACACCGCCATCTGGCGGCGGCACTCGGAACTATTTTCGTAAATTGGCCCCCTAGAGGAATTTGTCGGACTAAATTCTCTAGTTTTTTAAAAATACAATGATTCTGTTTAATCCTGTTGAATTGTATTAAAAAAGTAATAAAAATAATATTAAAAAAAGAAAGAAAATGTGTTCAGAAGATTAGGTTATATTATAAAATAAAATTTGTTTAAATGAAGTATTTACATGTTCTAATATTTAATTTTAACACATATTCGTCGGGTAACTTTTTGCACCGCCATTCACCAAATGCCGGCTTTTTTTGACACTATCTGTAGAAATGATATGGTCTATATAAAACTAATGTAACTTGTTAGAAATCAAATATTTTTCAGTGAAATCTTGGAAAATGATTTAAAACAAATTTATCTTTATATATAAATTTTTATTTTTTTTTGGCTTTCCTTAGTTAAAAAACAATTAAATTCGTCACAATCAGATAAAATACCTGCATATATTTCATTTTTGTCCTCCATTTTAGGTATATTTTATTATTTGGTAAGAAAAGGTAAAAAAATTAACAATAATACAACTAAATTTGTTTAGTTATTCGAACACCCGAGCGCTTAAACTTTGAATAAAATTCTTTTATACCCAATACCGACTTATACATACCGACTTATATGTCACCAGTTGTCAGTTTTGACATTCTTATTGAAAAACCTTAAATATAAATATAAGTAAAAAAAATCATCTATGTCTCCTTAATTGCAATTACAAATTAATAGAAAAAATCTATACAAACGACAAAACAGTTATTAAATATAAATTTAATTGCACAAGTTTGAAATAAAAAAGTATCGACTAATTTGAAAGTTACGCTTGAATTAACTATTATTATTTAATAATACAAATGGTACAATATTATTGTTATTAAGAAAATAGTATCTTGTCGATCATGACATTTTAAATCTTGACCTTACTACGAACGAGGTATACACAATGTTAAGGATACATAACAGTATACACGGTATACACACACATACATAGAATGGATCGAAAATGTACGCAGTATTCAGAATGTTAAAAAATCGTATGGAACGTTTGTACAACTGTCTGCTTGTCAATATCACGAGAAAGATTTATTATCTTGTAGATGTAATTATATCTTGGCTTGAAAGAATTTGTTTGTACGAAATAACATGCCAGTGTCAAGTTCTTTGTGTGTGTGTGTGTGTATGTTGTATTATTGTTAATTTTTTATATATATATATATATATATATATATATATATATATATAAATATATATATATATATAATTTATAGAGTTAGTTTCTCAATGTCTAGTACATTTCATTTTAATGGCGGTGCAATGAAAATGTGTTAAGAAACAAGTTTTTTAGAACACAAAGATTTAATGATTAATGTGAATTCAACTATTCTATTTCAATCTAATACTGGTTTCGTCGATGAATAATGATGCTTCAGTAGAATTAAAACATTGCTATGAATAATAGATATTATTCCAGCGAGTTTTTCAGTTTTCGTAACAATTCTGGAACAGCTCTTGTGGGACCTCTCCGAGTACGCTCGTCACAGATTCTTGGATATCTTCAACGGAGTCAAAATATCGACCTTTGACGAATTTTTTCATATGGGGGAATAGGAAAAAGTCGCAGGGTGACATGTCCGGTGAATAGGGCGGTTGTGGTAACGTTGCGATGCCTTTAGACGCCAAAAACTGAGAGACACTGAACGCACTGTGACAGGGAGCATTGTCGTGATGCAGAACCCAAGTCTTCGCGATCTCTGGACGCACTCTGAGCACCCTTTTTCGTAATTTTTCGAGCACATTGCGGTAGAATACTTGATTTACGGTTTGTACAGGTGGTACGAACTCTTTGTGAACCACCCCTTTGCTGTCGAAGAAGCAAATCAACATGGTTTTCACTTTGGACTTGCTCATTCTCGCCTTCTTTGGCCTCGGTGCTCCAGGGGACAGCCACTGTTGGCTTTGTCGTTTAGTTTCGGGGTCATATTGAAAGAACCAACTTTCATCACCAGTAATAACTCGATCGAGAAGAGTAGGATCACTTTCAACCTGCTCGAGACAATCTTGAGCGATGTTCATTCAATTTCTCTGTTCCATTTTCGTGACATGCACTACTCGCGCGTTGTTACAAAACACTAAACAGCTGGCGAAGAAATGATCGTACGAGGGTGGTCAAGGTCTCAATCGAGAGAGTAGGGATCTGCTATTACGGTGGCGGAGTTACAGGTTCGCAGTGTTACCACAGGCCGAGAAAAAAATTGGTCGCATTACTTAATTGTCTGACCTCGTATATATGTATATATATATATATATATATATAACTTTATATATATATATATATATAAATACATATATATATATATATATATATATATGGTCAACAAAAATTGACACCTATATTTGTGTGTTGTTAAAAAGAAACATGTGTATAGGTTGTTGTATAGGGAAACATGTGTATAGTTTCTTTTTAATAGAACACAAATCTAGGTGTCGCATTTGAATGAGGCTATATATATATATATATATATATATATATATATATATATTTATATTAATAATTCATATACTAGTAATTTTATTATTACCTATTTATGATCTAAAATATTGTATATATTTATATAAATTAATAATATAATTTTATTTACTAATGTATTATTTTCAAACGATATTTTTTTTTAAATATGCTTGCATATATGAAATAATTCTAGTAATTAAACAATAAATAATACTTACAAATTATCTAAAATTATTGAGTGGATTCTTTTGTAAGGTAAACTTGAAGGTTAAATAGAAACTAAAATTTAAATTCGTACAAGTCATTGAACTGTTGGAGGATATAAAACAGGCATATCTTTTTCATTCGGTATAAATAATTGAATCTGTTGAATATGCATACTCTTTTCATGAAATTGAATAGATTATTGTTTATTTATTTTAAAAAAAAAGAAGTAATAATCTCTTTCCTGCATTCAGTTAACTATATACAATAATGTGAAAATAAATAGGAGTATATATGAAAAAAGATACAAAATAAAATATTAAATGACCAAGAAAGTACACTCTTTTTTGATTACATCATAGTTCCAAGAACTGTTTATGTATCGTATGACTCATTATGCCAGGAAAATTGATCGAGTATAAAAAACGTTCATTGAATTTCGATATATTTACTTTACTTTAAAATATAATTATAACTGTTTCAAAAGTTTGTACAATCGTGCATGTTTACGAATTTAAATTTGGTTCTATCGCTGCTGAAGTTACACGAAAAATTTGTACGGCATTTTGGGGAGGGGGAGTTATATCAAGAATAGCTTAGAGGTGTTGTAAACAATTTGCTTTAGAAGATAAATTATTAGAAGACAGATTAGGCAAACGATCGAATGTGCATATCGATGAAATATAGACAATGATTGAAACAAATTCGGATTTAACTTGTCAACATTTTGTTGAAGAGTTGGATGTAAGTGACGAAACAATACTGAATCATTTGCATAAAATAGGAAGTATGTGGAAATTGAGTAAATGGGTATTGCAGTTTTAACTCCTGGTGATAAATTACAGCGTGTTACATATCTTATTTAATGGATAAAACCATAAAACATTTTGGATCAGATTTTGACCTGTAACGAAAAATAAATTCTTTATTGGTTGTTTTGGAACTGTGGCTGATTCATTTTACACAAATGAATTTTCATCCCAACACCACAATAATTTAAAGTGTTCAATAATCACTTATTGTTCACTTGTTATTTATAATTATATCGGTTGATGCATTTCGATAGCGATGCCATCATCGTCAGAGCCTTTCTGTTAAAATCTAAACCTACTTTCTTATATATACCTATACTAATTTGTGTTTTGTGTCCTTATTCAATCCATCTACAACTGGGGGTTGTATCTTTCTTTTCGTCATCTGTTCGGCAAGCATGAAGTGGTGCTTTCCCCTATTTATTGTCTTGGCAACATGTTCTTTTTCATAGATCTGTGACCTTTTTTAATGACATGGATTGACTTATTTATTACTTGTGACGGTATTCGAATTTTTTAACGATTTGTGAGGTCTGTTCTAGATGAATTGAATATCTGCATGCGTTAGTTTTGTGATTTAATTTTTTAAAATAAATTCTTTATTCAAACTATTATATAGGGTCATCCAAATGTGACGCCTAGATTTGGATGACCCCATCTTACTATCATCAAATGATCCTTTGTGACAAACACCTAAAGTAAAATTGACTCCAAAAAAATTATTCTTTTTATTTGGTGGACTTGATGAAGAATTATTCATTATAAGTATCTACAAGTTGGTCAAACACTCACACCGAATATTTATAGTAAATACAGGATGCAAAGAGTGTATAATAGATTAAAATTAAATTGGTTATTAATTGTTACTTTTTTTATCGTCTTCTTCAAAATAGAGAATATATTTATCCGTTTTGTTCAATTGTATATTTTTTGAAATGTAATATACATTTATATATATACAAATATTTTGAACTTGACCGAAAGTATAAACATTCATCTCCGAAACCGGTTTCGGAAGAACTGTAATCCTAAAAATCGTAAACGGATTTCAAGTTTTATAAATACAGCCCACTGCTTAAATGTTACCATAACATTATAGACAAAAAGAAATAATTCTCGTTCTTCTTGCAATTTACTAACACATATAGGTATACAGGTGGACGATAAATGACAGAACATTCGGAATTTCAGATTTTTTATAGAATATTTTAGTCTTGTGAAAAATTTGTCGTTTATTTTTTTTAACTTCTAAAAATAAAAACGTGTACTTTAAGTAAAAATATAAACACACACACACACACACACACACACACACACACATATATATATATATATATATATATATATATATATATATATCATTATCATCATCAAAACTGATATCAGCTCCCAGTTAGGAGATTCAAAAATCTCATTGAATCCTATTGACTCTTATTAAATGTTTTCCAAGATTTTTTCAGTCTTTTCTTCTCTGCCAATAATCTCATCCAAGCCTCGCCTATTTTCTACAATTTCATTTTTTTTAATAGGACTTCTTTTCTAATTTTCTTTTATTTCTCAATCTCTATTCCATAATGTTTTTTTGTTTACCTATTGTCTTCTTTTCTTGTTACAACCTCTCTTGGTAATATCTTCTACAAAATGAATAAAAATTAATTTCTTTCTCTCTCTTTTTCCTTTTACTTCTGTCATTAAGCATTCAATGCCTTTATTCACTTTCTAAAATCATTCCTATTTCGAGTAAAATTCCTAATATCCGACATTGTCTTTTCTTGTTATTTTTCATTAAATATTTTTTCTATTAAACTCGTGATTTTCTTCCATTTTTTTTCTATTACAAAAACAAACCACTGAAAGGATCATAAAAATCAGTTTAATTATAACAATTTGCAAAAAAATCTAATATCCATTTTCCACCTATTCATCATTGCTTTAATCAAATTTTGTTTCCTTAGCAATAATTTCCGTTGTCTATCAATTATCCTCTCTTCTTGTAACATTCCTTGCTCATTTTCATTTCAAATTTATTCGTTTTATTACACCATTTACTCTTATCTCTTTTCCAGTACATTTTTTCTGTTCCTATTTTTCTTATTATACCCGGAAAATGTATTTCTATGCTTTTACAAATGTTCCCTAATTTTTCAATCAGTTTGAGTAGAAAATTCATATGTCATTGCTATGATTAAGGATTATTTTTGTTCAACAAATATTCTTAGTGATTTATACAATAGTTTCGATGATTCTCCTTTTTTCTTACAGTTTCGTGATTGCTCCAAGAGCCAGCGACCTTTTCCGTTCAGTTTATATAAAATCACATGCAAGGGCCGGTGCATACATTGTAGGTCTTTTGATCGGCTACGCTCTTCATACCAAACGTCATCAAGTCCAGAAAATGAATAGTATACATGCACTCAGTCTTGCTCTCACCGGATTGGTTTTAATGCTGGGTGTCACGTACGGAGCTGCTCTATTCCTCGACGATTCGACAAAAGGCACTGTCCTCGCCGCCTTATACGCCGGACTGAACAGACCTGCTTGGGGTCTCGCCTGTGCTGCAGTCTTAGTAGCAGCCACTCAGGGTAAATTGTGTAAGTATTGAATTTATATAAATAATAATAAATCTGGTTAGAAGAACGAATCTGGTACCAGGGGTTCTAATATGATTATTTGTCATTGTTTCCCTAAAGTAGTTATTTAACTCGAATTTAAAGATCTTTGTAGAGAAAAATGTCGTTTAAATATGAATTCAAATTCATTTTAATTAATAAAATAAAATATGATTTTATAATTGATTTTATTTATTTAACGGAAAACAAGCCATGATTACGTTTTAATCGATCAAAAATCAATTCGACAAAACTGAATATCCCGCTATTCACATCCATTGATTATTATTATTTCTGCATGACAATTAATATTTGAATAAACCAATAAACGTACTACTGAAACAATAAACAAATATCGAAATTACCAACAGTACATATTAGTTTATATTTCTTTTTAGTCATTCAAACCGTCACGTCAAGTACAAAACGTCATCGGAAGTTTATTAACTTGTTAGGAAAGTTGTCATATTCTGCCTACATCGTCCACATGCAGTTCCAGATAAAATATGTCGGAGAGACAAGAAGTCCTCTCTACATTAATATGTTGGAAATGGTAAATATTTTATGATTTACATTTTAAGTTTTAATTTATTATCATTTTATCTTAGTTTATTACTTATAACGATTTCACACAAATTATTTATCACTTCAACGCCACAAAATACTTTAAAAATGTTTACTTTATTGGTTTATAAACTACATTTTAAATTCAGTATTCTAACAATGATTATAGTTCGACTATTGAAATATGCACAATCTAATTCTAATTTCATTCCATGGTATTGTTTTTAATGTTCGTTTATATATATATATATATATATATATATATATATATATATATATATATATATATATATATATGTGGATTTTTAAACAAACTTTTGATTCAGTTGACATTGTATCATTGTTTTTATCTCTGAAGGAACAAGGAGTAAATAAAAATTATTTGTAACTATTAGAAGAGATATATAAAAATACAATAGTGAAAATCAGAATGAAAGATCTTTTAGACACAATTAGATTAGAGAAAGGTATCAGATGAAAGACAGTTTGTTACCAAAATTATTTAATGTAATCCTTGAGCAAATAATAAAAGTAAAGGTATTAAAATACTATTACTTATGAGTAAAAACCCATAAAAAAAGAAGAATTTTGGGAAAACATTCCAGAAATCTAATTACATTCGATGAGGTTTTTGCCTAACAGTGGGTTGATGTAGGTTTTTATGATATATATATATATATATATATATATTTATATATTAAAAAATATAATTGTAAAAGTGTGCAAGCCAGAGTTAGAAAGGTTGACAATGGACAAATGGACAGGTGAAAATGGAAGTGTCTTGAGAAAATGTTTAATAATCATTAATATTCCATGAGGTTTTCGCCCATTAGTGGACTTATATAAGCTTTGATGATTATATAGAATGGTCCAAATGAGACTGAAGGATGTAACTTTCAATCTCAGTTTATATTCTTCAGTTTCAATTAGGCCACACTGTATGTATATATATATATATATATATATATATATATATATATATATATATATATATACGAGGTGTGATCAAAAAGTAAGGTGAATTTTGAAATTTAGCGGGCTACATCCGTTCGATCTTCGATTTTTTTATTTGGTTATGTTGGTACACTCGTCTCGAATATATGTTCCAAATTTCAGCTATGTAGCATGTTTAGTTTGTTGGTGAGATGCATAAAAGTTAGAAGTGTTTTGCAGGCTCCACGATTTTCCGCTGTCGAAAATCATGGATCAAAGAGTTTGCATTAAATTTTGTGTGAAAAATGGAATCAAGTGCTTCAAAACACTTGAAATGTTGAAAGTGGCATACGATGAGTCTACTTTAAGCCAAAAAAATGTTTACAAGTGGTATAAACTCTTCCAAGAAGGCCGAGAAGACACCAACGACGAACCTCGTTCTGGACGCCCCAGCAAGTCAACAACCGATGAGAACGTTGAAGAAGTGAAGAAAATAGTGTTGGGGAATCGTCGAATTACCATTAGAGAAATTGCTGATGATATTGGCATCTCGTTTGGTTCGTGCCAATCAATTTTAACGGGTGTTTTAGACATGAGACGTGTGTCAGCGAAGTTTGTTCCGAAATTGCTCGATTTCGACCAAAAGAACCGTCGCATGAGCATCGCCCAAGAGCTATTGAATGACGTCAACGACGACCCAGATTTACTCGACAGGGTCATAACAGGTGACGAAACATGGGTATACGGTTATGACGTCGAAACTAAGACTCAATCGTCCCAGTGGAGGCATTCCGGATCACCGAGACCAAAAAAGCACGCCAAGTTCGATCAAATGTGAAGGTTTTGCTTACAGTTTTCTTTGATTGCAGGGGCGTGGTGCATCATGAGTTCTTGCCACAGGGTAGAACAGTAAATAAGGAATATTACCTGCAAGTTATGCGCAATTTGCGCGAAGCAATCCGCCAGAAATGTCCGAATTTGTGGAAGAACAAAAATTGGCTTTTGCACCATGATAACGCCCCTGCTCACACATCGTTGCTTGTGCGCGAATTTTTGGATAAAACCAACACACTAATGATGCCGCAGGCACCGTATTCCCCAGACCTGGCCCCCTGTGACTTCTTCTTGTTCCCGAAACTGAAGAGGCACATGAAAGGACGGCGTTTTGCAACGATTGAGGAAATAAAGACGGCATCGAAAGAGGAGCTGAACAAGATCACAAAAATGATTTTTTGAAATGCTTTGAGGATTGGAAAAAGCGTTGGCACAAGTGCATTATATCCGAGGGGGATTACTTTGAAGGGGACAAAATAAAAATTGATGAATAAATAAATATTCTTTGAAAAAAATAAAAATTCACCTTATTTTTTGATCACACCTCGTATATATATAAATATTTTTTAAAAAAATCTCATTGTTTGTTCAGTCCAGAATTGTTCAAAACTAATGATAAAAACATGTTTTATATTAAGAGTTTTTTTTGGTATTAGTCCTATTTTTGTATTAAGTATTAAATTCTTCTGTTATTAATTTGGGTAATTAGATTTTGTAAATAAATTCATTCAAAGAGTTTACATTTGTAATTGATGAGTGCTATAGATGATTATAAACTATACTTAATCAAATATTTATATAATCACTTTTAAGTACATGTTAATTAACCAACAAACTAATCACTCACGGCCAAGTTTAGTTTGTTTTAAAAAAAATCTCTGAAAAAAATCTATGAAATATATCTCTTCTTTAGAATTTTTTCAATTTGTGCCTGACATATGTTTCTTCTAGGAGTATACTATCGGTTAAATGGTAACATAATATATTTAATTTGTATTAAAGTCGAAAACTATTCTATACGTATACATACTCATAAATATACATATATGATTGTCTCATTTCAAATTTGAATAACTTCTAGATCCGTTTCGGTCTTAGCGACGTGACCGCCTCATTCATGAGCGCTTTCATCTTGTACATATTCATTGAAGGACCAATGAAAGCGATAGTGAACTTTGCAACGACGAGCAAGAAGAGCGGAAAGATCAGTCATCAGGATTCAAACAAAAATATAGCTGTACAGTTACAAGAAAACGCGAAATACAAGAAAAACGATCTAACCCTACATATATAATTTAGATAACTGTAGTTAGTTCTCTTTATTTGTATTTTTTTTTTTGATAGAATTTATTCAAATGCATATCAGTTCGTTTAAGTTAAATAACAATCACGGTGCTGTCTTTAAATGAGATTTGATAAATAAAACGTTTACATGTGCATATATGGAAGTGTTGCCATAAGAGACAATAAGTAATTTATTTCGTGCTTTTAAGTATAAGTCGAATAATATGTTTATTATTTTTAAGCGAAGCACAGATGTCATAATATTTAAAATATTTTAAGAAGTGTATGTATGTTAAACATTCCAAAACATGGAATTTGTTACAGAAAGAGTTATGAAATTTTCACTGGTTGACTGGAAAAATAATATGTTACATTTTTGAAATAGATTTATTGAGATAGTCAATATAAGAAGATTGTTGGAATTATTTTTATAATCAATTCATTGATTATCTTAATAAAGGATTTTAAATCTTGAAACATAAGTGTTAATAATAGACATTTTTTTAATATAAAGACATGTGACTTTTATTTCATCGTTTATACAGAAAGAAAATTTTTCACTATAACCAGACTTTTTTTATATGTGAATGAAGAGTTGTAGGAATAGCTTTGTTATTTTATTTATGTGTATTATAAATTGATATCTGTGCTTTATGAAACTAACTATAATATTTCTTTTAATAGATCAATTATGATTTAAATTGATATCATCACTTAAGATATATATATATATATATATATATATATATATATAACTAGTGATTTATTTACCAAAAACAATTAATATATTATTTTTGTTTCATGTAATTTTCGAATATAAATTTGTTTAAATAATATAAATTGTTGCAAATAAATCGATCACATGTTGATTGTTTTTTTCGTTACTATTTACTTCATTTTTGTGGAGTTTTCATATTTTATTTGCAGAATAAACAATTGTGGAAAATTACTATGTCAATGTTAAAATGCAATCTGCATACACATTATACATTTTTTTGTATTGTGCCCAAATTAAAAATATATACAAATATTTACACTTCTAGCACTATCATTGTTATAAAAGAAGTTGTATATATATATGTAAATATATCAGTCAAAAAAATGTTAAAAATTAGTAGTTTTTGATATTCGTTACTGTAACTAAAATGAATATTTAATTTGTATAATATGACAAGATTTTATTATTTGTAATTAAAATATTTAAATTAACATTTAATATACTAGAGACGGTGCTAGAATATTTATTTTAAAAGTAATATTTACTTTTCTAATCTGACTTAATTTTCAATCTGTTTAATTTTTGAATCTGATAATTAATGGAATGCAAATTTAGTCATTAGATTTCGAATCATTTTTATGATTAACAAATTATGACCAATTTTTTAATCATATTTTTAAAAGGATGAAAATTTAATCGAATAATGCCCTACTTGTGTATATACAAACAAATACATATATACATTTATATGAAAATAATTATTATTTATTATTAGTGTATTTGCGTTATTAATTTTTCTTAATTACATCCGAAGAGTACTTAGTACTTTATAATTAATAGAGTACAAAAAGTAAGTATTAAATTCAAAAGTAATTTAAATAATATTTACAATGATGATCAAAAACAGAACTCCACTATACCGACATACACTGTGCATAAATAATGAAATATTAGGGCCGGTATAAAAGATTCCTGTAACCAACAACCCGTCATTTCACCTCCACCATCGTCAATTTCACGGACAGGCTGACCCTCCACCATCGGCCGCGTAAGGCGGTCGGGAATTTTGCGATTATTGAGGTCCCTATTGCAAATATTGAAATTTTAATACTTAAACAGTGTTCTAGAGACCAATACGCATCGATCCGTGCAAAAAATCGCAAATCATTTTTTTTATATATATACCCCACATTAAACGTTACATACGACCGATGGAGCAGTGCATTCGGCCGGGAGAAACGTTCACGAGTCTGCGCCAAATATTGCACGCCATCGGACTCATATATATATATATATATATATATAAATACATATATATACATATATATATATATATATATATATATATATATATATATATATATATATATATATATATATATATATATATATATATATATATATATATATATATATATATATATATATATACATATATATGTATATATATATATATATACATATATATATATATATATATGACATGAACAAGATACGTAGCGAAAAAAGAAGACAAATGATGGACAGAAATTATTACGGAATAAAAAGAGGCTTATAGAAGATTATATCAAAGATGGAGAGATGAAATTGCGAATTACTGCGGGGGCTAAGGTTGAATAAGATTAACCACCGACAGGAGAGAATAAAAAAACTCAGAATACTCTTCATGCGAAATTTGACGAGGTTCTCGCCCAGCAGTGGGCAAATGTGGACTATTAGTAGTAGTATTAGTATATATATATACAATAATGTAGAAATTTTTTTCACATATAAACCATACTATACATTACATACGACCAATGGTAGGGTGTATTCAACCGGGTGAAACATTCACATATCTATGTCGAAACTTCAAACGCCATCGGACTCGTATACACGCACACATATATATATATATATATATATATATATATATATATATATATATATATATATATATATATGTACGAGAGTCGTTTGATAAGAATGGTAAATTTATTTATTGTTTAATTTAATTAAATTTTTCAACTTAGTTTTTCTTGCTTTTTTTCCATACTTATAAACGACCCTCGTATATATACATACATATATATATATATATATATATATATATATATATATATATATATATATATATATATATATATATATATATATATATATATATATATATATATATATATATATATATATGTATATATATGTATTTATATATATATATATATATATATATGAGTCCGATGGCGTGCAATATTTGACGCAGACTCGTGAACGTTTCTCCCGGCCGAATGCTCTGCTCCATCGGTCGTATGTAACGTATAATGTGGGGTATATATATAGAAAAAATAAAAAAAAATGATTTGCGATTTTTGCACGGATCGATGCGTATTGGTCTCTAGAACACTGTTTAAGTATTAAAATTTCAATATTTGCAACAGGGACCTCAATAATCGCAAAATTCCCGACCGCCTTACGCGGCCGATGGTGGAGGGTCAGCCTGTCCGTGAAATTGACGATGGTGGAGGTGAAATGACGGGTTGTTGGTTACAGGAATCTTTTATACCGGCCCTAATATTTCATTATTTATGCACAGTGTATGTCGGTATAGTGGAGTTCTGTTTTTGCCTCTTGCTTCAAATGTGGTTAACAATGAAATGTTATGTTAAATAAAAAATTATTATAAAGATTATATATGTTTTTATTTACCTTTTAATACATTTATATACAATAATTACTTTATGTGTATTATACAGAATATTTTAAACATGAGTATTCAATCACACACGCACACAGATACATGTATATTAATATATTACGAAAAAAATATTATAATTTTCATTTTTTTTGATTAGATAGATAGTAAAATTAATTTGTTCATTAAATACATAGTACTTCAACAGAATTGGCAAATTTTCGAATTATTCTAATCCTGATGCTTTTCAGGTGTTTGATATTTAATTTATTACAGGTAAACTAATGAAGGTAATTATTATTCTCTACAATTCAAAAAAGGATAGTTCAGTATTAAAATATTCTTGTTATTAATTACTGACCAAACACATGGTGCTGGTAAAATTATTAATTGTTCAATTATAACAGATGCATGATATTTAATTTATTACGAATAAACTATTAGAGATAATTAATTTTTGTTTATACTAATCGAAAGATGATAAAATTCACTATTGAAATCATTCTTATTTTAATAAATATGGATCACTTGCACAGCCCTTAAGAATTTTTCAATATAATGCTTTTAACAAGGGTGATCATGATACTGTCCTATTTTAGGGGTGAAAAGTTATATTTTTTATACGAGTTGCAAAAGTTATTAGACATGTGTAATTTAGAAAAAACAGCAAAAGGCTTAACTGATAAATTATATATATTTGTTTTAATATAAGCAAACATAAATATTTCAAAAATAAAAGAAAAAACTAATTCGTTAACTTTGATTACTGTATTAAAAAATAAATGAAATTAAACAATTAAAAATAATAACTTATCTCACAAAAGTCATGGAACAATGTAGTACTAGAACACAATTAATGCCATTTTAAAAAAAATCATTTTCATATTTAGTGGGGGTTTCTTTTGATTCTAGGTCTTTATTTAACTTCTTAACAATGATTTCACTATGTTAATACTTATCTGTGTGGGAACAATAACTGTTTCATTTGCTAAAAAAATCTTCACTGTTTCTTTTGAAGTAATTGTATGTTGAAAAAGAAAACTGTAAGAGAAATTATACAAAAAATTAAAATAAGTCTCTCTATAATAATAATGTAATAAAGATATTTTCAGTTAAGAATAACTAAAAAAAGGATATGTGTACTCATATACACATGCCAGAAGTGAAACTTCTTTTCAATAAAGTAATCAAAAGGTACACAGACAAGCGTATGCCTAAAACTCGTAGATGAACAAATTCTTCAGAATAAAGCAAGTAACAAAATGAAGAAATGTAGTTAAATACACGGGATAAAAATTTAAGTAGAAAATGATCAATGTTTTAATTAAATTAAATTTTTACAATTATTTCATATTAACACATCGTATGCAGACAACGCGTCTCGATGATGATCTTTCGCACTGTAGTAATAGTATGTCGTCGAGATGTTGTCCGCATACAATGTGTTAAGTAAGATTAATAATTATTTTCAAATTAAAACTTTTATAAAATTATGAATTATGAAAATTAATTCGATTTCGTTTGGAATTTCTTCGATTTCCATTACTTTCTCTGGTAGTGACTGAATAGGTATAAACGATACAATTGGTTTTTGATAAGAAAAATTTTTGCGCAATAGACATTACCATCTTAAAACCTGTAAAAAATAAAACTCAATGCGTTCATCCAAAATTATTAAATGAGTGTAATGAAAGAATTATATTAAAAAAACAAACAAAATTCAAGAATAAATGCATCAAAAATTGCTGCTGATTTATAAATAATAACAGAAAAATTGTAAACCCGGAAACAGTAAAGAGAGTCATTAGAAACTTCAGTTTTCATAGAACTACAAGAAGAAAATTTTGAATCAAGGAAATAAATTAAAAAAAAGCTATTAGAATTTGCAAAAATTAATGAAAATTTTCATTCATAATATTGGAAACATCATATTTGCAGATGAAAGCTTATTTAACGTTTTGAGAGTGATGGTTGCATAATTGTTTGACGAAGGTCTAATGAAGAATTGAAGAACAAGAAATAAATGTCAATTATTCAAAAGAATTTACATACAAAAAGAAAAAATTAACGCCAATAAAAAAATTATATAAAATATGTATACAGAAGAATTTAATCTACAGATCAACATTCTGAAAATTACAACTGATGAAAATTTATTATTCAAAAAACTATCCTCAATCGAGAATCTCTGAAATACGTATTTATAAAAAAAGATCGGATAAAACCAGCTAGTCAATCTGCAAGTATCTGTTATATATATATAAATATATTTTTAAAAACTATGAACTAGTTATGAACATGTAATAGTAGTAATATTTGAAATTGTATGAAATAATATTGAAGAAATTTCAATTAATCATAAACACAACAATCATTTACTAACCAATCGTTATTTTGAAAGAAAGTCTACACGAATTTCAAAAACTGTCAATCAAGAAGCAAACACCAATCTAGAAACCATGAAGTATGTATATATATATATATATATATATATATATATATATATATATATAAATGAAAGAGTTTAGCTAATACATTATAAAATTACATTGAATGAAGAATTTACAATTACTGTTTCATTTATGTACCTCTATTATCATCAGCTAATTCATATTCATTGAAAATACGCAAGGCATTGCAATTTGGAAGATCTACATGCGATTCACATGGATTACATCGACTCTGAGGAATCTCAATGAGGGTCGTCGACATTCAAACGAACGATTTTCAATACTGTTTCGATCAATCTGTATTAAAGAAAAGAACTTAATACTGACAAATTGACAAGTTAATTGTAGACATACAAACATTTACCTCATTGAAGCAACACACCGTGAGAATTTTTGAAAATTTCTAATTCAGATATCATTCGTTTATTAAATTTGACTTTGATTAAAAGTAAGTAGATTAATTGTTTGTTAATTTTTGTGTTGTTCATGTATTTTTGTACATAGTGTCGTGGTGATTTATTTCTAGTAATACTATTGATGGCACAAGTGCGAAACCAACATTGTTTACTGTTCAATATAGAGCCTAGCGATCGCACTGAATGGTAAAATCGTCGAATCCAAAATTTATTTTTTGAACGAAAATCCAAAGTGTAGAATTAACATGAATGGTTGTGAATGAACCCATCACATGTTAAATGTTTTCTTTTATTATTTACTATTTATTTTTTCTTTCTTTGTAGATTTTTCATGTTTTAATTGCAGTCGATAAAAAATAGATGCAACAATAATGTAAAAAATGCGTCATTATGTTTAATTCGAATACAAGAAAGAATAAGATTAGTAATTATTTATATGTTAATTGACTGGAATTTTTTGTAGTTGTTTTTATATTTGTTGACGTAAGTACATGAAATAAATAAAAACTGTAATAAAAAAGTGAACACATATCTATAATTAATATTCATTAAAATATTATATTATGTTAAGTTAAAACAAATAATTAGATATATTTTTCTCTATAACCGTTTCAAACGTTACACTTGACTAATCCATTCTGCATTATTTTTTAATTGTTCACTGTGCATTTTAACTTTGTTCATCAAATAAAGATTTCCTTGAAATAAAAATTATTCCAAATTATAAATTATTTAAAATTGAAATATATTACTGGCAAGTAAATATTTGGTTTATTTTAAATAAAACACACACACACACACACACACACATATATATATATATATATATATATATATATATACGAGGGCCGTTTGATAAGTCCGTGTAAATTCCGAAAGATGGCACCACTGGTGCATATCGAGGTTATTTTTAATTAGTAGCACCTCTTGGAAGAATACACATCAAGTTTCAGCCATATCGGTCTATTCCTTTGTGTTTGACAATCGTTGGAATCAAGGAAATCGAGTGATTGTCAAATAATGGACGAAAAAGAATTTCGCGTGTTGATTAAACACTACTTCATTAAAGGCAAAACGCCTCAGGAGACTAAACAGAAGCTTGATAAACATTATGGTGACTCTGCACCTTCGATTAGTGCGGTTTATAAGTGGTTTCAAAATTTTCGGAGTGGCCATATGAGCACAAGAGACGCTGAACGTTCTGGACGCCCTGTTGAGGTCACCACTCCAGAAATCATTGATAAAATCCATGATATGGTGATGGATGACAGAAGAGTGAAAGTGCGTGAGATTACTAGTGCTGTAGGCATCTCGTGTGAACGGGTACATAATATTTTGCACCAACATTTGGACATGAAAAAGCTATCCGCCAGGTGGGTGCCGCGATTGCTCACAATCGACCAAAAACGAGGTCGTGTGAAGTGTTGCAAGAACGGTTTGCAGCTGTTTCAGCGAAATCCGCAGGACTTTAAGCGTCGTTTCATCACTGTAGATGAAACATGGATACATCACTACACTCCTGAGACCAAAGAGCAGTCTAAACAATGGGTTATCAAGGGGGAATCTGCTCCGAAAAAGGCGAAGACAATTCTTTCGGCCGGGAAGGTTATGGCGACTGTCTTTTGGGATTCGCAAGGAATAATCTTTATCGACTGTTTGGAAAAGGGTAAAACCATTACAGGTGCATATTATTCATTGTTATTGGATCGTTTGAAAACCGAGTTGCAAGAAAAACGTCCCCGATTAGCCCACAAAAAAGTCCTCTTTCATCACGACAACGCACCAGCTCACTCCTCAGCAGTTGTGGCCGCAAAACTAATGGAAATAAGGTTCCAAATCGTTTCACATCCCCCCTATTCTCCAGACTTGGCTCCATCGGACTATTATTTGTTCCCTAATATGAAGAAATGGCTCGCGGGAAAAAGATTTTATTCGAACGAGGAGGTGATTGCAGGAACGAATGACTATTTTACAGACTTGGACAAAATACTATTATTCGGAAGGGATCAACAAACTAGAGCAGCGTTGGATGAAGTGTATAAGCCTAAAAGGAGACTATGTTGAAAAATAAAAACGATTTATTCAAAAAAATGAAGCAGTTTTTATTTTTACACGGACTTATCAAACCACCTCGTATATAAATATATATATGCGATTTTTTTAAGTAAATAAAAGATGATTATTTCATAGAATGAAATAATTTTATTAAACAGTGTATTGACCATTTTGTTCCATTACCTTTTACCATTTTCCAGTCATTTTCATAATTCCATGCTCAAAAAAATGTTGATCGTTCTGCACAAAAAACTGATCCAAGTACGATTTGATAGTTTGATTTAAAATGTAACATTTACCATTTAAAGAGTTTTGCAAAGAACAGAGTAAATGATAATCTGAGAGTGTAAGGTCAGGTGAGTATGGTAAGTATGTTTTAGAAACATGATCTAATTTATCAAATATATGCGTGTGTTTGTACCAAAATTTTTCCGCGCATAAAACAAGGAATTTTTTAGTTCGAATTATAATTATTCACTTTTTTCAATATCAAGGTTAAAAATCGTTTTTTTTAAATATTTTTTATTTCAACAAAAACAATTTTAAATGCCATACATATATATTGTATATATATATAATGATTTGTAAAGAGAATGTTTTATATTAAAAAATCTTTTTATATATATTCAAATAATTAATAGATAATATGAATGCAATATACTTTTAATTATTATGTATACAATATATATATATAATAACATCGATTTTAATGACATTTTCCTGTTGATAAACGTTATACATATTTGAACACAATTCTACGAATTTTGATTTCTTGCTAATGATATTACGATTAAAAACTTATTTAAAATTTGTTGTCGAGTCATTTTTAAATTTGTCAAACTGTTATTAAAATCCACTTAAAATCATTTCCGAAATGAGTGATCGACATATGTAAAATTCATCTTCCGTTTAATACGTAAAATAATAAATAATTTACAATTTATTTTGGTATTGTATCAAGTTCCATTAACATAATTATGAATCACTCACCTCAACTTTACAAGACTTTATAAAAGTTTTCAGTAGTTATTTATCGTTTATTGTAGTCGTTGATTCTCATTTCAAAATGTGGAAATCTTGTCAAATTGGGATGAATATAATAAACATTTCGTTTGATATTTTTATTATGAGTTTATACATGTGTATGTACTTGAAGATGTCAGTATATCTCATTTTATATTCAATAGTTTTTTTCATAATCGGAACATTTTTGTGAAAACAGGAATGTAAAAAAAATCGTAGTTCCTTCATTACTGAACTTTTGGATATTGCATCATCGTTTAATTGTTACCATAAATTTGTGTTATTAAAAAAAGGAACAATGAGTAACTTTTAAACACATTTATTAAATTTTCTGCTGTAGAGACGTATAATATTCATTTGTAAAAAAATAATTCTTTAATAAATGATATTGGTTTTCACGGGAATTGTGAAAGTCCTATATATACTTTTTACTGAAAGAGACATTTTCAAATGTTAGTACTTATAATTTTTTAAAATAAATTTGGTTAGATTTTTACATTTTTCCATAAACAGACACATATTTTAATATTTATGATTGTTTCAATAAAAAATTATATATATATATATATATAAATGCTATACAAATTATACCTAAATTAATATTTATAATTTATTTAAATTGTTGATTATATATATATACATATATATATATATATATATATATATATATATATATATATATATATATATATATATATATATATATATATATATATAAATATGTATATATAATAATGAAAAGAATAAAAAATATGATATACGCAAGTCCTTGAATTACTGAAAACCATGACCTCTATTTCTGGGTGATAGAGTAGACAGTGAGGACGCTTTACATGCTATATAAAACCAAATTCGTTGCATCTATAACAATTTGTGAACATGCTTTATACGAAATACATTTCATGGAGTCCCGTCTGTGTTTTTGCGACATTGTTCGTATTTGTTACCGCGACAAATTCAAATCGAAGTGCAGAAATTTGGAACGTAGATTTATTCCCAATGCTTCCATTAGGCTCGTTACGTACACAAAACGAGGCTTGCAATGCCGATTCTAAAACTCTATTAGGCTCACTTCACAATCAAACCTTACGTGCTTTTCAAAGTAAGTGAAATGTATTTATTTTTAAAAAAATGATACTTTTGCCGATGGTACAGTGTTAAATAATGTGTTTGTTTTATTCGTTAATCAATTTAAGTTTATATTTATTTTATAAATAGTTAATAATGAAATGTTATTATAGATATTGAGTGATAACGTTATTAATTAAAATAGATTATTGAAAATTATTCGATTTTATTGTAACATCTAGTGCAGATAGTTTATTCCACTGTTTTTATTAAATAATTTAATTGTTACTCTATTTGTTTGTTACTGATTATTTTAATATTTATTTTATAAATACCAATTGAATCTCTTATCAAGATTTAGTAACAATGTTTCAATCATAACTGATTGTTAAAATTATACATATTTAATTTAAATATATATATATTAATAAATTACTGGGTAATTATTTCTTCCAGTGTAAAATAAATAAAAATATAATTGATGTAAAATATTTTCAAATAATTGTTTGGTTTTTATGTGCGCGAATGTATAGTGTGGGAATCTTCGGGTAAAAGACCAACAGGATTAACTGATGGAAATGTTTATTTGCTGGGAAATTTCGACGAGTGCATTGCTATACAAGATGCACAATATTGTTTGGCAGAAGTACATTTAAATGTAAAACCGACGAGAAATGTCGATAAATATTCGTTCACCTATGATCCGGAAGAAAGTGTTTTGAATAAACTTTTTGTAAGTAAAAAATATATTTTTTAATTTATATATATATATATATATATATATATATATATATATATTACAATCATTACTTTTTCCGTTGTTGGATAAAGTTTTCTCTCGAAACTTTTTATTTCTAGCGATCCAATGCTTTTTTTCCTTCATTTTATACCGATAAATTTACTCAAGTCTCTATCTTACCTATCCATGACTCTTTTCTTGATCGTTTTTATATTTCTGATACTTTTAGTTCATAATTCGAGTAACTTGAGGTTTTATATTGTTCTGTAACAAAATATTCATCAATGCAGGTTGAACCTCCTTATTTTTTCATGCATGACGTCATTTTCTCATAATAATTTTCTTTTTTATGCTTTTATTTTGCGAAATAAATATTAATAAATAATTTCATCTACGAACATATCTTTTTTGGAGTGCAACGTTAATTTGTGGATGAAAATTATCTGCAGGGTTGTATTTATATTGAAATTCATATCAATAATTTATTCTTGATTTTCTGTAATTAAACAAATAATTGCTTATTAATTATCAATAATACAGTTAGAAATTGTGGAATAGAGAAAATAATAAAATTCTCAGAAATCGAGAATATACTATTTTATTCCTATAAATACAAGTTTATGAATAGTTTCCCAAATATTTTTTAATCGCAGAGAAAAACTCTTAATAAAAGAACATAATAATTTAGTATAAAATAACCTAATATATATTTTCAAAAAATACAAAATCAACGAAAAAAATATTGTATTTCAAAATCTAAAAAAAAAATGTAAGAAGGCACAAATGTAAATTGATTTAAAAAACATTAAGAATTGTAATTAAACTATTTCTAAACATACATATGTTTATAATTCAATTAAAAGTTTTAATATAATATCTAAAATCTAAATTATTTAATTTCAGTACAATGGTTACACGAATCTTGTAAGACGTGATACTGTCCATTGGGCATTATGTGTTCCTAAATCTTGTACACCAAAAGACATTGAATGGGAATTGAGACAGTTCTTGGATGAATGGTCATATGAACATAACAATAATTTAACTTACGAAGTCAATGTTGGTCTCAATGCATGCCAAAACGATCGTTCGGATGAACGGTTTAATACTGGCGATATCATATTTTGGTAATTATTATTCCAAATATAATCCTATATATATATATATATATATATATATATATATATATATATATATTCTAATTGTTAGCTTGATAATATCATCATTATGCATAATTGTTTGCATATCAACTATATGGAATGCAAATAGAAAATCTCAATTTACAACAGACGAGGAACAGACAAGTAAGTAACATAATTTTACTCATATAAATAAATACTTTTTGATCGGAAAAATAATGATTTATTTTTTCTAATCAAATCCATTTAAAAAATTAATAATGTTCAAATAAATACCTGTTTTTTTTTCATTTTAGATAATATGTAATTTTTAAATTCTTTGTAATTAATTTAGAAGTTAAAATTATCAAGTTATTATGTAGAATAAAATAAAAAAGTAAATTCATAACTAATTGATATAAAAGTCATTTAAACTTTTATTCATTGTAGAAATAATTGATTCTTGAATTTTAAAATTCACATTCTACAATTTCATATTTCGTACGTTTAAACAATTTCAAATGAAGTAATTTCTAAAACTTATATATATATATAAACAAATAACTATATAATGTTTTTTATTTATAATAAACTTTAAGTATCATTTATAATAATAAAAACACCTTTACAGATAATCTCTTAGAAAAATTCTTAACGTGTTTCGCCCTGCAGAAAAATTTGAAACTCCTGACCAAAACAGAGAGTAAAGAATTCACTCATCTCAAGTCAATGTCGTCGATCCGTTTTCTTAGTATAGTCGTTATAATTTCATTTCATAGAATTGGAACGACGATGAGTGGGCCTGTTATGAGCGTCAATGTGCTTAAAAAATATTTTACTATAAAATGGCTGATGGTTTTTAAACATGTCGAAAGTACTGTCGACACGTTCTTCTTTCTCAGTGGATTCATGGTCATTTATGGATTATTTTCTGTCAAACGTTCAATAAATCCAATCTCATGTCTAATTTTGAGATATATACGGTACGAATATATCGATTATTACTTTATATTTTGTAGACGTCGCGACGCAAGTTTGTACCTCTTCGTATGTTCCATATAGTTGACAAATAAATGAATGCAATTACTGTCGATGGAATTTTAATTGTAGTACGAGACAGGAGTTTAAATTTTAATAGGAATTGTTTTACTGCATGAAATTATAAACGTTTTTAATATCAAAAGAGTTAAAATTAATTAAAATAAAAAAACAACCCGCATTTCTCTTATTATCTAAAATTATCAAAATATATCAACCATCTACAGTGTCAGACAATTAAGTAATGTGACAAAATTCAAAAATCGAGTATATTTAAAAATTAAGGTACATCGCTGCGATCCCCTTCAAAGTAGCGCATCTATAAACTTATTCCAGCGAGTTTCGTAACAATTCTGGAACACTTCGTGGGATGTACCCTCGTCACAATGGATATCTTCAACGGAGTCAAAATGTCGAACGAATTTTTTCATATGAATAGGAAAAAGTCGCAGGGTGACATGTCGGTGAATAGGACGGTTTGGTAACGTTGCGATGCCTTTAGACGCCAAAAACTGAGAGACAGGATGTCGTGATGCAGAACCCAAGTCTTCGCGATCTCTTGAGCACCCTTTTTCGTAATCGAGACATTGTTAGAATACTTGATGAAATGAACCACCCCTTTGCATTTTACTTTATGCTCCAGGGGACAAGAGTTATAAATTAACTTTTCACCAGTAAAATATCGAGAAATAGGAACAACCTGCTCGAGACAATATGTTCTCTATTATCTAAAAGCTGGCGAAGAAATGATCAAAATAGGTATCGAGAGAGTAGGGATCTGCTATTACGGAGTTACATCATTACTTAATTGTTTCAAATTATATAGAACTATCTTGATGAAATAAAACTTAAAACTTGTGAAAAAATTAAAAAAGCCCTCTTGTAGACAGGAAATAACATATATTGTTGATTAAATAATATTAAAATGTTTAAAATTCTATCTCTTTTTCTAAATCTAAATTCAGATATTACTAATGGGATAACATAATGTTTATATTTCAATAAATCAAAAAGATTTCTTCTACTTTAAGATGATATTATTTTCTAAAAATGTAGATAATTATTAGATTCATAAAAGAATTGTTAAAAATAATAATTATTAAAACAATAAATCCACCTATTATTTTCTAATGCTATTAATTTACTAATATAAAATATCAATAATATATAAGAAAAAAATCATAAATAGGTTAACACCAACATACGCTATAATTATATTCTACTATTCAACACTACTGTATAAATCTGGTTCTGGACCACTCTGGAATAGTATTATTAAAACTGAGGCAGAAGCTTGTAGAGAGAATTGGTGGACGAATTTATTATACATAAATAATTATGTCAATGAACGAAATATGGTAAGCAAATATAGATTTTTTATGTATATATTTTTCGAATTTTAAATAAAAATAATACCAATCAGATGTTATTCAATAAATTTAAAATAATATGTAATGATAGAAATAAACATGATTTGTGCTTCTTTTAGTGTATGATACACTCATGGTATTTACCATGCGACACTCACTATTTCATTGTGACAATATTTCTGTTAATACCATTAAATAAATATGCACCTCGTATGGTTTTACCAACAATAATAGTTTTTTTAATTGCAAGCGTAGTGACTCCTTTTACGATAACTTATCTAGAACATAAACCAGCTACATTAAGTTTCTCCTACGAGTGAGTATTTTTTTTAAAATTTTACTGTTTTAACACTCAATACGATTTTTACACCATATTAATCTAATATCGGATAAAGATCTCTTCCATTGTCTTCCAGTTCAAAAAGATCATTATTTTTTCTTTCCCAAAATTTCTCCTAAATTCCTTAATATCTTTATTCCATCTGTTCTATTTAATTTTTGTATTTCTACTCAATAATTTCAATTTTCTCTTATAACAGTTTGTGTATTTTATCTTTAAACTCTTCATTGTATTTTTAAATGGTGTTAGTTTTCAAATCCTTTATCATTTATTTTTATTTTAGTAAATATTTTATTATATATTTCAAATTTCAATATATATTAATATATTTTCAAGATTTCTTCAAAATCCACGAGCCAACGAAATGTTCCATTCGATGTATTCAAAATCCCATACAAGGTCTAGTCCTTATATTGTTGGCGTACTTTTTGGTTACATTTTTTGCCGAGTAAAAGACACGACGTATAAAATGTCAACCGTAAGCAATAATACAGTGTAACGATGTATTTTTTTAAATGTTTAATCTGAACAATTAACACAATTGGATTTATTTTGAAAAAAATGTCTTTATTGTATGTAAACAATTTTAATTCTAATCTTGTTTTTTTTTTTTTGAAGGTAAAAGCATCTCTTCTAGCGCTGCTAAGTGTTTTTATATTATATATAACGATCTTATTCGCTGCATTCCTTGACGATGACAGGAAAGATGGTTCCATTGAATCTGCTACTTACGCCGGTTTGTTTCGATTAGTTTGGGGTTGTGGAATTGCTGGATTATTGACATCTCTAGGATTCGGATATGTTCGTACGTAATTCGACTATTTGTTTTTTATTTCAGAAAAAAATGTCCACTTTTACAAATAAAATATTACTCAAAAAAATTAGTTATATAAATGTTAATGATTTGAGCTTTTGATTTTTGGCTTTTATTTCTACGAATATGTATTTCTGTCTCTTTTATCTTTGGAATATATTATTATTATCATAAATAAAAATTTTTCATTAAAATTATCATATATTCATTAGTATTGCTTGTTGAATTTTGTAATTTCTATTCTTATATCTTGTATTACAAAAAGTTTAATTAACATCGAATACATAAGTGTATGAACAAACAATATCAATCACATTTTTGGTTATTATTATTTAGATTAATTCGATTATAATGTTTTGATAACAATGCTATTCTTAATCTTTAAAATGTAATATTTTTAAAAAAACATTTCTATGATTCATGGATGAAGCCACTAACAATCAAAATATGCATAACTGTTTAAATTGATGATAATTATTTATTTTGAATTAAAGAGTTTGTTTAAAATTGGTTCATAATTGCTCACTTTAAAACTTACTTTAGTTCTAACATGTTAATATTCATAATTAAATAAGTTATATTATTTTTTTGCTGGTACTTATATTATCAAAATTAATTTTAGATACTTGTTTTTTACGAAATAAAGATTTTTCCTTCATTTTTAATACAATTTTGTTACTGATGATAAAATCTTTATTCAGTAAAAAAATATAAAAACAAAAAACGTATAAAAAATCTTAGAAAATGAGATTCTTTAGAAAAATAATATTGCAGTAAATTATTTTTGATTCATAATTTTGTTCATTGTATAAATTTTCAGTAAACTTAATATACATCATCATTAGTCTTTCTCTGTTCTCTGCTGGATGAAAGGTTCTTTCAAAACCTCTTACTTTGAGTGATCAATGCCCTTCTTTTTCATTTTAGACAGACAAATTTCTTTATGTTTCTCTCCTCTATCTATGGGATTATTTTTAGTACCTTTTATATTTCTAAGTTTTCAAGCAATAATCTCTGTTTCCCATCGATGGTCTTCTCTTTTTGTTATACAACCGATCTATTACCATTTAATCTTTTCACACATGTTTTACAAACATACACACACACACACACACACACATATATTTATATATATATATATATATATTTATATATATATATATATATCATTAATGTATTATTAATTTATATATTTTAATTATACAGCCATAATTAATGAAATATTAACATGGAAACCGATGGCTATATTAGGAAAATTATCATTCGCCATATATTTAGTGCACATGCAGTTTTCATTAACATCCGTTGCCGAAACAAGATCTCCAAAATATATGTTATGGTCTATATGGGTAAGTAAATAATTAAATTTTATTTTTACTTTAATCACCTTTTTTAAAGTTTAGAACAAATGTATCTTGCTTCACTTTATTAAAATATTTCTTCATTTTATAAATTACAACATTTTCAATTACAGAATAAACGTTTTATATTAAAGGATACTTAATTAGAATAATAAAGTTATTTTTATAATTAAATGCAAAAAATTATTTACATTTTTTTAAAATTAGTTTTTTAGGTAGTTAGCAAAAGTAGTAATTAGTTAATTCATTTAACCACTACTGCATTTTAACACATTGTTTACGGGCATTTTTCCACGTCAAAAAATTAAAAAAAATATATTATGCTCGCAAAATTATAAAATTAAAAATAGAAGATGCATAATTTTTATTTCACCAAATATCTATGTTAACAAGTTCTCCACACCATACCGCTAATTTGTACGAACCGTATTTTGTTGGCTCCTGTGCTCTAAAATGCGAAAGACGTGTTTAGATGTTTCCCGCATACGATGTGTTAATAATATTGTATTTCAATGCTAGTATCAATACTTTCTATTTTTTCATCATGATGAAATAAACATCTAGGTATAAGATTCAATATTACCTTCGTAATTACTTTGGAAATATGGCTAATTTACCTTCATAGAAATAAAATCATTTATGGTTATAATAATAATATCTACAAACTAATATGCAATAAATTAACGAGTTACACGCATGAAATGTAGTAATCATTTTTATATGATTTGATTTTAATTACTCGTTGCTTCAACTGAGGTCAGTTGTCAGTCATCACTCATCTAAAATCATAGAAATTAATAAAAAAGATCGGTAGTATTGAGTCCAAAACAATCTCATATATACGAGGTCGTTTGATAAGTCCGTGTAAATTTCGAAAGATGGCACCACTGGTGCATATCGAGGTTATTTTTAATTAGTAGCACCTCTTGGAAGAACACACATCAAGTTTCAGCCATATCGGTCTATTCCTTTGTGTTTGACAATCGTTGGAATCAAGGAAATCGAGTGATTGTCAACTCACGATCGACCAAAAACGAGGTCGTGTGAAGTGTTGCAAGAACGGTTTGCAGCTGTTTCAGCGAAATCCGCAGGACTTTAAGCGTCGTTTCATCACTGTAGATGAAACATGGATACATCACTACACTCCTGAGACCAAAGAGCAGTCTAAACAATGGGTTATCAAGGGGGAATCTGCTCCAAAAAAGGCGAAGACAATTCTTTCGGCCGGGAAGGTTATGGCGACTGTCTTTTGGGATTCGCAAGGAATAATCTTTATCGACTATTTGGAAAAGGGTAAAACCATTACAGGTGCATATTATTCATTGTTATTGGATCGTTTGAAAACCGAGTTGCAAGAAAAACGTCCCCGATTAGCCCACAAAAAAGTCCTCTTTCATCACGACAACGCACCAGCTCACATCTCAGCAGTTGTGGCCGCAAAACTAATGGAAATAGGGTTCCAAATATTTGTTCCCTAATATGAAGAAATGGCTCGCGGGAAAAAGATTTTATTCGAACGAGGAGGTGATTGCAGGAACGAATGACTATTTTACAGACTTGGACAAATCCTATATATATATGGATATATATAAAAGGAGATATGTTGAAAAATAAAAACGATTTATTCAAAAAAATGAAGCAGTTTTTATTTTTACTTATATATATATATATATATATATATATTATATTTAAAAATTCCTCACTACTATATAAAATTTAATTAAAATAAAAACATCTTATATACTAAAATTCTTCAAGGTAGTCATTCTTTAATAAATAATAGAAAAATTCAAAAATCATGGCAATATAATATTTCCTTAGTATCTCAATAATTATTTGCTTTATACATATCTAATCTTCAAAATATAAAATATTTAACATTGATATTTTTTAAATGAATTGCATGATAATTTACAATAAATAAATGTTCTATATTATGTACATACACACACATATAAATATTTATATATATTAATTTAAAATTATATAAAGAAATGAAAATTTGACATTAAAAAAATATATTTCTAATCAACATGACCTTCACCTGATTATTTCAATTCATCTGATTTTTGTACACTTTAACTTTGTACAAAAAAATGAAATTAATATGCATACATAATTACTATTTCTTTATAATTAAATAAATGAACTTTTTTAATCCAACCGTGGAAAATTTTTTAGCCTTTATAACAATAAAGAAAGAACTTTTTGTGTCCATTGCATATTTTTCTATTTATTTCTTCAACAAATCCATCATTCGTTTTAAAATTATTATATTTTAAGAGTGATAAATACGTGACAGAATAAATTTAACAAATATTTTTGTAACATGAACATTCTGTATCTTTTTATTATATTATCAAAATATAAATAACTACTACAATATTTTAATTCACTTGAATTCCTGAATCTGATCAAACATTTTCGAAATATATTATTTGTTGTTTTGGAACTGTGGCTGATTCACTTTACACAAATGAATTTTCAACCTCAACGCCACAATAATTTAAAGTGTTCAATAATCACTTATTGTTCACTTATTATTTATAATTATATAATCTATAATTATATCGGCTGATGCATTTCGATGGCGACGCCATCATCGTCAGAGCCTTTCTGTTAAAATCTCTGTTAAGATTATCACCATCGAAATGCATCAGCCGATATAATTATAGATTATAATTATAAATAATAAGTGAATAATAAGTAATTATAGTACACTTTAAATTATTGTGGTGTTGGGGTTAAAATTCATTTGTGTTTCGATATATATATTTATAAAATACTATGACATTTTTTTCAGTGCTCAAATATATATATATATATATATATACATATATATATATATATTTATATAATGTTTTACCCATATTATATGTCTATAACATTTTCATTAAGTACACATATATTTCTTTCAATTGATACTAATTATTTTTTTCAGATACATGATACCATAGGCGATATTGTAAAATCAATTTTCGTCGCATTTATTTTATATCTTCTAATAGAATCGCCTATCAAAAATTTTACTCAGATATTATTAAGTAGAAAAAAGAAAAGAATTGAAAACTTAACGACAGAAACTACAAACGGTCAGCAATTATTTCAAATTGAAAATAACGCCTTCTACAGATCAAAAAATGTAGAAATTTAATTTATCTCACCATTTAAATTTATACAATACAGTAATTTATGAATATATTTGTCTATTTTCTTTCAATACGATTAACATACACACGTGTGTATATATATATAGTTATTAATTTATAAACAACTACATGAAATAAAATATAAATAAAATTTTTACTTGGTTCAGTCAAAAATATATATATATATATATATATACATATATTAAATTATTAAATATTTTATATGCTATTTTTCGAATTAATTAAAGTTATTTATGAACATTTTTTAAAAGACAGCTTAAAACTATATATAATAAAAGCATACAGTAATTTAAATATCATAATATTAATTTGTAAAAAAATTAATATTAATTTTAACTATACTTTAAAAAACGTTATATTTATTTACTAATATGTGTAATGTTTATATTTGAATATGTTAATCATATATATTTTATATAGTAAATTTAAAAAACATAATATAGTCGAAAAGCTCATTTATTATAAATACATATATATATATATATATATATATTTATATATATGCTGTATGTTAAAAAAGTCTATAAATATAGATAAAGTACAGCTTTCAGTCAAATCTTTTATGTTAATTAGTATACCAATTTTCCAGTAGTCCAATCAAAAAATATTTCTCATTTCAACAGCGATGCTCATTGCCAGCTTTACGAATTACTTACATTTTTTCAACAGAGTAAGGGTTGATTATATTGATTTATAAATTTCCTTTGAAAAGTTTTAATTTTAATTATTTATAGTGAAATATTTTTATATCAATATAATTCAAACCGAAAATTAATATGGAAATGAAAAAATGTGAAGCATATTCTTGAACCAGACATTTTAGTCGGTTCTCAATCCCGTCTATTTAGTTTATATTAGAACCATTAAAATTATTATTGAACAAAGGACACTACATTGAATTTAAACTCATTTAATTTGTTATCAATTTATCTATTAAGTCCACTCTAATATATTAACGTATATAATAATGATAAATGTTTGAAATTTAGTTTCATGTTAATGAGGGTAAAATACAGCCATCTATGAGTAATTTTCTTAGTGTTTTAGGGGTTGGTCTTAAATCAATTCAATTGAAAAATGTTGCTCGAATTCACGTTTACGTTGATTTTTGGTTTTATTAATAAAATACGACAGATTATAATAAGATACAATATGTTTTAAATCAAATTTAATTGTATTGATTGATGAAATTTGCACTTTTGTAATTTATATCATTAAAAAATGGTATTTTACTATATTTTTTGAATTTTTCCAGAGAGTGAAAAAATAATTTAATTAATGGTGTTGTTTAGAAGACCTCTTTTATACTAGCTACTGTTAAAAACCTGAAAATGTACATAATTATATACATAAATTCTATTTAAAATCAATTTACCTATCCTAAAGATTAAACATGTTTTTACAATTCAGTCTCTTTGTTTATGTTTTGAACACTTTTTCTATTGTATAATATTTATTTAGTTGAATAGACTATATATTAAATTACTTATATCTACCTTTTTATAATTGTAAAATAAATATATTTTTATATTTACTGATCTAACTGATAATGATATCAAATGGGCAAAATAGGCAGACAAAAGAAAAATACACATTAAATATGTTTTATTTTTCATTGTTTAAATTGTAGGAAAATATAAAATAATTTTTTTTTATAATTATATTAAAACCTTTTATTATAAAAAGAATATTAATTGCAATAAAGAGTTCAACATTAAGATGCAGTTTTCAATCTAACAATTATTAATGTAGTTGAGAATTTGTATTTCGAACTACAGATGACTTTACTTGCTAAAAAAGTTCATTCAAATTTGACACAATGAACTTTAGAAAATTATTCACATTATTATTGTTAAACATTAATGAACAACATAGATAATTTAAATCATCATATCAGCTTATATCATTTCATTACTGGATGAAAGGGTCATTGCTTGTCATTATTAACTGATACTTGATCATATTCATCAAGCAGAAAAAGAAGTTAACCAAGGATTATAGAAGTTATTCAGGATTAACTCATGTATATATATATATATATATATATATATATATATATTTAATCCAACATAAATATTTCCAAAACTTGTATACAAGAAAAGACATTTAAAAAGATAGGACAATAAGTCAGTAATGGGTGATATCTATAAGATCAGAGGAATCTATACAGTTATAAAAATTAATATATTATACCTTAATATATTTATATTCTTTGATAATAAGGATAAAAGATGTTTTAATTTATCAAACTCTCTTTTTGTAAATTTGAAGAAATACAGGATGGCTCAAATGAAACTAAAAATTTTAAACATACATATACTTGTTTATTATTTTTCAGTCTCATTTCTACTACCATTACATTTGAAAAAATTAGACTTTTAATAAGGTTACACTTCCTAAAAATCGCTTTCTTTTTTAATTCAATATTTGTTTGTTTTTTCAAGTAAATATGAAGCATTATTATATGTAAGATATTTAATAAAAATGTATGGTTATTTGAAGTTATTACCTTTTTTAAAATATATAATGTTAAACGAATAAAAAAAATACTATACGTATATATATATATATATATATATATATATATATATATATATATATATATATATATATATATATATATATCACTAGCGACTAAAATTTGGTATTTATATTTGATTTTTTAATAATATGAATGTTTTATATAATAATTAAAATTATAATTTTCATATTAAAAATATTTAAAAAATCAATGTTTGTAAATTATTATAAGCTCTATTCGTTCAGTAATTTTAATTTTAATAATCGTGTATATATATATATATATATATATATATATATATATATATATATATATATATGCATACATCAATAAATAATAAAGATAATGTTCGATAATTATTCATATACCTGTGTGTATGTTAATCGTTTATTATTATATTATTCCAGCTAGATATTTTACACTAACCTTGTCGAAAATTTCAATCGTAAATCTGCAAACAGGTGTATATGGAATCGTATTACAAAAAGTACTACACATTAGCATATTTGGGAAGTACGACGAAACGAGTGCCGTATATCAATCTGAAATGGAAATAAATCCAACTATGAAAATATAAATTAAATGTAACGACATCGAACGCACCCCTGTCACACATTATCCTTTAAGGGTGGTAGATTGACATGCGCTCTACATTGGTACACTGTTCGTCATGCGTACGGTGGCGAAATATTTTCCAACAATAATCAAGCATATTTTGTATACAGCATTTTGCAGTCAGTGCTTCTAGAAGATCTGTATGCGAACGATGTGCGAATGGCGTCAGCCGTAGAGATATTATTGTTTCTGTGTTTGAACGCATTTTAAATGTGTCGTGAACAGACATTGTTGCTAGCTAGAGAACCGGATTAAATAGAGAAACACAGTCGACAGTAACAGTAGTCATTTAGTCTAGTTTTAGAGATATTAATTCGGTTCGATTTTTCTTTTGTAGTTATTGTATCGTAGCGTTTTGTTTCTCTTCACATTCTTGTTTAGTTTATTTTTATGGTGCATTGATTTTCGTTCTGTTTTGACAAGTGGAGTTGTATTCTTTCGATACGTCATTATTTGTTTGGCGCTTGTGTACACCACTTCGAAATATTCGAATGAATATTTGATCATGAAATAAATCGGTCGTGTGGCAGCTGCTGATTTGTTCATTTTACATCGTTATATTGATGTTGACGTATCCATTACATTTTTCCAGCAACAATGATAGCTGGATCGGACCATTTTCTTAACGGTAAGTCAGCTGGTTTGATGTTTGTCTACACTTTTTTTCTCTTGCTTCAGTTCCAGCTGTCACGTATATAGAATTTCAGATACTTTTTTCTTCTTTTTACTTGAAACGCACACACATTATACTGCATTTAAAATGTAACGTTTCGTTTATCTATGTATATATTTAAAACTTATAAAACCATAAACGATGAAATTTCCGACAAGAATCACAAAAACAGAGCGTAAATAAAATGCTATTAGTAACAAAAAGAAAAACAATCGTATAATAAAATGTCACAATACAGATCATGATAAAAACGTTAACTAACTACGCAGAAACAAAATCGAATCGAATACAATTGTCACGTTTATAACAAAAAAATCCTAGATATTTTTTAAATATAGAAAATAAATGTTTGACAGAAAATTTTTGGTAACTTAAGTTATTTTTTTTAATTAATAGATTAAAATACAAATTTGAAATTACATAGACAATAATATAAATCTAAATTAAAATTAAAGCTTAAAAATTGATAATATAATTCCATTGAAATTTTTTTACATTTTATGTATATATATATATATATATATATATATATATATATATATATAATAATCATTTTCATATCAAAATAAATGTTAATAGACAAAACTCAACGTTAAAAAATATTAAAAAATCGTATTATTAAAGTATATGCAAATAAAAATATACACCAAATAATGAAATTAAAATTTTAAAAAATTAAATTCATTATTATGCGAATAATTACAACGTATATCTCTCTCTCTATATATATATATATATATATATATATATATATATATATATATATATATATATATATATATAGTTATATATGTATGTA
Source organism: Neoneuromus ignobilis (assembly GCA_029203775.1). Classification (NCBI taxonomy): domain Eukaryota; kingdom Metazoa; phylum Arthropoda; class Insecta; order Megaloptera; family Corydalidae; genus Neoneuromus; species Neoneuromus ignobilis. The sequence goes on from CP092093.1 coordinate 33,794,004, forward strand.
TATAGTTACATTGTTGTAAGATTTTGAAATAAAAATACAAATAAATTAACATCACAAAAAACATCTTTCCAAATAATAAAAAATCCAAAATTATAGATTAGAAATAATCTCTGAAAAAATATTACTAATAACATTATATTGAGATTTGATAGAACTTAAATTTTTAAAAAATCCTTTTATAAATATTTAATTAAAATTTTTTGAACATTCCGCTGAAACTAACAATCATTTGTTTAAATTATTATATTTATTGAATTTAGTTTCACATTGTCAAAAAATATGTTCTTTTCAATTTTACTTAAATCCGAATATAATTATGTATTTTCTTTTGCACAGTTTGTTGATAACCTTTTTATAAGTGGTCATTATTTTTCAAATTATTTTTTTTATTAAAATATTAATTTATTTTTAATTATAATATATATATATATATATATATATATATATATATATATATATATATTATATATACACACATATATGTGTTTATAAATTGTTTTGCAGTGTGAAGATAGTTCAAGAACGGAGAACGTCAATTAAAAAATCAATTAATGTAAAAATGTTAATTATTTTGTATATTATACAAAATTAACCCGATTTCATGTTCCTATCGTATATTTTCATTGAGAATGCATAAAAAATTACCGATCATTTCGATTGACAAACTTTCATCTGTACAAATTCCATTTTACTTTTTTCAGAGCATGAAAAATGTATACACAAGAATATACATATTTAACAGAACAACACAATTAAATTGTAATTAATAATCTGAAAGTGTTAATTAATCGATGTACAATGTTTCTTTTTTATTTAAATGCGATTAATGAATATATTGAAAGTTGTAGATAGTTAAAAATTATCTTTTATAGAATATCAATTTATAAATAATGTATATGGTATTCAGTTTCATAGTTTATACATATTTATAGATATTGCAGTTATTGTGATTTAATATTAATTCATTTCAATATATATATATATATATATATATATATATATATATATATATATATATACATTTATTTTATTAAATGCCTTTGTATAATATATAATTAACTTTCATAAATGAACGAATGTTTGATATACTAGAAGTACTATAAAAGGAATCGTTTGCCTATATTAGTAATAACATTTTATATTTGATAAAACGATATTCGTATGTATATTGTATTTGAAAATAGAATTTCCTTTATAGTTCGATTCATATACATCTTTCTTACAATTTTTTCATAAAAAGGAATTGTAGTATGGCTAAAAAATACAATAAAACTGATTTTTATTTCAGTTACGAAGTTGTTTATTTTTTAAGGTTTGTATACGTAGTGGTCCATAAAAAAGATATTTGGTAAATATGAAAAGTGGAGTCAAATCAATTTCTTGACATTTTCGATGGTGATTTTTTTCGTCAAATCATTTATTTTTTGTTAAATAATTATAATTTTTCTGTTGAATAAATTCGATCTTCTTTTACACATAAATCATTAGATTTTTACTAGAATGTTTAATAATTAATTGTTATTTATTTTTATTCTGTTCTAAACAGCGATATCAGTCATTATTAAAACAACGATTTTATTCGTTTGAAGATTTTTATGTACAATATAAAATTTTAAAATATATTAATATTGAACTTTCACTAGCATATTTTTTAAAAAAATATAATCTGTTGATATCTACTTTATCTCGTATACTATTAAAAGATGAAATTTAAAAAAATATCAAATACACTATTTTAAATCTTTCTGATATTAATAATTTATAAAATATAACAATGTCTGATGAAAATGTATATTGTTATTTTATCTATTAAAATTATATACGACATTAATCTGGTAATTACACAAACGTCGTTAGAAAATTGATATGAAATTAAGTTTTTTTTTTAAAAAAATAAAAAACTTCTCTAATAATTTTAAATAAGTTATCCGAACTACGTCGACCATCCTTAATTACTTTCTACAAACTCTTATCAAAATACGTTTTAGCCCCGAGTTCGTCTCGTTATCATGCTTTTCCTCTATTATTTCCTTTTGAAAAAAATTTACGTAAAAACGTACTTTGTCGTCCATTCAAACATATATTATCTCTAAATGCCATTATCTCGAACATTACTATTACACATGAAACACAGACGGGACACATTAAAGTATAATATTTGCTCGTGCTTTTCCTAATAGTAAACATCCGCTTCGGCGATAACGAAAATAGAGTTTTCGACTATTGAGAAAAGTTTCGGGACTGGTTGAAACGACCATTTGTCTAATGAAAACTAATCTCAATTAAAACGCACGATGTTAGCTTTATTGGGTAATGGTTTGTGCGTTGTAATAAAGTAAATGAAATTCGTTAATAGTTGGAACAGTTTCCAAATAAAATAATCGATTAAAATTCGAATTAATAGTTGCTGTAAAATCGATGATATTTATATTATGGATAAATTTTTGGTTTATATAGAATGATTTGGAATTCGTACGAGTTGAAATTATTAGTTAAATAAACGAAATTGATATAAATTCTATTGATGAAAATACTGTAATATTTAAAATCATCTCTCCATCTTTAATAACATCTCTTTTTGGTCTCTATTCCATGATAGACATTTCTATCTATTATCTTCCTTTCTTCTTATGTCCATTTCACTGATTTTACTTGTCTATCATATCAATTACTTTTATCTGCTCTCATATCCAAGTACAAGTTTCCCGATTACGTTTAGAAATTCCTAACATTATCCTTTCCATATTTCGTAGGATTGTCAAAAGTTTCTGTTTAATTTTTACAGTCAATCTCCAAGTTCTGTAAGTATAAACAGAGAGCACATATTGGTTATATGCTTTCTGTTTTAAGCTCATCAAAATCCATCCAAATGTTATCTATGTTGCTCTTATTCTTGATTCAATCTCTGGCCATAATTCATCATCTTTATATATATATATATATATATATATATATATATATATATATATATATATATAAGTTTTATTTAATGCATCGAATGTACAATTTTTAAAACGATATTTTTATTTATCAATCAGCTACAGCTTTTTACAGCGTTTAAAAAGACATTCTTTATTTATCAATCAGTTGTAACAGTGGCTCTAACTGTTGTTACAATTTCTATTGTAGAACTGATGCTGTTGTTACAACATCCATTTTAGAACTGATGTTGTTGTTGCAACATTCAGTTTAGAACTGATTTTACAAAGTGTTTTAATGAACAAAGAAACCTCTGTTCTCATTATTAAGATATTTTGTTTACTTCAAAATTGATTGTTGCGTTTTTTATTGTTCTATTTACTTCTTTGTACTCGCAAGATAATTATTGTTCAACAATCGACACGTGGTTATAATGTATGCTGTTCCCGTGTGACTAGCCTTGAGAATGAAATATGTGTTACATATAACTTATATATATATATATAAAGGCCCAGTAAGAGACCCATGGATAAATGGAATAAAGAAATAAGAAAAATCGTCGAATTGGATTGAAAAAGAAGGCATTAGATCAGTCAAAATGGAAGGTATTGAGAGAGGTTTTCATCCAGCAGTGGATTGAGAGGAACTGATGATGATAACGATATATTTTCACATTTTTATTTCATAGAATTTCCGAAATTAAAGAAAATATGTGTATTTTCATTAAAAATATGCATTTTTCCTAATAGCTAATTATTAACGTTAGATAATACTTATTGACAAAAATAATAATAAGTGATTATTGAATACTAAAAAATCTTATAATATTAGAATGATGGATTAAAGTAATCTGAAAATAAGATATGATTTTTATAAGAAATATATTAATCTTCAATAAGTTAACAATTAAATAAATAAAGAGAAATCTACTTCAATTGTTTAGTAAATAAATATTGTCTCTTAATATTTATGGTTAGAAAATGTTGTTATCAGCTATATTTGTATATATTCATCCAACAATAATATTGACTTACTACTATTAATGTACCCTACTTTCAAATAAAATATGTGTATGTACAAAAGAATACACCGAGATTTGACAAAAAAAAATTAAAATAAACAAACACAAGCGCATAGACATTATATGCATACAGAGAGCTTGTTTATTTTTTTATTCGAACTTAATCGCTTTACGTGACATTTTTCCGAGAAACCGGTGAGATTTTTCGTAGAACCGGAGCAAGAAAAAAAAAGTAAAACAATATTTGACTAGGTTCACTAGTTCGTTTAATATCGTGCAAGACTAGACGGCACTAGAAACTTGGCGACAGGCATAAAAAAAGCCCGTTAGCTTTGAACGATAGAAGACGAAGTATGTGTATCGAAACATTCGCAGTAATTAATTGTCTATAATAATTTCGAATTTGAATAGAGATATATGGCTCGACTGAAAAAAAAATGATATTCGAACAATTTATTTTATATGAAGATTTATGACGTTTATAGTTTTATTAAAATGTATATTACTTATATATATGAATAAAAAAAGTCTTTCTTTCCTGTTTTACACATTTACATCTTTCAATGGCTATATTAAAAACAAAAATGTTATCAATGATGATTATATTTTTCTCTTTGAAATCAATTAACATGATTCTTTATAAATATATGAAAAAATAACCAATATTTCTCTGAACATAAACTACTAATATTATATCATATAGGTCATAATAAAAAAACGATTTTCTATAAACCACTAATAATGAATTCCCCAGATATATACACTCATATTAATATTATCATCAGTAGCTTCACATCATCTAATGCTGATTAAAAGTCTCTCTTAAATTTTTTCAATTTACAGATACAACGTTTACTTTTACAACAAATCTAGGCGTTACATTTGGATGACTTCATATATATATATATATATATATATATATATATATATATATATATATATATATATATATATATATATATATACTCTATTACATATAAACATCGAAAAAAATTATATCTATAGATAAAAATCAAATTTCACTTTGTACGTTTGAAAAACTAATGACATATCATTCGGCTAGAGCGTTCATTCGGATATTTTGTTACTTATAAAGATATATAAAGAATGATTGTTAAGAAGTCAGCAATCACAAAGGAAAACAGATAATCCGATGATACAGATTTATTATTTCAAGATTGTACATTATATATATATATATATATATATATATATATATATATGGTTGTGTTTATATATATATATATATATATATATATATATATATATATATATGCATATATAAAAATTTGTTTTTTAGGTTAGATAGAACTTTTGATAGGGATTCAATTTAAAGTTCTATATAAAAAAACTATATATATATATATATATATATATATATATATATATATATGTGTGTGTGTGTGTGTGTGTGTGTGTATTAAAAATAACAGAGATAGAAAGAAATTCAAGTAAATCAGAAAAAAAAGTTACTGACTTTATAGCAAAAGTGAGAAGTTTGAAATGAAAACAAACCGATCATGTGGCAAAAAGCGAAGATCAACGATTAACAAGAAAAAATAATAATTCTGAATTTAGATATATTAAAAGGCTTAGAAAAATATCTATAAAAAGATGAGATAAAGTTATAAGAAAATTTGGAATGGCCTGGAAGACAAGTCGGCCAAAATGGAAAATTTTGCCTTAAAATAAGCCTTCATATTCAGCATTGGATAGAAAAAGGATGATGTTGATAGTGATGATGATTATTGTTTGTTTTGAAACTGTGGCGGATTCACTTTAACACAAATGATTTTTTATCCCCAACGCCACAATGGTTATGAGTGTTTAATAATCACTTATTGTTTACTTTTTGTTTATAACAATGTCAAATGATGCGCGTTTCCATGGCGATGCCATCATCGGTAAAGACTTATTTTTAAAATAAACAACTTTGTAAAAATAACAAAGTGACGTTATTTTTATGTACAATCTCTCGAAAAAGTCTGATACACACCTATTAATACCGATATATTTCACAATAAAACAAACTCATTAATGTAAATTTGAAAACAAACATATATTTTAATAATTCTATAAAGTACTAATTCCTTATAGGTAGCAATTCAAAACATTTTAAATTTATAACAAATAAAATAAAAAATAAAACACACAAAAGTTCATACAAATTGAGCAGAAAATGTCTGCGTACACATTTTATTAAACGGTAAATCATCAATTTTTTTGGCAATATTTGCACTTATTGTTTTTTTAAAATTATCACAGTTTTATGTCATAGTTCGTATGTTGCTATTGAAACACTAAAATATCATTTTTAGTAACTAATAGTAAATTTTTTTGCAAAAAATAAATAAGATGGAATTCAAAAAAAGGAAATTCCAGTTAGTGAATGTAAAATTATTTTAAAGTTAGGAAAAGAAGGAAAAAGTTTTCGTGAAATAGGAAAGGGTATTGGAAGACAACATTCTTTCATTCAAAAGGTAGTAATCAATTTTAAATCCATTTTGAAACCGCTTTCTGGTCAACCTTCGAAGTTAACATTTAGATAAAGGCGTAATATTGTAGCTTCAATAAAAGAAAATCCCCGAATAACTGCACCCCAAATTGCTAAAAATATTAAAGTACTATTTTTTAAAAAATATGTGCAGATGTGCGAAAAATAATAAAAAAGGTGGGTTATCATGAAAGTGTTGCGCGTAAGAAATCATTTATTTCACGTATCAATAGATAAAACGGATTGTATATGCAAATTAACACATTAATACACTAATCCGGTTCTGAGAAAACATGATTTTCTCAGACGATAGCAAATATTGCATTTTTGGAATAAAAGGACTCAAAATTGTATGTACATCACTGAATAAAAAAAATCTTGTTCCTACTGTGAAATACGGTGGTGGTAAAGTAATGATATAGGGGTGTATAACAAGTAAGGGTGGAGGACAAATGGAGTTTTTAGAATACACGATGGATAAATATGCTTACTTAAATATTTTAAAACGAAATATAAAGCAAAGTGCTGAAAAATGAAATCTAGGTCCCGATTATAATTTTTTGCATGACAATGATCCGAAGCACACGGCAGAAGTTGTTAAGCTATAGATATCATATAACGTTCCAAAATTGTTGTATACACCTCTCCAATCTCTAGACCTAAACCCTATAGAACATATGTGGCATTTTCTCGAACGTAAATTCGTCAACATAGCATAATTGTGAAGGAAATGTTGAAGAAAGTTATAGAAAAAGAGTGGAATAAGATTAGAGTGCTAAAGAAATCACAAAAATTGGACCATTCCATGTAAAAACGATTATAAGAGGTTGTTAAAAAAGAGGCTATCCAACCAGTTACTAATTCACTTGAAAAGTTTATTTCACTTTATATTATTTTCGATTTTCATTTTTTGTACGCAGACATTTTCTGCTCAATTTGTATGAAATTTTATATTTTTTAGTTTATTTGTTACAAATTTAAAATGTTTTGAATTGCCATGTATAAAGAATTAGTACTTTATAGAATTAATAAAAAATATGTTTGTTTTCAAATTTACATTAATAAGTTTATTTTATTGAGAAATATAATCGTATTGATATAGGTGTATTCAGACTTTTTCGAGCGAGTGTATATGTATATGCTGAAATCATTTTAAATATACGTTAATTGAAAAGCATTTTGTTAAATATAAAATATATCTTACATAATTGATAATTTTATATTCCGGTAATAACAATTGTATTAATTCAATGTTTGTGTTTTATCAGCAGTACAGTCTGTATAAAAAATGTACTTATATATATATATATATATATATATATATATATATATATATGTATATATGTATGTATATGTATATATTTGTGATAAATCGCCTTTCTGAGAACACGAAACATTAGGTATGCATATTTAATTGGTAGTTGCGTGCGTATTTAGTTAGTAATAATTTAGTGTATGTGAAACCTTTGTTTAAACTACATATTTTGTATATGTAATTATATTATGATAAATGCATTTGATATCTGCGTCGGAACGATCGAATACGACTCTGCTTGGTGTTTGTACTAAAGGAGGTAAATGAAATTTATTTTTTCACGTTTAAAATACGTACACGGTTATTTTTAACGATTTTTTTATTTAACGCGCGTGACGAAAATACAGATTTTAATTTTAGTCCAGACCTTGCTTTTCATAATATTCTAATCTTATTTTTTGCCAAAAAAAGAATCGATTCTGACTCAGTCTCGATGTAAAATTAAGTTTTATCGCATGTGTAGTTATTTATTTCTCGTGTGGATATTTTAACAACGTTTTGTAAAATGAGGAGACATGCGAATCTCCTCTACTCATTTATGTAAGTTATATGAAACGCATGTAACTCTCCTCAAGGCCGGTCACACAGAAACAGCAAATGTTATCGACATATTAATTGTTGACAAATAATTCTGTTAAGAATTATTTAAACCTATAATAAACGCGACAATCAATTTCTGATTGTTGATAAAATATCGCGATAACAAGACCTAGATGTTTCTTTGTTACTTATTACACTTAATAAAATCAGTTCTCGAGTAAATATGTTAGAAGCAATATCGAATTCTAGCAATGAAACAGAAGAACTCCTCGAGTCACAGTTGCTGGCTGATGGATTGATTATTTGATTGTGATTGATTGATAAAAATAAATGTGTTTTCTTTAAAAATCGTACTTTCGATTATTTAAAATGAAACTTTTATATACATATAGGTATTTTTTTAAGAGTGATAGAACTTTAAATTGAATTCCTATCGAAAGTTCTATCTAACCTAAAAAACATTTATATATATATATATATATATATATATATATATATATATATATTCAGGTGTGTGTGTATGTGAATAAAGATATGATAAAGTGTTTTTTAGGTTAGATAGAACTTTCTATAGGGATTCAATTTAAAATTCTATCACGTTTAAAAAACATCCTATATATAATTGAAGTTTTATTTCATCAAAAATAAGTAAGTAATTCAAGAAATGTCGATTTTCATTTATCGATATTCATTATAAATATTTGTAAAATATTTTTATCGAATTATATCAGTTGTTTTAAATATCAGTACTCGTATAGTAATTTGTGCTTCATTTATATGAAATAATGTCAATTTAATGAAATAAAGTATAAACTGAAATAGTTAAGAAAGAAATAAAGACAGCTTGCAAATTTGTTGGTGTTTATAAATCATTTAGTGGGTATTGAGCTTGGAATGAGTTTAAAGTTATCTATTTCATTGCTCAGTAGTAAAAATAATTATAAAATTAAAACAGAGAAAAAGTGTAAGTTAATTTACTTTCAATAAAGAAGTTAAAGTGCAATCAAGCTCATATTGAAATGCAATTTTACATTTTGAGAATATACTCTTTTGTATTTGTATTCAGTAAAAGACTGAAACAGCATATATATATATTCATTATTATCATCAACCTCTCTCTATCCATTGCTGGATAACCTTTCCCAAAACTTTCCAATTTAGTCGATCCAATGGTTTTCTCTACCAGTCCATTTCGACGAATTTTATTTCTCTATCAATGGATCCTTAAAAATTTATATATATATATATATATATATATATATATATATATTTGGAGAATCGTATTCTCCTATTGTTCAGATACACGACTTGTCTATGATAGAGCAGCTGGAATACCTCTGGCTCACAGCACAATTTAATATTTTTATCTTTGCTGGTGGAATAATATTTATAAAAATCAGTAAATAAATTAACTGGACACTCGAGTATAATAATCGTTGTTGACAAGAAGACACAACACTCATTGTTGATTGTTACAAAATTCATAGCCGCCTTAGTTACGTTCATAGGCGTCATATATATATATATATATATATATATATATATATATATATATATATATATATATATATATATATATATATATATATATATATATATATATATATATATACATATACACACACACACACACACATACACATATATACACGAATATATGTTTCCATCGATATTTTTTCTTGTGGTTGGTGGTATTCGTAAAAATCTTTTTTCTTATAATTTTTGAATAGGTCAGTTCATTAAAAACAGATATTATTTTTTTTAATGCTAATAAATTTATTTACATTGAATCGAGCAAATAAGTTCTTAATTTTTGAAGTGTAATCGGATACAACTTGATGTACATATTTTTGACCGATTCATTTCACTTTTATCCGAGATAAGAATGCAACTAAAAACCAAACTTGCAGCACTAAATCTCGATTCGATCGTCATCAAATTTGACAGATATAGTTAAATGAACGGTACGAATGAACCGCAATAGAAATTGAACGTTAAATACGGAAACATCCGATCGAATGTAACTTGACCCACTTCGCCATTAGTTAAATTGATCCCCCGGAAAGGACATTTGAAATAATGACATTTCGTCGCCGCGTATACATATCTGTGCAAATTCGTGCGTTCGACGGGCCGCCGCCGTCCGCCCGTCGACGTCTGCGAGCGTCGTCGGGTGTTTGCGACGACCGACGACGCCGCATTACTGAGCAACAAATCGGAAAACGATAAGTACGACAATGTTCCATGCGCCGTGCAAGTTGGTTGTAAAGGCTAACTGATGCGTAAGTTGGGTTATTTATGTAGCAGGCGATTATTAAAGAAACGATCATACAAGTTTGTTTATTGATTTACGCATCGGTGCACGTTTTGTGAGTGTCTGGTTGCGACGAGTGCGTCGTAGATGTGGTTTATTATCATTATTATTTTATATTGGACGAATTACACGCGGACCGATCGAGTAATTCGACAAAGTATAATTTTTCATTTGAATGTAATTCGTGCCCGTCCTTATTAACTATAAATTCACGATGGAAAATATCGCCAATAAAGATAAGAAATTACGCAAAAAATCCTTTATTCCTATGACTGGAAAGATGATTGATCGTGAACGGTTCGTGCCGATGTTTGTTTGTATGTTGTTGTTCGTCGTAGTCGATAGTTTTACGAACTATTGTTGCGTGCTATTTTTAAACGCAGTGTGGTATTTT
>CP092093.1:33807500-34347500 GCA_029203775.1 Neoneuromus ignobilis
ATCGAAATGAAACGATGTACACAAACATGTATGCCATTTCAATTTCCTTCCATTATTTAATTAAAATTGGTTTAAAAAACACACGTTCAATGCGGTTGATGTACTATGTTCACGTTTAATAATCACGTACTATGTTACTATTGGTAGTCAGCTGCATTGAAACGACATATCAATTATTAAAGGAACGCATCTGTTGTTGATTTAAGATAATGACATCATAGCAACGGACAATAGAAACAAATAACTGTTTTCAGTTTGGTTTTGGCGGGTAATTCAATATTGATCAGATTGAATATTGAACAGAAAAGGCCATTCCACACTAGTCAACGGGCATACAGTATTCACGGCCCACTACCGCTCGTCTCACATCCTCTTTCTGGAAAACTAATTTTTTTAGGTGGGGGAGTTAATGGGAAGAGAGTGTGAGACGAGAGGTAATGGGCGTGAATACTGTATGCATGTTGACTAGTGTGGAAAGGCCCGTTGGCTCTGACGATGATGGCGTCGCCATCGAAATGCATTAGCCGATATAATTATAAATAATAAGTGAACAATGAGTGATTATTGAACACTTGAAACTATTGTGATGTTGGAGTTAAAATTCATTTATGTAAAGTGAATCAGCCACAGGACCAAAACAAATCAAAATTGTATTTATATCATTTTAAAAAATTAAAATAAATATTTATCCAGAGTTCAACGATCTACGTCTAAACTCTTTCCTTAATAATTATTGTTATAAAGTTACAATCGTTTTCATGACAAGTTTAGTTAACGGATAGGGAAAAGTAAATAATTACAATTCGAAAATACAATCTGACTAGTAAAAAAAGTTTTCTATAGAAACGTATGAATCGCCTGAAATTTATTAAACACGTCTGAATATTTCACGTGAAAATTTTCTATACAGTTAAATGACTAGATGTACTCAATTGAAACTTCTATCACTCGACAATAATTTTAATTCAGTAGTTAGTGACGGAACGTCTTTTCCTTCATATGATATCCGAAAAATTTTGTATACAGCACACACACATACCCACGTACACGAATACATTCTTTTATATATATATATATATATATATATATATATATATATATATATATATATATATGAATATATTGCTTTTCTCCATACACAATTTCATCGTAACGTCGTACAATTCTTTGAATAACATGAAGTTCTCATACCAACGCAATGTTGTTTTTGAGTGAGACATCTCGGATTGTGTTATTCATGAATCCGTACCAACATTTTATTCTCTGAATGGTTTATTTTACAAAATACGACGATGTGTACATATAAATGAAAACAGATATTTTTTAATTAATCGAGTTTCTTTTTTAACATATTTTAAATAAATGTATATATATTATTTTCGAAAATGTGTTGCGTATTAATTAAAGAATATATATACATTCTATTCATTTTTAAATCAAAACGAAGGGATGAAATGTAAACTTAATGAATACATTAATAACATCAAATGAATGAATTATTACATTGATATCATTATTTTATTTATCAAGGTCGATTATTCTGATTTTGTTATATTAGAGGGGCCGGAAAGTAATGTCGTTTTTCTACATTAAATTCAAACTTATAAATTTTTACCAAGTTTTTATTTTTAATCAATAATGTAATCACCCTCGTTATCAACAACCTTTTGCCACCTAGTGTGCAAATTTTCAATGCCGGATCGATAAAAATCAATTGGCTTTTGAGCAAAATATCTGGAGATGGTATTTTGGACATCATCCGAATTTTCAAATTTTTTGCCACTTAGAAAATGTTGTAGCGATCGGAATAAATGGAAATCCGATGGCGCAATATCGGGCGAGTATGCTGAGTGAGGCAATACCTCCCATCCCAATTCATTAATTTTTTCCAGGGTTCGTCTTGCGCAATGCGGTCTTGCATTATCGTGTTGCAGAATAACACCTTTTCTGTTGACAATCGCTGAGCACTTTTCAATTAAAGATTGATTTACTCGATCCAATTGTTCACAGTAAAAGTCTGCATTCACGATTTCTCCAGGTTTCAGCACTTCAAAATGAACGACACCGCGAATACTCCACCAAACACACAAAAGCACCTTTTTGGGGTGTAAACCTGGCTTAGCTGTACTTCGTGGCGATTCATTCGGAGAGAGTCACTGCCTTTTGCGTTTTGGATTATCATAGAGTACCCATTTTTTATCTCCAGTGATCGAGCGATCAAAAAACGGTTCTGTATTGTGCCGCTGAAGCAATGAGTTGCATGTGGTGAATCGGTTAGCTTTGCTTTCTTCGGACAGATTATGCGGGACACAAACACCTGCTCTGCTTACTTTATCAATCTGCTGCAAATGTTCTTGGATGGTCGACCAAGATTGATTAAGAGTGTTTGACAGTTCCTCGATTGTCTGACACGGATTTGCTTCTACTTCCGCCCTTAACATGTCATTGTCTAAAGTTGTTGGTCTTCGGTACGAGTCGGAAAGATCGAAATTACCGGATTTGAACTTAGAAAACCACCTTTGTATTTACGAACATCTAATGCGTTTGGATAAACATCGCAAATGTTTTTGGTAGCAACCGTTGCGTTACTACCCTTGTGAAACTCAAAAAGCATACAATGCCGGATATGTACCTCTTCTGGTATTTGGCTGGGCATTTCACCATAAATTGCAAAAAAAATTAAGATTTTATTATTTACGAGTAAACAAGTCACTCTAACCTTAAAATGTCTTTGGCACGACTTTGAAGTACACAATGAGCTGATAAATGACTAACGAATATCGACATGCGCAGAAACGACTTTACTTTCCGGTTCTCCTAATACATAATTGTTTGATTAGGCGAATTTGAATTTATTGGAGAGTTGAAACATATTGTTTGATTTTCATTACTATTGTATCTTGTTGTATCATTTTTTTAATTTTATAAAAAAGAAAGCTGAAACTATAAGTACTTATATTGCGATATTGTTTGAATATTGACTGGTTTAATAAAAAAAGACAATTAAGAAAGTATGTTTAGCCAAATTAAAAAAGAGGGACTCACCAATATTCAAATGGATCAGTTCGATGAATGATGATCTTAAAACCATATCTGACTACATAATATCAAGGTTCTCATTTCTTAGATATATGATTGTTCTAATGATAATAATGACTAGGACAAAAGGTGCTAAAAATCTCAAGAGCCAAAACACCTACTTACATTATTTCTGACATAACACAAAATATTGATGTGGAATGAAAAATAATAGCATCAGATCGTTGAAATTGGATTTTTTTGAGAGTGTTTTTTTTAATCTAAACATACGAGGATTGTTTGATAAGTCCGTGTAAAAATAAAAACTGCTTCATTTTTTTGAATAAATCGTTTTTATTTTTCAACATAGTCTCCTTTTAGGCTTATACACTTCATCCAACGCTGCTCTAGTTTGTTGATCCCTTCAGAATAATAGGATTTGTCCAAGTCTGTAAAATAGTCATTCGTTCCTGCAATCACCTCCTCGTTCGAATAAAATCTTTTTCCCGCGAGCCATTTATTCATATTAGGGAACAAATAATAGTCCGATGGAGCCAAGTCTGGAGAATAGGGAGGATGTGAAACGATTTGGAACCCTATTTCCATTAGTTTTGCGGCCACAACTGCTGAGGTGTGAGCTGGTGCGTTGTCGTGATGAAAGAGGACTTTTTGTGGGCTAATCGGGGACGTTTTTCTTGCAACTCGGTTTTCAAACGATCCAATAACAATGAATAATATGCACCTGTAATGGTTTTACCCTTTTCCAAATAGTCGATAAAGATTATTCCTTGCGAATCCCAAAAGACAGTCGCCATAACCTTCCCGGCCGAAGGAATTGTCTTCGCCTTTTTCGGAGCAGATTCCCCCTTGATAACCCATTGTTTAGACTGCTCTTTGGTCTCAGGAGTGTAGTGATGTATCCATGTTTCATCTACAGTGATGAAACGACGCTTAAAGTCCTGCGGATTTCGCTGAAACAGCCGCAAACCGTTCTTGCAACACTTCACACGACCTCGTTTTTGGTCGATCGTGAGCAATCGCGGCACCCACCTGGCGGATAGCTTTTTCATGTCCAAATGTTGGTGCAAAATATTATGTACCCGTTCACACGAGATGCCTACAGCACTAGTAATCTCACGCACTTTCACTCTTCTGTCATCCATCACCATATCATGGATTTTATCAATGATTTCTGGAGTGGTGACCTCAACAGGGCGTCCAGAACGTTCAGCGTCTCTTGTGCTCATATGGCCACTCCGAAAATTTTGAAACCACTTATAAACCGCACTAATCGAAGGTGCAGAGTCACCATAATGTTTATCAAGCTTCTGTTTAGTCTCCTGAGGCGTTTTGCCTTTAATGAAGTAGTGTTTAATCAACACGCGAAATTCTTTTTCGTCCATTATTTGACAATCACTCGATTTCCTTGATTCCAACGATTGTCAAACACAAAGGAATAGACCGATATGGCTGAAACTTGATGTGTGTTCTTCCAAGAGGTGCTACTAATTAAAAATAACCTCGATATGCACCAGTGGTGCCATCTTTCGGAATTTACACGGACTTATCAAACGACCTCGTAGATAGAAAGAGGTTGGTTATGATTATATATAATTTGTTCTTTAGTTATTTTTTACCAATCGACAATTATTTACAATTTCACTTAATAATGGATACAAATATAATAACTTTTCGAGGTATTTTTCAATTCAATTGATATTTAGGGATGTGTTAGGGTAAAAGTATATATATATATATATATATATAAATATATATATATGTAATAAATAAATGAATCGTGTAGTTAAAAACACGCATGACCCCTTGTAACAATACACGCACACACATGTCTAAATTCAATAATCTTACATAAAAAAACAAGGTTATATGTGTTATCGTCGATACTGTTAAAAAATTCGTGTTTGCGTCATTATACTTCATGATATTTTATTTTTAGTCGTTAACGCATATTATATGAGTTTCCCGCACGATGTCATATGTTAATTTCATATACGTTTCGTACGACCATTAGGACAGTTTTTCTTTCTACAATAGTATTATTATTCGATTCTGTCGATATACTCTTGCTTAATTGAATTGATACGTTTGATTAACAATTATTTAACGTTCAATATACATACACATATATTTATATATATATATATATATATATATATATATATATATATATATATATATATCGATATAACTGGAACTGGTGTGGAAATTGGAAAATATGTACGAAAGTAATCAGAATGTGTTGGCAATGTTCAATTAACTAATGTAGTTCATTTTTCTTTCTCTGGAATCATTTTGGTGTGACGGTGACGACGACGATATTCATTTTGTTCTCAAAGAGGCGGTGTTCGGTGTCTAATAAAATTCGATATAATAAAAAGAAATGTTTATACGTATACGAAAACGGCTGTAAATAAATATCAAACGAGATATTTTTAAAGGTATTCTCAACAAACGCACAAATGTAGTATCAGTTGTAGAATAGTACAATTTAGTAATATGTAGAAATATATATATATATATATATATATATATATATATATATATATCTGTGTGTGTATTCAATGCTAGAAGAATTTTTTTCATACGGTTTTCTCAAACTGACATATAATATCATAAAGTGTATTATATAAAGATTGATGAAAAGTCGCTATGATGTACTATAAACTCCATTATTTAATTTGCACACTTAAACATCTCTAAATTCAAATATCACTAAAAAATGCATTTTAATTATAACATTTATATGTTTTTCATAATTAATTTTAACCACAATATTTTATCATTGAATTACTTTTAATTGGATAATATTTATTTTCAATTTTGTTACATTTTACTATTAGGTTGGCAAATATCTCCCTTCCGCCTTCTGGTCTTTTGAATTTCGCAGCTATGTACAAAAAAAAAAAAAAAAAAAGCGGAAGGGAGATACTTGCCAACCTAATATTTTTTTAGTTAATTTTAGAGTTAAAAATTTAAATATTTAACCGAAACAGTAACTATACTCTTTTACCTTGAGATCAATATATATAACTTTCATAAATAATATACCATTGTAATATTTTCTTGTTAATATTATTTCTCTTATATCGATAAAGTAAATTGGAAAAATAGCCAATAATTTTGAATATCATTTGTGTCGCAAATATGGTTACTTCTGATACAAATACTTTTTATTTTAATACTTTGACGATTGTACTTTTCGAACAAAAATTGCACAAAAAAATACAACGAATTAAAATGAAACGATGTCCTCGCCATTTCAATTTTCTTCTTTTATTTAATTATGTGCACGTTTAATAATTACCTACTATATTGCTATTGATAGTCAGTTGCATTCAAACGACATTTCAATTATTGAACGAACGCATCTGTTGTTGATTTAAAATGTCATAGCAACAAGCCATTCAACTTTGTTTTTATATCATTTAAATATCATCCAAAATTTTCTGCAATTTCGTTCATAGTGCGTCTACATAATCCAGTTCTTTGCTTAGAACCATCAAATTAAACCGAAAATCATTAAATCAAAATTATTTATACATGTTTCTTAAATTATATTATTCGACTGTATTTTTAAATTACATTTTATTACCATTTTGAGCAACGAAGATACGTCGTATAACCTCCAAAAATGAAAAAAAATTGTAACAAATTTTCATAACGAGCACATACAGTGTTCCGTGTTTGTGAGCAATTAAATATCGTTTTACCGGCCGAAATGAATATATTAACGAAAAATATAAACATTTTAAAATGACGACATTTCATTTTAATGGGGAAAATATATTGTCGATATAAATAACAATCACGTATTTCAATAGTTGATCCGTTATCAACATTGGTGCATGTGTGTGAGTGGGACTAATGATCGATAATTAGCAACGATACGTGAGTTCGATGCGTTTTATGTACCTCGTTTTTTCTTTAATATATTTTTTTTAAATTCATTTATATAGTTCACATTTAATTATATATAGTATTAAACAATATTTTTCTAATCAATGAATTTAAAAAGTAATTAGATGTGTGATGACCCTAATTAAGGAGTATGAGGATCGTGACTTATCCTTAACAATTACAGAAATGAAAAATTAGGATAACAAATTATAAAAGAGAAAAAAACAATCAACTTTACAAATTGGTTAAAATATTGTAATGACTAAAATTTTGATTTATGATTAGACATAATTAAGATATTGTAGTTATTAATCAAAAATCATTTTCTTTATTAATTTTTTAGTCATGACTATATATAAATCAATAGTTATTAGTCATAAGTACAGATTAGTCATTAGTCACTGTTTATTTTAAGTGACCAAATATGAGAAAAAATATGAAATGTAAACTTTATTGTCATCAATTTGTAACCGATGATCTATAAATATATATTCTAAACTTTAAACTAATGTTACACTCAGTTCAATTTAGTCTCTCTTTGTAGAATGTCAATTTGTTATTTATTACCTAATTATAAAACTCCCTATTTAAGAAATTCTTTAAGGGGGTCTTCTAGTCTAAACGCACAAATTTTAGGCGTTTTTTCGGGCGCTATAAAAAAAACAACAAATATTTTTACTATCCATTTTTATCAGTTATTTATTGACATTTTAAGAGTATAAAAAAGTATTATTAAAAACAAAAAAATCAAAATTGAAAAAGGTACAGGCTGGCAAAATGGGGACTCAAAAAAAAGGTGTCTTCTGGTTGACGTGGTTCCAACCCTTCCGATCATCTGAAACAAAATTTTTTTGAAATTATTGAAAAAGGAGGTTGTAGTAGTATTCCCGCCTAGACAAATTTAAAAATTTTTTTTTCGCAAAATGGCGGCAGTGTGAAAAAACAGTCATTTTTTGCCTTATTTTTTTCAACTTTCGGAATTTTTTAAAAATAGTAAAAAACAAAATTTTCAAAAAATCCTATGCGGGGGCAATCAATGTTATATTGAGAAGCTCTGTACCAAATTTCAAGTAAATCGGTCCATTAGAACTTGAGATATCACGTCAACCGTGTCGAAAAAAGTAGTTTCGAGAAAAACGCGTTTAAAGTTGATTCGTTCCGGCCAGACCGGATTGTTTGTCGCGTCACAAAAATAGCTATAACTCCGAAAATAATTCGAATTTCGAAAAATCCTCTTAAGGACATATTCTTAAAGGTCTAAACTTTGAAAATATGCAAAAAATCGATTTTTTCGAAATTCTAGACTAGAATACCCTCTTAAAGAGAATTTACTAAAAATTCAAAAAATAAAACTGTTACTCAAACTGTCTTGGACTAATGATTAATGATTAAATATTAGTCAGACTGAATCCTAACTGACTAATTCAATCATTTTATACAAATGGTTGATTTAATCATTTGTCATTATTTATGTGACTAATTTTAGATTAATCGTCAATTACAGAAGATTTGTTATTAGTTTTACGTTTTAGTTATTTGTTATTTTTATTAGTTGTTATTTAATGTTAATCATTAGTCATATTTTTGATTGGATTTCGTCCAGCTTTGTCGTACAATAATACTGTAAGAATTATTTTTTTCTTTCATTCATAGGTCCAGGTTAATTTTCAATTATCCACAAAAAAAACTCAAACAGACAATTTATTACATATAAATAATCCTTATATAATTCAGATTTTGAATAAATAGAAGATTATCTTCATTTTGTCAATACAATCATCTCGTTATTTAAAATTGATTTTTTTAAAATGTGACAGTTGAAAAATAATTTAAAATTTTATATATTTCGATAATAAATAAAAATAAAGAGTTCTATTTTAATTCCGTATAAAAACACTCTTCGTCCTTCAAAGTTCACGGCTTCAGAAAACACTTTCGTCCGTATTTTATAACACTATATTTTATTAAAAAAAATCAAACACGTGCTGTAGTACGGAACGTGATAATAAAAAAGCAGGAATAACTATAAGAATAACATTTACAACTTCCAATCGGCACAAATATTTAAATCCGCACCGATTGGTCGGTCTCTCCGCCACTAAGAATAACATCCGCATGAATATTTAACAATATATCGAGATACGTTACCACAACGGTCCGTTATACGGCAAAAAAGCGTACATTATCTCTTACCAATCACTGTTCGGAGAACGTTTTGTACATATGTAAAACGGGCTTGTTTTTGTCGCATTACTTCTTGAGAATAAACAGACCGCATTGTTTCTTTTTCCGTCGTCGACAGACTTGACGAAAATTCACACGATCAATGCGCTCGCCGCTATACACACCGTTACGATATCATCTTATTCTTTTGCACAAGAACTTTACACGTATATACATACACTCATGTATATATATATATATATATATATATATATATATATATATATATGTATATGTAGAAATAGATGTAGGTGTACTAGTATGTGTTTGTGGTGTTAAGATCGTGAGGAAGGACATAAAAGCCGCAATAAAATATTGCGGATATTGTTGCCATATTTTGATGGACGCTTTTATCAATACTTTTTCCTCTAAAGTCCAATAAATATCGACTTGTGTATGTTATAAATGTTTCGACTGACCGACTTCTTAAAATAAATATCGACTGACCAGTCGTCTCTACCAAACTATGAATCAGATAATTCTTTACATTTCATTTATATCCGCAAACAAGGAGATAAATCACTTAATGTGTAGTATCTTTCAATCTACTATGATTTTTTTTAATATTATAGTGTCATGTTCAGATATATAAAAAAGTATAAACAAAATAGTCGTTTTATTCATTGAACTTGGGATATAACTGTTTGATTTATTTTCATACAAATGAACAATCAACTCAACACTACAAGATATTGAAAAAATGTCAAATGTAATTATTTATTGTTCATTTTATTTATTTATAAAGTGATGTTCGTAGGTGTTTTTTTGAGCCTGATAGAACTTTTAATTTAATTCCAAACGAAAGTTCTATCTAACCGAAAAAACAGCCTTTATATATATATATATATATATATATATATATATATATATATATATATATACACTGGCTCAAAGTGAAACTCATACAGCCGACGAAAATTGATCTAGCTTATTGTGAAAAATTAGTTAAATCCATCCCGAATCGTTTAAAGGCTACTTTACTAAGTACTAAAATAATTCAATCCATTGTAAATTTTAATTTAATAAATAATTTGTTAGTTGTATGAGTTTCATTTTAATGTATTTTTTGTTCATTTTTCAGAAATTGTTACTTTTTCTGAAGTAAAAGTATTAATTTACGATTGAAATTTTCAAATATAATAAAAATAACCTTAATATAGAAATTAAGCAAAAAAAAATTAACAAAATTGTTATTATATTAAAATATATGTCTATAATTATTAGAAACATAACTCTGTATGAGTTTCATTTTGACCCACTGTATATATATATATATATATATATATATATATATATATATATGATTTTCCAATAAGAATGTCAAAATTTTGACAACTAGTGGCAGCCATGTTTGATTTTTTCTAACTCATTTTGGCATTTCAACTCAGTATAGTTTGGAAAATTATCATGGAACGTTTGACATTTCAACAACGCTTA
Organism: Neoneuromus ignobilis; assembly: GCA_029203775.1. Classification (NCBI taxonomy): domain Eukaryota; kingdom Metazoa; phylum Arthropoda; class Insecta; order Megaloptera; family Corydalidae; genus Neoneuromus; species Neoneuromus ignobilis. The sequence continues at coordinate 33,818,097 of CP092093.1, forward strand.
AAGATGGCAGAAAAATTAGTAGACTTATACAACTGTAACTCATTAAGCAATCGCAATACAGCGAGTGAACAGTGACTCACATGTTTAATAATGAACAACAGTTCAAAGACTTCACCAACCCCTCAGTGACAAAACTCTTAGCGCCTAGAGCCGCTGTAAACAATGTTTTTAAATAGGTTAAGTTAGAAAATAAGCTATTTACAATTAAGTTAACATAATTAATTAAGATAGTTAAGTTAGCATAAGTTAAAATAGTCAAAAAATACACATAAAACAGGTTTTTTTAAATTTTTCCTGTATTGTTACAAAATCCTACTAACACATATCTAAAATAATACTCAACCATAGGCACATTATCATAAGATAGGCAGCCTCACTAACACAGAAAATATCATGTAAACTTCATGTAATTATTAGACAAAATATTTTTTTCTGATTCTGATTCTGAATAGACTTATTGGAACAAAAATTTAATGAGTCCATTATGTCATGAAATGGACCCATCAATTGGACACCAAGATCATGTAATCTAACTCCACTGGATTTTCTTCTGTGGAGTTATATGAAATCATTGGTTTATGCTGATCAACCACAAACAGAAGCATTAAAAGTAAACATTGAATTTGTAATTCATGAAATTGGACCACAAATATGTGAAAGAGTGTCTAAAAATTGGACCAAACAAATGCACCATGTCAAACGAAGTCGTGGTGATCATATAAGTGAAATTGTGATCCATTATTAATGCCATAGAATATGTTTAAAAATTAAAAAAACATATAACTAATTAATTATATACTTTTTGTTGTATTGTTATTTAATCTTCTGAAGAGCTTATTGGAAAACCCGATATATACATATATATATATATATATATATATATATATATATATATATAAATTATATGAAACACATGTAACTTGCTTAAGGCTGGTCACACGGGAACAGCATACATTATCCACGTGTTGATTGTTGAATAATAATTCCCTTAGGAAGTAAATAGAACTATAAAAAACGCGACAATCAATTTTTGAAGTAAATAAAATATCGTAATAATGAGAACTAGAGGTTTCTTTGTTACTTATTACACTTGGTAACATTATTTCTACACTGGACGTTGCAACAACAACATCAATTCTAAAATGGAGGATGCAATAAGAAGAACTCAAGTCACTGTTGTTGATTGATAATTGAAGAACCTGATTTTAAACGTTGTAATTGATTGATTGATAAATAAAAATATGTTTATTTTAAAAAACGTACTTTCGATAATTTAAAAATAAAACTTTTTTATATATATATATATATATATATATATATATAACCACAATTATTTGACAACTGCAGATAAGACGAATTGTTTGTTGATTATGTTAAATGTTTCGTTCGTTTGTTCTTTATTGTACATAAAACCGTATCGAATTCTGTTCACAACAATTACATTTACAATAATAATGTAGTATTAAACATCAGCACTAAAATGTTCTGGTGAAATTTTATGTCTTGTGTATTGTATAAACATCTAACATCATATTGACTGCTAGTTTGGTTCGTTGACATCGCTGTAAGTACTACCCGAATGGGAGTAATAAAGTAGAGATTAATGAAATAACGTTAAAGTACATACAATTATGTTCTGTTTGTATAAACGAATATACAGTACATTAAATATATATATATATATATATATATATATATATGATATGTGTGTGTGTATAATATTTAATCTTTGTTAATACACACTACGGTTTGTAATTCAACGAAAGATCGTTTTACATTTAAACGAAATATGTATATAATACATTTTTATAATAAAAATGACAATGCTTTATTTACCAACCGTAAATGAGTTTTTTTCTTTCGGCGTTTATTACTTTCTTTCAAATAACGTCGGACTTGTTCTAAACGTAATAATCCTCACTAATCTAATTCGTTTTTTCGGTTCATTTTCACGTTTTTCTTAAATCATTAATCTAAAGAAGAGTCTAAGATATATATATATATATATATATATATATATATATATATATATATATGTGTGTGTGTGTGTGTGTGTCTAAATATAAACTTATATATATATATATATATATATATATATATATATATATATATATATATATACTCGTTTGAACAAACACAAGTCGTTTATTCGTCCGTAACGAGTAAAAAATTAAAGTTAACGAAGAGTATTGCAAATTGAGTTTCCTGGAACTCATTTTGGAAAGCTTCTGAATTTCGTATGTAATTTAAAACACATTCTTCGAATAATATAAACGGACTGTTATATTTTTTTCGTATTTCTGCGCGGGTAATGTATGCAACTATTGCGAATATAAAAAGAATCGGTGTGCTCATTGCGAGTGTTTATTATCCGTAGCATAAATATTGAATCATATTATATATGTACATATTATATTTCCATTATTTTATATAGCTTTTTTTAGATAAAGTAGACCAAATGAGACTGAGTGATAGTATACGATTGTATGGAAGTAAATGTACTTCTAAATTCTTCAGTATCATTTGGCCATCTGTATAATTCATTTTAAAATGTATACACACACAAAACACACACACACACACACACACACACACACACACACATATATATATATATATATATATATACATAACCTCTATTTCTTTTTTTTTAAAAAAAATATACTCATCCAAATGTGACGCCTAGATTTGTGTTTTATTCAAAAGAAACTATACACATGTTTTTTTTTAATAAAACACAAATGTAGGTATCATATTTGGATGACCTCATAGAAATGGTATATTACCATTGCAAGCACAAGAAGAAACATAAAAATTTAAAATTATGAAAGGAGTTGAGAAATGAGGAAGCTAATATAGATACGGTCGTAGAGTACATAAACAAAAGAGCCTGGAAATTTTATTCCAGGAAAGAGCATGATAACTCGATAATAAACAAACTAGACAAATCGATGGTAGTACCCCTAAGAAACCGGGTAGGAAAATTAAAGGAGAAGAAGTCTCTGTCTACGACCATATTACTTCCAGAAGCCGTATTTTAACAGTATGTGTCAAGTGTATAATGTATAAAATGTAATAAATAATTAAATTAAACAAACAACATAATCAGACGGAGCCGACGCCAAATACCGGTCACAAGGGGGGAAGGGATAATTATTCATATTGAACAAGATACTTGAGTTTTTTGAAATTTTTACCAGGTTGCGCATTTCATGGCTGACATTAGAAAGAAAGACTAACCACGCAAGTCAAGTCAAAAAGAGGGCGTCGGGGTTTACTTCCAGGAACGCTATAGAAATCAAGAAACAAAGAACAAAATTAGAAGTTAGACCAACAACCGAAATCGCAAAAAAGGAGTTGAGATTTTGTAAAACACACACACACAAATATATATATATATATATATATATATATATATATATATGTAAGTATGTATGTATGTATGTAAGTTATATGAAACATATATAACCTAACTAACTTTCCCAAGGTTGTTCACAGGGAAACAACATATTATACATAATTCGTACGTTGACTAATAAGTCTGTTAGTAATCATTTAAATCTATACTAAACGCGACAATCAATTTCTGATTGTCGATAAAATACCGCGACAATGACAATTACAGGTTTCTTTGTTACTTGTTACATTTAATAAAATCAGTTCTCGAGTAGATATGCTAGAAGGAACATCTAATTCTAGCAATGAAACGGAAGAACTCCTCGAGCCACAGTTGTTGGGCTGATGGATTGATGATTGTTCAGTATTTTGTTGTACGCTGTTGATTGATTGGAAAAATAAACATGTCTTATTTTAATAATTTGGATTTCAATTATTTAAAATAAAACTTGTATGTATGTATATAACCTATATTATTTTTTGAAAAAAACTAAATACTACATTATCTTTACAAGCATAAAAAGAGACATGTAAATATAAAATTATGAAATAAATTGAGACAGAGTGATACGATACCATGACAACTATTTACAAATATACTAGAGTAAGTGTTGAAGGCATTTATTTGTGAATCTAAAGAAATATGAATATGTACAAACAAATATAAATATATTATCTTTTCTAATTTTCCAACGATGCAATTATTTTCAAAAAGTCCAAATGAACTTAAAACTGGTTACAAAATAGAATTGGTGATAATTGATTGATTACAAGACAAGAATAATTTCCAATGATTTTTTAAATCTGAAGAAAAGCAGATTAAATGAAACAGAAATCGAAGGAATTAAAAATATTATCTACACAATACTAACGAATGAATTGATGAAAGAGGATAAGAATAGGATAGTATCAATCTGAAACAAATGCTTATATAAATAAATAAGTCAAATATTACTCTATGTTTGATGAGAAACGTCTTTGGTCAATATATCCTACCTGTACACATTTATATCAGTGAAACATAGGTCTTATTTGTTGTAATAATTCAACGGTTTCACGCAACATAGAGAAGACTAGAACGATATTTCTTGTGAATAACATTTAGATACAAGAAGAGGAAAGATTGAATTCGAAAGTAAACAATAGTAAACAGATATGATATAAGATCAAAATGTTTAAAATAGAAATAAGCCAGTCGTATAGCGACAAAAAAAAAGACTATCAGTAAATAACAGAAATATAAAATGGCCCCAGAATAAATATCATAGAGGCGTGAGAAACTTTATTGGTGTGGAATGGAAAAGAAAGGCATATATCGTTAGAATCTAGGTGTTTTTTTGGAGATGTTTTCAGGTAGCAATGGATAGAGAAAGGTTAATACGATTATGTATATAAAACAATGTCGATGTATGGAAAAAGTTCATTGAAAAACACCCATACATACATATATATATATATATATATATATATATATATATATATATATCCATGAGCTCATACATATATGAAAAATGAGTTTTCTGGTTTCCTAAGAAAAGCGTATGACTCGAATTGGAGCGAATATATTAGGTCATCGGTTAGTTTTCCATGAAGAACTGAATAACACAATGCAGTATTCATACGACGGCTGTCGGCCGGCCGGTCTTAAGAGACGGAGGGGCTGCCGGTGTACAGCCGTCGCGGTGCGATGACAAACGACGTAACGGCGTCGTTGTGAACGACCAACGTCATGAACGAATTACCCGCGGCCGTATAACGACGTGACGTTTCTTGAATAGTAATTTTTTTATCCTCGTCGAGCGTAACGGATGTTACTGTCATTCTTATATTATTAAGGCAAACGATTATTTTTAATATTTCGACGGGATACATACCAATGACGATTCGATACATATTTATAGAAAATTAAACACATTTTGAGTAATTCTATACGAATTATATATATATATATATATATATATATATATATATAAATCTTTTAATATTGAATCCAATCTCCTCTCACATCGATTATTTTTTGACATCTATACTGACAACTTAATGTCGAATATTTCTGTGAAATCTGTAAAAAATGATGCCAATTTTTTATTATAGTTCATTTTTTACTCGAATACTTAACCACATAAAACAGTTTTGACATGAACAAAGTTTTCAATTGTTTATCTAATATCTTAAGTTTCTTCAGAATTCATACATTTTTTTTTAATTTTTATATATTAACTGATTATTGTTAACCGACTTATTGTTGTGATACTATTTTTGAAGATTTTTGGATGTTCGAAATCGTGATCTTCTCGGAAAAAATAAATTTTGGTTACTTTTCTTATACAACAATTCAATAGACTTCATCAGATACAATTTATGTAATTCCAATATACTTTCTATATTCAACTCTTCTTCGAATCAGATCAATTTGATAAATCTTCGTGCTAACAACGTACATAAACATGGACTTTTACATACAAAATAATTTTTTCCTTATTTATACCAAACACTAGGTCGAATACACAAAAATATGATTCGTTTCTGAAAATAATTTACTTCAGCCACTATCCACATTTGTGTAATCTCATTGTAAAAGTTCACAAACAATTTTTTTCTATCTCTCTATATATAAAATTGTTCTATTGCAAAGTTAATGTCATTAATCTACTCTGATCGTGAACGATTACTTCCGAAGATTAACGATTGTAATTACGGAGTGACGTACAAATTTTAACACACATTACTCTGCAGTTGCAATCGTTAAAATTCGGATGAACTCGTTCACGATCGGAGGAAATATGACATTAATTTTGCAATGGAACTATTTTATACATATATATATATATATACATATATATATATATATATATATATATATATATATATATATAAAGATAATTATATAGTAAATATTTTGTGTATAGAGCAAGGTATAGTAAACTGAATCAGTCAGTGTGTTAATGTGTGTTTTAATCAATATTTGTTTCTCATTATAGCTAATTATCTTTTACACGAATGAATCTGTCATTGTAACACATTTATTTGCAATGTAAATATTTAACAATTATGATAGGTCTATTTAAATTTGTATTAATAAATAAAGAAAAATATATATGGTTCAAATAAAGATGAAGAATATTATAAAATAGTAAATGATATTAAGGGAGTTTTCTAGTCTAGACGCACGAATTTTAGGTGTTTTTTCGGGCGCTATAAAAAAACAAATATTTTTACTATCCATTTTTTATCAGTTATTTATTGACATTTTAAAAGTATAAAAAGTATTGTTAAAAACAAAAAATTCAAAATTAAAAAAGGTACAGGATGGCAAAGTGGAAGCTCGAAAAAAAGGTGTCTCCTGGTTGACGTGGTTCCAACCCTTCCGGCCATGTGAAACAAAATTTTTTTTGAAATTATTAAAAAAGAAGGTTATAGTAGTATCTCCGCCTAGGAAAATTAAAAATTTTTTTTTTTGCAAAATGGCGGTAGTGTGAAAAAACAGTCATTTTTTGCCCTATTTTTTCAACTTTCGGAATTTTTTAAAAATAGTAAAAAACAAAATTTTCAAAAAATCCTAGGCGGGGACAATCATTGTTGTATTGAGAAGCTCTGTACCAAATTTTAAGTAAATCGGGTTATTAGAACTTGAGATATCACGTCAACCGTGTCGAAAAAAGTAGTTTCGAGAAAAACGCGTTTAAAGTTGATTCGTTCCGGCCAGACCGGATTGGTTGGCGCGTCGCAAAAATAGCTATAACTCCGAAAATAATTCGAATTTAGAAAAATCCTCTTAAGGATATGTTCTTCAAGGTCTAAAATTTGAAAATATGCAAAAAAATAAATCGATTTTTTCGAAATTCTAGACTAGAATACCCTCTTAACCAAGTAAATATAATGCTAAACCAGATCTGTGCAACCTACGACATGCGACCTGGAATTTTTGAGCGGTACCCCGCGACACTTGTATAAATTTTATTTTAAATTGTTGTATGTATTATAAATGCATACATCTTGATAGTTACTTATAGGAGCGAGTGTATGTTTACAAAATCAAATTCTACCAAGTTATCGAAACCGAATACGCATTTTTGTTTTAAACACGTTTCGATCGAAAGTACAAAGTGCACGTATATTTTTTATCGTCGACATTATCGTACCATTATCGCTATTTGAGAAAAAAGTTTTCAAATAACTTATACTGTATTTACTGAATTTATGCTCCGACGAAGAAAATCCGAAAGAGCTATAAATAATATAAACTGGTACCAAAGTTGTTGGTCCGTCGTCGCGAACCGAAAATACCCGAGAAATGTTTCTTTCATTATATCTCCGTTGCTAATCTCGAAACCAAGACCAAAAATAAACACAGTCTCGTCGACAAAAACATCCGAAAAGGTGGTCGAACGACCGACAGACGACACGAGAGAAAATATACGGCTGCTATAGACGACGGCCACTTGCTGGATTCACCCGGTTCGATATAGCGGCACACAACAGTCAGATGTTTCTAGCCACGCGGTCACCCCCCGCCCACGTAAAATGAGTCGCTCCCGTCGCGAGTTAGCGTCCGTCGCTGTGCTGTCCCGACGCGTTCGACTCCCGGCACCCCCGTGTTCCCTACAACTCGGTTGCTAGTCGACGCGAGCCGTGGCGACGAGGAGAGGTAGCGTCGAGACGCCAACACAGAGACCTCTATGGACGGCGTACGCGTCGCAGCACGTGCCCTATATAAACACACACGCTGTCGGGGATGGGAAATTTCCTCGGGGTTGCGCTATAGGGCTCGTTGTTGTCGATATGCTGCAGGAATATTTGATATATCCCGGTGTGTTTGTTGTTGTCGATGTCGACATCGACATCGTCGTAGTCGTCGTCGTTGTTGTAGTAGTAGTAGCAGTAATGTACGTGCCGGTTTGATTGTGGAGGAGTCCATTTCAGATTACTTTTTGACAAAATGAAGTGCGTGCACAGATTAGAAACATTACTGTTTATGCTGCTTATTCCCGTATCGACGTGCTTTTCTTCGTAGCTTTGACGGTTGCTTGTTCGAATTCGTTAGACGAACGCAATTTCGATTCTCGTAAATTTATACGGCTGTTTTTCTTTTATATCGAAACAGAATCGACTCAGCCGTCACAGGCGCTTATCGGAGCGTATAAAAAATAACGTTTTGGCAACTCGTGCCATCGACAACTTACAGTTCAATACATGAGCCAGCGTTCGCGAAACAATGGCACGCGAGAGAATACATAACGACACGCGAATTCGATTCTTTTCCAATACGAATATTTCAATGTTAACTCATTTGCATCACAGCTCTAAAATCGCTACTAGCCTTACACATCCGAGACGTACAATTGACAGCCGGCCGTGTCACCGCGCATTACTGCACAACGATAGTTCTTGTATTTTTGTTTATTATTGATTTTACTTAGAAATTACGTGTAATGATTAGACAAAAGATAGAATTATACATTTGTACAGTAAATAAACTGAGATAGTTCGTAGATTTTTTAAATTAATATGGTCATTTTTAAAATGGTATATATAACTGTACATTTCAAATATAGCATTTAAAAACAGTTTCTCTTCTAAGGAACTTAGATAAATATACATTGCATCGCTTTGATGTTTTTCTTCCCTTTGCTTCTATTGGAGGTATTCTTGTGGTAAAGTGCCGGCCAGTATACCTTGTTATTTAATCAATTATAGATGATGTCTTCCTTATCCTTTTATTTTTTAAATATTTGGCAATAATTTCTTCCGCTAGTTTTTACTTGTAAATGTGGAAAGATCGATCCTTTTTATTTTTCTTGGAGAGGATATAACTATTTAACAGCATCATATCCACAAAATAAAAAAAATATTTTTTTATACGCTTTGCTACATCTTCGCATTGTGTGAAATTTACACAATACGGAGAATGAGGGGTCGCCTATATCAATTACACCCATATTTTTATTATAATCTATTATTTCTGTTGGTTTTGAAATTTTTTCTTTACTATATCGGTTTACTTGTCCCGTTTTGGAAAAATCTAAAGAATGTATTGTTAATATAATCATATCTTTCTTATCTTTCCATTTTACTGCAGCTATATCTTCTGTTGAAAATATAGTAGTTTCTCCCGTTTCTAATCTAACGGATTTTAGTTCCTTAGGCATCTCTTTTCTATTTACTCTTGCAGTATCACCAACATTTGTTTGCAATTATACAGTTCACGATATAAAGTCGGTGAACTGTATCAGCTATCTATATAAAAGCAGTACCTTTGATGCAATAGTTCACTCTCTTTCATTAAATTCATCACAACATTTTTACTAGCAGATTTAGAATCAGTCTTGTCTTTCCCAATGTATATTTTGAAGTTATGAATACATCTTGTTTGAGAATCACATAATTTATAAAAATGTTATCACTGTGTGGAATAATACACACACGCTTTCGACTTGTTCCTATTTACACGCTGGACTCCGAATCGGAAAAATGGTTGCCATTCATTGTGCAAATAAAATTTTATTTTAATTTAAGTTATGAAATTAAGTTGTTTTTAAAATTTATATTTAGATTAGAAATACCCACTATGTTAACAGCGGTCAAAGAGGTCTGAAGAACAATGAATAAGGAAAAACCTGAGGGTAATGAGCTATATGTTCCGAAATTTTTAAGCCTTAAAATCTTTCTATACTGCTCATAAGACACTCACGAAATGTTTTACGGCGACAGGAGAATATTGCTGAGAGCGGAATAGTCCGCGGCTGGTGATAAGCGACAGTCGTCGTGCGCGGACTATTCCGCGCTTGGTGATATCGGACAGTCATCGTGCGCGGAATATTCCGCTCGCGGATGCAAATGGGTTAATAACAATCTGAATATTTTATATAGGATCATCCGAATGTGATGCCTAGATTTGTGTTTTATTAAAAAGAAACAAGTGTATAGTTTCTTTTCAATAAAACACAAATCTAGGCGTCACATTTGGATGACTCGATATTAGTTTATATAGATATTTGTATTTTGTTTGAATTTTCTTATTATTAATTGATATTGAATTCACAGAAATGATCTTAACATATCTTTCTATAAGGTTTCACAAATGAAATAAATAGTTTAGACATACATTTACTTGTTTACTTTCATTTACAATTCTTTACTATCTTTCAGTTTCGTTTAGGTCACTTTATTGTACTGCAGTATTTATTTCCGTCAACAAAAGAATAAAATGTCTAAGAATTATTCGGTACTTGAATCTCTTGACCTCAAAAATCCATTTTCTTATTAAACTATAAATCACAAAAAAGGTTAAACCGATGTACTATCTGTAAAAAAGAACTCTAATGAAAGAAATTACTCATATTTTTTTAAAAAAAATCTTTCTGATCGATTCTGCATTTTGTGCCTATAATTTTGATATCAGAATTTACGATTTTTTTACCATATTTTGAAAATGACCGAAATTCTAGGTTATTTTTTTGAGTTATTCCTATTTTTCTTAAACTCAAAATTCTCCAGTCTCGGGCTCGATTTTAATTAACAATTTACCACAAGATGATTTAGGAGATATTAAATTTAATAAAATGTTTTAAAGAGTCATGCTCAATCAAAAGATTAAAAAAACATGACTTTTGGGATTTTTTTAAAGAATTATAACACGTTTTTTAACAAATGTTTGGATATCTAAAAAAGGAAATTTAAAAGAAGTTTAAAAAATTTTTTCAATAAAAAATATTTAAAAATAAAAAATATATGGTCATTATCCCGAAAGTCTTCTGAAAAAATTACCTTTGCAGTGACTACTGCTGCTCAAATTTGAATAGTATGAAATCAAAAAATGGAGAAGATTTATTTTATACATTAAATTATGTAGTCCTCGAACGATTGGTTTTTCGAAATATTGATTTAGAATAAATGAACTGCATTGTGTTATTCAGTTTTTCATGGAAAACTAACCGATGACCTAATATATTCGCTCCAATTCGAGTCATACGCTTTTCTTAGGAAACCAGAAAATTCATTTTTCATATATGTATGAGCTCATGGATATATATATATATATATATATGTATGGGTGTTTTTTAATAAACTTTTTCCATACATAGAACATTGCTTTATATACATAATCGTATTAACCTTTCTCTATCCATTGCTACCTGAAAACATCTCCAAAAAACACCTAGATTCTAACAATATATGCCTTTCTTTTCCATTCCACACCAACAAAGTTTCTCACGCCTCTATGACATTTATTCTGGGGCCATTTTGTATTTCTGTTATTTACTGATAGTCTTTTTTTCTCGCTATACGACTGACTTATTTTCATTTTAAACATTTTGATCTCATATCATGCCTGTTTACTTTTATTTACTTTCGAATTCAATCTTTCCTCTTCTTGTATCAATATTTCCTCCTCTTGTTGTATTTTTATCTAAACATAATTCCGATTTTCGATTAAAAAAATTGTTCGTTTTTAAACAATAAAAAAGAGACTATGCAACATCAAAAATCCTTCGTTCAAGGACTAGTTTTTTGTATCTATAATACCTGAAAAATGGAAAAATAGTCAATATATTATTGAATAAAATTATTTCATAAAAAATAGCTTTCATTTGCTTAAAAAAATAATTACTTATTTCCTAACCCAATAAATATTTATTATTACTAATATTGTTTGTCGATTATGAATGAATTGTTTATTCCAAATATCATACGATTTTATTAGTGTTCAACAATTGAACACTTTTATAAAACTCCGTTGTATTAAAATGAATGATCCATTTGTGTGAAAATGGTCCGTGATATATTATTTGATTTTTTTTAAAAAAAATAACATTAGTGCCTATTTATTGAAGTATATAAATCTCTTACTTCGAATCTAATAATTCCGTGTTTCACTTTCTGTTCAATCATTCCCGCATTTCAATCAAACATAAACCGATTTACAACACATCGAGCGCTCGTACATAGAAATAAAATCGACATATCAATCACCACTGATCGGAAAAACGTCAATGGACGCAATTATTACATCGCATCCGCTACGAAAGTTCAACGAACATCAGTAGTCGAACTGGAACGTCGGCGAAGTAGCCGATAAGCAGAAGACGGTGTGAGCGACCGAATATAATCGTACTGTTTACAGGTCTCCATTTCCGTTTCGTCGTGCCGTTTATATATGTCTTGGAGTCGTTGTCTGACTGACGATACGAACGTTCGCAATGAATAGATTTCATTCATGGTCGCGTCGACGACGTCCTTATGTCACACGAAATCAAAACGATGACCTATTTTCGACGGCGAGGAATAGACCGACTTTGAAAGTATGCAGACTTTGACGAGCGGGCGTAGTTTTCTCGTTTAATTGTCATTATTGTCGATAAGTTCTTATTTATCTTATTGTTGTTATTTGACATTTTATCGATATTATTTATCTATTCTTTTGTTTAACATGTATTAATGTATATACAGTACGTATAGAGTCCTATGAAAATTTGTAAGTTCAAATGAATAATTTATTTTCATTTTGAAACTATGTTTCAAGTATCAGATCGAATTTGTGCATCTATCAATATTGTCTCTTTTTTTAGTATAAGAAGAGTTGTACTAATCCTCAGACCGTTACATAAACAACTAAAGCTATTGAAATCACATGTTTACATTGTGAATCAATTTAGGTTAAGATGACTTTTAAGACATTCTAGTTGTTACCATCTGTCTGTTATTCATTACTATCATTATTTGTTGCATTTCAACTTAAAAGTTAACCGATTTAAGAGGTCGTACTCAGTCAGAAGTTCAAAAAATTCGATTTTTGTATTTTGATATTTTCTGGAGAATATTCTCTGAAAATTTCAAATTAATTCGACTAAAATTAATGAAAGTACGAGGTTGTTTGATAAGTCCGTGTAAAAATAAAAACTGCTTCATTTTTTTGAATAAATCGTTTTTATTTTTCAACATAGTCTCCTTTTAGGCTTATACACTTCATCCAACGCTGCTCTAGTTTGTTGATCCCTTCCGAATAATAGGATTTGTCCAAGTCTGTAAAATAGTCATTCGTTCCTGCAATCACCTCCTCGTTCGAATAAAATCTTTTTCCCGCGAGCCATTTCTTCATATTAGGGAACAAATAATAGTCCGATGGAGCCAAGTCTGGAGAATAGGGGGAATGTGAAACGATTTGGAACCCTATTTCCATTAGTTTTGCGGCCACAACTGCTGAGGTGTGAGCTGGTGCGTTGTCGTGATGAAAGAGGACTTTTTGTGGGCTAATCGGGGACGTTTTTCTTGCAACTCGGTTTTCAAACGATCCAATAACAATGAATAATATGCACCTGTAATGGTTTTACCCTTTTTCAAATAGTCGATAAAGATTATTCCTTGCGAATCCCAAAAGACAGTCGCCATAACCTTCCCGGCCGAAGGAATTGTCTTCGCCTTTTTCGGAGCAGATTCCCCCTTGATAACCCATTGTTTAGACTGCTCTTTGGTCTCAGGAGTGTAGTGATGTATCCATGTTTCATCTACAGTGATGAAACGACGCTTAAAGTCCTGCGGATTTCGCTGAAACAGCTGCAAACCGTTCTTGCAACACTTCACACGACCTCGTTTTTGGTCGATCGTGAGCAATCGCGGCACCCACCTGGCGGATAGCTTTTTCATGTCCAAATGTTGGTGCAAAATATTATGTACCCGTTCACACGAGATGCCTACAGCACTAGTAATCTCACGCACTTTCACTCTTCTGTCATCCATCACCATATCATGGATTTTATCAATGATTTCTGGAGTGGTGACCTCGACAGGGCGTCCAGAACGTTCAGCGTCTCTTGTGCTCATATGGCCACTCCGAAAATTTTGAAACCACTTATAAACCGCACTAATCGAAGGTGCAGAGTCACCATAATGTTTATCAAGCTTCTGTTTAGTCTCCTGAGGCGTTTTGCCTTTAATGAAGTAGTGTTTAATCAACACGCGAAATTCTTTTTCGTCCATTATTTGACAATCACTCGATTTCCTTGATTCCAACGATTGTCAAACACAAAGGAATAGACCGATATGGCTGAAACTTGATGTGTGTTCTTCCAAGAGGTGCTACTAATTAAAAATAACCTCGATATGCACCAGTGGTGCCATCTTTCGGAATTTACACGGACTTATCAAACGACCTCGTATAGACATTTAAAATATACAAACTAGTTTGAAATTTTCAATGCGTTTTTCTGGAAATCGCATTTTAAAAACCGGTGACCACGATATCTCAATAATTATATTTTATATTTTACTTTTTGATTCATCAACGTGTTTTATATAGGTGTTTTTTAAGCGTGATAGAATTTTAAATTGAATTCCTATCGAAAGTTCTATCTAACCTAAAAAAAACACTCATATATATATATATATATATATATATGTGTGTGTGTGTGTGTGTGTGTGTGTGTGTATGTAAAGGGTGTATGAACACGCACATGCCAGTATTTAATATGATATTAACAGTGTTTAATAAAAGCTATTTGTAAATGTATTAGCGAATTAGGTTTTCAGCAAATACGTGCTAAATGCGAGCTCGTACACGTCTGCACGCTTCCAGGTAGCTTATAGTTTTCATTGTTCTTTGTATTTAAGGATAATGTAAAATTTATTACAGACAGTTTAGTGCCTTAAACTATGTTATTGTTGTATCTTGTTATTTACATTCACTAGCCGATATATTATTTATGAATCTTGTTTACTCTTTAATAACGTTTGTTTATAAATGTACGAAAGACGAGACGGAAATATTTCTATCTCATTTTAATCCTTTTGTTTAATATTAAGTGTAGTAATGTCATTTTTTTAAAAAAAAATGACAACAAATAAAATCTATAAAGATAATTCCCTAAAACTGTATTTAATCAATACAATTAGTTAAAAAGAATAAAGTAGCTTAGAAAATATCAAATTACTTTAAATACATAAAAATGTTATTAGTAATAAAGGCGACCCAAATGGAACTTCTACTTTTTGAACGCCCTTGTATTGAATAAGGTGACCAAAATGAGATTGAAGGATGTAAATTTTAGTCCCGGTTTATATCTTTCAATATCTATATATTTCATTCTTCAAAAATTTATTTTTAAGAGATACACAATTTCATTTTCAATATTGAAAATAAAATATACGTTGTTTTTTTAAGCGTGATAGAACTTTAAATTGAATCCCTATCGAAAGTTCTATCTAACCTAAAAAAATACTCTATGTGTATACATGTGTGTATATATATATATATATATATATATATATATATATATATCAGTTTTATTTTTAAAATAAATCGAAAGTACGATTTTTAATAAAACATATTTTTATTTATCAATCAATCAATTACAACGTTTAAAATCAGGTTCTTCAATTATCAATCAACAACAGTGACTTGAAGAGTTCTTCTTGGTTGCATCCTCCATTTTAGAATTGATGTTGACGTTGCAACATCCAGTGTAAAACTGGCTTTACCAAATGTAATAAGTAACAAAGAAACCTCTAGTTCTCATTATTACGATATTTTATTTAATTCAAAAATTGATTGTCGCTTTTTTATAGTTTTAAATAATTCCTAAGGGAATTATTATTCAACAATCAACACGTGGATAATGTATGCTGTTCCCGTGCGACTAGCCTTGAGAAAGTTACATGTGTTTCATAGAACTTATATATATATATATATATATATATATATATATATATATATATATATATATATATATAAAGGTATGACAAAAATGTTTTTTTAGGTTAGATAGAACTTTTGATAGGGATTTAATTTAAAGTTCTATCACGCTTAACACTAGGTTTACGGAACGCGTTATTTTGACGCATTTCGAATTTCATGAGGGAATTTACAGAAACCGTTTACATTTTTCTTCTACCACTTGTACTGACTTTTATCCATTTAACGAGACAAATAAAATAGCGAAATTAATTTTCTTCAAACTTTTCTAATTTGTAAATTAAGTATGTAGTATATCTATCTCTACGATACGCGTCAATTTGACGCAATCATAAAATAAGCATTAATGCTAGTTGGAGAACTCTGATACAGAAAAGGCAATTTGGTTTGCTCGGAAAGCATATGAAGCTAAAAGATTTTTATTTATGGTCGAAGGGGATGATTTTTATTATGATCGAAATGGGAACCTGCTTTCTTCTCGACCAACAATGCCTAGAGATCAATTTACGCAAATTCTTCGATTCATATGATTTGATAAAAGAACAGAACGATCCGAACGTTTACGTACAGATAAATTTGCATTGATATCTGAAATATGGAACAAATTTATACATAATAGTCAATCCTGTTATAATCAATAGACAATTAACTGTTCCCTACAAAAGTCCGATGCAGATTCACGCAATATATGCCGAATAAGCCACATAAATTTGGCATAAAGTTTTGGTTGGCAGTAGATGTAAATTCAAAATATCTAAAAAATGGTTTCCCTAATCTGGGTAAAGATGAAACGCGAACTTCAACACTTTTGAGCGAATTTGTAGTTTTGAAGTTAACCGAATCATATTTACATCAAAGCAGGAATTTGATAACTGATAATTTTTTTACTAATATATGTGTAAAAAATACGTGGAATAAATATAATGTTAAATTTTATAAATTTTATATAAATGTATATCTTATAATTTCATTTATAAGTTAATACTGTATAATTGTTGTTTTTAAGTTGTTTTTTGAAGAAAATGTATGGTTTTGTTCATGCGTCAAATTGACGCGTGTCCTTAGAGATAGGTATACATGAAACGCTCGTAAACTTAGTGTTAAAAAACATCTATAGATATTATTATTATTCTGCTATATGTTCAGGTGTATATCTTGAGGAGATTTATAGAAATACTTACAATTATTTATTTAAATAAGTATATAAAATAATATAACATTTGTTATTCAGTTATTTACATGAAATTTGTATTTATTCAAACTGTTTATTTACTTTGTAACTAAATAATTTATTTAGAAAGTTAAACTGTGCTCTGATTTCCAGTGAATATTTCTATAAAATTTTATTTCACGCGTGTAAAAGCCCATCCTTGGTTATTTAATAAATGTTTGATAATAAAATAATATTCAAATGGAACATTTTCTTATTGTTGCAGTGCCGTCAGAGGCGACGGCGTTTTTCGGCGCCGTGGCCGCTTTCGTAGCGCTTCTACTCGTGTTCTTCCTATATCTCAACAAGAAATGGTGCTTCGGTGCCGTCAGCGGACTGTCATGTTGCGATGAACCACTAGCACCTTCGCAACCGTCGACGTCGCAACGGCATGTTCCGATTAGACAGTCGACGTTAGGTAAGACAAATAATTTTCATTTTATGTTCTTTTCTTAAAAAAGACAATCAAATAACAATATTTGAACGAGTTTGTGTGTAAGATGATGCGTATGCAGTTATATCCTTTTGTTGTCTCGAATGGAATTCTGGCCGTGAGAGCAAATCAAATGTATTATCGGAATGTGTGTTGGTGGTAACGTGGAATCGACAACCTCGATCGATGCCGCCATACAACTCTCTGTTTACGTTTTTAATTTATTAATGAAGCAAATGTATCCCTATTTACGTTCATACTGCATGTTGTGTTTTAATGGTCGAGCCTAATTACGGTTCATACTTATTCGAAATTTGTTAAGTGTACGACAGTTATAGTTCGAGTTAATCAAAAAATGGATGTCGTTTTGTTCAACTAAAAGTTATGTCGTTTTCATTTGTTCCTGAAAATGATTGTTATTTAAAATCTATTGTTCAGAATGAACTGTCAATTTGTGATGAAATTCTGAAAAAATGTCCTCAAGAAGATTCTTTGTATATAAAATATAATAAAATTATAGATCATACAATTTTTTTTAAAAAATACTATATATATATATATATATTAGGCTAGGAAAAAAGTATTTTTACAAATTGAAGCGAAATTGAAACAATTTTTTAAAATTATTGATAAATCAAATATGTGCAATTTTGATCTACGACCTGCCATTTTTTGAGTAGAGCCATTATTCTATTGATGTAGAACTTCTGGTGTTTCTAAACAAAAAACAGAGACAAGTGATTTTTGCAAGTCTCTATTATGATCTTGGTGGCCAATTGATGGGTCCATTTTATGAAATAATGGACTCATTAAACTTTTGTTTCAATAAGTATTTTGTTTCCATAGATATATGGCGCGTAGCACCATCCTGTTGAAACCACATATCGTGCAAACCATTTTCATTAATTTTTGGAAAAAAATCTGTAATCATGGTTTGGTAACGCACTCCATTTACTGTAACATGATTTCTAGCTTCATTTTAAAATGTTCACTAATAGAAGCAATATTGACCGTACTTCTTGCATTTCTTAGTCTTACAGACACTGCTGTATCATGTAGAGTAAAATTGTTTTCAATTTTTTCAACAATTCGATAAATGGTACGTTCACTTGAACGATTGTGTTAAGGGGGTATTCTAGTCTAGACGCACGAATTTTAGGTGTTTTTTCGGGCGCTGTAAAAAAAACAACAAATATTTTTACTATCCATTTTTTATCAGTTATTTATTTACATTTTAAGAGTATAAAAAAGTATTATTAAAAACAAAAAATCAAAATTGAAAAAGGTACAGGCAGGTAAAGTGGGGGCTCGAAAAAAAAGGTGTATCCTATTTGACATGGTTCCAACCCTTCCGGTCATTTGAAACAAAAATTTTTTTTAATATTATTGAAAAAGAAGGTTGTAGTAGTATCCTCGCCTAAGGAAATTTTAGAAAAAAAAATTTCGCAAAATGGCGGCAGTGTGAAAAACAGTCATTTTTTTGCCCTATTTTTTCAACTTTCGGAATTTTTTAAAAATACTAAAAAACAAAATTTTCAAAAAATCATAGGTGGGGACAATCATTGTTATATTGAGAAGCTCTGTACCAAATTTCAAGTAAATCGGTCCATTAGAACTTGAGATATCACGTCAACCGTGTCGAAAAAAGTAGTTTCGAGAAAAACGCGTTTAAAGTTGATTCGTTCCGGCCAGACCGGATTGGTTGTCGCGTCACAAAAATTCTATAACTGCGAAAATAATTCGAATTTCGAAAAATCCTCTTAAGGACATATTCTTAAAGGTCTAAACTTTGAAAATATGCAAAAAAATCGATTTTTTTCGAAATTCTAGACTAGAATACCTCCTTAAGTTTCACGAAGTGTACGATAAATTCTACGAACCGAACATCGATTTTT
This sequence comes from Neoneuromus ignobilis, assembly GCA_029203775.1. NCBI lineage: Eukaryota > Metazoa > Arthropoda > Insecta > Megaloptera > Corydalidae > Neoneuromus > Neoneuromus ignobilis. Next base: position 33,837,719 of record CP092093.1, read on the forward strand.
ATAATAAGTTTTTTACAATTTTTAAACATTGTTGAAGTATTAAACGTTCTATGATAATTCTCCAAACTATGAGTTGAAATATCAAAGTGAGCTTAAAAAATTCAAACATGGCTGCCACCAGCTGTCAAAGTTGTGACATTTTTATTGTAAAACTACATATATATATATATATATATATATACGAGGTCAGACAATTAAGTAATGCGACAAAATTCAAAAATCGAGTATATTTAAAAATTAAGATACATCGCTGCGATCCCCTTCAAAGTAGTCCCCTCCCGCATCTATACACTTATTCCAGCGAGTTTTCCAGTTTTCGTAACAATTCTGGAACACTTCTTGTGGGACCTCTCCGAGTACCCTCGTCACAGATTCTTGGATATCTTCAACGGAGTCAAAATGTCGACCTTTGACGAATTTTTTCATATGGGGGAATAGGAAAAAGTCGCAGGGTGACATGTCCGGTGAATAGGGCGGTTGTGGTAACGTTGCGATGCCTTTAGACGCCAAAAACTGAGAGACACTGAACGCACTGTGACAGGGAGCATTGTCGTGATGCAGAACCCAAGTCTTCGCGATCTCTGGACGCACTCTGAGCACCCTTTTTCGTAATTTTTCGAGCACATTGCGGTAGAATACTTGATTTACGGTTTGTCCAGGTGGTACGAACTCTTTGTGAACCACCCCTTTGCTGTCGAAGAAGCAAATCAACATGGTTTTCACTTTGGACTTGCTCATTCTCGCCTTCTTTGACCTTGGTGCTCCAGGGGACATCCACTGTTGGCTTTGTCGTTTAGTTTCGGGGTCATATTGAAAGAACAAACTTTCATCACCAGTAATAACTCGATCGAGAAGAGTAGGATCACTTTCAACCTGCTCGAGACAATCTTGAGCGATGTTCATTCAATTTCTCTGTTCCATTTTCGTGACATGCACTACTCGCGCGTTGTTACAAAACACTAAACAGCTGGCGAAGAAATGATCGTACGAGGGTGGTCAAGGTCTCAATCGAGAGAGTAGGGATCTGCTATTACGGTGGCGGAGTTACAGGTTCGCAGTGTTACCACAGGCCGAGAAAAAAAATTATTACTTAATTGTCTGGTCGCATTATATATATTGGCAAATATTCCCTTCCGCCTTCTGTCGTATATATATATATATATATATATATATATATATATATATATATATATATATATGTGTGTGTGTGTGTGTGTGTGTTTTCATTGAATGAGGAGGTTTTAAGTAAAATGAATAATTCATTTGTGTTAAAGTGAATTGACAACAGAATAAAAAAAAGTCAACAATCTACTTACATCTAATAGAAGAACACTTGCTCTTTTTTAGAAATAAAAGATACCTATTAGAAAACAAACTAATATCTATATACAATACTATTTTTTTGAAAAAAATGAGTTGATCTATAATTTTATCATTTATATATATATATATATATATATATATATATATACATATATATATATATACACATTTATGCGTGTGTGAGTGTGTGTTTGTTAATGCATGCAAATATAATTATGATTTTATTAAATTCATGAACTTTTTGATAAAATAATCTTCTTTTATAAAAACTTTATATATATATGATCATATGTATGTATATATATATAATATATATATATATATATATATATATATATATATATAATCTGAAAAATAGAAAAAATAATTATAAAACTTAAAAAATCCACACTGTAATCAGTACAATCAGTTAATACATGTTTTCATTATTTTAGAAGAGACCTCTTCAATCGGACTTGAAATTCTAAGTGAGTGCGTATTCTTATCGTTATATTTATTTTTTTATTTCAATTTTCATTCGATTAGTGATAAATTAAACAAAATCATTGTCATTTCACTCATACAGAACGATCTTATTATAATACTTGCACTCGATCTTACCTAGTTTCATGTTTTGAAAACAATTACAGATTGAAAGAGAACGTATAATTTGTATGGTTTATTTTTAGCATCCGATATTTTTAGAATGTGCTCTGTTCATTTAATGTCTATTCTAGTCTAAAGAATGGAACGAGTAACTATTATGTATAAGTTTTTGATGTTTTGTCTTGTATTATAAATCGATTATGAAGAGAACGTCATGAAAGTCGTACGTTGCTTTTATCTTTTATGAGTTTGTTTGTATGCATACATACATACATACATATATTGGGTTGGAAAATAAGTAATTTCGTTTTTGAAAGTAAACAAAAGACGATTTTTTTATGGAATGAAATAATTTTATTCAACATTGTATTGACCATTTTGTTCCACTTTATATTTCCATCTTTCAGGGATTTTCATAATTCCGTGCTCAAAAAACTTTTGATCTTTCTGAGCGAAAAATTGATCCAAGTACGATTTAATAGCCTGATCTCTGAAATGAAACTTTCACCATTTCAAAAGTTTTGCAAAGAATGGAATAAATGATAATCTGTTGATGCAAAGTCAGGTGAGTATGGCGAATGTGGCATCACATCCCATCCAATCTTCAATAATTTTTGGCAAGTGCCAAAGCTGTAAGTGATCTCGCATTGTCATGGTGAAACACAACATCTATTTTGGACGTTTCAGTTGCAATGCATAATTCAATTTGGTTAACTGTCGACAGTATACGTCCGAATTGATCGTTTGGTTCCTTGAAAGCAGTTCAAAATTCCTTTGTAATCCCACCAAACTGATAACAAAATCTTCTTTTGATGTACATCTGCTTTTAATGTGTCTTGAGCTGGTTTACCAGGCTGCAACCACGATCTTTTTCGCTGAACGTTATTATAAATAATCCATTTTTATCGCATATGATCAGTCGATTCAAAAATGGATCATTTTTGTTACGTTTTATGAGTGAATCGTAGACATTTATCCGATTGATGAGATGAATTTCTTTAAGTTTAGAATAAGATTAGATACATTCCATGATACCTAAGCATCTATTATTGAAAAATGTAATTTTCCAACCCAATATATAAGTGATTATATTTAAAAATAAAAAAATGGTCATAAAGATGCTTTGAAATATATTTTTTTAAATAAAGTTATTTAATTAAATTCTGTTACTAATAAAATGTAAACCAACAATCACATATTATAAACAAACTTGAAACTTTTTTTTCATTTACCAATCCAGGCAGTTCGCTTTTAATCTGTTCAATGTTTCAGGACTGTTTTTATATATCACTTCTCTAACATAAATGAATCTCTCCTTCCAACACTACAAGATATTATAACAGTTTTCAATAATCACTTACTGTTCACTTTATACGATGCCATTTTGGTATAACCATCGAAATTGAAATCAGCAAATAAATAGCGGTGTTGGGACGAGTGACCAGTTTGTGTTCAAACAAAATGTAATTACAATTGTAATTTAATTTGGGTAAATAAAGCACGTACATGTATATATCTAAGGGATTCAAAACACTGAAGAACAATTATAGTCTCAGTGTGTGACAATTCTAAAGTGTATTTATTTATAAATCAATTCATGAAGATCTCTTCATACAAAAATGTATTTATATGTTTAAATGTTAAATTTGTTTAGAACAGATTTAGAAGTAGTAATTGATTATATATACTGGGTGGCATAAATGAAACTGAATGTTACATCCATCATTTGGATCACCCTGTATATATATATATATATATATATATATATATATATATATATATATATATATATATATATATATAGTTTATTATTGTCGTAAACAGTAGACGAGTAAATAATATGAGTATGGAAAAATAACTGTGTCCGTAAATTAGCTTATTGAATGTGGTATAAAAATATTTTGTTCCTTAACAACTAGTTTTCTATGTATGTATGTCGTCTTGGAATATTTTTGTAAATTAAAACAGTACTAATCATCATATAAACCTACTACAAACGATTAATAACCTCATATTGACAATTTACACTTTGATCTAGTGTTCTGTTTATGTTTTTTCTCTTTCGATCCAAGAAGGAATCAAGGAACTAGACAAAAATAGAGATATAAAGAAGTTTTGTTTTATTAAATAATTGTCTTCTAGTCATGTTTTCGAATAATAATATCCTTTTTTTGAAAAAAAAGCCTGTAATAATTTAAATTTGACAATCGATACATGTGGATCATTGATCATATTTAAATCATACAGAAAATTATTAACCATCAATTTTTTGGATACAAGAGATTGTTTATTTCCTGTTTAGTAATAACAAAGACAGTACGAATCACTTTTCAACAATATAACATTTTATTTAATTACTCTAAGTAAGATCAAATAAGTTTCTAGGAATTCTTATTGTCTTCTTAGAAAGAACAATCATTTTTAATTACAATTTCTAACATCAAATTGATAGATTTTGTTAATATTATTTAACAATAACTAATCATTGATAGGATATTAATTCAGCCTGAAAATATTGGATCGTCTTATAAATAGTACATTTTGAAATGAACAAAAAATTACATTTGAATTTTAACCTAAAATATAATTCACAACTTCTTCCCATCTTACTCTTAAATTTCCAATATCCTTTCGGTTTTGCATTAAAGAATAAATCGAGCTCTCTTCAAGCATCAGTCTCTGTATTAATCTGTTTTCTACTAATGTAGTTTCGGAAAAGATGATAATCATCAGCCAGGCTGGAAGAATACGGTGAATGTGTCATATTATGTTTATCATATTATGTACATCTGAATTTACTTGCTGTCTTATAAATTGATTAATATTAATTTTTTAATTGATTTAATTCAGAATTTACCTTTCTAAACAAAAATATAATACTCATGTAAAATGTTTCCTTGCTATGAAAAAAATCATATAAGTCTTAAAGAAATTTAATCGTTTTTCTAGAAACTTTAAACGCTTCCATTAACTTTTCTCTTCTATTTCTTTTATTTCCATTAAAATGTTCACGCGTTGTGAAGTCAGATAAAAAAGGTATATAAAACAATTTCAGTGATGTGAACTTAATGCACGTGAGCGTGTAATTGGAAGTTATTTTTATACTGTAATTAAATAAAATGGAATAAAAATTAAAGTAGTTTGTCGGTAACTAGCACGCGATGAAGCTAAATGAGGGAAGACTAGTCAATATAAACCTCTGTATTCTGGCTATATGTAATTTTCAGGAAAAATAACTCTATACAATACTCGACGAAATTTCGAACACTACATTTTAATTTTTATAACTTTCTATAATAGTTGTTAAATTGGTACTCGTCGATAATTGAGTTGACAAATAAGTAATTATGTTTTTTTAAAGTAAACGAAAAACGATTTTTTCATGAAATGAAATAATTTTATTCAATAATTTATTCCACTATATATTTCCATCTTTCAGGAATTGTCATAAATCAGTACTCAAAAAAATGTTGATCTTTCTGGACGAAAAACTGATCCAAGTACGATTTGATAGCTTGATTTGAACTGAAACTTTTATCATTTAAAAAGTTTTACAAGGAATGGAATCAATAGTAATCTGATTGTAAAAGGTCAGGTGAATATGGTGGATGTGGCATCACATTCCAACCAAGTTCCAATGATTATTTATCTTCAACTCGATGCCAAACAAACAATTTTAAATCAAATTATGCAAAATTTCTTTCCAAATTAAACTTCAATTGTCACTTGTCAAATTACATAACGGATTCGCAGTTTAGAATAAGGTTAGATAAATTCCATGATACCTGTTTGGAGAATCGTATTCTCCTATTGTTCACGTACACGAATTGCCTATGATAGAGCAGCTGGAATACGTCTGGCTTACAGCACAATTTAATATTTTTATATTTGCTGATGAAATAATATTTATAACAATCAGTAAATAAATTAACTGGACACTCGAGTATAATAATCGTTGTTGACAAGAAAAACACAACACTCATTGTTGATTGTTACAAAATTCATAGCCGCCGCAGCTAAAGATCTTTATTAGTCAAAACTGCAATTACTTATTTGCCAACTTAATATTTTTTATTAGCAGAAAATTCAGCAACTGACTGGAATATATTTAATTAGATTGATGAAAGACGAGTTATGTACCTGCAGCTCTCCGATCTAAATATCTATATATTTTTAAACTCAATAGAAATCTCCCGAGACATTCTTAAATTTGTTCTTCAACTCAGTTCATTTATTTACAAAAGCTTCTCATCTTCTCCTAAATTCCTTCTTTTTATTTGAAGAGAATTAATTTTAACAACAAATGATTTTTGGGGAAATAACGGAAATACCGATGCATCCATATAACAAATACTTGAGGTCTAGGAGTGGTTAGATTGGAAAATGACTGCAAGCACATTCAATCTAATAACAAATAGTACTGGTTAATGATTTGTCTTTATATTCGTTTAGATCCTACAGGAACATACACGCTGGATACATTTTTATAATCAGTTGTAAGTTAAAAATCTATTTACCATATCTAAAACACACTCGACATCACCACCTCACTGTACACGATTTTTCTTTTTCTTTTGAACAACTCGAATCTCGTAGATCTGTTTAGTCAACAGTTCGATACAGACGAATGCATTTGATTATTCATCAACATTTAGTGATAGCAAATTGGAACGGTATCGAACGTCCGGACTGTACGAAGAACGTCCGTCCAACACAGACATAAATGCACGGTTGTTTCAGGACGCGCGTATAGTTTGGATTCGCCCGAATCGAGCAGTGATTCTGAAGCGGACGTGGCGAGGAGGTTGCAGCAGAGCGTGAGTGGCACGCAACAACGTTTCACTCACGCCGCGCTCACGCACCATCACGCCCATTCCTATTCTGCAGCTCGAAGTGATTCGCAATCGCCGCCACCATCGACCGTTACGCACCGTAAGTCACCCCTATATCAAATCAAATTGCAATTTATATAACGGCATGTATTTGATGTAATACCATTTATAAATATAGGGAGTTTGATCGGAAAAACATCCGTGCTAATGTCATAAAAATTCATTAATGAAATATTATTGTAGATTAATAAAATGGCCTCCAAAAACTCTCTTATTGAAACATCAAGACCGATCTTTGTTTAAATCACACTACAACCAATTCCCATAACTTGGGTTTTCTTCGTATAGTCTATTGATACTCAATGGGCCTTTTCACACTATATTCACGGCATATTACCGTTCATCTCACACCCTCTTACCATCAAACTTCCCCGCCTAAAAAAATAGTTTTCAGGAAAGAGGGTGCAAGACGAAAGATAATGGACCGTGAATACTGTAGGCATGTTGACTAGTGTGAAAAGGTCCAATACGAGTATAGTATCGATAGACTACCTGAAAATGATACACGTTATTCTAAGATCTCAATAAAAGCATTATTATAGAACACAATCATGGGCAAAAGTATAAGAAACGACTTTAAAATGGTCTCCTTTGAAATAGTCACCTGCAGCAGCTATATATTACTCCTAGCACCTTTTCTACTTCTGGAAAAACTGCTTATAGACACTTTTAAAAATCAATCTTGGATCATTCTCTGAATATTTTTCTTTTTATCAATCGTTTAAAACGATTTTTAACACATGAACCCAAATCATACGGGGTCAAGTAAAATGAGTACGGTGGTTGGACAATAAGCGTGACTTTGTTTTTTGGTACCAAACAACAACATGACTCTTATTTAAAACATTACTACACGATAAATGTTCGTATGATATTTCTACTTCTTCTACAACTTCTTTTCTACGCCCGTGTGCATCTATTTCGGTTAATTTCTTTCAGAAGTGAGTAGTCCTACATCGCCCCAAGATCTGATATCATTAGTGGAGAAAGGACGAGCTGGCGTGAGCAGCAATTCGTCGTGTTGTTCGTCGACGACGAGTTCAGTGGGCGTCCCCCCTGTTGATACACACCACACGCAGATGGCGAACCATAGGTATTCTTATCTTTACAACATAGATTGTTTAATCGTTTCATACCGACCAGTTTCATACATTTTTTTGTGATATGATAATCTTTTTACGCGCGTAACAAATTCGTCCTTTAGCAGAGCCATAGCCCAAGATATTCGTGAAACTCGAATAGATAACTTTGGGGGTGGCGCTAGTAACAGTAGTAAATATCATAAATTGGCAACGGAGAGCAGCGTCGAGAGTACAGACATCAACAGTAATAGCAATCAAGATGTAAGTTAATTGTTTAAAATTGTTCAATGATTATTTATTGTTGATCTTATTCGCTAATATGTATTTCGACGTCTTCACGCCATCATAACTAGAATCGGTATTATGCATTACGAAATCAAGAGGACAATAAGTAATCATTGAACACATGTTTGAAATAAGAGATTTATTTGTTTAAAAATGAGTTATCTTTTGTAATTTTGGTGGTGATGTGTTTCGAATTTTGATTAACGTAGACAAAACAACATTTTGTATTGAAATAATATTAGGTTTTTGTTGCATTTCTATATCCCCATCCTTATTTTCTACTAAACTAAGAAATGCACGAATATCCCAACAACTCATTGTATGTAACACTAATAACAGTAATAATGTGTAAAACATGCGATTATAATTTGCAGTGTATTGTTGTGTTGGGACAAGAGTCTTGTTACGATACCGACGTTCAGTCAACATGTACAAGTACTGGCGGGGGTGTGGGTGGCAGCGGCGTCGTTGGGGGACCATGTGAAACAATACTGGCGAACGGGAACACAGGCGGTAGCAGTGGTCAGGGAGAAGGACGTGAACTGATCAGCAAATGCGGCCATCTTGAGGTCGCGTTGCTATACGACGCGCCGATGCGCAAAATGACAGTTCACGTGTTACAAGCACGAGACATTCCGAGCAGAGATCGAGGACAACCAACACACACGCAGGTAAATTCGCACACACATGTGCATGTATACATCAATTTACTGACAAAGGTAATCAGGGAGAGATGTTTTGATACATGGTTGCTCAACTCCTACAAACGCACAAATGAAAATCATTTTTTTGAAAAAATAAAACATATTTATATCATAAAATCTTCATTCTTAACATGGCACCTAAAACATCTATTAATGAAAACGGCAATTACTTATTAGCCAACTCAATAGTATATTTTAAAGCATATTAATAAATGCTTTGTGTTAATTTATTCTTTTATTCTTTGCATTAATCCCAATTTTAAAAATATATTATACTTGTTGAATGTTCTGAATATACCAATATTTTTTTACTAATTTATATATATATATATATATATATATATATATATATATATATATATATATATATATATAAACATATCCGATTACTTTCCCTGTTAAAAGTGTTGTTTTGTTTTGTACACTTTGATATCATTATAAAAGGAAATGGTGGGCGTTTAGACAAGCGGATCTGTTTTTATAAATATTTTGAAGGAAATTCATAATAAATATTTTCATTACAAAGTACAAATATACAAACATAAAAAAGTATATCTAATTGTATTTATGGTGACGTCGCTTCAGCTATTTTTACTTATTGACAAAATGATTCTTTTTTTTACAAGTACATGATAAACAATATAGGTTTTTTTCGGTTAACAGAATTGACTTTAGATTAATATTTGTTTGAGTTACTGTATAGATAAAAATAGAATATTAAATATAGAATTTCGTATAAGAAATATTAATTAAGTACGTATATTGAAATTTGCAAAAGTCAGTCAGATTACACATTTTTAAATTTTATATTGAAATATGGGAAATTGGTAGAAGTCGATGTTTTATTATCCCGTGTTATTAACAAAATATGAATTCTGTTTATTATTAAACCAAAAGTCGGTTGAAATATTATTATTAGTTGATATTGGAATTGGAATAACCAATTAATTTACTAAACCACAAAATGCAATCAATATAAAAGGTTTACCTAAAAATTTTAAAGAAATAAATTAAGATTAAAAAATGATGATATACATTTTGATTTTTATACTTTTTAAGAATAAATCATTTACGATGACTATTTCTTCATATAATAACAATTTCAGTTGTATTATTAGAAGTGGGTTATTCATTTTCGTTTATTTTATTTACTTATTTATTGCAGGTTCGGTTGTTACTGCTACCAAGTAAGAAACAAAAACATAAAACTAAAATCAGATCTGGCGATAACCCACAGTATATGGAAAGTTTTCTTTTACATCGAATCAATCCAGGTAATTTCAATTATTCACATAAATTTATATATGTATTGGGATATTGGAAGAGAATATTGAGGATAACTCATTATATATGTATGCAATTTAATTTTCAGAGGATGTCAATTCGATGGGTTTGCGTCTACGTGTATATGGCTGCGAACGCATGAGACGAGAGAGGCTTATTGGCGAGTGCGTCGTGAGTTTCTCAAGTCTCGATCTCGAACTCGAGACCACATTATGGTTGGCGCTTGAACCGCGCGCGACTATACACCACGGCTCGGCTGCACTAGGTATGGCTATTATGGGCTCGAGGGGCGATTTGCGAAGTTTGGCGAGGTCCGATTCGACAGGTTCGGCGCAATCGATGCAACACGGCGGCGTTCCGGAATTGTTACTCGGTCTTGCATATAACGCAACGACAGGAAGACTTAGTGTTGAAATCGTGAAAGGTTCTCATTTCAGGTAAACAAGAGTTGTAATTAATATTGTTCGTTTATATTGTTATAACCTTAGTCATTGCTATAATTCTCTTGAGTATAAGACTTAAGATAGTTCATAGTTAGAGAAATAAGAAATATAAGTTTAGTTTTATATAACACATTTCCAATATATTTAATTTTTCAAATTGTATAATGAAACCAATATATAGTCATTTTTTAATTCAGAAATTTGGCAATGAACCGAGCTCCTGATACGTACGTCAAATTGTGTTTGGTAAGCAGTAATGGTCAAGAGATGGCCAGAAGCAAAACATCGGTGAGAAGAGGTCAGCCGAATCCTCTCTTCAAAGAAACATTCATCTTTCAGGTAAGATTACCTTTTTATGAGAATAATTTTGTTTTTCGTCAACAAACAACAACGAACTTTGTAACAATACGATTCATATCCAAAACATATAGTAAAATTATCTTAGCAATACTCGTTCAATATTTCTACTTCTTTTGCAATCCCTCGAACAATCAAATGCAAACCTTGGTAGCTGAAAATTAAAAGCCTACACGGTCTTTAAACATCTTCGATTGATGTTTTACCTTCTTTTGAAAATTGAAGTGTTTCTGTCGATATTTTTCTAAATTCAAAACAACATTACGTTAAACGTTCTTCGATCAGATGTATTTTAAAAATAAATTTACAAGTAAAAAAAACGAACTACAAAAACCGTTATAAAATTCTAAAGAAATGACTTATGATAAAGAACTTAACGGTAATCAACTCACAAGTAATAGCCACATATTAATTTTTTCATTTTTCCATCCACTTATTGAGTTATATGCATTGTCCGGGTATTTTTAATCAATCCTAGTAAATGTGTATACAATTTATATAAAGTGTGATATAAATAAAAATCATTGTAGCGAATACATAAACTGGAGTCATTGTATCCTTAAAACAGTTTACAGTGAAATTTTATCAATAAATATCTAATAGTGAAATAGAGCAGCCATTCTATAAAAACATTGACCGGATCGACAGATGATAATGTCTACTTTTAAATTGCATGCCGGAATAAACGACTGTAAACAAATTCCGTATCGAAAAATTTCCTTATAGGTCGCATTATTCCAACTGGCGGATGTGACGTTAATGGTATCAGTCTATAACAGACGCGGTATGACGAAACGTAAAGAAATGATAGGTTGGTTCAGCCTGGGTTTGAATTCGAGCGGTGCCGAACAGCTGGCCCATTGGAACGACATGAAGGACCTCCACGCGCAACAGTTATGTCGTTGGCACGTACTGGTCGACTCGTAAACACCTACAAACATTTCGACGTCGTTAGTCGTCGCGTCTTAATCTCAACTTAACAAAACGCTTCCGTTGTGAGACGACACAAAATGTCGGATTCGCGCGTTCCGTCGCTGCAATTTTCACAATCTCGCTTGCAGTACACCGTCACGGAATTGTCGCCACAATTTGTTGTTCTCTAAACAAATTATCAAATAACAAAAAAAAAAAAATAATAAATAAATAAATAAGCAATTCGACATACGCCTCAAGTATCTCTTGCATGATTTTCGAAGTTTCTTCGTCCACATTTATTGGAATGTAAATCAAATAAAAAAAATGTATGCTTGGCACGTTTCTATACGTCTGTCAGAGTTTCGTTTGACGTTCTTGTGGAAATTTGGTGAGCGTAAATGTTTATATATTGAAATATGGATGTTGATGTACAGTTGAAAAAAAGATGTTTTTTCAATGTTTTTTCTTGTTGGAAACATCGTTTCGTATGACTTCTTAATGAACGTGTATGTTGTTCGATAAAAATACTTTTAATCCGTATTGGTAACAGCTCGGTTAATGTAACCGAGTTGGAGCGAAATATATACATATAAATATATATTCAAATTAAATGACCGTGCACAAAGTATTCAAGTACACAAAAACACGGTCGACAAGTTTTTTGAAACGTTTCAGTAATACAACACATCATTGATATTACTGGTCGGTTGTTGGAAAGTTTTATATGAATTTTAAAAGAAAATTTAAGATCGTTAATATATGCCATCCGGACGTTCGACACGTTTGGAATTATATAGAATATAATACTAATGATAGTTTTGATCTTTTGATTAAAATGATAAGTGAATATATAAATAAGTAAAATTACACCCCCTCACCCCTCAGAAAAAAACATGAACAACTAGTCAAAATTTAGATTTTAAATATGTACGTTTAAGGTTTTGTATTTGATATAGTTTAAAATGAACATTGTGTGGACTTAAAATTGAGAGATTTTATATTAAATCGAATTAATATTTTAAGATTAAAATCTGTATATCAAAATAAATTTTTATACTTTTGCATTTGTTAATATAAATATATATATATACGCTAATGTCGAGCCAAAAATCACTTGAATATATATTGTATAAGCATCACATTTATATATATATATATATATATATATATATATATATATATATATATATATATATATTAATTGAAATAGAAGCACATTTAGCAATATTTTTGCACATAAACGTGTCGCAATTAATAAACCACATAACCAATCAAATATATCAATTGTTTCAAAATAAATAAATCTATTCATCTAAGTAAACGAATAAAACATACAATATCAATCTCACTGCCGTTAAGTTCGCAGTAAAATTAAATTATTAAGAATCGATGACCAAAGAAACATTTTTTAACAAAATGAAGACTTGGAGAGACGGAGTCAGTGTAAACATAAAATCGTCATTTGTAACAATCCCGTACGTACGGAAATTTTTGTAAGATATTTTGTATTCGCGTTTACCAATCTCGCTTACAATTTGCACTATTTTTTACATACATCTCTCAATGATAAGTCTACCGATATATAAATCGTTTGTAATAATCATGTAACATGATTAATGTTAAAAGGGACAGGAACGGATCTTTTTTCTGTCTGTCGTCTAGCATTGTTTATATGTGTAACAAAAAAAATGATGTCATTTCTATCTATTTCATGTCAAAATGATTGTACTATGCACAAATTAATTATTAAGCTTTTACATATTTAAAAAGAATAAATAAAATAAACATATTTTAATAGTATGCTTCATAGGCGAGGAATAAATTATTAGCACAGCTTGATAAATGTATTTATATAACGTTTGGATTTTGTTCATTAAATATTCAAACAATTTTTATGCATATTTCATACTTATTTTCTCTGTAATATGTTTTAAATTAAAATTGATTTATTCGTTTTCCTTTTTTTTAATTTTCTAGTCATTCAGCAAGAATGATTCCTGCAATATCGATTTTTTTAAATAATCAAATTTTATTTATATATATATATATATATATATATATATATATATATATATATACATATAATTAAAATATGAATAATAAATATAGCTTGTCTGTAATTAACTAAATTTTATCAAAAATCTCTTTATTATTTAATGAAGTAATTAAAAATATCCTTTATGGAATATGTTTTTTATAATTAATGTTTTATTATTCATTTTTTTTATAATTCGATATTTAATCTTCTTAATGTTAATATTTTATCATTCTGATTATTACATAAAATACAATTAAAACTAAATAAATCATATTATAAATAGAACATCAGTTAAAAATATATAAAATAATATAAATCGTAGTTTTGTTAGTGATTAACTTTTCAATTAATAATAGAATATTTTATTTATCAAAAAGACTTTTCTCATAAGTTGATAAATTTTATTGATTGCAGTATTTTAAAAAAGATTGTTATTAATTTAGAAATTAGATAAATATGATATTTTATTTAACTATATGAAGTATATTTCAAGTTTTAAAAATATATCATTGTTAATATCAGTAAAGGTTTTTAGTTAGTGACGGTGTATGATCATTAAATATTTCATTTGATATTTAAAATTTATTTAAATATTTCATTTAATAAATTGAATTATTTGTATTTCAATTTGTCTTAATATAGCTGTTATTTAATTTATTAATATTTACATTTGGTTTATTCAAACATAAAAAATATATCACGTTTTGTTAAGTTATATAAAATAAATTTTAAATTGAAAAAAATGTTAACATCTTTTGTATCATTTTTAGTTAATAATAGTTTTTTTTTATTGTCCATTTAATAGTTGATTGAAAAATTATTTTTATCTATATCCAATTGTATATAAATTTAAACATTAAAAAATATTAGTATTGACCTTAAATTTTGAAAAATATATTTCAAACTGAACAAGTATTAAAAATATATTTGTTTTTTGAAAGACCAGTAATAAGATTTCAATTTATTTTCAAATCATTTTCAATATATAAACTATTTGCACAAGAAATGTTTAATTTATACTTTTTATTAATATATTTTTAATTTAAAAGTTTTAAAAATAAACAGTTTATTTTTTAAATTGTTGATATAAATAATTCATACGTTTTATTAATTTAAACTTTATAAAAGTACATATTTTTCAGATTAATTAAAGTATTTTTTAAGTTAATAAAATCATGTTGAAAATATATCAGCTATTTTTTAAAGATAATTACAATATTTATTGATTTATTGTAATAAATATTTTTGTGTAAAATAATTAGACGATTAAACTATATAAGAATTTCATTTTTGGGAAAAGAGATTATATTGAATCATTTAAAAAATAGAACTATTATTCATTTATCTAGCTTCTACATTTAATCAATTAAATATATAATATGTTATTAAGACGTGCAGAAAAATTATTTAAAAAGACATGTAAAAGTATATTAATTATTTTTATTTTAAAATCATTATGTCGATTTATATATAATAATTATTTATGTTTATTGATTTAATAGACATATTTTTTGTCTGCAAGTTGATAAACTGCAGGCATTTGATTTTAATGGAAAAATCCTACGACTTATTGATTTCAATATTAAAAAATATCTTATATTTATATATTTAAAAACTACACATATAAAATATTTCTTTATTTAATTTTTGTCTGATAATTTGTAATTATGATATTTTCTTCTTTATTAAACACTAAATGTTTATTATCACAATATATCTGTTTTGATCGACAAGTCGATTAAATTATAGATATTTTGATGTTTTATAAAAGATGATCATTTATTAATTTAGATATAGATATAGTATATAATCAATTTTTCAATTAGATGATAACACTTTTTACTGCTTACATATAAATAGACTTGTACATTTTTTTCTTTACTGTTTATATACATTTTGCCAATTGAGACATTTATGTACATATTTTTCGATTGAGATTTAAATAGAAATAATTTATAGTTACTTAATAAATAATACCGATAAAATAGAATATTAAAATGATCGTTAGAAATTTCATTGTGGTGATTTTATCATTTGTTCAGATATAATCATATTATTTTCGGTTGAATTTGGGCTCTCTATGCTATTTAAATAGATTTAGTACTTGTTATTTATCAAAGTTTCTAACTAGCAACGGTTTGATTTAATTTGAAGTCTTTTTAAGTAGTTTTTTCTTGGATGAAATTCAAACATTTCTCCAATTTCGATTAACGAAATAAACATACAATGTTTTTCAATAAAAGTACTGCTTTGTCTTATTCCTAGTCTTTGAATGCACTATATATATATATATATATATATATATAATTTTACCTACATTTATGAAACAGCTGGATATATATTTACAGATATTGACATATTTCTGTCCATGTTTCACTGATTTCAATTCACGCCGTGAAAAATACCAATCTATACATCTTTGTATTTTTCTTTCTTCGTTTGTATATTTGTTCCGAGTTATGTATAATCGTAGATTGGATTTTTTTAAAAAAATATATATATTTTAGAATGTTAAGCTTAATAGATATATACATATATATGTATATATATATTTTTTATATGTATATGTGTATGTATGAAGTAATTGTGCAAATATATATCGTGCTAGTTTCAATTTGTAAATTAGGTGAAATGTACATTTGTCACATGTAATCGTAAATATTGTAAATTAGATTTATTGCAGTATTCACAGTAAATCGAAAAAATAATAATAATGGCACAAGTGTAAATTTCGAACTGAACGGCACATGAAACGAGAAACTAGTAATATTTATTGTGAATACTAAGAAACTGTACTTATATTGTTTTTTTAGTGGCCTTTTTATAATTTATTTGTTTGATGTTTATAAATGTTTACATTGTCTGTTTGTAATCGCTTGCATTTGATAATTTCACTAATTGTTCGTTAAATATAATATTCGAACGAGTGTCACAACAGTGGTTGAAGTTGAGTGGTGAGTTGAGATTTTTTACACAGAAAAAATAATAATCAAAGAACATAACAACAAATCTTCACTGATTTGATTCGATTGCAATATATATTTACTAACTGCAATACTCGAATTTAAGTGCTGTTTGATTTGATTACGCCGACGAAGATCAATTAAATAATCAAACACTTTTTTAATTAACAAGCCAATTAGTCTTCCTCTATTATCTTTAAAGAAATTGTTACGAGTTTGGAGTAACATAAAATCTCATTTTTTTATAAAACAATTTAGACTCTTAAGTGCTGTCGTCGTGTTGACAAAGAAAAATACAAAATATTTATATCTTTTATATGTTTTTTTTTTAAAAAAAATACATATACGTTTACTATTTATACATTTGTACAAGTTTAGAGACTATAAAAATGGTTCGTTCGATGTTCTTGAACAAATTTAATTGAAAATTAATTATTTAGAAAAACTTGAAATATCATTTAAAATTTAAAAAAAATGAAACGAAAAAATTACCTATGCTCGAAACCGTGTGAATACTATTGAATTTTGATTCTTTTTTTTATATATAAATATATGTAAAATGTATAGTGGAGCTTTTTCAATCCTAAATAGTAATTCTATACTTAATAAACTTAAAAATATTATCGTTCGATGTTACATTAAAAACAAAACATCTTTTTTGTTGAATAGATTTTCGTTTTGTACCCAGCTAATAACTTACTCGATTTTTCTAAATTTGAAATCAAACAAAAAAAATATGTCAACCATTCGCATTTGAGTACACCGGGCGACTGTCGTTAAGAAATACAAAGAAAAAACCGTACAGCGCAGACAAATAATTAGATTTTTATACATGGATGATATTTCGAAATTGACGAAAGGAAAAAATCTCAACTCAGTGCACAATGGACGACGAGCCGTGGATAAAATCCGAACACATCGCAAAATAAATAATAAAAAGGACCACTTGTTACTTAAAAAAAATATTCTTCTCGTGTGGAAGTGGATTGAAATTTGTTCATGAATCGCTTCAGACCAGTGCCGATCGACTAAAAAGTAGTGGCAAAACATACACACGGGACGGTATATTTTTTCGTGAGATAATTCAAAGGCAGGGTTTTATAGGAATTTGAATATAAGATTAATCCCAGATACGTGTGTACTCACGTACGTTCAACTTAAAACATATTTGGTGCTGTCATTTCAGACAGCATTGTTTAAATGATATGGTTGTCAATTTCGAAACAGATTCAAGTATTCATCGGTCTATTATTAATGGATAAATAGGTTCAGCTAATAGTTTTACAATATCAATATGAATGTAACTAATGCACAATTTAAAACCGTGATCTTTTCAAATCCTGATGAAGAAACAATTAAAGTAAAAAATAAACACTCAAAATACAATAAAGTCATTTAAAATCAACATTTATGTTTTATTACAATTTTGTTACTAAAGTATATTTCATTATTAAATTATTTTTTTAAAAAATGCAAGAATTATTCTATAGTATAATTAATTTATTGATTTTTTCCATTCAACCACATTAAGTGATTTTATTTTTTTAAAAATCGAACTTTTCATTTCATTTAGAGAAAATTACCTTTTAATAATAGTTTATTCAATTAGTTTATATAATATTTCTTGTCTTCATCAATCAAAAATATTCTTTTAATCTAAAAATTACATTTTTTATTCATTTATACTTACTAAAAATGAATTTAAATATTATACAAACACACACCTTTACATATATATATATATATATATAATCATAAAATTCTCTGTATCCATTGATAGATGAAAGTCATTCCCAGAACTTTCTAATTCTAGTAATCTAACATCTTTCTCATCCATTCCACATTGACAAATTTCTCATGTCTCTATCACATCTATATGGGTCTTTTTTGTGTCTAATTCTGATAAATAATCTTTATTTTCCATCTATATATATATGATTTTGATCAATATGTTATATCTTAATAATATTTCACTTATACATCCATTTAAAAAATGGGAATAAGGATGTATACAATAACTCATTCTTTTTCAAATTAATTTTCTTTTGAGATAAAGATTGAATTTGGAATGAAATATGATAGAACGTAACGAGACTGATGATGAATGACAAGTGTTAAGAATGAAGACATGACTTATAGTTAAAATTGTCTAGTCATAACAATTAAATATTTCTCAAAAAAACGTTCTCTCTGGTCCAAAAATTGAGTAAATATGTTTAAATTGAATGTACAGGCTTAGACATTTTACTGATGATATTTTCGGATATTTTGTTGTATATTTATATTTTAAAATTTTCTTCATTGGTGATTAAACCTCTTATCTAAATAATTAATTAATAAAATGGAATAAAAATGTTAGAAAATTTATTTGAAATTTGTAGAAAAAGGAGCCAACTGATTGAACTCAAAGCATTTTGAATGAGCTTTTATCTAACAATGAATAGCAGAGATTGACTATGATGATTATATATATATATAAATATATATATTAAAAATATTCATTAATAATTAATAATTAAAATTCTTATTAACATAAAATTAATGAAATCTTTTATATATATATATATATATATATAGCTAATAAACTATTTATATCGTTAATAAAACACTTTTTAATTATGTTTTATGAATCTTCATTAATCAATCATTATATTTTTACAATAAATAACTTTTTTATTTTGTAATAAAACTTGTATTTACACTTTATTAAACACTATTTTATAAATGCTATGGTAATTAAATATGTTTTTTTTATTATTGAAATATATATATGGTTGTATATTCAAATTACATTACAATAATTCTATTGGAATTTTGTTCAAATTTTTCGTACGGAATATTTATTATTTATTTACGGAATATTTATTTGATTCGTCAGATGTGCTTTTTTATAAAATATATATTACATAAATGTATATGTAAATATTAATATATACAAAGTCATAATAGACCGTATTGTAAGAATGATATTTGAATCTGTTCATTGTTCTTATTGTAAAAAATCTAATATTAATTGTTTATTATAAGTAATTCATGTTTATGAAAATAGAGAATAATGATGATAAACGATAATATTTTTTAAAAGGCATGCGTTTTGCACAGCTCTTTTGTATACACACACACACTCTTTATTACATAAATATATATATATATATATATATATATATATATATATATATATATGTATGTATGTATGTAATTTATATGTGTAAGTACATGTATAATTCTCACTTTGCACAAAAATCACACATTAATATGCCACAATGTAATATGCCTATGTAATAAAACTTATAATGCGAATGCGTTCATGAAATTTAAAAAAAATGTTTACTATACTTATAATATTATTGTATTTTTTACAGAAATAAATTATTTGATTATTGACAAATGATTTACTGTATTTTTATATAATAATTATAACCAACTATATACATTTTTGTATGAGGACATTACATCTTCTTTAATCATCTTTTGATAATTCCTTCTTCCATAGTTCCTAGTCCATCTATTAATTTTCCAATTTTATTTTAACCCTCTTGTATCAATTTCATCTAAGCCTTTCTCGCCAGCTGTATTTTTTGGTATCCATATAAGCATTTGTGAAAAGACTCTCATTTAATATTATTTTTATATATTCATATAATTTAAGTTTTTTATCTTCAAATTTATTTTCTTTAATTATATCTTTTCTCTGATTATCTTCGATTTGTATGCTGACCATTTTATAAAGAATATATATATATATATATATATATATATATATATATATATATATATATATATATATAAGCAACAACTATAGTCTCTTTTTATCCACTACTTGATGAAAATCTTGCTAAAAACGTTACAATTTCAGCGATTTAATATCTTTCTTCGTCTATTTTACACCGATGAATCTTCTCATATATTTATCTCATCTATATATGGGCCTCTTCTTAAATTTTCGTATTTCTGGATTTTCAATCAGTACAAAGTAATTATGATTTGGAAATCAAGAAATATAATAAAGTCAAAGATTAAATTAATAAATAGGTAGGTTAAAAGTTTTAAAACGTATTAAAAATTTATGAAGAAGGATACAATAGATGAATTAAATTGAATAATTTACAACATTTCTCTACTAATGGATTAATAAAGACTGAAATAATGATAACAATTATATATATATATATATATATATATATATATATATATATATATATATATATATATAGAATACACAAACGCTTGAATTTTAAAAAAGAATGAAGCCTCAAATATTAATGCTATTTTTTGCTTGTAAAAAAACAATTTTATCATTGACTAAACTTTTTAACACTATGTTTTGTGTGTACACACACACACACACACACACACACATATATATATATATATATATATATATATATATATATATATATATATATATATATATATATAAGAGGATCGTTTAATAAGTATGGTAAAAAGGTAAGAAGAACTAAATTGAAAAATTTAATTAAATTAAACAATAAATAAATTTACCATACTTATCAAACGACCCTCGTATATATCAAAATTCTCTTATCAAAGGAGAACATCTGAACTTGAAAACATGATAAATAAACTAAAAAAATATGGTAAAACATATTTGTCTATTACATTTTTAAAAATTACTAATTTTTAATGTAAAATAAAAGAAAGAAAATATATCAAATCTTAGACAGTTATTATCTGTAGTTAAGTAGTTTCATAAATTTATATTCAATATTTTATATTCTTTAATAAATTATATTTTTTAAGTATTTAAAATAAATAATGTACATAATTTGCATAAAATACAGGAATGATAATTTCCATAAAAATATGCAATTTAAAATAGCACATATCTTAGTTTAACCTCAAACCACGGTCAGGTGTTAAGTTTCCGTGTCATAGATAGCGGGATTTTTTAACACAAGTTTTAAGATTAGATTTTAGGAAAACAATATTTTTTTTAATCTATATGATTTAAAAATATCTAGATTCATCGAATTTAAATATAATTTAAGTACTTTATTTTTCCGCAATTTAAAACTAACAAACAACTTGTAATCTGATAATTATAATCAGTTTAAAACAGTTATCTATTCTAATAAAGTACATGTACCTATTTCGTATAAATGCAAATCGATTGAATTTGTATTGACCGCGAGAAAGTAATTGAAATATATATCATTTAAAGCAAACAAAAAAAAACTTCGACGTTTATTACTTGAAGAAATCACATCTCGTACCATATACGACCTTCAGATTTAATAAGCGTACACGGTCGTGTATATAAAAAAATACCCTTTCAAGTATATAATTTCATAATCAAAGTAATTATTATTTGCAATAAGTATTGTCTGCAAAATCTATATTATTAACATAATTACATTTGGTGTGCATTGCAAGTTAAACTCGGTCAGATCTCAGTAAAGGTATTACTGGTTATTGTTTAACTGGACCTGTTCTTGTTTTAATATATAGTTTTCGTTAATATTCTATAATAATTAGTAAAATTACATATTTATCTTTATTAATTTTAGAAGCGATGGCCCAAAACGTTCCATTAATTTTGAGGTTAGTCTCATCATCAGTTACTGCTGCTACTAGAGCTGGGAAAATAATTAGAGATATTATGGCCCAAGGTGAATTAGGAATAATAGAAAAAGTAAGGATGTTATTTTATTGTATTTATTAATACACTTTCTCAATAAAATTCTTAAATTCGAGGTTATCTTTTAAAAAAAAATTACAGGGGAAAAATGATTTACAAACCGAAGCCGATAGATCTGCCCAAAAATGCATAATAGCGTCGTTGTCACGGCAGTATCCGTCGATCACGATCATAGGCGAAGAAGGCCCTAGTTCTGGATCTTGTGAAGTTCCGAGCGATTGGATTGTAACGACTTCGGAACCTATAGAACTCGGTCTAGAGTGTCCGGACAAATTGGCAACGATAACAGAAAAAGACGTAATAGTTTGGGTCGATCCTTTGGACGGAACTTCAGAATATACTAAAGGTTAATAGACTAAATTAAAAAGTTAATGTACTAAATTTTTCTAGTTTAAATGTACATGGATATGAATGATTATATCTAATATCTATTTACAGGTCTCCTTGAACACGTAACAGTATTAATAGGTATAGCTGTCAATGGAGAAGCTGTCGCAGGTGTTATTCATCAACCGTACGGTCCTCCAGACAGAAAAGGTCGTACCATATGGGGTGTGAAAGAATCCGGAGTTGGTGGTTTTGTACCGAATGAGCCTCCTAAAGATCGATTTGTTGTCACTACTACTAGATCACACTCCAACAAGTTAGTTCAGGATGCACTAGATGCACTTCATCCTGATGAAATACTGAAAGTAGGCGGTGCTGGTCACAAGGTATGAACATATTTAAATGTAATCTGAAGGGATTTGAAGTTTATTTAAAAAAATTTAAACGTAGTGAAAGTTTTTTATAACTGAAATAATAAAGTTTTTTATTTTATATTTATTTTGCTTAGAATATTATTTAAATACATTTCAATAGGTGTTGCTTCTAATGGAAGGCAAAGCAAACGCATATGTTTTTGCAAGTGCCGGTTGTAAAAAATGGGATACGTGTGCACCTGAAGCTGTATTGGCTGCAGCAGGAGGTTTATTGACCGACATGCATGGAAATTCATATCTTTATAATGCTGATGTTCCATTTCCAAACAAAGGAGGTGTTTTAGCAACAGCACAAGCATCTGATCATTCCAGTTTACTCCAGAGAATACCAGAATCAGTAAAAGAAGCCTTGATTTAAACATTTTTATAGTAAATTTTTGTTATATTTTTTTAGATTTTTATTTAGTCTATTTGTTTTAACATTCCCTATTGATATGATTATTATATAATTAGATGTTATAACTCTTTACTCAGTTATTCTTATTAGACATTTGATATTTCTTCATAGATTCATATTTGAGATACAGTATTGAGAGCATATTAGTTATTGGTAAATTAACTTTAATGTTTATTATTTTTTTTAAAAAAACTTTCTTTTAAAAAATAACCAGTAAGAACAAACTGTTATTACAATATTTTTATAAACTTTTATTATTATTTTCTAAATGGGAAACGTTAAAATAAATGAAATACAGGTGAATGAAATATATATATGAAATAATTTAATTGAAATATTACTCCTCATTTATTATATTAAGATTTTTTTTAATAATTTATGTTTTTCAGGTTTATTTGATTTTTTATTTATTTATATTTTGTTTGATATATCAAAATAACTGTTGTCTTAGCTAAATTCTGAAACTGATATTATTATCATTATGATCATATTTCAAATGTATATTTACTAAACTTTTCAGAAGAATTTTATTCTTATACAAAATATAATGCTTTAATATTTAACTAGAAAAAAATATAGATAAAATATTAAGTATATTAAATAAGAAATTGTAATAGGTGGAATTGCTGATTAAAATTAAATTATTAATGATATATATATATATATATATATATATATATATATATATATATATATATATATATATATATATATATATGAAATAATTCAAATATAAAGTATGCAAAGCAATGAAACCTGAATAACTAAATTAAAAAGAATTTTACTGTGCTTCAGTAATATATGTCATGAAATAGCATTTTTCAGTTAATAGATCGATAACTGTCAAAATGTCTTTGTGTATTAAATTACAGAAGTTGACTACAAAAAGAAAAAGACCAAGAACTGTGTATATTAAATTTGATTAATTTCATAACATTAAGTATTGTAATTTAAAACTAGATTCTTTGGACTTTTCCAAACATTATAAACTTGGAAATGTTAAACATTAAAAAAAATAAAGTAGCTGTATTAGATATATGGATTTAGTCTGAAAGAAGGGAATTTATTTTGACCGTTGATCAAATTAAAATAAGTGAATATATGCTGAGCTTATTTTGAATGAGATTAATGTCTGTGATTCTTATCTATAAATTCAACTTTAATGTTTTTAATTTACTTAGAATTTTTATATTGTTGTTTTCTTTTTAAACAAATATCTATTTTAATGAACAATGAAATAATACAAAGAAAATAATTAACACTTATAAGCATCAGTATAGTTATTTCTGAAACAGTCTTTTCTTTCAAATGCAATGAAATAACTGACTTTAATGTAAAAAATGCTCATGATATTTGTTTTTAAATTAGGTGTTTATAAGTTAAGAATGTGGTGACCAACATAATAATGCCAAATTAAATTTTCATATGTAGATTCATTAATTAATGATAAGAAAGTAAAGTAAATGATTTAAATCAAGAATCAAATATAGTATTATATTTGTAAAATATGTTTATATTACTTATTCTATTATCTGTGTGTGAATGTATGTATGTATTTATACTCTCTAGTTTAATATATAATATGAAATCGACCATTAATAATCTATTTACTTGAATAATCGTATAATTTGCGATATTTAATTCATTACAAAATCATTATCCAATAATTTGAAATTTATTCAAATGTTCACATATTGTTTGTTCTTTAACATTTATTCATATTATTTTTTATTTTAAATAGTTTACTTAAAAATCAAAGATTTTGTAATATGTTAAAGATATAGGTTCATTATGCATATTTCTCAAAATATATTCTTGTTTACAATATAATACAGTATTTACATACTTATGTACATTTACACAATGATCTAAAATAATTTATTTTATATGATTACTTTTTTTTGCTACTACATTGAATATAAAAAAGGATCCGATTCGCTGAAATAAATATAAGATCATGTATTGAACAACATAGGACATTAAGCTTAATAAGCTGCAAACGCACAATTGTTAACTATTTAATAAATATATTTCATGTTTTGATTTAAATGTTGTTTCTTTATTGATATCCATTTCATTGATTAATGTTATAAATCTGTTGACATTTTTAATTTTTATTTTATAAGTTATTTAATGCCTGCCTATAACAGGCTAGGTCACACTGAAGTTACAGATTTAATAGGAAAAGTAAAATTGGGAGTAGAAATAGAAAAAAACTATAAGAAAAGAGACAAGCAGGGATTATCGATTCAGAATCAAGAAATATGAAAGAGGCTGATAGATATTTTGTTAAGAATTTATGGAAAATAGAAGCAATGAATTATTCGAAATAGAGGAATTTAGGAAAGATGAAAATGATAATATATAAACGCTAAAAATAATCGAATTCCGGATCTGTCAATTTGATGAAAACCCATTTAAAGAAATCTATATAAAATATATCAACATGAAGATTTAATTCAATAATTTGAAATTAGCTTATAAAAGAATGACTGTATAAAATTCAAATATAAGTATAACAATATTTTTATATAAAAAGGTATATATATATATTATATAATAAGTTTGTTCTGCCCTTTACTGCATATTGGTATAAATTTAAACCTGGCTATTTTACCACCAGAAAATCTAAAAATTATCTTTATTTAACTATCATATATCAATCGTCTTTTCTTTATTTATTGTTTCTATTTGACATTTTGCAATTTTTAAAATGTATTCAAACACATAAACGTCACTTTTTTATCTTTGCAACTTCTGTTTTGATACCTTCACGATAGGAATGTATTAAAAAATGCCATAGAATACTCCAATAATCCTTAAACAATTTTTATTATTGTTATTTTAAGTACAATTCATTCGTATTACTAACAGTGGAAAAGAAATCTAAAAATTCTGTCATGTGTCAATTGTATACTGTTTATTGTTGTGAAATAATAATGTATTTTAACTCAAATAATGGATCTACGTGTAGGTGAGTCAGTCTTTTACAATCATTTATTTATTTTACAAATCAAACATAGACGATTTAAAATCAATGATATTTTTAAGGTGTTATGTCTTTATTTTTAATTTACTTTCATTGTGATGTTTGTATTTCATGTTATTTTGTCGACCAAAAATTAGTTTAATGTCCAAATAATACATTGTTATTTTATTGAAATATTACAGATTTGCAAATATTTTGTATTTTAAATAAACAAAACAGTTCTTTTTCAAATGTTGTTTATGTGTAAACAAAAAATGATTTAAATATAAAGAAATTATTTTCACGAAACGAATAAAAGATTTTTTATAAAAAAATAATAATAAGCCATGTTACTTTATAAATATTTCATAATTACATGTTATGATAGCCCATATATATATTTGTGTATAAGTACAGAATTCTGCACTAATTTAATCTAGCCATTTAATTCAAAATCTAATTCGAGATTTCTCAAACATTTTTTTAATAAAAACTCTGAGATATAACAAAAGTAATAATTTTTACGTATATATTTTATTATATGCACATTTTAATAATCTCAAAAATGACAATTGTATATTACAAAGAACACAAAGACAAAAATATCTAATATTAACTCTTCAATAATTTCTTAAAAACTAAAATTGTTAAACATGTTCTTCAGTAAACATTAAAAATCAGTTCACTCAATAATTTCTTTTTAGTGATAAATGGGTACTAAACAATATAATTATTATTTAATGAATCAGTTAAATTATTGTAGATTATTATAATCAATTTGATTTGTTACTTTATTTTAATTACGTTTCCAACTTTTTTTTTAATATAATAAATAAGGGAATAATTAAAAATAAGCTGTATGTAATAAAGTTTTAATTAAAAATAAAAAAAAATATTACATTTTAATTAATAATAGAAAAATAAACAAAACGCACTTCTTTATAAATATATCAAAATTGTATGTGTATACTTTAAATATTTTTTTATTTATTTTTAAACAAAACTAAATCTTAACTTTAAATATTTTTTATCTTAAAACAATTTTCATTCTTCTTTATATATTCGAAAAATCGATATATTTACAACAGTCTCGACAATTCAGCTTAAATTCTTGTGATCTCTTCAGCTCGAATAACTAAGAGCCTTTTTTTATAAACCATTTGTATTCACCAAAATTTGATAATTTTGAGTTAGTTTGAGTTAGACGTATTCCAATTAAATATCCCAAATAAAAAACAACCCTCAAAATGTTATTAACTTTAATTGCGGATAATAAAGATTATTAGAATATTAAAAATAAGAAACAAACAGTTAAATCTGTCTACAAAATTATTTATATAAAACTTGAATCGCTCAATCGTCAAAATGTTTTTTTTTATATAAAACGATCCCCAGACTTTATTTTTTTAAAATTTCTAATTTCTTTCTATTTTTTCAAATATTCTTAATTAAATAACCTTAGATAATTTTTTAAACTGAATTTTTATGGTCGGCTGAATATCAATAGTGGGTATATCAATAATTGGAAACAATGTCGGTCGTCCATGTGCACACTGGAATGGTAAATCGCAATTTGATAGCTCGTTAATTAATATCGCACACTGCTCAACAGATAAACTGTTTCCGAACTTAATTGCACCTAGTGAAAATGAAAATTAATATAATTTAACAAATGTTTTTCACTAACATAAAAAAGGATAAAGGACAAGAAATATATTAAATTATATTTAAGTAAAAGTTGTAACAGGTTTTATTTAAATATAAAACTCATTCGTTTCAACTGAATTAGTGTTATTAAAAATAATGTAGATATTTTTTTGGTACATCACATTATTTATATTTTAAAAAGGATTAAATTTCTTAACAACGATTTGTGATGTTTATTAATTAAAAGAAATAACATTTTTTTAATGATTATTAATGTAATTTACAATTTTGTTCTCTTTCACAATGACTATAGACAGAATTGTTTCAAGAACCATTTAAGGATTGAGTCAAAAATGTCAAAGTAATTGGTGTTAGTCTCAAAAATACTAACATATTTTTCTTAAAAGAAAACAAATTGTAATAAAAATTGATGTAGGAACGTTTTAAAAATGATTTTTTCTGGTTCAAATTAATTATCCTTGAAGTAATTGTTACCAAAAATGATCATATACCTCTGCAAGCTTCTGAATTTATTATGTTTAGTAAATTATATGGCGTGCATTTAACTCCTTTCGTTTCCACTAAACTAGCAATATATTCCTGAATTAATGCCTCAAGTGCAGTTTGTAACGACGAGTTATTTTTTTGCTTCCTCTATAAATAAAATAATATTTACAAAATATTTTAAATAATTTGTATATACATTATATATATATATATAATGAAAATATTTACATCTCTAATATCCTTTTTGTATAAACATGTAGGCACCGATGTAACTTCTATAAAGTTTGAATCGATTATTTCATACATTAGGCCGATTTCTTGAAATTTCTTCTTTTGGTTTATTAAAATTGATGAATTGCACTTGAGAATTGTTAGTTTTATCGGAGGTTTTAATTCTGTCGTTTTAAATATATCATCTTGTTTATATTCTGAAATGAATGACATATCATCAGCAACAGCAGCAGTCTCTTTCAATTCACTACTGGATGAAGATTGAAATTTTTGGTTTATATATATATATATATATAACTGATATTGATATTTTCCTAATTTAAAAATCAATATTGTCATACGCGATAAAAGTTGTTCCAAACGAATCCTTTCATGTACTGCATGTTGATCGAACAGGATCACCGTTTCGGTTTGTTGCTTTTTTAAGACAGTGACGATAAACTTATTGTCCAATTGGCCAACAACTCTGAGTTGTTCAAACAGATCTTTCGTAAACTTATACGTGTGCAGACCAGGTATATTTTTCGTCACCGGCACGTTTTCGAGCTTCGAAAATAAACATTTCAGCCGATCTTCGTCTTGTATAGAAAAAGAAAAGCAAGTGTACAGTTTTGTAATTTTTTTCATATTAAACAATTTACTTATGTCAAAAATATTCGTTTAGATGTTTTTCTGTATAGAAAAAGGTCTTATTTTTTATGGAAATCCCTGATACAGGACTCATTGTCATACCCAAACTTTATTATTATTAAAACTTACTTGTCTGAACCATATTTGGAGCATCGATCCACTTCACGGTCAGTAACTCATCTTCAGTCAAATTCGTGTTATAGATTTTCTCCTGGATTTCTTTCTTACCTTCCGGAGTCAATTCCTTAACATCGATCTTCTGCATTCTCTCGTCGAACATCTGAGACATCCCTTTCGGTAGAAAATCGTATCTCTTCTTCGAAAGGAACGTATCGTCCAACTTATCAGGCAGTTCGTACAGAGTCATGCCGTTTATTTTGTTAACGAAAATCGTCTTGCCATTATTATCACAAGCGATCTTCCAGTTTTCGTGCACCGAATCAACATCTGTTTTTCGAATGTTATCCACTTCTTTGTTTTCACTGTCGAAATTATCGTCGATTTTTACACATGTGTCAGAGTTTTCAGTCTCTTTCCTACGGCCAATTTCGTGTTTTTCCAATGTAAATTCTTCGATGGAATTTTGTTCATTGCTACCGAGTTGTTTTGTCGAACGAGTGTTTATTTTATAAAGGTTTTCGTTCGATAAACTGTTTGAAAATACCGATTTGGATTCGGTACTTATCTCGATGTTATTCTGTTCTTTTTCTCTACCGAAACTGAAAATCGGCTCGTTATTTGATAATTTCTGTGGATCAGTTTCTTCTACACAAATATCTTGTCCGATTTCATTTAAATTATCTGAACTGTCGCTGTTAATTCGATTAATTATATTGTTAATAGTTTCGTTAAAGAAACTATTAGATGAATTCGTATCGAAAATAATTGACTCGTTTATTTCGTCCGTCTTTTCTTTCAAATCATTTCTGTTATTTGTTTTTTTATCAGCAATTCTGGGGAAATGAGATTGATTAATTTTTCTTGAAAAGGGAATAATTGGAGATAGATTTCTAAAAACTGAAATATCTAGTACGCCCTCGTTAATCTCCGATACATCTTTTGGAATTTCAGTTTCACACTTTTTGGAATCCTGTGAATTTTTCTTGAAATCTTTTTCATTCCGCGAACGATTTTTTTCGTCCCAATCTGTTTCTATAGAACTTGTTGAAATATTAATACTTGGTAATCGGTTATCCAAAGTGTTGTTCGAAATCGAAGATAAAGTCTCATCGACGAGGACGATTGGCTGATGTTTGTAATCGTTTTGAAATTCTTCTCGAGTTTTTTTAACAAAATCTGGACTGATTTGTCTGCTGTCTGTGAACAAAGATGAAGTTGTACATGGATTTATATCGAGTCTATTCTGCTTTACACTTGTGTCCATTTTCAAACCGTTCTCAGCATCGTTCTGGCTTTCGTATGAATCGAAAAAAGAATGCCATCGTTTCATCGGAGTTGTTGAACTATCCTTGAATGAAATCGGAATCGATTGAATTTTCTTATCGACCTTCCTCTTCTTTAAATAACTCTTACTAGGAATAATAGTATTTTGTGTCTGAAACTTTGGCCGGTACTGAAATCCCGATTCGGAAGTTTTGAAAAAGTTGCTCGTTGTCAAATCCCTATTGACATTTTCTAAACACCCGACTCGTCCTGAATCTTTCAACAACTCCGACGATACCGTATACAAATCTGTATTTTGTAATTGAAAATTCGACTCTAATTGATTTTTTAATAAACCTGTTGAACTCTTCGAACAATCGGTCGAAGTGGGCAAAATATTAATCGAACTGAAAGGAGACACGGGATGTATTTTGTCAACTTTCGAAATATCGATCGACTGATCGAAAAATTCGTACTTGTTAGGAGTTTTTTCATAAATGATTTTATTAGTGAATAGTTTATCGAAAGCACCTCGCTGGTTTTCTGATCTATCGATATGAAATTGTTTCCTCGTTGCTCTTTCTACATCGAACCTATAATCCTTTCTCGAATTCAATATGAAATTATTATAATTCAAATCTATTAAAGATGAGTGTACTGCTTCGAAATCGCCAGTCGTTGGAATTTTATTCGCATTTCTTTCTCCCATTTTCCTGTAATCAATCCGATTTGTATTAAATCCATTTCTGGGATTGTTAAAATTACGATTTTCACCCAATCTCAATTCTTTTAATCCCTCGATCTCGTTACAATTCGAATCGCTTCGTTTAAATTCGTTTGTTGGAAAAGTCGGAACGAAGAAATCGTATGGAGTTATGTACAAGGGTTTGTGTTCTTCGTTTCTATCGCACAGACTTGAAAAACGTCTCCTCGAATTCACATAAACCGATTTCTTCCATTCGGTCATCTGCTGCAAATCGCCATAATTATTTGTACAATTTCTTTCTTTGCCATTCGTTCCTTCGTAGTATTTCTTCGAATCCGGAAACATTGTCCGATTGTTTGAATAATTGCTTTGAATTTCGAATTCTGATTGAAAATTCATCGAAGCAGGAATTTCGAAATTCTTATTCAAACAGGTCCGATCAGCATCGACGTTCTGTTGGATTTCGGTGACGTTTTTAGGATCGAAAATAAAATTCAAAGGGTTTTCTTTAGTATCGACCTCTGTTTGGTGATCAAAAATAAACTTGTACGAATTTTCTATATTCGATTTTTGAGTTTCAGCGAGTTTCAAATCAAACCTGTTTCTATTTGTTATCATATTTTCGACATTTTCGAGCCCTCGACTCGATTCAGTGTTAAAATCTGTTGATTTTTTCCCATTTGTAACGTTAAGCTTATTTGACATTTTTGATGACATCTCCAGTCGAGTTTTATTTGCTCGAGGAATCTTTTTATCACTAAGATTTTCTTGCCTAGTCACTGTTATGCTTGATATATTTTTTGGATTTTGTGTTATTTTCTTACGCATTATTTTACCACATTGATCTGTTATTGCCTTATAAGACCTGTTTGTATCAACCACCATATTTTTTTTACATGGTTTAGGGTTTGATTTAAAATCAGATATATTTTTGAATCTCTGATATTTGTTTTCGGAATTCATTGTTTTCTCTGTACACATTTTTTGATTTTTATTGTCGATTACAGGAATTTGATCGCCATGTAAAATATTATCAGAATTATAACGATTTTTCTCGTTAAAATTCAATTTGCTTGCAACGTTTAGAAATTTAGCTTGAAACGATTTTATATCTATTTCTGTTTTATTTCTAATAATTTCATTATTTGTCGCGGATGCTAGATTTAAACTCGGCACATCGTTCTTTTTATTTAGATTTAATTCATAAGGCGGGTTTAAATTTTCATTCGAATCAAAACATTGATCGTTATTTATTTTTTCTTCCCCGTTTTTCAAGTCAATAGAATCGACATTCGACTTACATCTCTTATTTTTCTCCAAATTTAACTTCCTAGTTCTATCCCTTCCCCTTTTCAAATGTCCAACATTCATCATTTTCCCACTCACGTTCATAATTCTTTTTTGAACACTTGTACATCGTTCCTTCGTCGTTCTCGACTTCATCACTTGCGTTTTCTCATGGCTGAAAAACGTCTTGTAGTAGTCCACTTCTTTGCGTTCGTTGTACGGCGTTTGGATCCGTTTTGTAATTCTTATCGATTTCGTTTCGACGCTCTTGATTTCGATCACGTCCATTTCATCTCGCCGAGCTTTCTTTCTCCTACAACTCTTAACCCAATTCAATGTCTGTTTATATTTCTTGCTCTTGTGCCAATCGGCCAGTTCTTTTTCTATCTGCGACAGTTCATGTTTTTTCAACTCGTCTTGTTCCCGTTTCTTTTCTTTTTCGATACGTTTCACTAAAGAGAACGGCTCGAGCGAGTCCGACTTGAAAGATTTTCCGCTCACCGGTCCATTTTTCTGGATTTCCTGTTTTATATCGATTTGTTTCAATGGCCACCGTTCTGATTCAGGACTCTTTATTTCATTTTCATTATTGTTCGTTTCTGTAAACATCTCATTTTTTAAATCGTTCTCAATTTCTATTATACTAACCATATCAATATCAGCATTTCTCTTATGAATCTCCATTTCGTCTTTTTTTCCAGATTCTACTTGCATATTCTTATGAATAATTTCTTTAACTAAGTTATTTTCGCGCGACTGACTATTTTTCATCATCTTGTTCGGTTTACTTTTCGTCTTTTTAACATCGATTTTAATTTCATTCGATTTATCCTGTATTTCATTCTCGTTTATTTCGTTTTTATCTTTGATAGCAATACCTCGGACAGTATTTTTTATCAAAGACACGCTGATGTCCTTTCGCCGGACTCGATTACAAACGGCAGCAGACTTTTTATTGTCCATGTCTTCTACAATAATAAGATTTTCCTCCTTCAAAAAATTTTCAAGACAAGTTTTAACGTAAGACAACACTTTTTTGTTGTTCTTGAACTCGATCAAAGTCTTTTTCACATCGAATGTGATATCGTACTCGGAATATGGACATTTTATACATAAAACGAACCCTGAATGTTTACTCCGGTGTCGCGGTTCGACGAAAAAATCCGGTATTTTGTCTGTAACAGTTTTCTTATTGTTGTTGTTATCTTTGATTATAGAACTTTTATCGATTATGTATTTTACTAGTTTGTGGATTTCGGTTTTTTGTACGGGTCGTCGATTGACGTAGATGAGCTGTATATTCTTGTTATGGCATGCTGTACAACTAATATAGCCTAAAATTATAATTTAAACGGCAATTAATTAAGTAATGTAATTTAAATTTTAAATTCTATCATTTATTTCATTTTCTACAAAAATAATGTTAAATTTACCAAAGTGCCATCGTTTTTTATATCATTCAGTTTTGTAATATCACATAACTTACAAAATAGGTATTAAAAATGATATAACTCCCCCCCCCAACCTCGTTCGCCCCAAAAATTAAATTGATTATTAGAATAAAAATCAATTTTTATTTAATATTACAGAAATTGTATAGAATCGTTTGAAATTCGTCCACATTAGTCATATTTTTATTCCCATATTTTACATTAACTAAGAGAAGATAACACGCGACTGATTATTTGAATATTCATTATTTTTTTTACTTCTTTTTAACTTAGTGGATTACTATTTTATTTTTTTGAGTAAATTATATATATATATATATATATATATGTATGTATGTATGTATGTATGTATGTATTCTAATCCAATAATACCTGAGATTTCAAATCGTTTCTTCTTATAAAATACCGATTTAAATTTCTTCTTAACATCATCATTATACAAAAAAGACAGCGCGTTTAATATACTATCGGACTTTTGTGTTTTGAATATAATCCTTTTATCGCAATTATCTCTAATCGTAAACGAAACGTGATGATTCAATATAGCCATCCTTTCAATCTCGCGTCTGATCTCCTCGATCTCGAAACATCTATCGATCCGTTGCTGTCTCACCGGACTTTGATAGAATACACCTTCGACGATGATTGTCGTACCGGAAAGAGGTCTCTCCGTCTCCAGTTTACACACTTTCGACGATTTAGCTTTAATGAACACTTTCGAAAACGTCGAATCCGCGCCACTTGCGCGAGAAATTATCGTCAGCTTTTCGGAGACCTTACGTAGATTCGCCAGCGCCTCGCCACGATATCCGAAATATTTCAGATTAGTTTCGAAGTCTTTCAGCGATTTACATTTGCTGGTCATGTAGGATACACCGACAACCCTTAAATTGGTTTCGTTTATTCCTATTCCGTTATCGACTATCTGTATTGTAAATGTATCTAAATGAATTCTTATTGCAATCGAAGTCGACTGTGCATCAAGAGCATTTGATGTCTACGAATGAACAAATTGACAATTAATAAAAAAATATTTATTACTTTGATAATAATTCGTAACGTACCAGTTCGACTACGCATTGCGTAAATGTTGATAGACTCGATTTCGAACGAATTGATGATATTACATCTTTAGGAAGATTTCGTATCTCCATTTTTATTCACAATATCAGAGACTAAAAAACACCTATTTCCACGCTAATGTGATCTTTATCAATAGCCAAATCAACGTCAGATTAATTTTTAATTCGATTTAATTCTAATATTTATATATATATGATTAATTTAAATTTCGTCTTTTACATTCACAGGCATATGTATGTGTATATGTGTGTGTATATACATAAAGTTTTTGGAAAAGTCTTTGTCCAGCAGTAAATAGAAAGAGGCTGTTACTGATATGTATATATATATATATATATATATATATATATATATATATACACGAGGGTCGTTTGATAAGTATGGTAAAAAAGTTAGAAACACTAAATTGAAAAATTTAATTGAATTAATTAATTAAATTAAGCAATCAATAAAATTGCCATACTTATCAAACGACCTCGTATATTTATATATATATATGTATGTATATTGTGTGTGTTTGTACATCCGCTTATGTATACATTGCATATTGGAATTAATTCAAAATATACACATATTAATGTATTTTAAAGTAAAGTAAATTAATCACGTTATTCCCAATAGACTTTCAAACATTAGGTGTAATTATATTAATTTATTTTCGTTGCTGAATACAACGTATTAAATTAATTACTTTATGCTCTCTCTTCAGTCATCTTTTGTAAGTTTATATTTTTCATTTTAAATTAATACGACGTTATTATTTAATTATTTATTTTAATTTATTGTCTTACATCCAACGTATTGTTTATATACTTACATCACGTGATTACATATAAACCAATCATATTGAGGTCCGCTTTTTCTAAATTAAATAATTATTTTTATCGTTTTTGCAATGTCTGATGCATAAATAACAGATAATATTCTTTATACTACTGTAGATATTTTTTTAAATTATAAGATGTTATATGCAGATAAATGTAATTAAGATGAACTAACTGCCAATTAATTAATGAGAAAAAATCGACAACATATATATTTTTAACGTTTGTCTTAAACAAATAGTACTCGATGAACGTTCGTTCTTAAGTATTTTAAATAAATATTTAAATGTAAATAAGGAAATTATATTTTAAAATCGAAGCAAAAAATATATATATACACAATTTATTTTATTTTGACATGAGGCTACACGTGTCGTTCGCACGCGATACATATATGTCGTATTCACTTTCGGATCGATTTTTTTTTTAGTATTGTGTCACTAATATGGCGAATAGCTTCATGACAGATGAATTTAACGTGACTCATGACTCGCAATTACCGAATATTAATCTTTAAGTTTCAAGATGAGCTAATTAATAGAGGACAGTGTAAAAAAGGCACGAAATGGCTTCTTTGAAAGTAGCCGTACGTGTCCGCCCCTTTAATCAAAGGTACGTCAAAGTTTAAATTGTTTTTATTGTTGTATGCATATGTTACGTTTTTTATTTTATTTATTGTTCTGTCGAAAGAACGTGTTTAAAAATCTACGATAATGGTTTTTAGGGAGCGTGATATGGGTGCAAAATTAATTATTCAGATGGATGGAAAGAAAACAAGAATACTCAATACAAAGGTACAGATTCACATAAATCGAAAAGAAGAACACTCACGACATCCTAAAAATTCATGGTAAATTATTTTTTAGCCACCCGGGATGCGGGAAAGCGATTCAAATCGTGACAAATGTAAAGAGTTCACGTTCGATCACTCGTATTGGTCGTTCGATGACTCCGACAGTCATTATGTATCGCAAGAAGAAGTCTATTCCGATCTCGGTACGGACGTGATAGAGAGTGCTTTCGAAGGTTACAATGCGTGCGTATTCGCTTACGGACAGACCGGTAGCGGTAAAACCTTTACCATGATGGGATCGGCTGTAAGTGAAGATTTTTATAGATTGATTTTTGATTATCTTACAATTTCTCATTCTGAATCAGGAAAACCAAGGGCTGATTCCTCGTATATGTAAAACACTATTTGCACGAATGCAGTCGGGAAGTGCGGCGGGTACTACGTATCGAACGGAAGTCAGTTATCTCGAAATATACAACGAGAGAGTCAAAGATCTGTTGAGAGCGAATGCGAGTCATAGTTTAAGAGTCCGAGAACATCCTAAACGCGGTCCTTACGTTGAAGATTTATCTAGACATCTTGTTTCGGATTTTACAGATATTCAGGTAATTGTTTTTCCGATTGATATTGTGGAATTCAAAATTTTTCTCTGATAAAATCAATGTTTATGAATATTTAGGAACTGATGATTCGTGGAAATACTCATAGAACTACAGCATCGACAAATATGAATGATGTTAGTAGTCGTAGTCATGCTATATTTACAATAATGTTTGTTCAGGCTGGTTTCTCAAATGATATGCCTAGTGAAACTGTTTCTAAGGTAATATATCAAGTTTTTTTTCACTGTTTTTATGTCATTTTTTAAATATTATATCTGAGTTTAATGTTAAGATTTTGTAAAGTGAATTAGAGTCATTTGAAATTTAATTTCATCATACTATTTTTGAATAAATTTAATTAATCAGCAAATATTATTTTATATTTAGGTCCACCTTGTAGATTTAGCTGGAAGTGAACGAGCAGATGCTACTGGTGCAACAGGTCAACGGCTTAAAGAAGGTGCACACATAAACAAATCTCTTGTGACTTTAGGTTCTGTTATATCAGCTCTTGCTGAGCTATCAAGTGCAAGAGGTGAAAAACGAACATCTTCTGGTTTTGTACCGTATAGAGATTCTGTGCTCACATGGTTACTGAAAGATAGCCTTGGAGGTAATTCAAAAACTATAATGATTGCTGCAATATCACCGGCTGATTGTAACCATGGTGAGACATTAAGTACATTGAGGTATGCAAACCGAGCTAAGAACATTGTCAATAGACCGACTGTAAATGAAGATCCTAATGTACGATTGATACGAGAACTTCGTGATGAAATTTCGAAACTTAAAGCATTGATAATGAGAAAAGATGTGCAGGTATAATTAATATGTATTTGTATATGTGTTTATATATATATATATATATGTTTCTTTTTAGGACGTTTCTGCTCCAGTAGAACCAGGTGTCCTTGCACGTCTTCAACGAAAACAAGCTCAAGAAAAAGTCCTAACGGAAGAATGGGCTGAAAAATGGCGTGAAACACAATTAATTTTACGTGAACAAAGAGCATTAGGTCTTAGAAAATCCGGCTTAGGTGTAGTGTTAGATTCTGATATGCCACATTTAGTGGGTATAGATGATGATCTGTTAAGTACTGGTGTTACATTATATCATTTAAAAGAGGGAGAGACTCGTATAGGCACAGAACATGCACCGGTACCACAAGATATTGTGTTAACTGGTGCTGGCGTTGAAGCAGAGCATTGTCATGTAGTCTTGAAACGAGGTGTTGCTACATTAGTACCTGCGTCAACACGTGCTCAATGTTGGGTTAATACAGCTTTAATTGATGGACCGACAAGATTATCACAAGTAATTATTATTAAATGACAAATACAAAAAATAGAAAATATTTTAAGTAGTTAATTTTATTTTAAATATTTTTATAACACAGGGATGTATCGTTTTACTTGGCCGTACAAACATGTTTCGTTATAATGATCCGGCCGAGGCAGCTCGTTTAAGAGAAGGGGGCGGAGCGAGAGCACGTCTCGGATCGTCGCGCCTTTCACTTTTAAGCGCTTCTGTTGGTGATTTAGCGACCGACCGTTCTATGACTCTGACAGACGGGGACAGTAATGCGATCGACAGCGACGCTCGGCGTGAATTGAACGAAGCGTGGAAAAGACTCGAAAGAGAACGTCGTGCATTAGACGATGAGTATCGTGCTCAATGTCGTAGACTTGCAGATGATTGGAGAAGACTTGAAGAGAGACAAATTGAAAATGAAATGATATTGAGGCGTAGAGAATCAGAATTACAACGGAAAAGAGATGCTCTAGAATGGGAAAGAAGTGAAGCAATAGCCAAGGTTATACTTTGTCATAAATTGTAATTCTTTATTTCAGTACATTTTTCATACAAAACAAAAATTATACTACTGTACATGTAAGGAAAACAATTTACATTTGTGTTTATTTTGAATATTTTTACATTTCAAAAACTCAATTTCATTAATATGAACTAGGTAACACATTTATTGCTTTTTATTATTGTTAAGTTCTACAATTATAAATAACTTAATATTCAGTTTCAATCTTGCCTATTCATTAAAGTATAAAGTCTCTTACTTTTTTTATTTGATTTTTGGTTTTCTTTTACATTATATCGCTTAGGTAGAGAACGAGTGCAGTCAAATATCCGAATTGGAATCATCAATCCAAATGAAACAGGAAGGTTTCAGAGATCTACTGACACGCACGCTTACCAAGCTTAACATTAAATGTAATGCTAGCGACATCGAGGTAGAGTTATTATTTTTTTTATTTTATTTTAAATGATTTTTTTCTGTTATTACACTCTGCAAAATTTATATGATTTTTTTTGTTCTGTTAAAGTAATTAAAGAGAGATTTATATATAGTTCTTTTAATTTTTTTAAAAAATTAATTTGGTGCTTTAATCACGGAATTCACTTGAAAAATTAAGCTATGCATTACATTCTATTTGTTCGGAAATTGTATTATATGCATATATATATATATATATATATTTATATATATATATATATATATATATATATATATATATATATATATATTTATATACAATTGTAAATTAATATTTGTAAGTGCAGTAATCTTTTAATTTTTTTTAAAAAAAAACTATAATAAAATATTTCAGATAAAAATAAATTAAATTAATGTTCTTATCATACTGATAAAACACTGACCTTAGATTAATATACAAATTATTTTCTTGACAATTATAGTTCCAATTAAGTAATGAAATGAAACTATAATTTATTTAAACAATTTGCAGTAAGTACAATAAATATTTGAACTTTTTTAGTATAATTATTTTTACTTGGAGAAAATTGTAAGAAATATCTTTTAACACTATATAATTTTACAAAAAGATTACTGTATATCTCATTTTTAACATTTTAGAAATTTATTCATTTTTTTAATTGGATCATTTCACTTTAATAGAATATTTAATTTTTTCAGAGGTTATTAACAGATTCTCAAGATATGTTATCTTCAGAAGACGATTCAAGTTTTCTGTTAAAACTCTTGCAAGGAGCTGATCAAGAATCTATAGATGCAATTCGAGATTTAATTGAACAACATGTATGTTTGAAAGTATTTAGTCTACTATACAAATATTTATAAAAGGTTAGATATATGTTCACATTGTTTATTTTCTTTTAGAAAAGGGAATTGTCTGATTTGGAATTAGAGTTACAAGCAAAAATTGAAGATCTTACAATAAGTCGTGATAATGTAGATAAAATAGATACAGAATTGCTTAAAATACCTACAATAGGACCTGGAGGTGATGCTGATGTACATAGAGCTGAACTTGCAAAAAGAACACATGAACAAATGCAAGAATTAATTGAACGAAAACAGTCGTAAGTTAATATTAACAATAATATTCATATATAAATATTTATATCTAAATTATTCAAGATTTCATTAAAAATTAATATATTTCAATCATTACAGTTTGACATTAAATTTAAAACAAGCTGCAGCACCCATGATAACATCAACTGAAACACCAAATTCTAATGAAATAGATGTATTCACTTCTACTTCAGATTCAGGCAAAGTTTCACCTACAAGTGATTATTCAAGCCCACTTAAAACATGTGAAACATTTCATACAGCTACTTCAGCATGTAGTATTGGAGCTATTCATCATTCTAGCTCTCTAGATAATATAGATAAAATTAAGTCAAAAGATACATCAAAAATTATGAAACGTTCAATTGAGAATATAGTTGAAAATATGAATAATAATAGTATGAAAAATGTGAACAGTCCATCAGTGTCATTAAATAATAACAGCAGCCTTAAAACACTAAAAATGGTCTCGGCACAGAGCGATAGTGATATATCAAGCGGTGAAGATAGAAGAACCGTTGAAGACGGGCACGATTCAGCTCAGTCGTCGAGTTCTTTTGAAAGGGTTTCGCCTTACGATATGTCTCGTTTAAGAAAAAGAACACCGGCCGGACGTGAAGCCGTCATAAGAGCGATGAAGCGGCTTTGTCAAAGAATGTCTCGGCAAAAAATGGCTATAGTGAGAAGTATTGAATCTGAAACATGTAGTAGGAAAGAACTCGATGATCAGATATCAGCATTACAGGATTTACAAAGGCAATATGTTGAATTGGAAATTGCTTTGCAAAATCATGTAACTGTTTCAGACAATGATAAGACTAGTTATATTTCTGAAGTGAATGGAAGTGACTCGAGTGATAGTTTGATCAAAAAAGTCAATTCAGTTGATAAAAAACTCATTGATAACTCTCCGATTTCACGAACTTCACTAGATACTTTTACAGAATATCGAGGAAATTCATCATTGAGTTCAGATCGTGATCCACTTATGTCAGAAGATGAACCTGCTGTTTTACAATGTGAAAGTACCGATGTTGCAGTTAGTCCAATGGAAGGAAGATATTATAATTCTGTCTATTTGGTATTTATTTCAACAGAATATATATAAAACAGTAACATTCATAATGTATTTTATGTAAATTATTATTTCAGACTAGTCAAAATGCCCAAGATACTTCACCATACACCTTGAGTTTAACAAGATCTTTACCTACATTTGCTGACTACGGTATATTTTTTATAATAAGTAGATATTAATTTTTAAAAAATATAAATTTGTTGTGTATTTTTTTTATAGAAAATGATGGTTATCCTGTAAGTGTTCCTACTTATGTCCTCCGTGGTGCTGGTACAAAAACACACTTTGAATATGAAGTACGCATCAGCGTGCGTGGTGAACGATGGAGTGTTTTACGTCGTTACCGTCGTTTTCGAGACCTTCACCTCAACATGCGATCTAGGTACGGATCGAAAGTCGATGTGATCCCTTTTCCGCCGAGACAACTGTTCGCTTCAGCGTCAGAAAACGTTGCAAAGCAACGCCGAGTACAATTAGAAGCGTATCTGCGTCGATTACTCACTGTTTGTACCGGCGTACCTTCATGTCCATTGTATGTACCGCACAGTGATGCCGGTACTCCTATATCTGAGCTTATTACAAAACCTCAGCTTCTTGAATTCAGTGTGTTTTTTCGGCGTGGTACGTTCGAGTGTGGCAAAAGAGGTACAAGTTAAATCTGTTATCCAGTCTTTCACCGATATTACTTTTTATGTATTCCTTGTTATATCTATATTTCGAATCATATTCAGTTTATTATGTAATTTATATTCAACAGATCTTTAACTATTACCTCATATCAAGGAAAAGATGTTTCTTTGATTTACTTAACAAAAATATACATATTGTCAAAATACATTTTTAGAAATGTTAAATTCTAAAATCAAGAATATTTTTTCTACAATTTAAATACATATATATGTATATATATATATATATATATATATATATATATATATATATATATATATATATATATATATAATGTTGATTATTAACATAAAAAAAATTATCAAAGAACTTTTAAAGAGACTTATGTTCATTAATGAACATATAAAATGGTTATTGATAGTAATCCAGAAAAAATATTGATGGTTATTTAGTAATCAATAAATTCTTTAAAAAAAAACGTTTTATATCTTCCAAATTTATAAAGATGTCTAACTAAATCAAAGAAACATACCACACTCGATCGTAGAACTAAATAATAAAGATATATTCAAATTGACTGTTTTTGAACATTGAACAGTTATATTTGGAACATGGTGTAACGTTTAATATGAATGATTTTCCATTCAAAGTACTGTCTAATTAATTTATGAAATATTCGAATCTGTAAATATCTCACTTGATATATATTTTTTAGTTTTTATTTTAGTGTAATTTATTCAAGACTTAACATTTTTTTTTAATATAAAAGAGTATCACTATGTAATTTTTAT
Organism: Neoneuromus ignobilis; assembly: GCA_029203775.1. NCBI lineage: Eukaryota > Metazoa > Arthropoda > Insecta > Megaloptera > Corydalidae > Neoneuromus > Neoneuromus ignobilis. The sequence goes on from CP092093.1 coordinate 33,881,371, forward strand.
CTTAGCACTGCGATTATTTATCTTTGATATATTCATAGTCTTACCATAAATACCAACATAACATATGCGGTGATTGGAATGGGATTAATAATTAAAATTTAGTTATAAACTATAAATTTAAAAATGATTGTGTGAATAATCAAGTTATATTATTTATGACATCAAAGTTTAATATCACACAATCATTTATTTTGAATAGATAACATTGGCAATTGTATTCATAGTTTCAAATGGAAATGGGATCAATTATCATTATGACTGTATTTATGGAACGGCTATTATATATATTATATTTTTAATAATAACGGTGATCAGTGCAGTTTACGTTAGAGTTATTTATAATTTTTATATACTTATTCGTTTGCTTTGAAAGCTGATTTACATAGTTTTCACAAAATATATTAAATAACATTGTAAATTTGCATTTCGTGCAAATGGTTGTCATATCATTCCATTTAAAAGTATGTATGTTTGTATGGACATATTTATCTTAATTCAGCATAAGATGAAACAGGGCTAGATCCCATTTAAAGAGTAAAAATAAAAAAGAATACAGCAAATCTAATGAAGAATTCAAAAATTCATTAATGTTGTTGAAAAAAGCTGTAACATTTAATGCGATTAATAAACCCGTTTTGAATAAAAATTATCTTTTATCGATTAATCAAAAGAAGACTGAATTTGTATTGTTATTTTTCGTATATGGGAAATAATCATTTGGATTACAAAATCATTCATCTTAGATTTCATATTAAATTGTTCTTCGGTTAATTCTTTATCAATGCGCTAAAAATAGTATGAACTTTCATACAAATTTGACAGTGTAGGAAAATAAGCTTTAGTCTTTAATCACTCGGTGATTATTTTTATTTTCGGCCCTAAATAACCGGCTGTATTATTTATATGCATACAAACATACGTATCGAAACATTATCTAATTCGAAAACGATGATTTATATTTAAATAAATTAATGCGAGTATTAACTTGTTCAAGTAGTATTTTCATATTTATAATCTATTATAATCGATCAAATAATTAAGCTAATTCGATTTTATTCATCACTTTAGAACAAAAAAGAAAATCACGTGTGTATGCGTACATATATTTGTGATTGTGCAGATATATGTATATTCGATATCATTTCCTGATGATTAATATTAATAAACTATGGTTCTTTTTACATACAACTTAAAAAAAAATGTGATACTAACTGTGCAATATAGCCTACAACTACTTATTCATAAAATTGGTGATAGCTAGTGAGTTTTAATTCTAATTTTAGCGACCGAATGAAAACGAGTATTAATGAATGTTATATATATATATATATCATTTTTCTTTTTAAATGTTACCCCCCGATGTTTACAAAGTCGACTTTTAAACGCCAATAGAACCGATAAAAAATTTCAATTGCGTAATGGCCTGTTTCTCTCGAGCCAGTATTGATTAAGATTTTGGGAACCGCTGTCGGTTCGTCCACCCGCTCTTTTTTTGTTTGAAAGTCGGCCGAACACATCTGACATATTTTTTAAAAAAATGGTAGTGTAATTAGCACAAAGGACTGTTTCTAGTGCCTAATTTAGCAAATGGTCACATTGTGTAAATATGACAAAAAAAGTTGGAAACAGCTGTATGTACATTTATTTCAATCGGAGAAAAATACATATACTTGTGAAAACTGAAATCTGTTTATTTATTTTTCACCCAATTTGAATTCAATATTGCCGAATGACTCGTGGAAATATTTTAATATCGACTATGATTAGATTTCAATGGTAAGTCTATAAACGTTTATTGTTTAAATATATTCAACAATTGAAAATTTTAAAAATGTTTATAACTTATGGCCAATTAATTGTATTGTTTGTTTCTAAAGTTACGTGTATTGACATTATTCACATTCTTCATCGAGAAATAGATTGTAATTTTTAATACGATTTCATTGCATTTATGTATAATGTGCTTCTCGCCACGATTATAATATCCCATTATTGAAACTAACGATAATTTCATATACTACACAAAAGTATTTGATATTAATGATAGCTAGATGTATTTTTTTAGATATATTAGGAAAATCTACACAAAAAACTATACTTAAAAATAGTATTTCTAACAATTTCTACTCGAAATTAATTTACAATTAATAGACAACTATAACAATCATATATTTTTTAAGTAATAACAGATTCTTACATTTTATGAATAACATTTTAAATGAATGATAGTAGTTTAGGTATTAAAAAACTGATTAAACATTTTCGATTCATTTTTGGCTCAAGTATTTATTATATTGATATAAGTATTTATATTTTTTTGTTAATGTGTGTGTGTGTGTAAATATCAACAGCAGTCTGTTTCAATCTTTTGGATAAAAAAGACCTCTTTCAATATTTTCTACTTCCACCGATCCAGTGCTTTTCTATCTCAAACCGATAATTTTTTATTCCTTTATTGTATCTATTCATAATTCTCTTCTATACATATATATATATATATATATATATATATATATATATATATATATATATATATAAATAAATAATGTGTGTGTGTATAAGTGTGGAAAAATATCTGCATATATTTTATATTTCTTTGAAACTGTATGCTGCTTGAAATTGTACTGTACAAAATATGATTTTAATTAAATAATGTAAAATGTGTGGGAGTTAATATTTTCTCATGTATTAAATGAAACTATTAAATGAATGAGTATTATAATAATTACAAATTTAGAATATTTTAATTCTTTCTCTCTATATATTAATTATTGATTCTGTCTAATAAAACTTAATGAAACTGAAATTGAATCGTTCATTTAAATTTATGTAAACATATGATATATTTAAAAAGAAATTAATTTTGTTTATTTTATTGTTGAAATATTATTATATTTCGTTTTTATGATTTCTCGCCATTTATTTTTTATGTTCCAGAATTATAATAGTTTCTTTAAATTTTTTGAGATCAGACTATGATCGTAACTTTTTCAATTGAGTCCAGCTGTAAAGATAGTTAAGATTAAAAAATAAATAAATTTTCTAACTAGGACTAGAAAAATCACATCGAAACCTTCTTCATTTTATATTAATTTTTATAAAAAAAATCGTATACAAATCGCATAAAATTGCGAATTAAAAATATTTATATGGATCTCGATGACAAGTTTGAATATCTTCGAAAAAATGAGATAATTCCTATCTGACTCAGTTATTCTTAAATTATACTATCATATGAAAAACCATTATATTTTACTATTTAAATATTTCATCTTTTAATTTTCGTCTTGTTTTCTATATTCAGTATCTTTTATTCATCGTTCTTAATATTACATTTTTATTGATTACAGTAATATATACTTTTTGTGATACTGCAAACGATTAATTTGTACTGAATCATGTCTTATGGATATTGAAAATTATATTTACTCAGATTTGTTTATATTTTCTTAATGTAAAGAATGTTTTGTTTTTATAAACTGACAGAAATGTTTATTTTAAAAAGATTTCAATTTTTTCAGGTATGTATGTATATATATATATATATATATATATATATATATATATATATATATATATATATATGAATAAACTGAATTAGAAACTAATGATATTTTTCTCTAATATCCACGATTCAGAATGTTGTGGATTAAATATTGAATTATGATTATTTTTTAATACAGCTAATTATCAATATTTGTTTTGGTAGTGTGACAAATTCACTTGAACAAAAATGAATCACACATCTTAATATCATTAGATTTTAGAAAAATGTTCAGTAATCATTGAATCTTCATTTTATTTGCCGATGAGTATTTTTATGGCTCAAGTTCTGCATAATAAAATCTAGATTTTATAATAAAATATTCTATGATATTGTAGCATTCGAGAATACAATGAACAATAAATGATTGTTAAACACTTTTATAAAATCTTATATTGTTGATTAGTTAATATTACAGCTAATTATTTAAAAACGACTCCACAGTTGTCAGTCCCAAATCTAAGATATTTTTAAATCCGATTAAAAATCTATAGTAAAAATTCGAATTATTCGAATAATTTAAGATTTAGTATAAATAAATAGTAAAATATATAAATAAAAATTAATGTACTATGCATAGTTATATTGTCTGCATTGTAACGAATCGTTAATGATCAAAATAAATGATTACGTTGACAACATTAATGACAAATATTCTAATGATAGTCCAAAAAACACAAATAGGTGCGGAAGATATTGAAAAATAAAAACATTTTCTCACGAATCTTCCAATTGCAATGACTCCCTTGCATGCGTGCATGTATATACATTTATATTTTTATCGCGTTCTATTATTGTACCAAACCCTCGAATTTGATTTACGAACAGAACTAAACCGAACTGTTCTCGAACGTACGAATGCAAATATTGTGAATCGACTCTAATAACTAGGCCAATGTTATGAGTGCCAGGGTACGAACTAGCACCACAGCTGATCACGCAACGGTCGGACGTTTACAAATGCAAAACCACTATTTCTTTTCCCCATCTTTTTTTCCATAGCGAGTCACCTTTATCGACTTTCATGTAAATATATGTCGTCTATATACAAACGACTATCGAATAATAATCATATAGTCCTCAGTTCGAACTAACTGTGGATAATCTCGCCGTTTAATGTACTGTGTTGTTGTTGAGTTCAGCTCGATGTTATTTTTTAGGATAATCTGTGTTTACTGTGTATAGTGAATTAAATTGTGTAATAACACACAAATACATACATATCAATAAATAAACGAAATAATTTTAAAATTTACATAAAACAGACTCGAAAGACTATAAAACTTATTTATAGTTTTCGAAACTTGTGTTAATATGATTTAAAAAGTGATGTTTTTAATTTATTTACAAATTAAATTTTATTGAAAATGCGAAGTTAATTATAAAAGTGCAGTTAAATGTAAACGTACATATAAACATTTAAAATATTTGTTTTAAACATAAATTAAAAATTATTGTAGATTTTTTCGGTATGAATCTGTGTTAAAACAGTTTTAAAAGATAAAACATCTAAAATTACCATATAAATGACTGTTTGATTTTTTTCTTGAAGACGTTTTTAAGTTTATCGATTATTCATCACCTGTCATTCCTATTAAATAGTTAAATTCTGAAAGAAAATAAAAGGTCTTATATATATATATATATATATATATATATATATATATATATATATATATATATATATATATATTAAAAATGATGACGTGATCTTTTAACATTTTTTGTATCTTTTTCAACATTGAAATCATTTTCCTTTAAATAATTTAGTTAATATAATTTCTTTATATTTATGTTTACTGTGAAATGACTAAAAAATAACAAATTTATAAACTGTAACATTAATAAATAAATGTTTACATTTTATTATATTGACAGGAAATTACTACGATTTTTTAATATTTATTCGGAAGTGGAATGAATAAAAAATGTATTTAGTTTCGTAAGTTTTTTTAAATGATTTTCTTTTCATAGTTCATATATATATATATATATATATATATATATATATATATATATATATATATATATATATATATATATATATAATTGTTGGATATATTGTTTCAATCTTAATTTTTGAATCTTTAAATAGTGATTAATGATTTTATAAAGTATGATTAAAATTTCGTTTAGTAAAGACTAATTCAAAAATAAATACTTTAAGAAACAATCGATATTTTTGAAATACAAAAATAATTATTCAAATTATTATTACTCTTGATCCTTGCCAACCATCTAACGAGTAAAATCCTCCTGTAGATTCTTATAGTTCGAACAATTTCTTGTCTTTTCCTACGTATTTCCAATATTTTTTTTTAAAAATCTTTGGTTTCCATTAAAATAATTTATTTTGGTTCATCAGTCTCCTTTTCTAATTTCAATGTGTTCAAGATATTTCCAATTCAGATGCTATTTTTAAGTATTTTAATTTATTGTATATATACATTCTTGTTATTTTTCAACTTACTCAATTCTCTATTTAAGAAAAACCTGTTATAAATAAATAGTATATTTTTTGTACATATTTTTAATGCTCTTTTTAATTTTTTAATCTTACCTGTTTATTTTTCTTTTACTTAGTTTGTTTACAGATCTTGGTTCCCAATCAATAATTTCCTTTATTCGTCAATTATCTTCTTTTCTTTCAAATAATCTCATTCATTTCTAATTCAGATTATTTATTTTTCTTGTTACATCTGTAACTCTAATTTCTCTTCATATTTCTCTTTATTTTAACATACATCTCCTTTTAGAACATCGCATGTATTCCATTTGAATGTTTTATACTAACATTTTTTTGAGAACTGTTTTCATTATAATTTAATATTTTTTACTCTATATCAAGATATTTTGTTTGTTATATATGTTTGTAAAATGCACTTCATTCTCTATTTTTTAATTCACTTACTCAATGAAGATGGATCCTTATTAATCATCTAACTCAAATAAATATTTTTAGTGACTTTTGGAAAATAATAATATTAAATAACAATTCCTTTATTTTTTCTCTATGTATAATTCGTTATATATCTTTTTTTAACATCTTCAGAATTATTCATAACATTATTAACAAATTTTAAATAATCAAATCTTCCATCTTTTACTTGCAATCGTCACATTATTTGTATTTGGATTTACATTTTTTACTAGTATTCAGTCGAATGACTTGATCATTACTTCTAAGATCACTGTAAACATTTTTTTTCTATTTTGGCATTTCCTGTTTTTCAAATAATAATTTCATTAACGAGACTACTTTTCGTAAATGTTGTTGATCGATGTTTATCTTCTGTATTTTGATTTCTATAGTAGATATAATAGGTGATGTTCTGATGGAATTGAATGTCTTTACGGATCTAATAATCCGAAATGTGCTAGTATTTCGTATTTATTCGACTAACTTACTGCTTTTTACGCTCCTTGTAACGATCCTTAGTAATAAATCTTTTTCTTTTTCTTATTGTTTTCTCGATTACATATATATGTATATAGTTAGGAAGTTTATCACGATTGAAATAAAATAGGAACATTTTAAACGTAATTAATAGAAACAATCACTTAATGTAGCTGGTGTTTCTTTTACATTAACTCATCATTGTTACCGATCACGCAATCTAAGACAATTCACTAATAACAATTAAAAAAATATATACGTGCGTTAACTGTAACTCAAATCAAAGAATCAATTTATTGTACTTGACGTGTGGCGTGAACAATACTCGATGGTTTTTAATCAAGATAAATACAATGAACATTTTGCGCCGTTCGCGTTCAACACTCTGACAAAATGATCGATGTTATTTAACACGTCGGAAACACTAATATCATCGACGGCGGGCAATTTTAATCGCCTGTGCCGTGAAAATTGGTTTCGATTTTCCGACGTGTCAAATTGAAATGATATTCGAACGTGTGTGTGCGTACGTATATAATACTTGTGATCGTTCTTAATCAGCTACCACGCAATCGAAATGTATCAGTTCGTCTTTACCGCCATCACAAACCGCACGTGATTATTGTTCGGACTTGTACTCGATTGTTGTCGAATATTTGAATAAAGATGGCGCCAGTGTACGACAATGAAGGTTATTATCAGAAGATCATTGATTTACAAGAAAAATTACGTAAAAGGTAGGCAATCGTTACATTTTTTTCTATTTATAAACATATACATACATTTATATATATATATATATATATATATATATATATATATATATATTCAGAATTCCGTACACCTGGTTATAAATATATAATTATATGCAGGTGGCTACGTTGACCCTATTTTATTTCTCGATCAATAAATAGTAATTCCACAACCTTATTCTTAATTTATAATAAATATAATAACATAGTATTAATTTTTATCCCCTTTTATCCATAGAATAGTACATAACCTGTATTAATTTTTCGTATAATTTATTTATTAGTTTCGATACGTTGACATATAGTGTGAAGAGGACAATAATTATCTTTAACATTAAGAAATAAATTCATTACAATGAAGTAGAAATACTATGTTTTATAAAAAGAAATATTGATAAGAATATGTACTTAAACAAAATAAGATTTAATTTATATTATTTTTTTCTATAATTTATTTATTAGTTTTGATATTTTTATATACTATTAAAAGTAAAATGAATAACTACTCATTTTAGTACTATATGATAAATTCACATTAACACAAATGATTCAGTCACACTAACTCCACAAGATTTTATAAATGTTTAATAATTACTTATTGTTTATGTTCATATTTTGATGAACAATTGATAATATAAATATAATTCATCAGCGAATAAAAAGAACAGTGAGTGATTATTAAACGTTTATATAATTTTCTGCTAGCTATTGAGTGGTTCTTTTGTATTAAAATGAGTAACTTTAAGTTGATAAAATTGCAATTATCTAGAAATTCTATACTTTATAAAAGGAAATGTAGATAAAAATACATAATTAAAAATTTTAAAAGAATAATTTGAAATAGAATGAAAAGAGAAATTCCGAATCACCTGATTTTATCCAATAATAATCCTAAACCTAAAATACTAATTGTAAATAAGTTATTGATAGATTTTCTCAGTTGTTAGATATTTCTTATTTTTTTAAAAAAGTACATATTAAATTAATGCAGATCATACTAAATAACGTGAAAGTTTTAATAAATAAGTTAATTCATGTCAATTTCACATATAATGAGAATAGTTATATTCAAATAGGTTTACATTTAGAGGTACTTGTACAAAACTCAGACTTCACAAATACTTCGAAACAATATTTAAATTATTTCCGTATAAATAAATATTCATGCAAAAAGGGGACAATTATAATAATTGACTTGTTAGGTACTTTGTAGAGAAATTAGTTGAGTTTGTCGATATAAGTAATTAAGTGTATTATTATAGAGTATTTTCTTTTCAGCGAAGAAGAACGAATGAAATTAGAAGAGAAATTTAATCAAATGATCAGTATGGCGAGAGATGAGTAAGTAAATGAAATTATAATTTTGAAGATATAGATTATAGATATGTACCATTATTATTGACAACATTTATTAATCGATAAATGTTGTTGTTTTTTTATATATTTTCAATTAATTGAAAAAGTAACAGTGCAATAGTTTTAACTATTTTATAAAAAAATATACATATGAAATAGATATGGATTTAAATTAAATTCATTAAATTAAAGTTTTATTTTTTAAAGAGTTAATTGGAAATATTTCAATAGACAGCATATATATATATATATATATATATATATGTGTGTGTGTGTGTGTGTGTGTATGTAATTTAAAACTCACATTTTAGAAATATACAATTTTCAAACTACATTAAGATCATTTATTTTAGAGAACAGAAACGTTTGAAAAAACTTCGAGAACGTTACAAACGGTTCCTCGAGGAAGGTAAACACCGCAGCGAACGTAACGAGAAAATATTACGTAACCTCGATAGTATCGAAAAAAGAGCTACTATGTTAACAGCCAAAACCGATCGACTTCGTTTACTCCGTAAACAGTACTCTTGGCATGTAACACAAAAACTACAGGAGAGTAGAACTAGACATGAAGAAGCATCGACCAATACAGATCCTCAGACAAATGTCATGTTTCCTTCAACGAAATATTCTAACGTGGATCAACCACCGAATATAATCGTTCCTTATCAAAACACCGAATATCAGAACCAACATCGAATACCAGAAAATCGATCGAACTTTGAGCGAAATATTCCTCGTAATATCCCTCTGGTCGATACAGAACCGTTAAGAAATCCTTTTACGAGCAGATTCGAAGAAAAAAGGTATATTCCAGAACCGAAACATCCTACCAGTTATGAACACAGAATTAATCCTCAAAATGTGCCCACATCTCATCAATACAACAATAAAATTGATCCAAAGTATCAACAAAGATTTGAACCTGTCGATCAAAGCATGTATAGAAACTATACGAATGAAAATAGTCCACAGTACTATCGACCAAATCCTGAAGAATCGAGATATTACGATAAAGTGCCTGATAGATACGGCAGAATCAATTCACAGGAAAATTTTAATCCAGAAATGAACCGAAGAAAGTATATGGATCCTGTGAGACATTCTGAACCGAGACGGGAGACTTTTATGAGGTCTGATTATGAAAAAACTGATCCTTCGAAAGATATTCGTAGAGAGTACGATGCCCAGAAATATTTTCAGCATGTATACGATAATAATCGATCCATAAATAGCCCTGAAAATTATCGAAATCAATCGGAACAAAATGAGAAGTCGGTAGAAAATGATGAAGATGCCGATTTGAAATACACATCGGATTATCTGAGAAATGGAAGATTTAAACCATCGCATACTGACGATACTGATAAAGATAGACGTGTGAAATATACTGATAATAAAAATCAGGACACATTTATAAGAGAACCTGTACAAAATTCTTTTAAAGAAACAACGGAAAACAAACTGGAAAATGATTTGAAGATACCATCGACTCGCCGTGAGAATTTCTTAAAAAATATCAAAACAATCAAAAACGATGAGGAAGATTCTGCTGTTGAAAGATATATAAAATCAATTGTTGATGACAATGACATTCCTCGAGTCGATAACGAAGAAGACGAAGACTTACAAAAGAAAATCAAAGATGATATTAATAATAAAGAAAGACCTGAAATAAAAAAACCTGTAAGTAAAACAGGTTCAAAAATAGATATTTTCGAACAAGAAAAAGAAAATAAATTGTTGGAAAAAGATGCGAAAGGAGATAATTTTGAAGATTTGGTAATAGAACAGGACGAAATTGTGAAACAAAATGAACGTGTCGAACAAAAAATTGATGAAAATATAAGGGAAGATAAGCAATTAAAGGATCTTGATTTAAAAACTCATCCGAACGAAAATGTTGAAAATTTAATAGAAACTAAACAAGCAATAAAAACAGATTTAATAAAAGATAATAGTCGAAATGAAATGTATAATAATGAACCGGATGAATCTGTTGAACAGATTTCAATGGTGGAAAAAAATCGTGTGAATCAGCCAGAAATTGAAAAAAATATTTCGAATCAAAACGAAATTAAAGAGAAAGAAACGTTTAATGAAGAATTGAAACCGGAAAAAGTTAATGAAATTGAAACAGTTGCTAATCAAAATCCTGAACAAGTAACGTTTGAAAAAACTGAACCGGAAGAGAATATTGATATACAGCGTCATGTCGAAGAACTTGAGGTACAGAACGATGATCAATATATAAACGAGGCTGAAGACGCACCTATTGAAGAGAATTTATCTGTTAAACAGAATGAAATAGCGCCTGAAAGTAATGCTCCTGAAAGTAATGTTCTAGAAAGTAATGCTCCTGAAAGATATATGGAGAGTAAAAAGGATGAGTATCAGGAACAAAATCCTGAATATAATTACGAAGAACAACAGGAACAGCAACAACAACAATACGATGAATATGGACAACAGGAAAACCAACAATACTACGAACAGCAGCAAGATTACACTGAAGTTCAGCCAGCTGAAAGTCAGAATTATTACGAAGGTCAGCAAGAAAGTACGCAAGAACAGAAAGATGGTGAGTACTATGAAGGGTCAACAGATCAGCAGAATTATCCGGAAGAACAAGGATATGCTCAAGAAGAAGGCCAGGCTCAAGAGAACTATGACCAATATTACGGACAAGAAGGTGAACAAGATGGACAGTACGTGCAAGGAGAAGTTGGTCAGTATGATCAACAGGCTGAAGGAGAATATGTTCAAGGAGATGCTCCACAATATGAAGGACAGCAAGATGGACAATATGCTGAACAAGGAGATGTACAGTATGAACAGCAAGGAGATGTACAATATGAGCAGCAAGGGGATGTACAGTATGAGCAGCAAGGGGATGTACAATATGACCAGCAAGGGGATGTACAGTATGAGCAACAAGGGGATGTACAATATGAGCAACAAGGGGATGTACAATATGAGCAACAAGGGGATATACAGTATGAACAGCAAGGGGATGTACAATACGATCAACAGGGAGATTATTATCAAGAAGGACAATACGGAGATGGTGCTCAAGTGGAATATGCTCAGAATCAACAAGGTGATGTTCAATATGAAGATCAACAATATACTCAAGAACAAACTGAAATGGGATACGATCAGAATTATCCGATCGAAGGACAAGAAGAAGGATACGGAGCTCAAGAATTTCAAGGAGAGCAAATTCAGCCAGATCAGTTATCGGACAGTTCAATGATACCACCGCCCGAAGGGGTTGAAAATATAAACCAGGAGAATGTTGTAACGAAACAGTTACCGAATTTGGAAAAGATGCTGGATTCTGATACAGAATCGTTGCAGCAGCCGTCTGAACAGCAAAAAGTATCGGAGAGCGATTTCGATTTCAGTGTCAGTGAACAAGGATAAATGGGACGGAACGATGAAAAGTTATTTTTCGAATACAGGTTTTCATTTTGTAAATTGATACTAATTGTAACAGCGTCGTAATATGCTGTTAAATATATTTATGTATTAATGTATTGTCTGTACATCTTTTTATCATGTATACATAAAAAATACTTATATATATATATATATATATATATATATATATATATATATATACAATTAAAAAAATGCGGATATCTATGAATTGCTTTCTATTATATTATTCATACAAACAAATAATTAATAACCTTTTAGTAATCCTGTTGATTTTTCCTAATCATTATTAATATTTGTAACGTTTATATTTTAATCTTTTTATTTTATTTTTCTGGCTTCGATTGTCCTCGACATTGTGTAGAATTAACTTCATATTGAACTTGTTTCTTATGCGTTAAAAAGGAGTCGTAGGTTTTGTACAATATAATTTTGTACAATATGTTCAGCATGTTAGCTAATTATATTAATATGCACTAGGTAATAATAGAAATTTAAATGTTCTTGTTTGTGATGATTATAGATGTGAAATGTGAATTTTTTGGTTTGAAATATTACTCACTTAATTCAAACAAGCGAAAACTTGTCATTTGAGGCGAGTCATTAGAATGAGTAATGAATCATTGAAACTTGCTCTCAATAACGGGAATTATTTATGACTCAACCTAATATACGAGGGTCGTTTGATAAGTATGGTAAAAAAGTAAGAAAAACGAAATTGAAAAATTTAATTAATTAATTAAATTAAATAAATTTACCATACTTATCAAGCGACCCTCGTGTATCACATATTGAAAAAGTTAATAAAGAAAGACGTTGATTAAAAATAACGAGAGTACAGTTACTTATCTTTTATAAATATTATTATTATTATTGCTATGCATTTATTTTCAAGTGTTTTGTCTCAGCTACCTTATAAGTTTCAGTCGGTAATTATGTTATGTTATTCCTACAAATATTTCATTTTAATGCTGAATTGTTGTTTGCATCTGTATTTAGAATTTAGAACAGATATAAAAAGAATTCTGCGAAATATCTACTTGGAAATTAAATGATACACTTTATTTATTTAAAACATTAAATCGAGCAGACTGTTTCAGTTCTAAACATATTTACAAACTATCCCTATTTGAAAATATTGTCATGCTATGATTTACCTTTGAAAACGTATCGTTTGTCAGAAACTCTTTAAACAAATTATAGATTACAAATATGAGTTTCGACATGCGATCTTACGAAAGAAAACCAAAATGACAATAAACATAATAAGAAAGAATTTTATAACTGATAATAGTTCGAACATTGCTTGTAAAATTCAAGTATTTTTGGGCTTCGAATACTTCATACACACACATTTATATATATATATATATATATATATATATATATATATATATATATATATATATATATTGGATTATTCAATCGATACGATAGCGTGTATTTGTTCGTGTTTAAAACATGCAACATTTGCCTTGTTTCGTATTAACTCAAACAGAAATTAAATATGAACTGTTAATGCGGAGACAACTTTCGAACAATAATCCCTTCGCCTTATAACAACGTTCAAATGTAGTAAGGGATGTGAGTTTACATTCCGTGACCCAAGTGTTAATTTGCTACTTTGTCAAATGACGACTTCGGTTTGAGTTTAGGTCCTGAATGAGTTTCGTGTTATTAAACGCAATTTAGGTAGTTTGTAGAATTTGAACATTCACCGAATATGAATTCAGGACATAGTAGTTTTTGGCAATATTTTATTCATAGCTTGATTTCTTTAAACAATTTTGTAAGTAAAATGTTTAATTTTAATTCTTTCTCTAATCAGACATAATTTGAAGTTGTTTCAATCTAAATGTGTATTTAAAGTTGTTTCTAACATATTTTTAACTTTGTACAATTATTTGGAGTGTTGTAGTTCTATTTGTCCTAGTATGAAAAATAGATCAAAAACCAGTATTAGTTACTGAAATATTAATTTATTTCAAATAAAATTTTAAGCAAAAAGATTTTGTTCAAAAAATATTTATTATAGGATAAGATGTATCTTTTTATTTGCAATTTTGATAGACAAAAATTCACTTTCTTTTAGATTTAGACAATAAAAGTTACTTTTATATGTATAGCCATAAAAAATAAGACTTATTTCTTTGAATATCTTTTTTGGTTTTTAATCAAAGAAAATTTTATTTATTTCATAGTGTGCATTTAAATCTTATTTTAATCAATTTTTTATCTCGCCAATAAATTAGTTATTATGACAAACTTTCTTTTAAATTATAAATTAACCAAAAAAATAATTATTTTAAATGCAATAAACAAGAATGAAATAGGTTAGGGGTTAAAGGTTTTAAAAATAAAATAATTTGTGTTCTGTCCCTTGAATTTTGGTATTTTTTTCTTCTTTTATCCATTGTTGAGTTATTATTAGTTTTCTATTTATTAACCTAAAATTTTTGATAAGTAGATGTGCGTGAATTAATTGTTTATTTTGTAATACATTTTTTAAATTCGAAATCTTATTTTTTATTTTTAACAAAAGGCTTATTCAATCTGATAAATGTTCAACATTATTTTGCACTCTTAAGTATTAAAGCTAATTTTACTCATTTATCTCCAATACTCTCATCGAACAGGATAAATTAACAAATCTGTAAACACTTGTCAGATACTAATTCATTTATACTTATACTTTTTAAAAAAAAATTATTAAGAACTTTCATATATTTCAATTAATTTCACATTTAGATAATTTCAAGAAATATAAATTCCAAAAATTAATAATCAACGTGGGTACGAACTATTTCCACGGATATGTACGAAGGAAAGAGAGACAGGAACATTAATTTATTTCATACATTTTGTCAGAAGTGAAGAAATATCTGTTTTCCAAATACCTTCAGAGCGCGTTTAATTAAATCCACAACGATGTGAATTTTTCAAATCCGTGTCGTTGGCACAAATCCGTTTCGATTCACATAAACATATTTTGTCTATAAATACCGTACGTAATAAATTAAAAAGAATATCGTGGTATGTTGAAATTCATAAATTCTCATGTGCGGATATTTTATGCCACGTTTCCAAAGAAAATAAATGTACTAAGAATTTAAATTACTTATATAGGGTGGCCCAAATGAAATTAGAGGGTCTAGATATACATTTATTTCTTTACTATCGTTTACTATTCTTCAATTTCATTTCGATCACACTATATGTGTATGTGTTTAAATATATAACCATCATCCTCTCTCCATCCATTACTGGATGAAGACCTCTTCTAAAACCTTCCACTTTGGCCGATTCAATACTATTTTTTCCGTAGTCCATTTCTCCAAACCTATCTATTAATGGGTTTCTCTTTTTGTACTTTTTGTCTATCAACATCTATAAATTCAAAGCATGGTGGTAATTGATATTCATTGCATTGATTAATAAGTGCTTGAATGTGATCCATTGTACTAAATTCACTCCGAAATCCTGCTTGTTCTCTTATTTATAAAATCCATTGAGCCTTAATCCCAGCAATGGTCTAGTACAGCAGTCGGCAAAACGCAGCTCGCGAGCCGCATGCGACTCTTCGGCCACTTGAAAGCGGCTCTTCCATAAATAATGACTATGTGCATTAAATATGTGCCATGTAATATTATAATAATAAAAAATACTTTTTATCAATAAACAAGATTATTATTAATTATGATAGGTATCTAGTTTTTTTTTTATTCAGTGTTTAAAGTCAAAAAACCAATTACTCAACGTTTGTACATTGGGTACACTTTTTGATTGTCAATAATAATAGCGCAATATTTAAAAAACCAAGGGCCCGTTTCATAAAACTTACAGTTCCTGTATTACAAGTTCTTTCTTCAAATATCGTATATAAATTTTAAATAAAGAACTTGTAATACAGGAACTGTAAGTTTTATGAAACGGGCCCTGGTACCCCTCTGTCACTTTGTAATGTCACTCTGAAGACAAGAAACGGCGCAAGGATTTCCACAGGAATCATCTTTTCAAACATTATTATTTTACAAATTTGACATTATAGTGGAGAAAAAAGGCAGTACATGGAGCGTGTCTAATCCTATCTATTACATAATACTAGTTCTTAGTTTTAATCGACTTCTAAAACAGATTTCTTGTAAATTTGGCTCTCACAAAAAAAAAATATTGTTGTATCGCTGACATTTGGCTCTTTTGACTAATGAGTTTACCGATCACTGGCCTAGTACAATTTGATGCAGTGATGATGATGTTAATATATATTTTATCGTATAGAATTCAAATAATTGAACAAATAAAACATTTAAAACTATTTTTTGTATGATTTTTTTTATAATAATGAAAAATTAAAAAGTTTTATGTTATTATCGAAAACATGCGGATTTTGCTACATACAAAATGACTTATTGATGACTCGAATGCTAAAATATATCAATGTTATATTAGTAAATCTCCACAAAAAAAAAATCTTTGCACAACATATATTTTATTCACACAAATGAATCATTCACTCCAACACTATGGAATTTTATAAAAATGTTTAATATGCATACACATTTAATTTTAATAACCATGACATTATTTTAAACGCATGGTTTTATATAGGATCATCCAAATGTGACGCCTAGATTTATGTTTCATTAAAAAGAAACGTGCGTATAGGGTGGGTGTATAAGGAAAAATGTTTATAGATTCTTTTTAACAAAACACAAATCTATGCGTCACATTTGTATGGCCCAGTAATTGTATTTATTTTTTAATATTCACTTCCATACATTCAAAAAACATAAAATTTATTTATATTTGTGTGGAAGTAAATTAGTCACAGTTCCAAATCAATTATGACAATTATAATATTAATTTATATGAACCAGTAATTTTTTTCTGTTTATTTAGAATTAAAGAAAAGATTCTAATAAAATATCCTAGTTTCCCCATAATGACTTCTTTTTTAAAAAAGATTTTATCGCGATCATAGTAATTGACAGATAATATTTTATGAAATCAACATTCGTGACAAAAATAATTACCAATGATGAAAATGAAGATTTCAGTGAGTTTTTCAAATAGGATAATTCTATACAATTCATTAAGACAGCGCAGAATCATTAGACTTTTGTTAAATTGTGAAATAAGTTCGGCGAAATGTAATTAACAGTGAATATAATAACCTTCTTCAGTCTATATTCTATTTTATAATTGATAATGAAACGACTGACGCAATTTCTAGAGATAATTAACAATGTATTAAATTGCTTGTTTTACTGTATAAATAATTATTTTTAATTGCATTGAAATCGTGTACAAATCTATTACTATATATGAATGTTTGTATGGAATTTTCCTTATATCTAGTTGCAAACACACACACACATGTGTGTGTATGTACAGCTGGGTCTGTTTTTGTGCGGATTATTTTAATGCGATTTTGAAGTTATGCGATTCATATTTCTTCTTAGTATCTTTTTATACGATTTTTTTTTAAGAATTTCTTTAAGCGGTTATTTAATTCAACGAAAAGCTCTTCAATTTTATGACCAAATGAAGAAATCAGAGCCATTTACTTCCACTTCTCAAACTGATAAGGAATTTTCGGCTAGCAAAGGGTGGTTAACCGAGTTTTTAAAAAGGAATGCACTGCATAAGGTGAAGATTACGGGCGCGATTGCATCGGCAGATGAAGAAACTGCCAAATTTTTTGTTGACAACGCACCAGGTCATCCATGTTGAAAACATCCGAATGTAAACATGATGTTTTTTCCACCCAATACAACAAGCATTATTCAGCTATTAGACCAAAGCATAATTGCAACTTTTAACAATATTACGTTAAACGCACTTTTCAATTTATATTGGATAAACTAGAAAATGAGTCAATAACAGCAACTGATGCTTGGAAAAAAAATTCTATCTTTGACTGTATAAATCATGTTGTTTTTGCTATTACTCAAATAAAACCATACATTTTAAATGCCTGTTGGAAAAAGGCTTGGCCTACATGTCTTAAAAGAAGTGCAGCTACTTAGTTTCTTTTTTATTTTCTTTTTTTTATTCTAAATAGTGCAGCTATTATTTCGATGATGATTAAAATATGTATGAAAAATTCTAAAATAAATTACACATATGTACATATTGCTTTGAATAAAATTAATTAGCTGATTAAAAAACAAAGTAAAAAAGATTTGTTTTATATCAATTTTCTGCAGATATTTGAAAAAAAATTTTAAGCATTCTCTATTTCCAGATTTTTTATGCGAATTTTAGAGTAATTTTACTTTGTAGCTTCGGTTTTATGCGGTTTTCGAAAATTACGGAACGTATTCCTAATTTTTTAATGTAAGTAAAGTCTTTGTGCTTTGTGTTTGACTGTACTCGATCGTTTTTTTTTTTTTTTTGAAACATGAATAAATGTTGTTCAATATTACTGACTTTTTCATTTGAAATCTTACTTTCATATAACCGATTAAAGTTAATAAAAAAAAAAACTTGTGTCTGAATGAATATCGAATAGAGATAGTAACAAATGAAGGGGGTATTCTAGTCTAGAATTTCGAAAAAATCGATTTATTTTTTTGTATATTTTCAAAGTTTAGACCTTTAAGAATATGTCCTTAAGAGGATTTTTCGAAATTCGAATTATTTTCGGAGTTATAGCTATTTTTGTAACGCGCCAATCAATCCGACTCCAAACTTTAAACGCGTTTTTCTCGAAACTACTTTTTTCGACACGGTTGACGTGATATCTCAAGTTCTAATGGATCGATTTATTTGAAATTTGGTACAGAGCTTCTCAATATAACAGTGATAGTCCCCGCCTAGGATTTTTTGAAAATTTTGTTTTTTAATATTTTTAAAAAATTCCGAAAGTTAAAAAAATGACTGTTTTTTCACACTGCCGCCATTTTGCGAAAAAAAAATTTTTAATTTCCCTAGTCGGGGATACTACTATAACCTTCTTTTTCAATAATTCCAAAAAAAATTTTTGTTTCAGTTGACCGGAAGGGTTGGAACACGTCAACCAGGAGACACCTTTTTTTGAGCTCCCACTTTGCCAGCCTGTACCTTTTTCAATTTTGATTTTTTTGTTTTTAATAATACATTTTTATACTCTTAAAATATTAATAAATAACTGATAAAAAATGGATAGTAAAAATATTTGTTGTTTTTTTTATAACGTCCGAAAAAACACCTAAAATTCGTGCATCTAGACTAGAATACCCCCTTAATGATCAATGTGTAAAATAGTTGAAATGTTTACACCTTTCTCAACTTATTCGAAACGAACATTAGAATGAATCTACTTTATTTTTATGATCCTCTCCAGTACGCAGTCTCAAACCCGAACGCGTTTCATGCACTCGATCCTTAGTCGATCCGTACAGAGTACTCTCCGAGTTAGCAGAGTCCGGTACGTTAATACTACTCTCTTGATACGATCGTACGACACCTTCTGCATGTAAACATGTTCCGGTCGACCGGGGGGCGATGAAATTCACGTCGTAAGTGACGCACCCTAACTCCAGATAGCGTCGCGGTACTCGTGTCGCAACACGCACATGTACGAGTGACACACGCAGACTCTGACAGGACCATAAACGAAAATACAGATTAATAAGTACATGCACGGACAGAAATTTATCTCAGATCTCGATTGACATGTTCGGCACTCGAATCTGTGTGCACGCGGATTGGTTCGAAATCGAACGTTAACAACAATCGTATCGATCGGATATTTCATTCATTGTTTCAGTCTCTCTATTGAATTTCATCTCGAGTGATTGTTACCGGTCGTTTTTTACCTACATAATACATAAATCGATATTTTTTATAATTGTTTCTTTTTTGTACGTTGACTCTTTTTGCAACAGTGCGAATCTGTGATGACGTGTTTGTGAGACTTGTGTTTGTTTTCCACGAACTACAACGTATTGTTCATTTATGAAATCGTTTATTGATTTGATATAATTATATGTATATTACTCTGTATTGCGTAACATTAAAACGAAAAATATATTAAATTCAGAACTTTTTTTGATTCAGATAGTCGGGTATTTAATAAATCGACATTTAATTTTTTCGAGGAGAAATAAAGACACTTAAAACATATTAATTTCTCAGTAACGTCAGTTACAACAACTATTTCTGGTGAGTAACACGTGGCATTAAACATCAATCTTAAATAAATATATAAAAAGAATGGACATCTGTTGGTTTGTTTTAGTTAATTGCACATTGAGTTCGGTATTGTTTGACTAAAACTTCTAATTAATTTATTAAAATATTATAACTTTATATCAAATTTAATCAGAGGTCTTTTTTTAAAGAAAGAGTGATGTAGACAGTCGTGAAAAACATTTAATGAATGATTTGTATAAAAACTCTGTACATATTTAAAACAAGTAAATATGAAAGGGTTGTAAGCTTAATAGAATCGCAAAAAGTAATTATTTGAAAAGATCGAGTTTATAAAAAAACAGATTTTTTCTAAATCACAAAAAAATATTTTATGTCTGTGAAAAAAATCATTTTCATATTTAAATGTTTAACAAGCAGTTTTTTTTAAAAAAAATCTGAAAGAGATTTTATCTTTCGTCTATCAAAAAAATATCTCTAAAAGAATCAGTTTTTATAAACGACGTTTTGTTTTATATAAATCTGTAAAAATTCTATAAAAATATTTTCGTACGTCTGTGAAAAATTATCTTAGAAAAATAAATTAAACTCTAAGGAAGATGTTATCTTTTTTACATCTCTGAGAAATAATCTTCTGAGAGAGATTTTAACATTGAAAATAAATATTCAAAAAATCATTTTATAATTCGTTTTAAATTTTAACAAATAATTTATAAAATGTTTCATCAGCTTCTTTTGATTATTTGCCTTTTTCTCTTCCATTCTACACCGACAAATTTCTTCATATCTTTATCTCATCAATCCATGAATCTCTTTTTTGAACTTCTTTTATATCTTTATTTTCTCAGTCAATAATATCCGTCATCCACTATTTTCTCTTCTTCCTATAAGACCGGTTTATTTTTTAAATTCTTCACTTGTGTTAAAATTTCCGTTATTTTGTTTTTCGAATTCGCACGTTCCTCTTTCTGTCTCATTTTTCCTTGCTTCTCTAGAATTACTAAATTATATTAACATTTAGAATTCACATTTCACCATTATAAATAGAAACAGGTAAAAATAATTTATCCAAACCTTTTTTCTTAGAAGCTAGAGGAATAATCGACATCATAATAAAAGAATTTCTTCTAAACTAACACCCTCTTTTTATTTTCTTGTAATTTCATGCCAATGAGTTGCTTTAACCCTTCGATGGTCGGATGGAATCTGACAGACTCAAATGTTTATTATTATGTAATAAACTGTATGGTTAATTCTTTATTTCAAGAAAATTACTAAATGTTAAACGTAATTGTTTTTGTGGTTCATAAAAGTGTATGAATTTGAAGGTACAGAAAATTCCGTCAATGATTTCTAAAAAAACTAATGAATAAGAAATTCACGATCTCTCTCAAACTCCACTAGACCGTTGCACAGGGTTAAATACAAATGTTTTTTAATTTTCATTTCTATTCCTTTTAATTGGATTTTCTTTTTAGTAAATAAACGTTACTCTTATCTTGTAATTCATCATAAGATTATTTTTTTAAATTGGTTTATGTAATTCTTTGATTCTTTTTTTAAGCTCGTCCAGGCTTGTTGAGAAGTGTGTTTGTGTGTGTGTATGTGTATGTGTATATATATATATATATATATATATATATATATATATATATATATATATATATGTATATGTATATATGTATATAATATTATTTCAGTGATTTTCTGCAACATCGATTGAAGAAAACATTAAAAAAGACACCATGTAACTTGCAGGAAATAGTTACAAATTTGAAGATAATTTTTCGACTGATTAGTTAAATATTCGAACTGTTGACGTTGCCAACTTTTGAAAATGAACGGCATCGGCGACGGACTATTCGATGTGCAAAGATCCGTTGCAAGTGACGTTACTGGTGGGCTGTCGCGGTTTCCGGTAAAATATGAAATAAATGATGTAGAAGAGACGGACGCGGACGATTCGTCCAAGTTGGAACTTGAGAACAGGAACGGTAAGCGAAATCTCTCATAATTATTTATCATATATAAATAATCGTTTGCCTAAGTACATTACGTTAAATATCCTAATATTGTTTCTTTAGAATATGAATGAAAAGTTTTTAATTTGTATTTGTTTATATACAAAAGCAATTAATTGTTGGTGTACAGTTCTTCTACATTAATTATTTTCCAATAGAATTGTTATAGCATTTGTATATTGTAATAGAATGTTTCAATTTTTTATAAATTGTCTCTTGAAACTGTTAAAGTGTACAATATTTAAAATTGATAGAAAAATATAAATTGTGAAGAATTTAATGTATAAAAGTCACGCAAATGAATAACTACTTCAACAGTACATGTCATAAATTGTTTCAATTATAATTATAACTGTTTTTTGTCAATCTAGAATTATTAATTAGTTATAGAATTGAATATTTATTTCGATCAAATAAGTAACTACTTTTATCATCAAATATTATTTAAATATTGTTTACACCTTGCATTATAAACTATTAATATGTACTAGTTAAATCCTATCAATTCAGGAATTATTAAATCTGTGGGAAATTTTCTATCAGATTATCACATCTCAATTTCAATTCGCTGTACCCACTGTTAATTGTCATCAATATATGGTCATCCAAATGTAACGCCTAGATTTACGTTTTATTAAAAAGAAACGTGTGTATTAGGAAAACGTGTATAGAGTTTATTTTGTTTCTTTTTAATAAAACACAAATCTAGGCGTCGCATTCAGATGGCTCAATATAAATTCATGTTAAATCGAGAATTTCATTTGAAGAATTATATTATATTCATTTGAAGAATATTATTTCTTATTAAATTCGATGGATTTCGTCGATCCAGTTCTGTAATGGTTTTGTAATTTTAACCCGACTTTGTTATGTGTTTTGTTCTTCTCGTCTGAAAGATAAAATATAACATGAATCATTTATAGACTAGTAAATAGTAAATCATAGAACCGTTTGTAAGGCGTGGTAACAATTAGTACCGATAGAGAATTCTTCTTGTTTTCTGAATTGTTATCACACCTTACAAATAGTTGTATCATTTATTACAAGTCTATAATAATTCATTTTTTATACATACATACATACATACATATATATATATATATATATATATATATATATATATATATATATATATATATACACGAGGTGTAATCAAAAAATAAGGTGAATTTTTATTTTTTTCAAAGAATATTTATTTATTCATCAATTTTTATTTTGTCCCCTTCAAAGTAATCCCCCTCGGATATAATGCACTTGTGCCAACGTTTTTTCCAATCCTCAAAGCATTTCAAAAAATCATTTTTTGTGATCTTGTTCAGCTCCTCTTTCGATGCCGTCTTTATTTCCTCAATCGTTGCAAAACGCCGTCCTTTCATGGGCCTTTTCAGTTTCGGGAACAAGAAGAAGTCACAGGGGGCCAGGTCTGGGGAATACGGTGCCTGCGGCATCATTAGTGTGTTGGTTTTAGCCAAAAATTCGCGCACAAGCAACGATGTGTGAGCAGGAGCGTTATCATGGTGCAAAAGCCAATTTTTGTTCTTCCACAAATTCGGACGTTTCTGGCGGATTGCTTCGCGCAAATTGCGCATAACTTGCAGGTAATATTCCTTATTTACTGTTCTACCCTGTGGCAAGAACTTATGATGCACCACGCCCCTGCAATAAAAGAAAACTGTAAGCAAAACCTTCACATTTGATCGAACTTGGCGTGCTTTTTTTGGTCTTGGTGATCCGGAATGCCTCCACTGGGACGATTGAGTCTTAGTTTCGACGTCATAACCGTATACCCATGTTTCGTCACCTGTTATGACCCTGTCGAGTAAATCTGGGTCGTCGTTGACGTCATTCAATAGCTCTTGAGCGATGCTCATGCGACGGTTCTTTTGGTCGAAATCGAGCAATTTCGGAACAAACTTCGCTGACACACGTCTCATGTCTAAAACACCCGTTAAAATTGATTGGCACGAACCAAACGAGATGCCAATATCATCAGCAATTTCTCTAATGGTAATTCGACGATTTCCCAACACTATTTTCTTCACTTCTTCAACGTTCTCATCAGTTGTTGACGTACTGGGGCGTCCAGAACGAGGTTCGTCGTTGGTGTCTTCTCGGCCTTCTTGGAAGAGTTTATACCACTTGTAAACATTTTTTTGGCTTAAAGTAGACTCATCGTATGCCACTTTCAACATTTCAAGTGTTTTGGAGCACTTGATTCCATTTTTCACACAAAATTTAATGCAAACTCTTTGATCCATGATTTTCGACAGCGGAAAATCGTGGAACCTGCAAAACACTTCTAACTTTTATGCCTCTCACCAACAAACTAAACATGCTACATAGCTGAAATTTGGAACATATATTCGAGACTTGTGTACCAACATAACCAAATAAAAAAATCGAAGATCGAACGGATGTAGCCTGCTAAATTTCAAAATTCACCTTATTTTTTGATCACACCTCGTATATATATATATATATATATATATATACAGGTAACTCCCGTATAACACGGTGTCATTAGGTTCCTAAAAAAGTTGTGTTATACGAAACTATGAACTAGTATAAAAAACAGGGTTAGGTTCCAAAAGTGAAAAAAAATTATACTATTTTCTTTTTATATCTAAGAGAAAATATGAGAAAAAAGAAAGAAAAATATGTTTATTAAAACAATAATTGAAAAAAGTATGACATTTTAATATTACATTATGTTTTCTTATTCATCACTACTAAGTACCATTAAACAAAAATGTTTTCCTTATAGCAAAATCTTATGTTCTTTCTTCTACAGCGTCACTCAAAAATATACATATCATATATTGTATATTTGAGTTAATGCTATTATATATTAATTATAGTCCACATATTTAAACGAATCAAATATCACAAAAAAATTAATATAATGAAAATTAAAACAATTTAGTTTTTTTCATATTATAGTCATATTATTGTACAATAAGTTAATGAGTTTTGTGTTATTATTGAAGAATTCATTAACTACAGGATTTTACAAAAATGAATATTTACTCATTCATTTATGATTCATGTATACTTCATTTTATTTCTGTTCATTTTATTTTTGTCTAGTTTTACTAGTCTCTTTGTTCGGATATGATTATATAGAATTGATTTCTTGTCATAAGAATTCTAAAAAAAGAACAGGTATTCATTCGAGTTACTTATACATGCGAATGTGAAAATCCAATAAGAATTTTTAGTACGCGTTTTATTTCAAAAATTCATATCGTTTACATTGACTGAATTTTTCCCTCATTTTTTTTAAAAAAAAGAACAATTTAAAACTTACTAATGACTGAAACTTTTTACTACTCTCTCGACACTTGACAAATGAGATATTCGAATAGCGTGCCTGATGTTCAGTTCCGGTGTTGGCTTACACGCGACAATCGCGAGTTCGACACCCGTATGTGAACCAATGTCTGTGTCTACTTTTTAATATATATATATATATATACATATATAAATATATGTATGTACATGTCTGCTGTATAGTGTGGTGGTGCAATAACCGAGCTATGCGGATATTGATTCCCGAGACGCCTCGTTTGGCACATGTTCAAGCAAGCGTCACGACGCAATAAAGTAGTTATTGCGTATATTTAATGGCGAGGAAGATGGCCGCATAGGTGCATTTATCAAGTCAGAGATGCAATATAAATTATTTATTAAATGTTAAATGTGGCACATTGTTTTTTTTTTTTTGTACTTACATACATAATATATTTTCTGTAAAGTCGTATGGAATTTTTGATTGTTTATAAAGCATTTGAATTTTGTAAAAAGGGTCCGATTCAGATTGTTTCTTATGTTTAGAAAATTTTTTACAAAATCGATATCCAGTAATGTGGAAAGTACTTATTTCTTCCACTTTGTCTGCCAATGCACTGTAGCCAGAAAGTATTACTGTGTGTCTAATCGTACAGTCTGCCTACATCAGTACTTTTATATTATCCAAGGCATAATACAAATCTATGAATGTTTTAAACATGATATTTTCTGGCTCTAAGGTAGTTTTCTCATAGATTCTTCAATTCTATAATATTTATCATTATCTTCAGATAGATACTATATAACTACTTGAATCTATTTGTCTATCCAGAAAATATTAATTCATTGATTACGTTGGAAAATCTGTAAATTTATTAGGAATATGAATAGTTTTTTTTAAAAACATGCCGATATATCGGTTTGTCTATTATGCATTCAAAAGCTACTTGTGGTGAAATATCAGAGCCAAATTTTATAACCGCTATTATTTTATGATATTTGTAAAATTACATTACAAATAATTTTTTTATTATACTTTTTATAACTTGCAGTTTTTTTACTGAAAAAGTAATAACCTTTTTTGATATAAATGGTGTTTTTTTTTTAGGTTAAATAGAACTTTCAGTTGTCAGTTTGCGTGCTATAAGTGACATTTAGATTCAGTATATTTTGGCAAATCATTATGGAACGTTTTACACTTGAGCAACGTTTCCAAATTGTGGAAATTTATTTCAAAAATCCGTGTCTCTGTTCGTCAAACTCATAGAGAAAAATTTTGTTCAGTAATGAGGCTCATTTTTGGTTTAATAAGCAAAATTGTATTTAGTATCGTGCGGACCTTACTTCTCTTCGATGTCAATTATGTACATTACAGAAAGATGATCAATGATTATTTGTTTTCAAATTTGTATGACATCGATCTGGAAGAAATGTGGTTTCAGCAGGATGCCATATATCGACCGAAACAATCGAGTTATTAAAATAAAAAATCGGCGATAACGTTATCTCCAGAAATGGACCTGTGAATTGACCTTCACAATCGTATGATTTGACACTTCTGGATTATTATTTTTTTTGGAGATATGTGAAGTCTCTGGCTTATGCTGATAAATCAACAACAATTGTAGAGCATTAGAAGCCAATATAACTTGCGTTATTGCGGACTTCCGGCCCCAATTGCTTGAAAAAGTGACCTGAAATTGGACTGACAGAATACGGTTTGTCAGAGGTAGTCGTAGTACACATATGCTTGAAATTATTTTTAAATTTCAATGCTATAAAATGATCTTTCGAATAATACCAAATTAATGGTCATCCGGTCAATTAATATGTCTTGTATTTCAATTTCAAGTTTTATAATGCTTAAAAAAACCCTTATATCTAAAAAGTCAATGAACAAATTAGAGACTAGCAAGTTCAATCGATACAGAATTAGGTAATTCAGTACAAGATAAAATGGAAATAAGATATAGACAAGATGAGTTTAGAGAGACTACCAAAACTAGTTATTCAATACAAATCGAAAGAAGTTAGAAATATAGAAAGACCTCAGTAACGATGGCATATTGAACGGGAAAAGAAAATGACAAGAGGTCCAATCCATTATGGCAAATCATTTTGTTGAATGTGTAGAGTTTGTTTCCAACAAAAGTTCTATATTTAAAATAAAAACTGTTGAATAATTTCCTTGAAACTGATTTTACATTTGGTTAGCATAGACAGGTGTGCATGTAGACGAAAATGTATTAGATTTCTACTATTTTTAATTGACTTTTTCCGAGTACTAAGCATATTAATGTATGTGGTACGAATAGTTTTGTGCGTCACCGTGTAAGATTCTTTATTTATAGAGACATCCAAATGTGACGCCTAGATTTGTGTTTTATTACAAAGGAACTATACACATGTTTCTTTTTAATAAAACACACATCCGTGCGTCACATTTGGATGACCCTATATTAAATAGATAGTAAATTATGATTTTATTGAAATAGACGGTATATTTGTGGACTGTTGTCAAAAAAAGTATTGATTCCCAACTTATTGATGTTTTTAATAAGAAATGAGTTGCTGCAGTAACGATGTCATTGTCAAACTTTTCGATATGTCTGTGTGAAAATCATTGTCGTACAAATTTTAAAATTCCCAGTGTATATACATATGTATATATATATATATATATTTATTAAAAAAAAAAACGAAATGTGTATTAATAAGTTTTCGGTCGTATTATAACGTACGTACGCAGTTCGTAAACCTCGTACGATTTCGATCAAACAACAACAAAGAGCCGCTCCTGCCGAGATTCTCGTTCTGTTTGTCTGCTGTCGTTCTCGACTAGAATGAACTGTCTATCGTTACGTTCTTGAATCCATTTAGCGAATCTGTTCTAAGTTGTCGGACACACATACACAATGTACAAAAATAACCTGTAGAGAACAACTACAACGACTACAAACAGTGATCAAAAATATTATGTAGTGTGGAGACGAGAGAAGAGCGATTTTCGTACCAGGTGGTATTTAGTTTAACCAAAAGTCGCGTGAAAGGAGCACGGTTCACGTGGACGTCGGCCTCGTCGTCGTCGCGTTCGAAACTTGTGTGTTTGCGTTTTGAACAATTTTCGTTCGGCGAGTTTGTTCTCTTGGAACACGTACGTCGCTTGTATTTGTATTAAGAAAGGAAGACCATTTTTAACGTGCGAGTAGTTTTTCTACGTTCTCTTTGTTCGTATAAATCGATCAGTGTGTTGATTATATAAGGTTAACAAATCGTATGTCGTTCTTTAAATTTACAATACATACAGTGATTGTTTGTAAAACAAATTAATATATATATATATATATATATATATATATATACAGGTTAACCCTCCTATAACACGGTATGTTTGATTTAATTGTATGTTGTCTGTTTTCAATTATGATAGTGAAATATGTATCTTGAATGTCAGAATAATTCAACGATTTTATACGTTATATATTTCGTTATTATTTAAGCAATATACACAATTAGAAATAATAAAAATCCAATAAAAGGGTCATCAGCTTAATATATTAGATTATCGAATAATATACAAACACAATATAGTAATACAAATAAATGAACGAACCCAGACATTAAGTGATTCAATATTTACAGTTTTACCAATTAGACATCAAAATCAATTGAAGATAAATCAACCAATCTATCAATTAAGATAGCTTTAGGGTTAAAATGGTCATAATTCAACAGAAAAATAATCTTTCATGAATGTGTATATATATTAGGGGTACCGGATGAAAATGTTTTTTGACATCGGCCTTTTCAATGGTCAGTTGTGTTTTTGCTGTCGATCTTTTAACACGTATTTCTTTTGCTATTGATTGGTGGACAAATAATGCACAACTTTCAAAAGAAATTACATTTTTTTGCGTCCTATTTTAAATGGAAGGATTTGTGCCGGATAATCAATTTTTACGAAATTGCATGTTATACGAATTTCATCAAAAAAGTAATGCAACGACGGCGACAAAAAAAAAATTGGGACATTTACAGGGACATATTGACTATTCGGCAGTGTCAGAGGTGGTTCAAACATTTTAGGAGTGGAAATTTTGACTTAAAAAATAAACCTCGAAGTGAGAGGATAGTGAAAGTGGACAATGAGGTGTTACGTATTGAAGTTGAAGCAAATCCGATCAAATCTATTTAACAAATAGCAGATACACTCGGATACTCTTGGTTTAGTGTGCAAGAAGATTTAAAAATAATTGGCAAGATTCATAAACAGGGTGTGAGGATACCGCATCATTTAAGTGATGAAAGCAAATCGGTACGGGTTCGAATGTGCCAAGAATTAATAAAATTAGAGGAAAATTCAACATTTCTTCGACATCTTGTGACAGGGGATGAGAAGTGGGTTATGTACTAGAAACAATGTTGCAAAAAACAGTAGCTTTCTAAAGGGCAGTTACCACTGGCAATGTCTAAACCGAACTTAACAGTCACAAAGGTCCTTTTGACTGTATGGTGGGATTGTAAAGGAATTATTCATTATGAAATTCTTAAATATGGCCAGACAATAACGGCACAGTTCTATTATGATCAGCTGGAACGATTAAAAGAAGCAATCCGTGTAAAAAGACCTAGAATATTTAATAGAGGAAACATATTTTTTCAACACGATAATGCGAGACCTCATACAGCTAAAATTACTCGGGATAAATTGATGGAATATGAAAGGAATGTAATTACTCATCCACCATATTCACCCGATCTTGCTTCATCAGATTACCATTTATTTAGATCAATGCAGCACTTTTTATCCGCCAAAAATTTTAAGAATATCGAAGAAGTGAAAACGGGTCTCGATATCTATTTTTCATCCAAATCAAAAGGTTTTTATGCAAATTGCATATTAAAATTACTAGAAAGATGAAAGAAAGTTGTAGGTATCGAGGGAGAATATATAATTAATAATTGATATGGTAATATATATATATATATATATATATATATATATATATATATATATAATAAGTTGACTTTCTATTTAAAAAACGACATTTTCGTACGGTACCCCTATTATATATATATATATATATATATATATCTATATATATATATATATATATATATATATATATACCAGAAGGCGGAAGGGAGATATTTGCCAACCTAATATATGTAATCAGAAAAATTCAGCAACTCCAGACAATATAAAGAAACATGTAAAAATGCATATAGGAAATAACACGTATATATGAATTAAGTAGATTTTCAAGCTAATAAAAGTTAGGAATGAAAAGTTTAAAATGGAAATGTGCCAGTCAGCTAACAGGAGAAGATCACCAATGGACAACAAATTATTACTTGATAATCTAACATAAAAAGGCTCATGAAAAGATCTATGGATTTATGAAATAGGGTACATGGAAAAATTCGTCGGAATTAAATAGACATTGGATTGCTATAAATGGAAAGTTTTGGGAGAAACATTCATTCTGTACTGCATATGCTTCATGATTGTATGTGTTTATACATATATAAAATCATGATTTATAAGACAATAATCAGGTCAGTTGTAAGCTACGGTGGAGAAACTTAGATGCTCACCCGTCACAAATTAAAGAAGTAGATATTTTTTAAAGGCAAATATTTGGACCAATCTGTGAAAACGGAATATAGAAAAGAAGATATAACGCAGAAGTAGAAGAAAGGTATGGAAGTCCAGTTCTATCAGCTTTCATAAGATGTCAAAGGCTTAAATGGTTAAGCACTTATAGAGAATGCCAGAAACGAGAACAGCCAAAAAAGTGTACAAAAGAACACTGAGAATGATGCGAAAGTGCTCTTTAGGACCAATTGGCGACAGGAAACATCTAATAGCGAAAAACGACGAGGACAACTTGAGGAACCTAGGAACTGGAATAGTCTATGGAGCCGAAAATGATGATATATAAAATCATTATCATGTCCTTTACATTGTAGGATTTTTTCTAGTCCAATTTAAATAACATTTCCTCAATTGATCTATAATTTTCTGTCTTACATTTTATTCTAGTATTCTATCTTTATCTAATCTGCTTTAATATGATATCCACTTTTCTCTGTATTTCATTATTCTTTTTTCAGTAAACGTGACGTTCAATCTTTCTCTATTCTCCTCGTTTCCCAACGAGCCAAACTTTTTAATCCCTGTCACTCTTCTTAAAAAAAAATCATTTCTATTGCTCTTATTCTATTTTTATTATCGTTTGTCTTCACATTAACTTCCATCCCATATTATAGAATTGGGATAACCGTTGATTAATACAGATGAATTATGCATTCAGGTCTAGTTTTATTTCTTAAGATGTGCGTGATTGATCCACATATTGCTTGGAATTTGTTAATCGTATTTTTGTGATTAATGTCGTACTTATATCTATCTTTGTATTTGCCTCTTTATATATATATATATATATATATATATATATATATATATATATATATATATATATATATAGGGTGTTGTTTAAGCATAATAGGCATGCATATAATGCTGTTTTTTTAGGTTGGATAGAACTTTCGATAGGGATTCAATTTAAAGTTCTATCACGCTTAAAAAAACTATATATTTATCTGTCAGTATAAACTGTTATCTTTTGTTTTCATTAGCAAAATTTTGCATCTGTATCTCTGATCTATTTATTACACTACGACTTTTCAATCTTTATAATGATTTATTTTAATGTAAATTTCATATTTATTAAAAAATAGCAAACATATGATATAATATCGAATAAAAAAGTAATGAAATACGTTTAATTAATTCTAATTAATCAGAAAATGTATTAAAATTAAAAAGATACAATTTTCTATTAATATCGTAATAATAGCAAATTAAAAAAATATCTAAACGAGATCGATTAAAACTAGAATTAGACAATTGGAATTTTTCGTCAACGAAAAAATAGTAATAATTTTGTTGCAGAAAAAAAGAAATTTCATTATCATTATTTAGAATCAAACGGAAATAAATAAAAATGTTGTATTAATAAAATGTCTAGATGGGAATAGTTGGAATTAATCAAGTAACGAATTGATCAAAAATGAGATTGAGATTATTTTCTGTTCTGAAAAAATAATAATCAGTTTAATTTTTTGAAAAAAATGGAAATTTAATTATAATTATTAGAATTAATATGGAATGAGATTGATTGCGAACATGTTTAAAACTTTTATTTTCGGTTTTAATTCCTTTCAGAAATTCTATCTTTTTTAATATCGATCTATGTTATGTGAACAGTGGACATTTTTCGAACGACATTTATATACACACACGGGAATCTGATCGATTTATATTTTCTTCTTTAATTCGTATTACAAATTATAATAGTGTTTTTTTTTAAAAAAAAGTATTCACCAAGTTTCGAATATAAACTATAAATGCGGATTTATTCCGTGGGAATAAATAATTAAACATTGTTATAATGTGAACAGTATCATTAGATTAAAAAAATATATTTTGTGAGGTTCTTGATTTGAATATTGTTCGAGTGGTGGTTATTTGTGTGGCATCAAAAATGAGCAGCCGTGGTTATTTGAACCTTGGAGATGTGGAGAAACCATTACCAACATTATGGATTGATTCTTTTGTTGACGACGATCTTCCTATAGGTACTTGTTTTTTTTAAAATAAGTAATTATTTTTTATTTTTTTGTAATTTATATATATATATATATATATATATATATATATATAGAGAGAGAGAGAGAGAGAGAGAGCAATTAAAATACAATGTGGTCGACATCAAATTCCACAGAAATATTCGGCGTAAACGTAAACATATTTTCCTGGCACACATCTTCAGATCTATTTCAACGATACTAAAGCCCACACAAAGCCTGTAGAGGTCGTTGTTTGTTCAATTACTGGCATCGCATATAGTGTGTCATTACGATTATAATTCGGCGAATACAAAAACAATGAAGCGTGTCGACGAAAAACAGACGTTGTCGTCGGTTTCTGTGTACACAGTTTTGTTGAAAATTCGCGACATCATCGACTATTTTTAACGATTTCAGAAAGTTTCTCACAACAGCTGATCCTTTGTCTGTGAACTGGCCGAATCTATCCGTGTCTATTTTCGAACATAGACAATGATTCATCGTGAACTCGATGCAGTGAGAGAAATCTCCTGAATGTGGTGAATGCTTTTTTCTGAAAATTATTTACATGAAGTTGTAAACAAAATGGTTCAGGAACAATGCTGTTTTGATTTCTTTTCTCTTTAAGCAGACGTGGTTGATTAATGACGATGTTTTTTTTTCTTTTCAAAACGTAAACAAATACTTACATTTTTTAAATAAATATCGAAGTGAATAAACACATTATTTTTAATAACTCGTTTCGATATTATAGCTACTTTTACAATATTTATATTTAGTATTAAAAATAAACCAATGCTTGTGCCTGCCTGCAATCTGTCAGATGTACTTGTATACACACACACACACATACATAAACACAGTTTATAGAAAATATATACATTTGTATTTCTTTAACATTCTCTTTATTTTCATACGCATACGAGGTTTACAGTTTTTTAATTTTTTTTCCAACAGTATGCGCAAAATTTCGACCATCTTTTCTAGGAACTTTTCAACATGTAATTCATTATTATCTTAAGTAGATTTTATTCTCTTAAACAGATTATTTTCACTATGCCATCAACATCAATCTCGTTCAATTCACTAACGAATGAAAATTTCTCTCAAAAATTTCCATTACCTTTTTCTTCCAGTCTGTTCTAACGAATATTCTGTGGTCTCTTATATATCTAGATTTCCAGTTAATAACTTCCTTTATCCATTGGCGATCCTCTCATTTTGCTACATGACCAACCTATTTCAAAATCAAATCTTATCCCTGCATTTTCTTTTATTCTTTCATAATCACAATTTAGTGTCTAAAAATCTTCCTCTAACGCAAATGTAAATAGTTTTGGTGGTAACGCACACCTTGTCTTACTTCTTTCATATTTTTAAATTTCCCTGTTTCTTCGTGTACCTGAACAGAAAATGTAGAATTTCTGTAAATATTTCCTTAAAGTTCAATATATGCTTGTTCTATTTATTGATTCTTCAATGTATTTAACATCACGGATGTATTGACTGAACCGAAGACTTTTTCATAATCTCTTAATCCAAGACAGAGTGGTATTTAATTCTCCCCCCCCCCATTATATATATATATATATATATATATATATATATATATATATATATATATATACATGCTCTTACATTTACACTTATCTTATGTACACTTATCTTATATTTCTCAATAAAAGAAACTTATTAATGTAAATTTAAAAACAAATATATTTTTTATGATTTCTATAAACTACTAATTATTTATACATGACAATTCAAAACATTTTAAATTTATAACAAATAAACTAAAAAATAAAACACAAAAATTCATACAAATTAAGCAGAAAATGTCTACGTACAAAAAATGAAAATCGAAAATAATATAAAGTAAAATAAACTTTTCAAATGAATTAATAATTGGTTGGATAGCCTCGTTTTTTAAGGACCTCCTATAATCGTTTTTACATGGAATGGTCCACTTTTTGTGGTTTCCTTAGCACTAATCTTATTCCACTCTTTTTCTATAATTTTCTTCAACATTTCCTTTGCAGTTATGCCATGTTGGCGAATTTACATTCGAGAAAATGACACATATGTTCTATAGAGTTTAGGTCTAGAGATTGGAGATGTGCATGCAACTGTTTCGGAATGTTATATAATATCTATAGCTTAACAACTTCTGCCGTGTGCTTCGGATCATTGCCATGCAAAAAATTATAATCGGGACCTAGACTTAATTTTTCAGCACTGCTTTATATTTAGTTTTAAAATATTTAAGTATGCATATTTATCCATCGTGGATACTAAAAACTCCATTTGTCCCACGCTCTTACTTGTTATACTCCCCTATATCATTATTCTACCACCACCGAGTTTCACAGTAGAAACAACATTTTTTTATTCAGTGATGTACATACAATTTTGAGTCTTTTTATTCCAAAAATGCAATATTTACTCTCGTCTGAGAAAATCATATTTTCCCAAAACTGTATTAGTTAATTCATGTGTTCATTTGCATATGCAATCCGTTTTTATCTATTGATACGTGAAATAAATGATTTTTTACGCGCAACACGTTCATGATACCCATCCTTTTTTATTATTTTTCGCACAATATCAGCGTCAGATTTGTTTTTTAAATAGTACTTTAATCTCTTTTGCAATTTGGGGTGCAGTTATTTGGGGATTTTCTTTCACTGAAGCTACAATATTACGCCTTTATCTAAATGTTAACTTCGAAGGTTGGCCAGAAAGCGGTTTCAAATGTGGATTTAAAATTGATTACTACCCTTTGAATGAAAGAATGTTGTCTTCCAACACCCTTTCCTATTTCACGAAAACTTTTTCCTTCTTTTTCTAACTTTAAAATAATTTTACACTCACCAACAGAAATTTCCTTTTTTTGAATTTCATCTTATTTATTTTTTTGCAAAAAACTTTACTATTAATTACTAAAAATAATATTTTAGCATTTCAATTGCAACATACGAACTAGGACATAAAATTGTGATAATTTTAAAACAACAATAAGTGCAAATATTGTCAAAAAAAATCGATGATTTACCGTTTAATAACATGTGTACGCAGACATTTTCTGCTCAATTTGTATGAATTTTTGTGTGTTTTATTTTTTATTTTATTTATTATAATTTTAAAATGTTTTGAATTGCTACCTATAAAGAATTAGTTCTTTATAGAATTATTAAAAAATATGTTTGTTTTTAAATTTACATTAATAAGGTTGTCTTGTTGAGAAATATATCCGTATTGATAAGTGTATGCAGACATTTTCGAGCAAGTGTACATAATGTGTGTGTGTGTGTGTAAAGACGAGAAAAGTAAATCATAATTTCGATATTTGCATCTTGGAATGCATAATATTCAGGTGTGTTCGCTCGTTAACATTCGTCCTGAATATGTACAGATCTATAAACGGGTTCTTTAAAAGTCGACGCATGTAAGTCGTCGAAATGATTTGCATGCCGCACATGATTGCCGCAACTATCCACTCTCCTTTTTGTGTTTATTAAAATGATTGCAAGTTCCGTTCTGTCCAGAGATAGAGAATGCATTTAAATGTACGTTAGTATATTTACACATGTTTTCATATGTGGGACAGAACAAAAATAGCTTATTTTTCATTTAATACGCGATTCATATATGTATATCTAGTTTTATTTATAGATAGTTGGGTTTTTAATTACATTCTAAAAGAAATCGTGGAATAATTTCAAAGTACAGGACAGGCATTGTATACTTATTTCATGTGCATAAAAGTAATTTTATTAGATTTTAAAATTCACATAGAAGAATGACGAAGACTGAGTTGAATTATTTTGATTTTTTTGTCAATAAATTATCGACGTATTCCATTTCGATTCATCAAATAAGTACATAAATTATTCATCTACTTTCTCAATTTTTACTTAAATGTCTGCACTGAGGAAAAAAATGGAATGATTTAAATAAGTTTATTATTTACAAATTTTTTTATATTTTTATAATTTAATTTATAGTTCACATTCTTTTTTCCATAAAAATAAGAAAGTATTCTTTGATTAAATGTGAATATGTAAAAATGATTAATTAAAGACTTTATTCATTTATAAATTCTTTCAATATATAAACAATACACACATACTCAAATTTCAATTTCATTTCTCTAGATTGAACATTTCCTGAAAAAATATAAACAATGTTTTATTATTGCTTGACGACACTATATCACTTTATTTCAAATATGTACTTAAAACACAACAAACACTGTTAGGTCATGGTATTTAATCAATTTAGATATGAATGTTTTTTCTATTAATAGACACAAACTAACAAATAGTAATAATAAACAACTATAATACAACTTAAACAGATACTCACTTCCATCAATTACATTAAATTAGACAATGACTGATAATTACAAATGTGAAAAAAGTTTATAGACTAGTACTGTAATTATTTTTATTTGAAAGATAATTTAATTATTGACTTAATAGTTTATCTAAGTAAGAAAAAGTAATAATAAAAATTTCAGACATTTTTTTTACAAAGACGACTCTGATTATATATTAAGCCATATCAAGAATTTAATTAACGTACACATGATAGAGATAAAAGATTGTTTTTATATACTTTTTAATACATTTGTGTATCCTTCTATCTTCTTTATAAAAATATTCACAAATTGTATACTGCGTATATAACATGTTTTTCATTATTTGATAAAGATAGGAGTTTAAACATGTAAACATTTCTTTATATTCACATACTTCTGTCTTTTTTCATCAAATATTTGTAGACCTGTCTAATAATAAATATATATAAATTACCTCGTTTGACGATAAAGATAAATTATGCGAGCTCGTATATGATCACTAATTAAAAATATATATCCATCTCTTTTTCGGATGTCGTGTGTTCGTAATGAAAACACACGTTTCATATTTCATTAATATACAGGTACACATATGTTTATCAGCATATGTATATACGAACATTCGTGTACGTTTAACCTGTGTTATTTTCATCCACTTGGATAAAACGTATTAGTGCTATTCATTTAAATGTGTTTTGAAAATTATCGCATTTTATGATAAACTAGACGTACAAAAAAATTATTAGTGGTGTGATATGTTGAGAATTTCATCATTGCTTTGTACGAGTTTTATGTGTCATTTTATTTATGTGCACAAGTTGTATCTGTGAATTTAATTAATATTCGCAATTGTATAGAAATATGTGTCACAATTAGACCGTGAAAAAATATCTAAATCAACATGCAAGAGGCTGAAGAAAATAACATTACTGACTTGTTGAATAATTTACATAAAAACGATGGGGGTGTGTGTTTTATATTTGTTGGTTATTTTCTAAATTCCTTTATCGGATTTAATATCTTAAATAATGTATTATTAAGATGAAAAAAGTCATTTTTATAACGAAAGATGGGATTCATTTTTATGTTTAACGACTTACTTATTATTAAAAAAAAATCTTACCTTATCTCTTCATATATTTTTCAATGATACTTTGAACGATTTTAGTTCGATTTCGGACAAATGCCTAGTTTTCTCATCAAACTACTTTACTGAATTTTCCACAAGAGATTATCCATTCTGAGAGTGATTTATTAAGATGAAACACAAGTTGCTCTTGTCAATTTTTTTCGAAATTCGAGACTAGTACTTCTTCTTAAAAGATCATTGGATAATATCTCTTCATAAGCAGTGTTACTTTCGTTAGCAAGAGTTTAATTATCTCAATTGCCTTATTTTCCTCGAGATATTTTTCATGTAGCATTAATACAAAGTAACTATTTATCACTGGTTTGAAATATTTTCAAAAATGGATTATTTTGATCGCGTTTGAGGAATAAATTATAAGCAAAAACGAAACCTTTTACTAATTTCTTATTTTTATGATATCTAAATATTGTCGTGAAATAAATAGCTAATCTTCTCTAAGTTTTTTAATAAGAGATTGTTAGCTATATGATTATTATTTGTTTATTTTTTAAAAAAAACAATCCAAACTCTCCAAGTGCAATAATCCAAACTGTCCATTTTTCCAGGTAGTGAAAGTCCAACATTCATCGGTACATCAACATCTTTCCAAGCGAATGCAAGCAATGAACTCTCTGCTCCATACGAAGTACCTCAATTTCCAATCGAACAGATCGAGAAAAAGCTTGCTATACAACGACAAATCAACTACAAGTAAGTGTCAAACAGTTATTTTATTTACTAAAGTATAAAAATGTTCATATGTTAGATTGTTCAATAAGTTGTATCGTTTTTTTTAAAAAAAAATGAAGAGTTCTATTATGTAACCAAAAAATGTGTACATATTAACTAACGATTATTATAAAATATGAATACATTACTGTTTTATCATGAATTATCATCATTAATTTTTATTGATCTTACGTGTTACGACGAACGTTGTAAAGTTGAATGCGGTTATTTATGATCACAGTCATTTTGATGACATTTTAATATATTTGAAAGTTTTACTTAGTTCAGTTTTTTTTATTGGTTCATGTATTCAAGTAATGACAGTAAAAAAGAAATGAAATTTTTAATGAATTTTATTGAGTAGATGATAATATGAACATAAATCAATTCTTAATAAATCTAAAGCTTTACTTCCATTTTTGTCATTTTAACTCTGAGGTACGGAATTTTAGAAAATAAAAAGATTCATGTTGCACAGAAATTTTATTTTTATAAAATTTAACAAAGTTGGTTCATTTTAATTAATAAGGAAGTAAAAAAAAATAAGTCATTCAAGTTTTTAATTATAGGGTGGGACTTAAACAGCCCCTCTGTGCCATATGGGTTCATGAATGGTATTTGCTAAATTGTAATTTTTTGAGGTGGTATAAAAAATATCCCACCGTGCATATTTAGGTATCAAAAAGGTGGGACACTTAACTCTGCCATACTCTAAAGAGTTAAGGTAAATTGTGTGTGTGTGTGTAACCAGTAGCAGCTGCCTTCTTCCATCCACTACTGGATGAAGTTTTCTCCCAAAATTTTTCATTTCAAACAATCCAATACCTTTTTCTTCCATTCTATCATAATGATTTTTTGTCTTTATCTATCTATCACAGGTCTGTTTTTGGTCCCTTTTATATCTTTAAATTCCCACTTAATAATTTTTCTTGTCCATTGATGGTGCTTTTTTCTTAATGTGTGTATATATATATATATATATATATATATTCATAGGGTATATTTAGTCTGAATGAAAGCAAAAAAACTTACCATAATTTAAAAAAGGATGAGATTTTTTCCATTGCCTTAAATAGATCAATTCTCTATGATCGAATAAATCCCACAAACTTTTACATACTATAGATCTGAGAAAATAAGTTTGATTTAATTTCATATGATATAAAGTTCGAAGGAGGAATGAAAAATTCTGTCCTAGTAGATCAGTTCTTGAAGATTAAATAAATCCCATTGACATTCACATACTATAAAGATGAGAAAATGATTTAATTTCATTTCATGTGAAGTTTTTTTTTTTAAAAAAATCTGTTGACAAAAAAAGTATTCATACGTTTGGGAACACTTTTCTACCTTAGTAAATCAGTTCTTCAAGATCAAATCAATCTTATTGACTTTTGCATACTTTAAATATGAGAAAATGATTTAATTCCATTTCATGTGAACAGTTTTTTTTAAAATTCTGTCGATTAAAAAAAATTTCAAACGTTTGGAGACATTTTTGGTATATCATTTTGAGGCAATGAAACTTAAACCAATTTTTAATATCTCGTTGTCATAGAAAAAAATGTTAAATTCAAAATTATATTGTTATATCAAACAGTTTTAATTTTGAAGCTTTTTGTAATAATAATTGTATGACTTTAGTTGATTTATAATAATGAATAAAACTGTTTGGAAAAAGGTGTATAATTGTAATTGTTGTTGGTAATATGATTAAAAATGAACAAAGAGGCGTTAAAGATACATGTATTTACTAGTAGAAAAGATATAATTTATTGAACAAACTAATATTTGTACACAACATGTAACAAAAAAAATCGTAACACAACTGTAATTATTTATAATTGTGAATAATATTCGCACGTCACATTAGATAAAATATAGCATTTTACAAAAAAAAAAAAATTAAAACAATATTCCCGTTTGTATATTTTATCCATGTTAACAAAAATGTGTCGTTAATGCCCGTGTGATACACACCCACACACGACAAGATTCGAACTGGAGCGCTCGAAACGAGTGCACCACCTGTTTTAATTTACGATTGATTAATCAATTGTCGACCTAGAAATAGATATCGTTTAAGCCTATTAGAGTTAAGTACCGATTCTCGTCCGACGTCAAACACCACACTCACAAACTTCGCACGGACACGTCGGACCAAATGAATATTATTCAACACAACAACAGAATACATACGAGTAGAAAATGTTCAGAATTAATTGCCGGGGTTCGAGACGCGGTCCTCAGATGTTGACGCCGATTCGACACGCGAATCGATTAATGTAATTACGGAACGATAATTCGGTTTACACGGAACGACCGAAATTCGGACATTCGTAATAATATGTATGTATGTATGTATAGAAGAGACAACAATTGTATTATCTATCATTCATTGGACTGAGTTAGACTTTTTTTATCCCGTTCTAATCATATCTAATTACAATAATTCGTTAAACGACTTCTACGACGTATATGTGTGTGCATATAAACAGGAGGAATCAAATAATTAAAACAGTAGGATGTTGAAGGTTGGAACGAACGTACGTGCCGTTTGAGTTGTATAAGAAATAGTGTTGCCAGTTTAACACATGGATTTTTTATCACCATCACCACAAACGGTTATAAAGTGTTCAATAATCACTTATTGTTTATAAATGTGTCGGCCGATGCGCATTTCGATGGCGATGCCCATCGTCAGAGTCTTTCTGTCAAAGAGATTTTAACAGAAAGGCTCTGACGATGATGGCATCGCCATCGAAATGTGCATCAGCCGACACATTTATAAACAATAAGTGGTTATTGAACACTTTATAACCATTGTGGTGTTGAGGATAAAAAAATTCATTTATGTTAAAGTGAATCAGCCACAGTACCAAAACAATCAGTGTTTACAATTTTATAGTTTATTCGTACCAATCGGCGTTCAAAGATGATTTTTATGTAAGATTTTAAAGTTGTTTTTTCATTTCATATATACATATATAAATTCATATATACATAGTACTTTGCAAAAGACTCCCGCCTTCTCACTCACTATACTTGACAACATTTGATTGAATGCAGCTTGAACAAAAAAATATTTATTTCTTTAATTTGATTTATTAATTAAAAAAAATTTGAAAAAATAAATTAAAAATACTCATCAGCAGTTGCAACAGACAAGAGTGCTGGAAGAAAGCTTCATCCAAAACTTTCCATTTCAACCGATTCAGTACCTTTGTCTTTCATTTCACTGCGACGAACTGCCCTATTTTTCCATGATTTCCGTTATGAATTTTTTTATATCAATAATTTCTCTTGTCCATCGATGTTCTTCTGTTTTTGCTATATGACCTACCCATTTTCTTTTTAAACTTTTTCCTATAACGTCTATATATAAAGGTCCAAAAAGATACTAGTGGATAGATGGTACAGAGATATGAGAATATTCATCGGAATGGACTAGAAAAGAAAAATACTTTAGATTGTTTGAAGTGGAAAGTTTTGGAAGAAACCTTCAATCAGCAATAGATAGAGACAATTATGGTAGTTTTATTTCAGTTCAGGTACAACAAAAAAATGCTAATTTTTCATTTAAATCAATAATGTCAAACGCATATGTAAACATGGACCACCAAATTCAGTTAGTTTGCGAGTCGTAGACAAAAAAAAATTCGCATACAAACAAAACGTATATTTGAAAATAACTTATTTAAATTTTACATTTATTTTTTCTTTAAGGGGGTATTCTAGTCTAGACGCACGAATTTTAGGTGTTTTTTCGGGCGCTATAAAAAACCAACAAATATTTGTACTATCCATTTTTTATCAGTTATTTATTGACATTTTAAGAGTATAAAAAAGTATTATTAAAAACAAAAAAT
This sequence comes from Neoneuromus ignobilis, assembly GCA_029203775.1. Classification (NCBI taxonomy): domain Eukaryota; kingdom Metazoa; phylum Arthropoda; class Insecta; order Megaloptera; family Corydalidae; genus Neoneuromus; species Neoneuromus ignobilis. The sequence goes on from CP092093.1 coordinate 33,925,028, forward strand.
TCAAAATTGAAAAAGGTACAGGCTGGCAAAGTGGGGGCTCGAAAAAAAGGTGTCTCCTGGTTGACGTGGTTCCAACCCTTCCGGTCATCTGAAACAAAAATTTTTTTGAAATTATTGAAAAAGAAGGTTGTAGTAGTGTATTCCCGCCTAGGGAAATTAAAAAAAATTTTTTTTTCGCAAAATGGTGGCAGTGTGAAAAAACAGTCATTTTTTGCCCTATTTTTTTCAACTTTCGGAATTTTTTAAAAATAGTAAAAAACAAAATTTTAAAAAATCCTAAGCGGGGCCAATCACTGTTTTATTAAGAAGCTCTGTACCAAATTTCAAGTAAATGGGTCCATTAGAACTTGAGAGTTCACGTAAACCGTGTTGAAAAAAGTAGTTTCGAGAAAAACGCGTTTAAAGTTGATTCGTTCCGGCCAGACCGAATTGATTGACGCGTCACAAAAATAGCTATAACTCCGAAAATAATTCGAATTTCGACAAATCCTCTTAAGGACATATTCTTAAAAGTCTAAACTTTAAAAATATGCAAAAAAATCGATTTTTTCGAAATTCTAGACTAGAATACCTCCTTAATGAACTCATAAAAATTAAGAAAAAATTTCATTAAATCATACATTAATTTTAGATATTATTACCAAAAGTTACAACAGAATTAAAAAAAAATGTATTTTATATATTTTTTAAATTCCATTTTATTATTTTAATAAAATCGACTTCAAGTTTCGGGCCACAGGCTGCATTCTAGGATCTTCCGTGTCGCATGTTTAACACCACTGATTTCATAATTCATTAGACTGTTTAATGTTGACCGTATCAAATATGTTGGTCCTCTATACGTTTTTTAATATCTCCCTCTCACAGATTTTCAAGTGAGTTGATATCATGTCATATACACAACCTAAATTTTAATTTAGGGTCATTGTCTTCTTGCAGTATCCATTAATTTGAACCAATAGTAAATATTGTTTTGATGGTACTGTGTTTTGGAAACTTTTATATTCGAATTCGTCTTTTAATATTTAAATAAAGAGCAAATATTCCCATTTATAGGAATTACAGGGGTGGCGTTATTTATTCATACAGCAATTTACAATGTATGATATGTGTGAATGACAAGAGTAAAACACTTTTATAGAACACTTATTTACTACACTTTTGCACATATATACAGTCCAGTTTTCTTATTCGTTCTAAAACGCTCATCTAATGTCATATACATACATAGAATGTTATTTATATGATTGTAATATTTTTTTTAAATAAATAAATCGATTGATTGTTAACAGCCAAAGATTTGATATAAAAGTGTTCAACAACCATCCGTATTTCACATATTATTACATCTTTGAATGTCCATTCCATTCGTAATGCCGAGTTCTGATTATAATGGCATGGTTATAGGTTTAACGAAAATGAACTGTACGTAATTTATGAACGCTTACAAAAGAATCTTACGGTATAAATGATCGATTTATTTATTTACATAAAAATAATTAGCCACAACCAGCATGTAAATTCAACAAAATTCTTTCAGCCACTTTATGCTGCACATGCTTGAAAAGAATAAAAATTCTTATCTATTTAGATTTATCTCACATTAGCAACTGTACAAATTATATACATATAATTTGTATAGTTGCTCCTATATGGAATATAAAACTTTTGAATTACTACTCGTATCATTTATAAACAGAAAAAGATTTGTTATATTTATCTATCAATCTATTTATCTCAATTATTATTCGTATGTATTCTGAAGACATATATAAACAATAAATTAATAATTATGAGGTAACTTCATGATTGACACGTTTGTTTTGCTACAGATGTATTGAATTGATACCACCAAAAATACGGTGAGCGGTTTTAGATATGTTTTATGTTAAGTAGTTTCTTCTTGCAAGCACGCGAATTCCTTTTATATCTACCCACCTACTCATGCTGTGATTTTGTATCATCTTATCGATGTTATCTCTTCTATTCGTATACTACTATTTTCATTCATTGTCTCATTCTCAGTCATACATTTTCTGTACAAAAAACTTAAACGTTTTCATTTACATGCACTGAATTTAAATGTTTGTCAGATACGAATTTGGCTCTGTCTAAATACATCTATTTAATAAAATGTATTAAGAAGAATCGTCACTGTTAATGTATTTAATTTGTTTAATTTTCGAAAATAAAAATGGTGGAAAATTCATTTTGTATATGTCTGAATAAGTGTAATAAGTTTACTGTTGTTTTCCTTATTTTATCTTTTTTTCTCGTTTCACTATTTGACTTCTTATTGATTAAAATTATGATCACTTCTTTATATCGTACCTTACTACAACTAATTTCAACGCATGTCATCTTGACAGACATAATAGTACTTTTATCATTCTTAAAGACATATTTCACATGTTTGCCATTGTTGGAACCACATCGGTAGATGGACGTCCTTTTAAAAAAATATATAAGTGATTTTATGAATGTGACATTATCAAAATTTCGATAAAGAATCTCTTGATGTATCTATTTTTTTTAAAAAAAAATACTTTAAACATACCTTAATATTTGTGTCACTAGACATGACCGGTTGATTAATTTGCACGAAGTTCTAATAGATTTCTATTGAGTCATTGTATACAATTACACCTTCGTTGTTGTTTATACACAATTGAATTTTTAATATAGTCAAGAATGTGTTTAGCAGCACGCATACCGATCTTTTATGACAATTAAAAGACATCGTTTTTTTAATACTATTGTTATCTAATAATCTAACATCTAAATTTAGATACATATGTAATAATTCATCGATATACATATATATATATATAGAGAGAGAGAGAGATAGAGAGAGAGAGAGAGAGAAAGAGTATCTGAAAAGTTGTTTAATATATATAGGTGTTTTTTAAGTGTGATAGAACTTTAAATTGAATCCTTATGAAAAGTTCTATCTAACCTTAAAAAAAACGCCTATAAATAAATACAAATAAATTAAAGCATACGTACAAAATATCGTCTAACAATAAATATTATTTATTTATTTATATCTTCACAATTTTAAATGTTTAATACAAGTGGTTGTTTCATTTTTTTAAAATATCTATTGTAGATTTCAAAATGGTATTTCTATTAATCGAATGAAAATTCGATATTCAGATATTATTACAAAGAAATGTTTAAAATATATCGCAATAATTGCCCTTTGAGAATTAGAAACTTTTCGAAATTTATTCAGGGTGATTGTGAAATATGTAAAAATGGAAAATTATATTGAAATCTAGTTTCAACTAATTGATGTATATTTTAACACAAATTTATTTCGATGGCATCGACATCGAAATGCGGATTAGCCCATTGTTATTATAAACAACAAAGTGAACAATAGTTGATTATTAAACACTTGATAACAAATTCATTTGTGTCAAAGGACATTTGTCACAGTTTCAACACAAACAATAATTGATGTGTTTTATTTTTTTAAACAAATAATACACAGATATTTTAATATAAAAGTATTTCATCTAAACTTAACTGTTTTTATCACACCTATAGTTCGTTTTCTTTATTATTTAAAGATGTTGAGTTTCATAACTTTGTTTATAATTAACTTATGAGTGCCAAAATAAAAATAGGGACTTTTAAAAGGCGATTTTGTTAATCGATATAAATGATAGTAATGCTAATATCGATGCAAAAACACAAAATCAGTTCAATCAAATTGAACTTTTACAAAAAAAAAATCACAACCACACAAATTACATTATGCTCTAGATATTTAGGATCTATATAAATAATTCTCTTTGGAGATAATTAAATAAAAATTGAATGAAAGATAAATCATCTAAAGATAAAAAAATAAATTCCATATATAAATATCACACGCATATTAAGTTAATAATCAGAATGGATTTACTAACTGAAAATTTGAGCTTTCTTGTCCACAACCAAAGCTTTCAACAGATCTTTCCTATTATTCCACATTCAAGTACAAACATACATATACTAGTACATCTATACACGTGTAAATATTCCTTATATTGTAACATTAATAGGGGTTTACAGAGACTATGAGGTCATCCCTCTCCCTCATATTTTCTATATCATTCTTGAAGAAATAACGAAATACCTTTCGAATAAACGACTGTCTATTGTATGTATGTAGTGCAGTAGTTGGTTCAATTCTTCTGTCTTCAGTTTGTCGTGTAATTTCGTACGTGTGTAATTTACTGGACTGTAAGATAGCATGTGAGTGTGCATTTTGTTCATAATTAAATTGAATTAATGTATGCGTGTATTGTGTGTGTATGTATGTATATATATATATATATATATATATATATATATATATATATATATTACTATGGCTTTTTTTATTTAAATCCACTAATTATTTTTAAAATTCAGTTTGACTATATTTAAGTGTATATATATATATATATATATATATATATATATATATATATATATATATATATATATATATATATATATATATATATATATATATATATATATATATATATATATATATATATATATATATATATATATATATATATATATATATATATATATATATATATATATATATATATATATATATTTGTGTGTGTGTGTATACTTAAATATAGTTAAAGTGGATTTAAATAAAAAAGCCATAGTAATAATAATCGATATAAACCATCAGGTAAATACAGTTATTTAAATTATATCGATATAATGTGCACTTTTTTAAAAAAATAAATAAAGTGAAGTTGGCAATATTGTACATTGTTAATAATTATCGTGTAAGTGAAGAACATTGATTCCTAATACATTAATTTTTTAACTTTTAAACTTTTATGTTTTTGTATATCAATAAAATCCATTTATCTATTATCTATCTATTTATCTACATATATTTATCTTTCTATATCTGTATATATATATATATATATATATATATATATATATATATATTTGTGTGTGTGTTTGTATGAATTACGTTTTGGTCTCTTTAATAATATACTCATTTCAATGCCAGTGCCATTATCATCAAAATATTGTATTATAAAAGCCGATATAGTTTATCCGAATAACAGGTTGTGCGAGAAAATATTTTCAAAAAATAAAATATACATTTATTAAAATCTTTAATCCATTCGTCTTCTAACCCATAATGATCGAAAGATTCCTCTGTGGATATATTACACTTATAGAAAACAGAAGAGCCTTTAAGAAAACATATTAACAAATCATTTGCTAGGTTATTGCAATTAAATTTAGTACTAGAATTTGCCTTTGTTATGTCTTAGCTACATAGTTTTGTTATGTCTTGCTGATGGGTATTATCAAAATTTTGATCGATTGTCAAGGGTTAAATTTTAAAATGAATAATTTTCGTAACAAATTGAAACAAACTTGATTCTAATTTAGTTTCCTTTAATTATACAAATGAAATGTAATCACATCGACATTTTTTTTTTGAAAATAATAATTTTCTTTAATTACTTTTCTTACTGTCCACTTTTTACATCAAAAAAAAATTAATTGAAAATTAGATTGTTTATCAAGAATGTAGATAATGTCTTTCTCTTTCTCTCTCTGTATATATATATATATATATATATATATATATATATATATATATATATATATATATATATCAACTATGAATTTTAAGTATTGTTAATGTAGTAAATTTGAGCTATGAAATGTTATACTCCAATTTATTAAAGAGGATATTTAAGAGACAAATCAACTATTTGTGTGTATGTGTATCTATCTATTTTTATATATACATATATATATATATATATATATATATATATATATATATATATATATATATATATATATATATATATGGTCATCCAAATGTGACACCTAGATTTGTGTTTTATTAAAAAGAAACCATACACACGTTTCCATTATACACCACTCTATACACATGTTTCTTTTGAATAAAACACAAATCTAGGTGTCACATTTTGATGACCGTATATATATATATATATAATTTGATTTTTTCGAAAGCAAATGAAAGTGCAGTAATGTGCATATATAAAACATTTCAGTCATTTTATTCGTTCATCTTCTCTATGTTAGAAGACTTGTGCGAAAAATTGTTACAACTTTTGATTAACAGTTTAAATGTTGCAACCGGTATTGCGACAATGTTCGGTTTTGCGAAAGATTTGATACCGTGGGATAATCTACTTGTGAGGTAAGACATATGCCCTCGTCTTCAAGATCGGTCACTGTTCCTGTAACAAAACCAGATAGATATTTGTAACCATCGTCTTTATATCATAAGAAGTGTCGTTTATCTACTAGAACTTGATTAGCTAAGAGGTTCGTTCACTAGATATTTTATCAGACCGATGTTTAAATTTTGTATCAAACTTTGTAATCAGTAGAAGCAATTTAAATATCGTCAGAATTTCAAGTCTATCCTTATCCTTCATTTTACGACCCATCTAGTGCCATTTTTTCCATAATTCATTATTTGATCAATACGCTTATCCCTTTTTTAATTAATTCCTAATTTCAGAACGATATTTTTGGCTGGATTCGGTGATATTTTTGAACGATTATATTTACTTATTTTTGATTTTTCTCGTACTTTACTCAAATCGATTATTCAAACACACCCATTTCGTCACAATTGCAGCCGTTTTCGCGTCGAATTTTTGACAAACATTCTTCATATTCATACAACCATTGCTTTAAGCTGCTTTCAATTTTTTATGAATTCATTTCGATACATGCACAATCTTCTAGTGTTGAAATTCTTTCATCCATCACTGCTTAGTACGGAATTCAAAAAAGGTCATAATGTTTGATACTCTTATACAATGACATTTGACAGAAAACTAAAATTTTGCACTTTTATACTAGCGAATAGATATTATTCAGTTAACCCTCCTATAACGCAGTTTCTCTATAATACAACTTAATTAGCTTAAACAGTCGCCCTATTGCATGGATTTTTCTATTAAACTTTTACGATTGAAATTAACGGTGAATTCCCCTGTGTTTTTCATGCACGTACATCACAATTTTCAATTTAAGTAGACAGAGAATTCTCTTGTAAATGTAGAAACGATGCAGCAATTCTGTTTTTTATCAAAACGTGATGAGTTGTTTTAAATGAATTCATATGTATGTATTAAGATTAGTGTTTAATAAAGTACCTTTTGCTGGCTTATTTTGTCTTTTATAGTAATTGTAATTGGATAAAATTACATAATACTTTAGGTAATATTTTTTTATTAGCTGTTATCAAAAAATATTGACATTACCTGAAAATAATTTTTAACCCTAGATTTGCATAATGTTTGACAAAAATGAAGAAAAAACAGTTAAAAAGAAAGTTAATTTCTCTTGAGCACAAAATACAAATTTTAAACCATTTAAAGGGTCGAGAAAAGATATCTGTTAGAAAATCATTAAATTTAAATGAATCTACAATTCGAATCTTAAAGAAAAATGAGGTAAAAAAATAAGTTTGAATATTTTTTTGAAATTTTGTTGTTTTTTTTTAAATATGCGGTTTCCATATAACGCGGTACGAATTAATCGCGTTATAGGCGGGTTGACTGTACTAGAGACTATTGAACTCTGATTAGAACTTGCTTGTATCCACATTGCTCGCTCTAAAGTTATACTGAAATCCTTAATTATCAATTAACACTCGTATGTATATAAACATTTTCCTACATTTTACAGATATTTATTTTTTATTCATATATATTTATAAATAATGTTGTTGTGTGCTATTTAATTTCTTCTCTGGCTGTTATTAGCTATTTTTAACTTTTTCATTGTTTCTTTTAAATATTACAACATTAATAGAATGTATGTTATAAATCTTAGTAGTATTAATAATTGTTTTCCTTCCATCATCTATTTGTTTGATACTAACAACATGCTTGTTTAATATTATTCTTCAAAAGCCAATGAAATATTGTTATAGTTTTTTTCCTCCTTAAAGGGCAGCACGGGAGGCTGAAGATCGACGTTCACATCACGAACCGTCAATAGCCTGTGCTGACGATTCACAGTTCAGTGTCGATGAACACGACTATGTACCAAATTTTCAACGAGTCAGCGTTTCTGGAGAGGACACTAGCGGTGTAAGTACAATTTCAAATCTAAAAAGATATTGTGTTGAAAGATGAAAGCTCATTAGTAAGTTATTCGTTAATGTATGAGTAAGAATACAAAAATAAGACAATACGCCTTTTTAAAAATAACTGTATGGCCATCGAAATGAGCATTGTGGAAAAAAGTGTTTTTTTTAAAAAAAAAAATGAATTAATTATAATGCCAGACCAAATCTAGTTTTCGTATCGAATAATTTTAACATTTTGCAAACACTTGTAATTTATTTATATTTAGAGAATATTTTTTTTAAAAAAAAACATATAACTTCAATGCATTGTGACAGGTACCACTCGAAGATCTCCAAGAAGCATCCAAGCTGCTCGTCCAAGCGCTCCAGATCCGCGAATCTTACATGCGTATGTCTCATCAGTCATTCCCCGTAACGACTGCCCGTTTCCTTCAGTCCGTCGGTGCGAAATGGAAAGAACCGTTCGAGGAAGCCATCCACGATGATCGAAGAACAATAGCCGGTAAGTGTTATGAATTCATTCGGTGGTTATTCTTGCATGACACTCCAGTTTGTCCATTCAAATAGTTTGCAGTAATGTAAATTTACTACTCCTTTTTAAATAATGGAATTCATTTTAATGTCAAAGTTATTTTATCTCTATGGCGACAGATGAATGTTTTAAGAATACTAACATAAAGTGCTATCGATGGAAATATATCGCACAGATATATTTTTTATTATTATTTTGATAGATGTAAGGACATATTGATGCAAAGGAATATGTGCATGCTTACGTTCGAAAATTCTCTTTAATTTTGGCTATGTGAGAATTTCAAATTGAATTTGTAGAAAAAATATTATAAGATTAAATATTCTTACTCAATGAAAATAATGTACGTTATATAAAAATTCGTGGAAAGAATCAAAATAAATTTAGAGTCAAATAGAAGAGCTAAAAACGAAACAATTTCCAAAAGTCGTTTAGGGATTTTTTTTAAAAAAAAATTGTTTTCTCGTTTCATTTTATTTATATTTGTGTTAAAATGGCGGGGTTTTTTTTCAAATTTTCTGAACAAATCTAAATAATCTATTATTAAAAAATATCATCAAAAAAAATATTTCTGATCAGTATATACTACGTACGAGGTCAGACAATTAAGTAATGCGACAAAATTCAAAAATCGAGTATATTTAAAAATTAAGGTACATCGCTGCGATCCCCTTCAAAGTAGTCCCCTCCCGCATCTATACACTTATTCCAGCGAGTTTTCCAGTTTTCGTAACAATTCTGGAACACTTCTTGTGGGACCTCTCCGAGTACCCTCGTCACAGATTCTTGGATATCTTCAACGGAGTCAAAATGTCGACCTTTGACGAATTTTTTCATATGGGGGAATAGTAAAATGTCGCAGGGTGACATGTCCGGTGAATAGGGCGGTTGTGGTAACGTTGCGATGCCTTTAGACGCCAAAAACTGAGAGACACTGAACGCACTGTGACAGGGAGCATTGTCGTGATGCAGAACCCAAGTCTTCGCGATCTCTGGACGCACTCTGAGCACCCTTTTTCGTAATTTTTCGAGCACATTGCGGTAGAATACTTGATTTACGGTTTGTCCAGGTGGTACGAACTCTTTGTGAACCACCCCTTTGCTGTCGAAGATGCAAATCAACATGGTTTTCACTTTGGACTTGCTCATTCTCGCCTTCTTTGGCCTTGGTGCTCCAAGGGACAACCACTGTTGGCTTTGTCGTTTAGTTTCGGGGTCATATTGAAAAAACCAACTTTCATCACCAGTAATAACTTTTTTTTTTTAGTAATAACTTTCATCACCAGTAATAACCAGTAATAAATTTCTCTGTTCCATTTTCGTGACATGCACTACTCGCGCGTTGTTACAAAACACTAAACAGCTGGCGAAGAAATGATCGTACGAGGATGGTCAAGGTCTCAATCGAGAGAGTAGGGATCTGCTATTACGGTGGCGGAGTTACAGGTTCGCAGTGTTACCACAGGCCGAGAAAAAAAATCGGTCGCATTACTTAATTGTCTGACCTCGTATGTACGTTTTTTTGTAGGCTAGAACTTGTTTCTATCTTCATTTCATGACTTTATTGGAAAATTTACTTATCAGTCAACTCACATAAATCAATCATTAAATAAGTTCGTCGTTTAATTTCTTTCTGAAAATGTGTAAGAAATATAATTAATATTTATTTTTACTCCTAATTCGGATCTTTTTTTTTAAAAAAAAAACAATATTTAACTTGTCATAATCGATTTGAGTTTGAGAATAACATAATTAGATTTTTGCAATAAAAATTTTATATACATATTCCGAAAAAATGTTTAAATTGAAAAACATCTACAATTAAATTTAAATCGATTCGTAAAACACCAAAAAATATAATATTCTCTAAGAGAAAAATTGATCTATAGGGCATATAAAAACTTACAAGTTGTGTATCTTGGTCTGTAATAAATATTGGATACTATTTTATCTGTACACATATTATAGAAAAATTATTTATATTTTTCAATTGATTCTTATAATTTAAATGATTTCAATTTTTATGTAAAAAACTTTATATAAAAATATATATCTAAATCCATACATTCACATATTCCTTTCCTTAACAAAAAAAATAATGTTTTGTTCAGAAAATCCTCTTATCCTATTATATGATATTGTTAATTATCGATAACAATCCTTATTGGTGATTGAATAATCAATCTTACCTTATAATTAAGTCTCGTCAGATCGTTTCAAGACAAAATATTCAAACAGTATTCTAAATAAAACGTACAGGAAGTGATTAAAAATTATTGTGCAGTTAAATAAATGTACGTACTCGTTTTTTAAATTAATTAATTAAGCGATTCGGTAGTTTTATACGTAACCAAAAAATCAGGAAAAGTAAGAATTACAATTGAAAAACATGTAAGTTTTTGATTATTTTGCATGTTTATTTTCCATTACAACGATAGACTAAAAACATATTTATATTTAACTAATATTGTAGAATATTTTAAATCTAATCTGTGAAATATGTGCACTCTTGAGAAAACATATAGTTGACATAATAATCTGAAAATAAATTTTTATTTAGTGGTGCTTGGTGTAATTAAATTTTTTGAATAATTAGGTGCAGTACTAAATGCAAATTTTTTCAGTGTATATATATATATATATATATATATATATATATATATATATATATATATATATACATAAAGACAAGAGAAAAAATTGTACTTAATAATATGATAATACGGCTGTTTAATTAAATGTTGCTATTTTTTAATCTGATTTTAAAATCTTTCATTATGAATGGAGTTGTTTTGAAAATACGGGATGAAGAACATTCCAAATGCCTTACTTTGAATTAATTTCATAATTTAACCCGTTCGCTACCAAGGCTTCAGGAGAAAAACCGCCACCACAGCCCAGACGTTTTATTATTTAAATATGATACCAAATTGTCATTAATTTTTGTACGATGTATTTATAACGGTCTAAATGAGTGAAATTAGCAATTTTACAAACCAACACACATATGTTTTCAAATATTTGTCTCTACATAGCCCAATTGGTAGTCCTGTAGTTGTTTTACAGATTTCGCAGGCATACATTAACCGGGGTTTTTTTTTAAAGTAGAATAACTCAATTTTTAGAAAAAATGATTTAATGACAGTTTTAGGTAGCCATAGACTGGTGATGCAACGACCTTTCGGTCAGTTGTTTAGAGTTTTTACCTCGTTTGAGGCAGTTACTCTAGCTGCTCGAATAACCTGGTTGTTTCTTGGTTTGGGTTAATCTCTTTGTGGAGCATTTCCCAGGTCCCATGAAGTGGGCCTGTTGCGCGATGTTTGGCCAGAGGAGCTCCAAGTTACCCGTGGGGATAACTTCATACTGGCCAGGGTAGCCATAGATGTACTCTTTTTATATTTATGATAACTCAGTCAAGGGTATACAATATACTCATAAATTAATTAAAAGAAATTTTCTGTATAGTTTCATTGTAAGAATATTATATTAGAAAATGGTATAAGTCTATTTATTCATACATTGAGATATTTAAAAATTATTAATATGAAAAATTTTCGGAAATTTTTTTTGAAAATTTTTTGAAAAATTTATAAATAAACAATAATTTTTTATTTATAATTTTTTTTATATAATACGACTAAAAATATTCCAAAGTCGATTTTTCGTAATTCAAACGCAAACCTTTAAATATTATACCTCAATATGTAAATAAATGGAATTATTGCACTATCAAAAACAAACGGCTCAATTTGTTATTAATGAAAGTAGTATAAATCCATTTAAAATTAAATGTATATACATAATGTTATAAAAATAAAAATACTATATACTGCATATTGGCATACGTGCCAATAACCTCAATTTCGTACTATATACTGAATATTGGCATACATGCCAATTACCTTTCGTGTTGTTTGATAAATTTTTAAATACCTCGTGGATTTAATTTATTGTTATTTGTATGATTATTTAGTTATTTTTATATAATAAAATTTAATAAGTTTATAAACATAGTTTTAAAAACATAACTCGAATTTATTAACGTTAGCCAATATTTTTTAATTCATTCAAACATATTCATATATATATATACATATTCGTGACGTCCAGATCTTGTACAAAAAATGTAATTATCGGCAGACCAATAACATCCTATATCTATTTTATTGTTTTTAACATAATTCATCAGTTTGCGGCACGATTTGGTACAAATAGTTATCATAAACTGATAATGATCATCCGTCACACATTTGTGACGTTGGGCTGAAGTAAGAAAATCGGGTCGTCACATATGTGTGACGCTGGTAGCGAACGAGTTAATATTGATTGTAGTACTTGTGACACTTTATAGATTTATAGTAAAATTAATCTTAGTATGTTCGTACAAAAACGAAACTAATTGCAAGACGTTAATAATTTTCGACAAACATCGCTATACAATTAAGTTGAATATTTTCTTTGAAAACAGTACAATAACTTGAAATGATCCGATCTGACTGTATCGATTCCTTATCGATCCTTGTTCACGAATCCTGATCCCGCTAACCGATCCACAGATTCTGTCCACGACGTCCTTATTAAGAAGAGACACAAAATAGACTCGCGTACTTCGTTCGGTCCGAGCGCACTGAAACAAAAAAAGAACATTGTAGTGTCCGAGACGAAGCTTAAAAACGAATCGAAGCACTCCAACGTTGAGATCATCAGGCAGCCGAAATGCGTCAATACGGACGGTTCGGTTCATATTTTGAAGATGTCTGACAATGAGGTGCCAGAATCGTTGAGCGATATACAGTTGACGGCGATTTTGACTAACTCGCTGGCGGAAGGTACCATCACTTATTCCCAAATTAGTTACAATAACATTTGTGCTGTTGTATTTTGACACGGTTTGTGGACGACAGACGAACAAATAAATATAAATAAACATTTTCTGTTCAAATAATTAAATCATACGAAACAAATAAACGAACAAACCTATCATCAACAACAAACACCAACTGTTACTGGGACGACTGCGATCGAATGTGCTTTATTGATCATTTATTTATGTTTTTATTTATTTATTTTTGTAATCGTCATTAGCAACAAACACTCGTATACATATATACGTATACGTCTGTTTCACTCAACATTTGTTTAACGGTATGTCTCACCTTATCTACGCTGTGTGTGTGTATATGTATATATATATATATATTTATATATATATATATATATATATATATATATATATATATATATTCGCATTTTAATTAAAGCGCTCTGGATTTGAAGTTAAACGCTTTTGGAATTGTTTTAATTGTATGTCTGAATTGTTGCTTATTGAAACGGTTCTAATATTTATTTAGGTCGAATATAAAATAAATCGTAAGTATAACAACAATTAAATAAACGATGGTGGTGGATGTAAGTCGAATAATTCAACAAGTTATGTTTCTAGCTCGATACAGTGACTAATAATCTGTATTATTGTTGATTGATTAATTTTCCTTCATATTGATTTGTAAATAAACCAGATGATTAACTAAAATAATTGAATCGAATATTATTTGTGTTCCAGATTAATTGAATTAATCGAAAGTAAAAGAGTAATAATATTCATTTTTTTAAAAAAAATCATCGTCAGAGCGTTACAATATATAAACATTTTCATTGAAAATACCTATCAGTGAGTAAAAGAACAATTAACTGATTATCGAACATTTTTATAAAATCTTATGATGTTAAAATGAGCAATTCATTTATTTCAATGTGGATTTATCACAGTTTTAAAACGAATGATAATTTAGTTTTCAGTTGGAGCTTTTTTTATGAATCCGAATGAACAATTAAGTCAATCCAATACTATAATATCCAATATAAATTTCATTCTATGTCAATATCCAAAATTCTTTGAACTCTTAAAAAGTATAATTACATTATTATTCATTTAGAATACATTAAATGCAAAATAAATATTTTTTACTGTTTCATTCAAAATGGTAATTATTTTCATTACAGGCCTGTAAAACAAATGTGTCTAAAACACTGTTTTAAGATCGTAGTGTGTTATATCTGTACTTAAAATTAATCAAAAAATTGTTTTTATTATTTTCGAAAACGCCATTTTGTGTTTCCTTAAAAAGTCTGAAAATAATTTTAAACGCACTTCAAAATATAATACAATTTAGTAGTAAAGAGTATATATGTTAGTTTTAATAAATACAATGGTAAATTTACTATATTCACTTTAACTTAATGGGGGTATTCACACTAGTCAACATTCATACAGTATTCACGCCCCATTACCACTCGTCTCACACGCTCTTACCCGAAAACTAATTTTTTTTTAGGTGGGGGAATTTGTTGATAAGAGGGTGAGAGACGAGTGGTAATGGGCGTGAATACTGTATGAATGTTGACTAGTGTGAATAGCCCCAATGTCACATGTTAAATTTCACAGTTTCATCTGAGACTGGATAAATAAATCTAAGTTATATTTTATAAATATTAATAATTAGGATATATTAAATCAAATCAATGTAGTAAATAGTTGTTAATTTGATAAATAATTATTGCTATTAATTCTGAAATATATTTTTGATTTTAAATCTTCAAAAAATAACTATTTTTTATGTGGAAGATCTCGTACGAAGTATTTTACTTTTTTATATGTAAAAAAAAAATGTTTGCAATGATAATTTATGTATGTAATTGAAGAATATAGCCATTGTAGTCGTCCATTAGATTTTTAATAAATATAATTTCAAAACGAGTAAACTGAAAAAAATAGCTGGACACAAACAATCATTCGTAGTTTTTTTTATTATCGCAAAATTTCATACTAAATCGAATGAAATGCAATAACGATTGTGAGAGAGAATTTTTATCGTTTATCGTTTAGATCACCCTATACATCCGCCATCGAATCAAGGTGACCCGTGGGCATGTGAATTTCCAAAAGCTAAAAACTATATTATCAAACCTGTCGACGGAGTATTTAATTTGTATGCTGACGAAAAAGCTGTTAAAAATGGTATTCCATTGAACTACCCGTATCCGATCTTATCGAATTACGTCGCAGACATGAATATTCTTTGTTCGATGATCGCCGATGGACCGTTGTAAGTATGACATGGTTACTAACGAATCTTTGTAAAATCGTTAATATTCTTGTATTGGAATATCAGTTTATCAATTTGCATCGTAGAAAAATTAAATGCATACTTGTCAGATTTAGAGTTTAGTCTTTGAAGCCTATGTGGATTAGTTATATATTAACTCATTTGTGCCGATAGAAAATGACATCTGCTAATTACTGACTCTCAAAGTGATTGTGATGAAAACGATATTAGTGGTTATTTTTCCTTAAAAATGTTTTTGGAGAAATCGAAATATTTCTCATTGAAAAACAGTTCGATTAGTATGGACTTATTTCGGAATCAGTGGTTGTATTTATGATAAAAAAAAAAAAACATCAGCTAAGATCAATAGACACAGATCGTACCGATTACCCTATCTAAAAAACTAATTACCGATTTTTTGATACTTTTTAATCGATTACGGTTAATAGACAACTCTGCACAAGTGGGTCGATGTCAAGAAACTTTTTTTAAAAGAACATAATTCTCAACTAGATAATCTGAACTGAAATTGTATTTTAATTTTTCTACAACGATCCTTGTAATTTTGTGAACAGAGATATTTAAATGCAAATACATAACGATTATTTTAGGAAATCATTCTGTTATCGACGTCTCAGTTATCTGAGTTCAAAATACCAACTGCACGTTTTATTAAACGAACTCCGCGAGCTCGCTTCACAGAAAGCGGTTCCTCATCGCGACTTCTACAACATTCGTAAAGTCGACACTCACATCCACGCGGCTTCTTGCATGAACCAGAAACATCTACTTCGATTCATCAAAAAAACGTTGAAGAACGACGCAGACGAGGTGGTCGTCGCGGCGTCGCACGGTAACGAAGCGATGACTCTGCGTCAAGTGTTCCAGTCGATGCGGCTGACCACGTACGATCTGACTGTCGATATGCTCGACGTGCACGCCGACAGAAACACGTTCCATAGATTCGACAAGTTCAATGCGAAATACAATCCGATCGGCGAGAGTCGCTTGCGCGAGGTGTTCCTCAAAACGGATAATCACTTGAACGGGAAATATTTCGCGAGGATCATCAAGGAAGTCGCGTCTGATCTCGAAGAG
This sequence comes from Neoneuromus ignobilis, assembly GCA_029203775.1. Classification (NCBI taxonomy): domain Eukaryota; kingdom Metazoa; phylum Arthropoda; class Insecta; order Megaloptera; family Corydalidae; genus Neoneuromus; species Neoneuromus ignobilis. Next base: position 33,941,880 of record CP092093.1, read on the forward strand.
AGCAAATATCAAAACGTTGAACTGAGACTATCGATATACGGGAAATCGCCAGACGAGTGGGACAAATTGGCATGCTGGGCCTTGGAGTCGGACGTTTATTCGGATAACGTGCGTTGGTTGATTCAAATACCGCGACTCTATGATATTTTCAAACTGAACAAAATCACGCATAATTTTCAGGTAAAGTTTTCTTAACGTTGACAAATCGAAATTGTATAAAATCACAACATTTTTCCTCCAGGAAATCCTAGACAACATCTTCCTCCCGTTGTTCGAAGCGACGAACGATCCGGAATCACACCCGAAACTCCACCGTTTCTTACAGTACGTTATCGGTTTCGATTCCGTCGACGACGAATCGAAACCGGAGAATCCGTTGTTCGACGGCGACGTGAACTCCCCCGATAAATGGAGCGACATCGAGAACCCACCGTACGCTTACTATTTATACTATATGTACGCGAACATATCCGTATTGAATCACTTCAGAACCGAACAGGGGCTACAGACGTTCGTTCTTCGGCCTCATTGCGGCGAAGCCGGACCTATCCAGCATCTCGTATGCGGATTCATGCTTTCTGAAAACATCTCGCACGGTCTACTGTTACGAAAAGTGCCGGTCCTCCAATATCTCTACTATCTGGCGCAGATCGGCATCGCTATGTCGCCGCTATCGAATAATTCCCTGTTTCTGAATTATCATCGGAATCCGCTACCGGAGTACCTAGCCAGAGGTCTCTGTGTGAGTTTATCGACAGACGATCCGTTACAGTTTCATTTCACCAAAGAACCGTTGATGGAAGAATACAGTATCGCCACGCAAGTGTGGAAATTGAGCTCGTGCGACATGTGCGAGTTGGCGAGAAATAGCGTGTTGATGAGCGGCTTTCCGCATAAAATGAAACAGTACTGGCTCGGCCCGAATTATACTAAAGAGGGAGTCGCCGGAAACGATATTACACGGACGAACGTGCCGGATATCAGAGTGTCGTACAGGCACGAAACACTGCTTGACGAGCTCATGAATATCTTTAAAGCTCATGACAAGGGAAAATTCTTTGGAATGAGGGAATTGTAAACGTCTTAATATGCCGTTGAGAATTCTCTGAGGATAAAGTAAAATTTTTATAATATTTTTTTTCTTAAGATTGATATACTTCTTAATTAACGATATTTATATATTTAATTTTTACGTTATAAATTTTTTGAAAAAATTTTTAAATCTTTTTATTCAATTATTTTATTCACTAATAATCCACTTTTTTGCATTACATACACACACACACACAAACACACACACACACACACACATATATATATATATATATATATATATATATATATATATAAACATATAATTTGTTATTATTAAATATTATTTTTATGTTTATTGAATTTATTTAGAAAATAATTTATTTTTTTTAGAGATCTGGTATTTAAAAACTTGTGACACTCAACTAACGAATATTATTTTATTATTATTTAATTTTATATTAATTTTATTCATTGCTCCATTTTTTACAGAATAAAATACAGTAACTGTATAAAAATAGATTTGATAAAAAATAATTGCAAAATTAACTTTCAAATCGTAATAATTATATTTATATTTGTTTAGTTATTATTTTTTCTGTGGTTATGTGAAATTATAGATAATTAATAGTAATTATTTATTGGCAGTGAATAATTTAAAATTTAAAATGAAATTTTCTTAAGTCACTTTGTATTTTTTATTTAAAAAATGTATTAAAAATTGAACTAACTTTTCTATGAATAAAATTAAAAAATACTAGCTATAGTTGACAAGGAAATATAAATAATAAATCAATGAAATTGTTTTTGATACATTGAAAATAACAATTTTATTAATTATAACAGATAGAATTACAAGAACATATATTTACTATCAAATTGACATCTAAGACAGAAATATATAAATTAGAGATCTAGAATTCATTTTTATATGAGGCAGTAATCAGTTCAAATATTGGATTTTAGTTTTATTGTTGTATATGAGATATTGTTAAAAACTGCAATATGTTTTATAGAAATTTATTTATTTTATCGAAGTAATTATCATTTCTTTTAATATATTTCCTCGAATGGACTTTTAATTACTGTTTATTATGTTATACGTTTAAATTATATAAATAGATATAAAAAGAATGGAATGTAATATCACATCTTTTAATACAGAAATTATAAAAAATAAAATACACCCATGTTGAATTAACAGATAATTATATTAATGGAAGTCAATATATTAAATAGTAAACATATATATGATATGATATATATATATATATATATATATACAATATTTTCAGTAAGTAAATAAATAAATAATTGCACACATTTTTTTATAGGGTATAAATTAATTTTGTACCACTACAAATTAATTTTTCATACTTACTGTAAAAAATAATTAAAATATTTGTTGAATGAATTAAAAAAAAAATCCTCACATGTTTTTATACATTAACAATAACAAAATAAAAATATTAATATTCTTTTTGCATTTCTGCTGAAATTTATTAAAAATTTATGAAATGAATATTCTCATACTAATTATAATAATAATTAATTGTTATAAAGTAATTAATAGTATTAAATTTGATTATTATGTAGTGATTAAGATTTTGTAGAATGATTTTTATTTGTAATTTTTTTGACTATTGCAACTAAGTAACAAAAATGGCAAACACATGAGCACAAATTCTCTATGTGTAGCTGTTTTTTATATATATATATATATATATATATATATATATATATATATATATATATATATATATATATATATATATATATATATAAATCAAAATAGGCAAAGCTTTACAACAATATAAACAATTATTCAACGACATTTTCTTATAAATGAAATGGGTTAATTAATCCTGACTTTGTAATAGAATCTTTCATAATAAATTACTAATATATTAAATCTGTTATAATAAAAAAAATAACTGTTACATTACTAGAACCAAGGTAAGGCGAAATGTCAAATAAAAAAATACAATGTGATATGTTGATAGTAGACAGTAGAGATTTAATAAAATATCGAGAACAAGTAAATAAAATGAGAGACCAAATATATTAGTACGGTTTTTAATAGATAGTTTGTATAAACGTTTATTACTTATTGTAATACATATTGATAAATAAAAATGTAATTGTTGAATAAGTAAATTGAAAAATATGAGTATATTATTATTGTTTATTTATTTAATATCAAAGATCCAATAAATTCCTTTATGAATATATAACTCAAAAAATATATGATCTACATTGATTCCATTTTAGTATTATATAATATATAAACATACACATGTAATTTTTCAATTTGTAAATTAATAGAAAACATATTCAAAAGTTTAAAAAAAATTAAAATTAAGTTATACTTTGACAATACATAAATTTAAAAGAATTTTTCTATGAAACATTGAAACATATCAGATATCCCATTTAATAACTTGTAGCACTTTTTCTCTAATATATGAAATAATTCAGCTATATGCAAACTGAAAGACAATAATCAGACCAGTCGTAAGCTATAGAGGAGAAACTTGAATGCTTACCCCATCACAAATAAAAGAAGTGGATATTTTTGAAAGAAGGATCTTAAGGAAAATATTTGGACCAATCTGTGAAAATGGAATATGGAGAAGAAGATATAACAGAAGTAGAAGAAAGGTATGGGAGTCCAGTCCTATCAGTTTTCATAAAATGTCAAAGGCTTAAATGGTTGAGCCACTTAGAGAGAATGCCAGAAATGAGAATAGTCAAAAAAGTGTACAAAAGAACACCAGAGGGAACAAGACCAAGAGGGAGGGAGGTCAAGGGCAAGATAGAAGGATAACACTGAAAATGATGTGCAAGTGCTCTTTGGGACCAATTGGCGACAGGAAACATCTAATAAGGAAAAATGACAAGGAAAATTTCAGGAGGCCAGAGACTGGAATAGTCTGTGGAGCTGGTGATAATATGAAATAATAAACTTCTTCAATTATTAAGTATTACAAAAAATCTCTCTCTTTTTTATACTAATTATATAATTTTTTGATTGTAAAATCATTTATAAGTAATGAACAGGTCTCAGGGGCAGTAAAAGATTTTCTTAAATTATATATATATATATATATATATATATATATATATATATATATATATATATATATATAGATAGATAGATATAGATAGATATTTACGTATATGTATATATTAATTTTTTTAAAAAAATATAATAATTAACTAGTAAGAGTATAATATTGATGAAATATTCTTTTATTTAGATAAAAAAATAAATTCATTTTTTTCTATGATAATTTTATTTCAAACGAGGTTATTTAACATTAAAACCATATTCGTGCATAAAGAGTATATGTATTTTTGAAATAGTATATATTTATAAATGTATCATCTGTAATGATATATTGAAAACGTACATTTTTCTGTTCTTTACATAATGCACCTAACAAACAAATTATGATATAACAATTTACGTCCGAACAGAAAAATAACTACGTAAGTATTTAAAAGAAGTCATTCGATAAACAGGTCCGAATTGAAAAGAATTGTCCGACAATCTAATATTTGAGTTGTATTCTCATGATCAATTTGAATAAATTTCCGAAAAAGGTAACAAATGTTATGGACATAGGCGAATACTTAGTCAGTTATATATATATATATATATATATATATATATATATATATATATATATATATATATATATATATATATATATACACAAAATTTATTTACTAAATTTATAATAATATATTCTTTTCGTAGAAAATACCTGTCGTCCAAATCTGTATTTTTCTCTTTTGCCTAGCTGTTAAACGATATTCTTCCCCCCTTCGTGCTTATGACGTAATGCCACATAACCGACTCGTTCAATTCGAACTGTTTTGCTGAAGATTTTGTCAAGAGTGGACGTGTTTCTGGTTGCGGGTTGCAGTCCATAGCCGATCATGCAGAATTTTAATAAGGTATTATCCCATTAAGCATCAATAATCGTGAACATTTAATCATTTTCAATTATTTATTGCAATCATTTTATAATTAATTACGGAAATATCATTTCTGTATTTCTTAAATTTCTAAAATGAAAAAAATGTATCTATATACCACGTGTTCGTAAACCGTGTGCATTAAAAATACATTAATTATCTTCAATTATTTATTGCAATTATTTTAACATTAATTACCGAAATATTATTTCTGTATTTTTTAAATTTATAAAACTAAAAAGTGTATATATAGATCACGTGTTTGTACATTAAAAATACAATTTATATCAGATATTTGTAAATTTTAACAAGCCATCAGCATTAGTGTAATCCAATTGATTATCTGTAATCCTAAACATTTATTGCATTTTTATCATTAATTACGCTTATTTAGTAATTAATTTACTTATATATCGAATTCTTTTTAGGTTTACAATAATGAAAAAAGTGTATCAATACACTATATATTTTCAAATCACGTGTTTTTTTTATTTTAAAATACTTTTATTTGATTGATTTAATTTCATTTCGATTAAATTGTGTGAATTTGATTTTTACAATTTTCACGTTTTCTAAATTTTTTTAAAAAATATAATTTTAAATTTAGTTTTGATTAAATTTCATTCGCTTATTTCGTTTAAATCGACGTGTGTTTCGAGTAATTTGATTTAGAATGAATCTACAAATGTTCGATTGTGGATTGTGAGGGATTGATGTAAGGAGGTAATTTGGTACAGAGCGAATCTATGAACGTGCGAGTGCAGGAATGTGAGAGTTTTGATGCTTGGAAAAGTAGGCAGGTGCGTATTTTTGTAAATGTAATTGTCATTTTGCTTTGAGAAAATTTAAAAAGTAAATTAAAGTACCCGACCGTGGAACGATACAGTTTGGTTTAATACACGTAAGCGGAGGCCTGCGCTAAAGGTACAGGATATTTCGCTCGACCTTGTCTTTACCTTCGACAGCTTACGTTGCCCGCTGCTAACCGTTCATCTGCACATTACATCGTCGGTCTAGGAACCCCGTCAGACAACCCAGGAGTCTGATCATTGCTATTGTCCCTGTCGAATTTGCGAGATTTTTATTCTTCTCGTTTTTTGACATCTCAAGTAGAATATAGGGAGCGCTCCCGGTTTCGTCTACTTTCAGACGAAACTCTAGCTAATTAACCGTGTTAAATTTGTTCCGATGGCCGAGGTGTTATTGTGCAGATTTTTTGTGAATAACGGGGTGCGGGAGTGGCAGGTTTGCTGCAGGTACTGTATACTGTGTGGTTCGGGGTATCCCCAGGCCTGCAGACTCACACGGGTGTTACTCCGACGTATCGTATTTGCTTTGTTATACATTTAGCTAGTTTTGAAATCGAATAATTATTTAGGGATTTAGGATTTTATGTAACGGCGCTGCGTTATGCGACTGAACGACGACGACGACGATAAAATCTCTACGAATTCAAGCTACGAAATGAAATGAGTCCTTCGATGAACTATTCAAAATGTTCGACTCGAGTACATTTCGTATGGAGCACCCTTATAATTCCATGTGTTCCAACAATATACGTAAATACTATTGTATTTGAGAATTCGCTACGAAATGAAACGAGTCCTTCGATGAACTATTCAAAATGTTCGGCTCGAGTACATTTCGTATGGAACACGCCTATTATTGTGTTCCAGTAGAATATATTTTTAATTTTGTTCGAAATCGTTGTTTTTGTCGTTGACGATATTGTCGTAGTTACTGATTAGATGTTTGCTTGTCTTGATGAGAGGATCAAATTATCGAAAGGTGCCGAGATTTAAAGGATACAGTAATTTGCTTTTCTATAACAACGTGAAACACATAAATATGTAAATCACACCTATACATCATTTCGTATGGATATTCTTTAAAACGGATGTAAAAATGAAATGGACGATCGTCAAGTGCCCCGAATTTCAAAATATCATCATTCCAATCGATGTGGATGTAGTCTAGCATCGAATCATGCATCTGGTAATTATATTTCTTATTTTAGCATATTTTTATTTAAGTGAAATTATCTGATTAATTTTTTTCTCTTTTTTTAAAAAAAGGTCCGAACCATTTGTCGAAAAATCATGTCCAAAAATTATAGAAGATTCAAAAGTGTATTAAACTAAGAACTTTGTGCCAGTTGATACAATATGAAACATTTTGATTGCAGTTAGGATTGTGTAAAATTAAGTATTTTTTTTTTCAATTTTATTTTGAAATATGAATCTTGTAATACTTCATTTAAATGTCTGTTTAACTGATAATTGAAAAAGATTTCTTATTTTAAACGGTGTCCATAATCATTCATCTACAAAACATCGTATCTAAAGAGGCTGAAAAGTATAAGATTAACGATGTACATCAAGAAGTGGACATTTAGAAAGAAAGATTCCAGATCCAGAATAGTTCAATCATGTCAGAAAAAGCAGTAAGTGATCACATATTGTAAAATGAAATTATTTTTTTAAACAAATATTAATATTATAAAAATTATCAAATGTCTAAAAGGTTGACTTATTTCTAGATGAAATGCAGAAAAATCGAATCTAGGATTGATGTTGGAATAACTCTAAAGGAAAAGTAAAAACAAATGAACTGTTAACAAAGTAATAATTATCATTAAAGCGAGGAATTTTCAACGATCTATTTCATAAAATGACAGGTATAGAATTTTAATTTTTAAATAATTTTTTTTAATATATAATAATTTTGAAAAATACCTAATATATAAATTAATTATTTTGAATTTTTAAGAAGACGTTCATTTGTGCATGAACTACGGAGGAATTATGGATCCTGCAAATAATTATTTGCATGAGAATATGTGTTCAGATGCATTTTGGATCAACTGAAAAGAGATACACTGATTTTATTTCGCATCTCCTGAGGATATTATCAGAGCAGTTTTCGCCAATGGTGAGTAATTGTTTACATATTTTTAACTTGTTTATCTGGTAACCTTTATAATTATTAATAATAATAATTTCTTTAATAAATCTTTTTTAAAATTACTTTTAAAAGTTCGAGTAGTCCATATTTTATATTAATATTATTAGAATTATATTATAATTGTTTTTTCTAATATTATTTAAATTTAATAATTATTAGTGTACTTTAGTTTTTTTGATATTAATTGTTTAATGCAAAAATCATACTTTTTTAAACGTTGTTTTTTACTGCATTTAATTATAACTATTTTACAAAAATTCCCTTTAATTATCTTTTTAATTGTACAATTTTATTGAATGTTTTTTATAGTACTTTATTTTTTAAATGAAATAATATATACTAAAATGAATAATTAATTGAATACAATAAAAATATCTGTGTATTTTTTCATATTTTCACATATGTTTTATTTTTTTATATATTTAATTGAATTAAAAAATCACTTGCATATTCGTATTAAATGCATATTTAAAATTTTATTCATATGTGCAATACATTTTTTTTAACTTCCTTAATAGTTTTTTTAACAATTTATATTTAAATATCAATTTTTTAAAAAAACAAGACATAATTTACTTTAAATGAATTTTGATTTTTCAACAGTTTTGATACTTGTTTTGTTTCTCTTTTTGTAACTATTTAGTTTAATTTATATGAGTATTAATAAATTTATTAAATCGTTAAATATAAAAAAAATCAGGCTTGTAATTAAGAAAAACATGTCGTAAAAATTGTTTATGAAAAAAAAATGTTGTTAGTAATCTTTATAGTTTATTATATTTAATAGTATATTTGTTTAAATAATTCGACATGATAGTTTTAATGATTATATATATATATATATATATATATATATGACTTTTCGATCGGCGTTTGATGGATTTTTGAATTTTCTCTATTTCTATGTTTATTGCTCTATATAAACTATTTATTTAACATTGATATTGACATTTTATTGATATTTCTGTGAATTTCGATCATTAAGAGTAAATTCCATACACAATTTCTTTTAAACTTTACACATTGTATTAAAGCTAATATTTAGAATCAATTGATGACTGACAAATGAAACAAAAATTAATTTGCATCTGAAAACAATCTTAATTTTTTCATTAATATAATTTGTATACAAGAGCAGTTTGTTGTGTCATAATAATTTAAATTTTGCAAATGCAATATAATTGCCAATCTTCTCTAAAATGTTTATTAACTTGAATAACTTAACTTTGAATATATAGATCAATTCTGATTAATTAATTTCATAAATTACTTTTGTTGTATATTTTATTAAAGTTAACTTTATTAATAGATAGATCACCGATAAATTAACTACAACATTGAACATCTGTTTGATAATAATGTTAATTCTTTACTTCAATTTATATAGAGACGAGAACTTAAATGATTCAACTTGAAATAAATGTTGATAGTTATTAATTAATTGGTAATTTTTTATATTGTCAGGGTTCAATTTTTACTCAATATATATATTTTTTTAAATATTTTCATATATACTTTTAAACTTTTCGCAACTTTCATTAATTTTATGTTATTGAATAAGAAAAATGGAGTTCCTTTTTTTTAAAAAAAACTATCAGTCTAATTTGTCACTTATAAATTGATTTATCATTTAATTAATGTATTTTATTTTTTTATTAATAATTTCATGACATATCATAGCACTGTTCAGTATTTCTCTTTTTATTAATAATATAACTTCTCTATTTATTGAAGCTTGTTTAAGATTAAATTGTTAATGTATATATGTTTATTTTAAATTGTTGTTTACTATTAAAATATACATAGTTAATGATAATTTCATTCTTCTAAGAAAAAAAAATTTCATGATTATTTTCATCAAAGAGATGATATTACGTCAAGTGACAAATTTTGCAAATATCATTTTATTAATCGATTTACAAAGTGTTTATTATAATTTGACGATAAGTGGTGTTAGACCTGCATCAATTTTTTAGATAAATTTGTTTATAGTTGTTTTAAAATATTTATTTGTTTGCTCTTTATTCAATTCATTTTTTTAAATATTTACAACTTTCAATTATTATTCAATCACATATGGTCCATTTTATTTTATTTTGAAATAATTGTCCATTATATATAAATCTTATTTGTCATCTAGTTTAGCTGCCCTATTATTAAGCTTTATTATACTCCTGCTATGTTTTGTAGTTGTCTTCGTCGAAGCTTATTTAAAATCAGTTTCAATAACAGTATTATTAATTAACATTGCTTAATAATGAACTTAATATTTACAAGTTACTTCTTTAAACTTATTAAAAACTAATTTCAGGAACATAAGATACTTGTATATTTTTAATAATAGTAATTTTTTGCAAATATCACTTGTTAATCATTTCAATTGTGCATTGTACTCTAATTGAATGCCATTAATTATTATATACTTACTTACTCTTTATTCAATACTTTCTTTATTAGATATATACATTTTCCTTTTAAATTCTTACGCAACTTTTTTATTAGTGGGTTTAATATATTTTTATTTATTTATTTTTAAATTTCAATTATTTTATTTCTAAATATTTGTTATATGCATATTTTGACATTTAATTAATGCTTTTATATTCTGCTGACACAAACACACACACACACATAAATACAACACATTTTCATACACATATTCTTATCTACACGTACGTATATTTTTACTACATATGCCCTCATATATTCCTATGTACATACACATTTATCCATTACGTATACACCCACTCGTCTCGTACACACACACACCACACTTACATATGTTTACATACATACACAGATATCCCTTGATAGATATACACACATATGTGCATTTTTACACACATACATATTCCTATATATACACAAATATCTATTCTTATATATGACATACACACATTCTTACATAAGTACATTTCTACATACTTACACATTCTTCTATATAAATGCACACACATATTCCTTTATACTTATACATACATACACACACACATACATACATACATACATACATACATACATACATACATACACTTGCAGAAAGACATACATAAATAAATCCATACATATTCATATGCATAATGCAAATGTATGTATGCATGCATATATATGTACAAACATAAATTTTTTTGTATTAGTTTGTATTGATTTTTAAAAATTATTTTTTTTTGCTCCTTTGAATAGTTACATTTAACTTTAATGTTTTACATAGCATTCACGATCGATTCTCTATTTTTAATTTTAAAAATTAACCCTGTTAATTACATACTAGTTGACATTGTTTTAAAATATTTATTAATTATACATTTTGACGTTATTTTTTTCTTTCACTTATTATTAAAACAGACTATTCTTACTTACTTAAAATACTACGTAAAACAAATATCAATTAAATAATCAATTGATGTGATATTAAAAAAAATGTTTAATATTTCTTTATATAGTTTGAATAATAATTTAAAGTTTTTTCTAAATATCATGTTTTTTTCTTGTTCTATGTTCACTGAATTTTTGCTTTTAATTAATTATTATCTGTTGTCATTACTTTGTATTCATTTTTTTATACTACATTGTGTATTATCCTATGATTTTTCTAAATTATTTGTTTGTTAAATTGCTCTTTATTTTGATATTCCTCCACCTTTAAATTTTTAGACTTCTTTTGAAATCAGTTATATGTGTTGTTAAATTAAGATGTAGTTAATTAGTTTCATTAATTAATTAGATTTTTAAAATTATTTTTTTAATATAGACATGATTACAATGATGTCATTGCCACCCTACTTACATTTCTTCTTAGTTACGAATCTCGTAATTGCTTAACATTAAAAAATAATTTATTATTTTTTTTAATTGTCATTGTTATCGATTTTCTACTATTTATTTACATTTGCTCTTTATATACAGTTATTTTCAGTCATAAAAATTCATATAATTCTTGCTCATATATAATTACTTAGTTTTAGTACATTTATCTTTAACATTTTTAATTACTGATTTTTTTCTTTTCTATTTGTTCCACAATATCCTTATAAAATTAATTTAGTTTGTTTATTATGATTATTTAGAATTATACTTTTGATTAGTCTTTAATTTTTAACTAAATCATGTTATCAATTGTCTTTTTTTAAATATAATTGTTTGATTATTTTCGAAAAAAATACATATAAATCTAAATTATTTGTTTAATATGGTTTATCGATTGTGCTACTTATTTTTGAATTTTTGCACTTTGCTATATATTTTTTTATGTTATTGTTTCGATGTGTTTAAAGGATTTGTTAATTGTAAATGCTACTATATGCCACTCTTAACTCTAATGTCGTTAATTTAAATATATGTATAGGATAGATCTTTCTGAATTGAAGTTCACTGAAATATTTGATGAATATCGATACTGAGTAAATATAAGGTGTGAAATAATCATTAAATTGTTCATAGATTTTCTGCGGAGCCTTTTTCATCGGACATACGACGGAAGAATAGACGAATATACTGGAGCCGAGCAGATTATAAAAATTGTGCAGAGCAGACAACGCGTTCCTGAGATGTTGTCGATCGACGTCGTGTTTGTCCTATGCAGTGCCACATCGCCGAGAAAACTTAGATTTAGTTTTTTAGATATAAGTTTATGCAATAACGTCGATGACAGTGACTGATATTTTTATTAAAAAAAGTTAATTTTTCACTATATAAGGTTTTTTAAAAAAATCAATTCGTATTTAAAAAATTACTTTCAAAAGTAATGTGTTTTTAATATTTAATATAAATATTAAAAACTTATATTATTTTTTAACTATACACGATACATACATAACCATAGATTCATCTATATTGAAACTTAATTTATTTAAATTCTTGCATGCATACATCATATTCATACACACATGTATAGAACTTATACATGATATACATATACATACGTACATACATTATTATTTATACATGACACAGTCATACATATACACTTATACATTATAAATAGTCATACATAACATGTGGATATACTATACATATACCCACACACATTCATGATACATACATAACCATATATTCATCTATATTGAAACTTAATTTACTTAACTTCTTGCATGCATATATATAATATATATATATATATATATATATATATATATATATATATATGTATATATGTATATAACACATACATACATATATATATATATATATATATATATATATATATATATATATATATATATATATACACACACACATATACATACATACATAACATGTGCATATGCTATACATGTACACACATGCACATGACACATACATAACTGTATATTTATCTATATTAAAACTTAATTTACTTAACTTCTTGCATGCATACATCATATCTATGCTCACATATTTAGAACTTATACATGATATACATATACATACGTACATACATTATTTATACATGACACAAACATACATATACACTTACATACTATATATATACATACATACTTATGTGCATATACTAAACACATTCTCTCTCTCACACACACACTAACACACACACACACACACACAACACATATGATACATACATAACTGTATATTCATCTATATTGAAACTTAATTTATTTAACTTCTTGCATGTATACATCATATACATGTACACATATATGGAACTTATATATGATATACATATACATATGTACATACATTATTTATACATGACACAATCATACATATATTCTTATATACATGCATACATACATACACACGTGCATATACTTTGCACATATACACACACACATGTACATACATAACTTATTTATGATATACATATGTACATACGTATAATATATATTATTTATAGATGCATACATATACACATTTTTACATTTCACTCATTTCTTTTTTTAAAAAATCACAATTCTTAAAACAATCGTACTTCAATTAAATTGTTGTCATCACTGTTATCGATGTTATACTTTAGAAATATAAGTCAAAGTTAAAAATGTCTATTAATAGCATTTTTTTTAAATAGTATTTTTTTAATAATTCAATCATTCAAAATTTATTATTCAAAGCTTTCTAAGATTATTTACTTTCATTTTCAATTCTTATGCTTATTTTTTTACTTCTTTGCTTTTCATGTTTATTTCTCTGCATCTTCATCATACAGAATTACATAAAACAGTAGTACTTTTATGAGCAAGTCCTGTGTGAAATGTAATGTGAAAGTGTGTTTATATGTGCTTCAGTCCGTCTGACCTCATATTTCTTTTAGCTTTTCTAGTTAGATAGGCAGTCAATTATCTTAGCTTTTCGAGTTAGGTAGGCAGTCAATTATCTTAGCTTTTCGAGTTAGGTAGGGAGTTGATAATTCACATATCGATTAAGTAGTCAGAGCCGGCCGCTATAGGTAGGGATGAGGTCATGTCGGAATGATTTGTGTATTTTTATGAACGAACGCTAAGTTTGTGTACGGATGCGATGTTGTGTGCCTCGTGTACAATTGAGATTTTTATGAAATTCTGTTACTGATAGAGATGCATTTTATCTAATTTAATTGTTTTATTAAATATTCAATTTCCAATACTTGATCATAAATTAATAAATTATTTAAATTAATAAAATGATTTAATTTAATATAATACTTTATATTTAATTATTTAACTTCAGTATATTATATTTTTAATTAATTACAAAATAAAGATTTTAACTTGGTAAAACGTAAGATTAGTTAGTAAGTAGATGGATAATATTGTCAATTCGTTAATAGTTTGCAAATTGATAATATTTTATTCAGCCTCTATTATTCAAATCGCATTTCTGTAAATAAAGCTTATCTTTTCCGATTTTAATGTCTTGTGTTCGTCTAATAAATAAATACTTTCCGATATATCTGTAATAAATAAAAATCAATTGTAGTACTTATCGTGTTCATTGTTTGACTGTCTCTTTCAATTCTACCTTCTCTTTCTTTCTTACCTTTTGACTTCTTTCCGATATCTTTTTTAACTTCTCTCCGATGTCTCTTACTTCCGAGAGCAAATTCCAATAACGCTATCTATAAAACTTACTCGATTCCTTCTGTTAAGTGAGAAAACGGAAGGGAGCGAGCTGGCCAAATGAGCCCGGTCATGTGACTAGAGAAATTTTTTTTAGGAAACCGGCGCCGTCGTCACAGACGTCGGCCGCCATCTTGGACGGTATCCGCCGCAGTGCGCATGCGCGCGGACCGTGAAAATTATTCTAAGTCCAAAAAACCATGAATTATAATTCATGTGCTCGGGGGCGGCAAAAACGCGGGGCCCGCCACCCCGGGCGCTACGAAGCTCGAAACGACTCAGCCGGCGCGATGAACGCGCCGGCCGAATCGCCGAGCCTCGGAGTACCGAGGTCGGAGGGGCCATGCAGTGTGGCTTACCTCTCTTTTTAATGCCAAGCTAATCTCAGAACATGGGATTTGAACCGAGATCAGTCAAGCATGGGAGCAGCTATTGCTAGCCGCTACACCATAAGCATCTAACATACAAAAGTCGGGAACGTTGCTTATATTAAGTTTCAAACCTTATGTTTTCCAACAATTTCTATAATCCTATACATTAGATATGAATATCAGATATGTAAGCGCGTTAGTTAGATTACTGTTGCTGCGACTCACCCTCAAAGTAGAAGACATATCTCAATGATAATCAGAGAGACATGAGGATACGTCTCTCCAGTAACTAGGTGTATATTTTTTGGATCGCTGTTGTACTGTAGTAACATACTGTATATACTTTTCTCAGTTAACACTGTTCTGAATCACAGTATTTTTCGTAACCACTCTACCTACTATCTTTCTATACTTATTGTGAAGTACATAGGAATAATTGTAATAAGAAAACGAGAAGTACTGAATTATAATTTTATTTATTAAGAAATATATCATACAATAACATATATATATGTATATATATTTAAAAAAAATAGCTTGGGTAGATAGACATCAGAATTTCAATACAACATATATGGCTCTAAAACAAAAAAAATAATGATAATAAATATGTTTATTATGTTAATATATAATATTTATATACTAATATATTATTTATAATAAATATAACTTATTAACAACATAACAAAATTGTCATCTTTGCCATTCAAACGATCTTTAAGTTTAACATACATACATATATATATATACATATATATATATATATATATATATATATATATATATATATATATATATATATATATATATATATATATATATATATATATATATATATATATATATATATATATATATATATATATATATATATATATATATATATATATATATATATATATATATATATATATATATATATATATGTATATATGTATATATGTATATATTGAGTCCGATGGCGTGCGATATTCGGCGCGAACTCATGAACGTTTTTCCCGGCCGAGTGTACCGCTCCATCGGTCGTATATGTGTATAATATGGTGTATATGTAAAAAATAATAATAATTTTGTTTTGCGATTTTTTTTGCACGGATCGATGCGTATTGGTTTCTAAAACACTGTTTAAGTGTTAAAATTGCGATATTTGTAATAAGGACGTTAATAATCGCAATATTTCCGACCGCCTTACGCGACCGATGGTGGAGGGTCAGCCTGTCCGTGAAATTGACGATGGCGGAGGTGAAATGACGGGTTGTTGGTTACAGGAATCTTTTATACCGGCTCTAATATTTCATTATTTATTCACAATGTATGTGGGTATAGTGGAGTTCTGTTTTACACTCTCATTTCAAATATGGTGAATTTTAAATGTCATGTTAAATAAAAAAATTATAAATAAAAATTGTATATTTCTTTATTTACTATTTAATACATTTATAAGCAATAATTATTGTATAATATGTATTATATAGAATATTTATACATAAGCATTAAATTACACACATACACATATATGTATATTAATATATTATGAAAAAACTATTATAAATCATTTTCATTTTTTTCATTTCATAAATAATAAAATTTACTATTGAAATTAATTTATTTATTAAATACGTAGTACACAACGTAGGCTCTCATGTAACCTTTTAAGCGAAAGGGCCAATTACAAGTTTTGTAAAATCTTAGCAGCCACACTACTTTCTATCAAGGGCAGGGAATATGGTGTTCTCTAAATAAAATAAATATAAACATAAACACATGTAAAAAAAAAATAATAAGCATCAATCAATGCATATGTGTATTCATTTGTGAGTGTGTGCAATCAATTGAAAATGTTTAGCTATTTTTTATCTTTACAAAACCTCTCTAAAAACCGCCTCTTATAAACTCCCATATCTTATATAAAAACATGCATTCATATGAACATTATATACATATATATATATATATATATATATATATATATATATGTATATATATATATATATATATATATATAATGCATACAGCAGGTTTTTGCAAATTTTAACTGCAAACAACCACATCAACAATAAAATTACCACTTATCAGACAGACTAAAGTGAACAATAGACAGACAGAAAAATGAAATAAATTAAGTTAAAACACAATAATAGCATAAGGTATATTTTTATCATTTATTATTATTAAATGCTTGAACTTAATTTATTTCACTTTTCTTTATTGTTCACTTTAGTCTAATGAGTGACAATTTTATTGTTCATATGGTTGTTCGCAGTGAACATTTTCAAAAACCTGCTGTGTGAAATAAATTAAGTTATATAAATATTAGTCTGATGAGTGCCAATTTTATTGTTAATGTGGTTATTCACAGCAAAAATTTGCAAAAACCTGCTGTGTGAAATAAATAAATTAATTAACTTATATGTATGTGTACAATAGGTTTTTGCAAATTTTCGCTGTGAACAACTACATGAACAGTAAAATTGATATTCATCAAACTAAAATGAATAGACAGAAAACTGTAATAAATTCAGTTAAACATTTAATAATAACATAGCATATGTGTATATGTTATTTATTATTATTAAGTGTTTTAATTTGTATCACTTTTTGTCAATTGTTCACATTAGTTTGATGAATGACAATTTTATTGTTCATATGGTGTTCACAATGAAAATTTATAAAAACCTACTGTGCGAAATAAATTAAGTTATATAATATATATGCATACAGCAGATTTTTACAAATTTTCGCTGTGAACAATCACATGAACAATAAAATTGGCATCCATTAGATTAAAGTAAATAATAAACAGAAAAGAGAAATAAATTAAGTTAAAACACTTAATAATATCATAATGTATGCATATAGTATTCTTCATTTGTCAATTATTTATGAACATATATAAGTATGCATATGGGATTTTTTTAAATTATTTTTCAATGCCTATATATTATTCATTTCAATGTACATATATATGCATTACGTATATAAGTATATATATACATATGCATATACGTACATAAATGTATTATATATATATATATATATATATATATATATATATATATATATAGTATATACATGCAAATATATATATATATATATATGAAACTTTTAATTATTTGTTACGCCTTATATGCACATATATATATTCGAACGTATAAATATCATGTGTACTTATAAATGTATATGTATATATAAGTTGAAAAAATGAAATAAACTTCTTTTTGTACTCAGATATATACATGTGTACTTATAAATATATATATATATATATATATATATATATATATATATATATATATATATAGGGCCGCCCTTTCCATATGTGCAATGCACACGGGCGGCCGAGTTTTAGGGGCGGCCGATTCCAAGAAAAACACTCAGTTACCTTTAATTTTTAGATATGTGAAACAACATATTCTTTAAATTTGTCTAGCCACATCAGCTCTTATGTAATATTTTGCCCTGTTCGGCGTTACTTGATTATAGCGTTTAACTACATATTACTGAGAGACCATTTTAGAATACAAACACATACTATCATTGTATTTCTAACACATTTCTCTGAAAATTTCGATTATCCTTTCCCTTAAAGTTAATAAATATCATTTAATAGTCTGCCATGAAAAAAGTGCAATTTGCGAATGGGGGAGGCAGAAATATTTTTGCACACGGGCGGCCGACCCCCTTGGGGCGGGCCTGTGTATATATATATATATATATATATATATAAAGGGAAAAAATCAGACAGATATTTATAAAACTAATAAATTTAAAAGTAATATAAAGTTAAAAATTTGTCTTGAACTTTAATAATTTTAAATGTGAGTGTAATACATATAAGTTATTAGCAATATGAAAAATAAATTCAGCATATATTTTAATTAATTAAATTTACTCAATGTCGTATGTATGTATGACCGTGGAGAATTTTTCGAAATTCGGAGAAAGTCTTTACGTCATTTGTAAAAGTCTATATATAATTGGTTACTGCAAAATCGCAAGAAAACTAAAATAAGTGTATTTTTTTTTAAATAATAATACATATAAATGTTATAGAGTTACTACATGATAAACAAAATAAATTAATAATTAGCATTTTGTACGAGTTTGCTATTCATTCTCGAAAGAAATTCCTTATTCACAACTATCAGTGTCCTTCATAAGGACACAGCCTAATTGCCCAGCTGTTATATATATTTATATAAATATTTCGGTTGATTGGTAAACATACTCGTACCGCTTTTATTTCTGATTTGAACGCATCTGGTTTGAAGCAGTTTACATTAAAATTGTCACCCAACTATACGTATACAATTTCCCGATGAGACAACTGATCAACGATACAAAACTCGAAGACATTGTAGACTTTCATTCAATGTTATAAACATATCGTACAGATTCCTCGTAAAAGAGTCTTTTCAGAGTAACATGAAAATGTTTTGAATAAGTCACGTTTATAATATATTCATTAGTTAATTACTCAAATAATAATCGACATTTCAATAATTTCTCTATATTAAACAATTCTCAGATTTAATTCTCTATATATAATCAAAGTACTAATTTTGACAAGATTGTGATAAAACATGTTACGTTGTTTGATTAACAATATAGTTTTTTTTAACAATTTTAACAGACAACAAATATAACTGAACATTACAATTGATTCTAAATACAATTTCTTTTAATTTTTGTACGTTTATGATAATTATATTATTTTTTTAAGATACAGAAATAATGGACCATTATTGAATATATGTATGAACTTTTCTACAGATATTGAACAGATTTTATAAATAAATTTTATATATGTGTACGTGTAAAAAAAGAATAGAAAATTATTCTTGAATCTAAACGTGGTTATATTAATTTATATATCCACGGTTTTAATAAAATTCCAACGAAACTATAAAATATGAAAATATAGTTTAAGCTGTTTGAAAGATAATTTTCGAATACATCATCATTAATTTAATTAGATAGCTGATCGATACATATAATTAAAAACTTTTTAAAAATTAGTCAAGCGGAATCACAGAAATGAATTGTTTAAATGTCCTCAAATTTTTCAAAATTTACATGAAAAATAAATGCTAACGTTTCGTTTGCCATTTGAAAAAACATTGGCGTCATGAATATAAAATTACTAATTTAATTTATCAAGGTAGTATATATTAAATTTTGTTACCAATTGTTGCATCTAAATACAATCTTTGAAATATAGACATAATAGAGTTTTACTACAAACATGCACGAAATTGTTTTAAAAAACTGAATAGACTTATAATTAAATTATGTAAAAATATAAAAAGAAAAAACTGACAGATGCACTTTCATTCAATTATAAAAATTAAGAAGAAATCCAATGAAATAATGCATTGGTAAATTAATATTTTTCGATCTGAATATATTTTGGATATGAATTCATGAATCGGTTCTATTATAAATGACTTTACGAGTATGAGTTTGTTATTGTTCATCAAATCTTTTAATTTTGATTATTAAATATAAATAAGTTAAAATAAGAATTTCACTTCATTTTTGTTTTGAAGAAAAATTGTATAAAAAAATCTATCTATGTAATTCTCTCTCTCTCTCTCTCTCTCTCTCTATATATATATATATGTATGTATGTAGAGAGAGAGAGAGAAAGAGACTGTTTATTAAATGAAAACTCAGAAGAGGTAAAATTCTACTTGAAAAATTTTTTGAGAAAAGTAGAAGAGTTTTTCATTAAATATAATAGAACAAATAAAATCGATGAAATGGATATAGAGTAAATAGCAAGAAGAGAAATCTATAGATGGACAAAAATCATTATGGAATGCTGTTCAAGAGATAAAAAAGATAAAGAAATAGATTCTATTGAAGATAGAGAAATGGAGTTGTATAGTGGAGATGAGAGTTGGATGAAATTAGCCTCTGATAAAAACAATCCAAGAATCTATGGAAAAGATTTAAGAAAAGCCAGTAACAATCTATAAGGTTTTCGGTCATCAGTGGGCTGATATAGGGCTTTAATGATGATTATATATATAAATATAAAGAGCAAGAAAGAGATGCACATATAATACAGGCATAAATATAAAAGTATATTCAAATTATTTTAAAATTATACTCTACAAGTGAGATAACCAAATAAAACGTCTGCGTTTACGCATAAACAAATTGTGTATCATTATAGGTAATTAATTTCAAATTATACCTCGTTAATAAAACTCACAATACATGAGACAATACTGATAGGTGACTTTAATTTTTTGTTAATTGTATATGCTAGTATTTACTGGATTTCTCTACACTAATTCTATTATTAAATCAAAACTTTGTTTTCAATATTTGATCAATTATGTAATGGGGATATTTGTGTTCAGAACAAGTAATTGGCTGTTTATATATGTTATTTAAAAAAAGAGAAAAGCAGTAATTCTTGTCAACAAACTTTTTTTAACAAAAATATAATATTTTTGTCGCATTGTCAATATACATTGTGTGTATATATATATATATATATATATATATATATATATATATATATATATATATATATATATATATATATATAAATGTATTCATATATAATTTAAAAAACACTTACTTTACAAAAAATAGAAAGAACTAGAAACATTGAAAAAAAATGATGAGTAGCTTTGGCATCTTCACAAAAGAAATAGAATAGTAGCTGGTGTCCTGTTCTTCATAGATCTGCAAAAATAATATGACATTTATATATATATATACAAGGTCAGACAATTAAGTAATGTGACAAAATTCAAAAATCGAGTATATTTAAAAATTAAGGTACATCGCTGCGATCCCCTTCAAAGTAGTCCCCTCCCGCATCTATACACTTATTCCAGCGAGTTTTCCAGTTTTCGTAACAATTCTGGAACACTTCTTGTGGGACCTCTCCGAGTACCCTCGTCACAGATTCTTGGATATCTTCAACGGAGTCAAAATGTCGACCTTTGACGAATTTTTTCATATGGGGGAATAGGAAAAAGTCGTAGGGTGACATGTCCGGTGAATAGGGCGGTTGTGGTAACGTTGCGATGCCTTTAGACGCCAAAAACTGAGAGACACTGAACGCACTGTGACAGGGAGCATTGTCGTGATGCAGAACCCAAGTCTTCGCGATCTCTGGACGCACTCTGAGCACCCTTTTTCGTAATTTTTCGAGCACATTGCGGTAGAATACTTGATTTACGGTTTGTCCAGGTGGTACGAACTCTTTGTGAACCACCCCTTTGCTGTCGAAGAAGCAAATCAACATGGTTTTCACTTTGGACTTGCTCATTCTCGCCTTCTTTGGCCTTGGTGCTCCAGGGGACAGCCACTGTTGGCTTTGTCGTTTAGTTTCGGGGTCATATTGAAAGAACCAACTTTCATCACCAGTAATAACTCGATCGAGAAGAGTAGGATCACTTTCAACCTGCTCGAGACAATCTTGAGCGATGTTCATTCAATTTCTCTGTTCCATTTTCGTGACATACACTACTCGCGCGTTGTTACAAAACACTAAACAGCTGGCGAAGAAATGATCGTACGAGGGTGGTCAAGGTCTCAATCGAGAGAGTAGGGATCTGCTATTACGGTGGCGGAGTTACAGGTTCGCAGTGTTACCACAGGCCGAGAAAAAAAATCGGTCGCATTACTTAATTGTCTGACCTCGTATATATATATATATATATAAACAAAATTGCACGATGTTAATACAGATACATATACTTATTTTATTCTTTATGCATATTTGAATTTCATTAACACTCTTAAAATATTTTAAGAAGAAATAAACAAATATGGAAATGTGTCATTATATAAATTAATAGACTTTGTATTACTTGGAACGAACAAAAATCAAAAAGAATTTTGTAACTGAAATAATATTAGATAAATAAATAAAATATAAATGAATAAAGACTTAAGTAAATGAAAATAAAATCGTTTGCAAGTAAATAATAAAATACATAGAACTTGACTTATGTAGCTATTAAATTAAGTGTTAACGAACTTCTGTGAACGCAGAATGAAAATAGTCTATGTAAATATATATATGTGAATTATTTGCAAATTTAAGTTATTAATATTATATAAAAATATATAGAAACGTCTTCTGTATTGAGGATTGTAATTTTCTAAGAAAAGTGTGTTAATGTCGAAAATTATGAAATGAACAAAAAACCTTCAATAATTTTCTTCTTATTCATAATGATTTTATTATAAATCAAATGAAAAGTTTTTGTGAGCTCTGCTTTCAAGAGTAAAAATTTGATTTCATAAATAATTCATTACTTTATGAATAAATTACATATCTTCTTTAAACATTTAATTCTCAAACATTTTGAACAAAAACTTCATGATTGCAAAATATTTAATAAAATAATTTTGTTGTTAGTCAAATGTAATTGTTATTAAATCTGCAATTGAGTAAGAAAATTGATTTTTTTAAATAGTTGTAATTTTATGTATTATCATTTAATAATACACCGTAGAAAAATACTTTTATATGGTTCAACCTTTATATATAAAAGAATGTTAATACAGATATTTATGGAAAATAAAATTGATTCAAATCTTGTTATTATTTCTACTTGTATTAAAAATATAAAAAAATCTCTATATCGAAAAAAAACAAATGATGCGGAAAAATTTGCTAATATTTTAAAATATAATTCGAATCACAAAAATAATTATATCTGCAAAAAAACAAGTACACGTAAACATGCTAAAAAAATATCGACAGTAATAATGGGAAATGATCATACATTAAGACCGGAAACTAACGGAATTTTCTCATTTAAACTGCGCACACTTGCGGAATGTCATGTTGCGATTTGTCTTTAAGTTGGTACATCTGTCAATGACAGCTGTACCAAATTTCATGACGCTACACTCATTAGTAAATAATTTACGGTGGTGTTTGTTAGACGGCGATTGTTGTTACGATGTCGAAATCAGTCGATCAAAGTATTTTGCATCAAATGTTGTGTTGCGACCCAAATAAACTTCACGCAAACGTTGGAAATGTTAAGAGAAAGGCATACCCCGAGGACTGTCTATCGTGAACAAAAATGTTCGAGAGGCATAAGCCGTTCCAAGACGGCCGTGAAGCCATCGATTATGGACCACGATCTCAATACCCATCGACATCAGTTGACGACGAACACGTCGTCCAAGTCAAGGCATTGGTGTTCAAAAATCATCGTATTTCCAGCAGAGAGTTACCAGCTGATGTGGGAATCTCAAAAACACAATACCATGTCATTTTGGCTGAAATGTTGGGCATGAAACGCATCGCTTCTCGCATGATGACAAGAACACTGAATTTGTTCGTGAGTTTTTGGCCAAAACCTCGATTAATATCGTTCCGCAAGCTCCGTATTCGCCTGATATGGCTCCGTGCGACTTTTTGCTATTCCCAAAACTCGAGTTGCCACTTCGAGGGAATCATTTCGAGTCGATTGAAAGCCATACGAGGATGGTCCCAGAAGTACCCGACCCAACAAAGAAAACACAAAAATTTTAGAAAAAAATATATTTATTTTTCAACATAATCTCCTTTCAGCTCTATACACTTTTCCCAGCGATGTTCAATAAGTTCGATACCCTTTTTATAATAAGAACTGTCTTCCTCCTCAAAATACCCATTAACTGCCGACATCACTTCTTCATCGTTGGGAAATCTTTGACCACTGAGCCATTTTTTCAAGTTTGGGAACAGAAAATAATCCGAGGGGGTTAAATCTGGCGAATAGGGTGCATGAGGTAGCAATTCAAACTTTAATTCATTAATTTTGGCCATTGCAATAACGGATTTGTGAGCTGGTGCATTGTCTTGATGAAACAACACTTTCTTCTTAGCCAAATGCGGCCGTTTTTGCTTGATTTCTTCGCTCAAACGTTGCAATAAGTTCGCATAATACTCGCCGTTGATAGTTTTTCCTTTTTCAAGATAGTCAATGAAAATTATCCCACGCGCATCCCAAAAAACCGACGCCATGTCCTTGCCCGCAGATGAAACGGTCTTCGCCTTCTTTGAAGCCGGTTCTCCTTTTTCAGTCCATTGTTTTGATTGTTCTTTTGTTTCGGGTGTGAAGTGATGGACCCATGTTTCATCCATGGTTATGAAACGGCGCAAAAATTCTGCTTTGTTGCTGTGAAACTTCGCTAAACACTCAATTGAAACAACATCTTCACGACACTGTTTTTGCTCGAGCAAACGCGGCGCCCATCTTGCACACAGCTTTCTCATGTCAAAATTTTCAGATAATATGCGATGTACCGCACTTTTTGAAATGACTACTATGTCTGCTAGCTCGCGCACTTTCAGTCGACGATCATCCAGTACCGCTTTGTGGATTTTCTTCACCATTTCTGGAGTCGTCACCTCATTTGGTCGACCACTGCGATGCTCGTCTTGGCAGCTCGTACGGCCTCGTTTAAACTTTGCTACCCAATATTTCACTGTTGTAAACGAAGGAGCAGATTCACCCAGAGTAGAATCCAGTTCAGCTTTTATATTGGTCGGGCTGAAGCCTTTCAAATAAAAGTATTGTATCACGTAACGATGACCGATTTTCTCCATTTTCACAAATTCACTGAAAACGTTCACTATTGATGACTGACAAACAAATACTAAACAATGTGGCGTCCTCAAACTTGAAACATATGCTTATAGATTGTGTACTTTCTAATACAGTGATATTTTTCAAACAACTACCGCCATCTCTAGGTCAGGCCTGGTACTTATGGGATTACCCTCGTACAAGAAAATTCACCGCATGAATTGAAGAAATCTATACGACAAAAGACTGGAGATACTGGAAGAAGCGTGGACATATGTGTATTGCTTCCAATGGGGAGTACTTTGAAGGCGACAAAATGAATATTGATAATAAATAACTTCCTGTGCGTTTCATTTCAAAAGTTCTGTTAGTTTTCGGACTTAACGTATGTTGAATATGAAATCTGAACCGGTGACGATCATTTGCAAAAAAACCAAAGTGGTAAGCAGAATCGTATAATAATAAATTGAAGTAGTCAGCACGGTCGAAACTTTTGCTGGAACCAATACTTTCAAGTGCAACGAACATGTTTAACCGGATAGAGCCAGTATTTACTGGATTCGCTTGAATAATGCAAAATAAAAATGAGCAACACCATAGTAATTTACATGGATTCGAAATATTCTATGTAGATATAATACAAACAAGATTTCTTATTACTTTACAGTTACACACGCATACATACACACACACACACACATATCCATGAATATGAATTTTATAAAAAGTAATTATACAATTAACAACAAACATAATTTTAACTAACTTACATTTTCCTCCTCTTAATTTCCTATTAAACAATTCATAAGTGAATCGTCAAAAATCAGCAATATGTAAACACAAAAGAAAAGAAATACGATTCTACAAAAACTATATAAAATAATATGTATAAATAAATGTAATTATTTCAATATGGTATTTTATAAAAAGACAAATTGAATATTTTATATGGTGAAAACAATAATGTAGAATTTTACCTGTCTTAAATAGCACTGAACGATTGATTTTTATTTCTTATTAAAAAAAAAAAATGTTGCCACTTAAAACATAAATAATTTCATACAGATTGTTAATAAATAGAATGAATAGAAAATAACCAATTATACAAACATGTAAAACATTCTATATTTATTAATATTTTACATATAAGTTATTTTTAATCTCTAATTTCTATTTCCTAAACATATTTGAATGCATCGAATAATTTTCTGATTGAAACCAAAAGAATAAAATTTACTCACATATATAAATAAATTACAACGGATTTTTTAATCAAAACCTTTTGGAAAATCTAAAAATAAATTTGATGATACAAATGAGATATTCGAGTCTCGGACACAAATTAATTCGAATAATGAAATTTAAATCCATATTGATTTTTATAAAAAAATATCAATAAGATTATTATTTGTAAAATATCATTTATATACGAATAAATTCATACATACACTAGTTACATTTATTAAAGTGTTAAATAATATATTATTAAATAATGTTATAAAATCCCATAATGTTCCAATAAATAATTCACTTGTGTAAAAAATAAATTAACCACAGTACCAGTTTCAAAAGAGTTCAAACTCAAACAGTATTGTTATTATTATTATTATTATTATATATATATATATATATATATATATATATATATATATATATATATATATATATATAGTTATTTTTATTATATTTGAAAATTTCAATCGTAAATTAATATACTTCTACTCCAGAAAAAGTAACCATTTCTGAAAAATGAACAAAAAACACATCAAAATGAAATTCATACAACTAACAAATAATTTATTAAATTAAAATTTACAATGGATTGCATTATTTTAGTACTTTGTAGAGTAGCCTTTATTAATTTTTATAGCCTTTAAACAATTCGGGATGGATTAAACTAATTGTTCACAATAACTTAGATCAATTTTTCCCCATTCTTCTAATAACGCTTTTTTAAATCATTTTTATTACTAATAGTGTGTGTTCTAATGGCAACTTCTAAGCGATTCCATAGATTTTCAATCACATTTATATCAGGTGGTTATGGTGGTGTTTCCAGTACTTTGGGGCAGTTATATAACAACCAACTACGTGTTTTATAAGCTTTGTGCTTGGGGTCGTTGTCCTGATAAAAATTAAATGTTTGTAAAATCACAAGTTTTTGAGCACTGGCTTTCAAATTTTTTCTTAATAGATCAATATAAACATTTTGATTCATAATGCCATCTATAAAATTAAATTTCCAACCCCTCTCGTAGATATACATCCCCATATCATAACATGACCGCTCCCATGTTTGACTGTAGGACATAAGTGTTTTAAAGACATTTCTGTATTTGGTTTTGGCCATACATTAATTCTCCCATTGGATCCAAATAAATTATATTTGCTTTCGTCCATAAACAAAACATCTTTTCAATAATCGAAACTCTTATTAATATGTTCCCGAACGAAGCTTAACCTTTTGTTGCGATTAGCTAGATTTATGAAAGGTTTCTTCCTGGCAATATGAGCATGAAACCCATTTTTATTTAGTATATTGGGAATTTTTTTGGAACTTGATTTTTTATTTAGATACTTTTTAACTTCTTTATTTGGGTGCGCTAATTTTCGAATTTTCTTTAATTTTTCGTAGAATCTAACGCTCGTCATGGTCATTAAAAATCTTGCGGAGACTTTTTCTGACTTTATTGTCAACATTTTGGCCGTTTTGAAATCGTTTTATTACATAATGCATTGTAGCGTGGTTTTTATTAACTATTTTCCCAATTTCCCGTAGAGTTTTTCCATTTTTGTAATGAGAAATCATTAGCTTTCGCTCGTCCGTCGATGATTGTCCGCTTTGTCTATTCAAAGTGAAAATTCAACTTATATTTTTTATAAAATGATTATAAACGACTTAACAATAGGTTTTTTTATAACCAAAGTGACCAAACACATATTTTCAGAGTACACTTTCTTAACACAGCAGTTTTCAAGCGAGAACAATTCGTTGTATGAGTTTCACTTTGATGTATTTTTTGTTCATTTTTCAGAAATGGTTACTTTTTCTGGAGTAGAAGTATTAATTTAAGATTGAAATTTTCAAATACAATAAAAATAATCTTAATAAAGAAATTAAGCAAAAAAAATAAGGAAAATTGTTATTATATTAAAATATATGTGTAAAATTATTGGAAACATAACTCTGTATGAGTTTCACTTTGACTCACTGTATATATATATATATATATATATATATATATATATATATATATATATATATACATTGTTGCTGCGTAGCAAAGTATTATGTTGCAACTGTGCAACATAATACTAAATAAATAATACATAATAATAAAGAAATGGGTAAAGATAGCAATGGTTGCTATTTATATGGAGTCGAAAAATTAGTGTAAATAACGATACGATGGAATAAACATCACTGAGAACTTTTAGAATAAAAATTATAGTTCATTACAATGTATAATCAGTTCCACGAGATTAAAACATCGTGGACTTACGAACAATCCATTGTATTAAAAAGTTTTAAAAAATTGACTGATAAATTTAGAAAAAAATCTTGTTTTCTCGATTGAATAAGATAATAAAGTTGTATGAAACATGGTGAAACGTTGTAACAAAAAACAATAAAAATATAATATTTCAATTTTATTTTAGAATCGACAAAAAGTTAAACAAATAAGTTGGCAATCTGTATAAGAATAAAATCAGTAGTGAAAAAAATAGAAGAATTAGACAAAACAAATCAAAAAACTGATCTTATAAGGAACTTCAACACGACAACAATAATGTATAATGATTTTTTATACTAGAGGTACACCGAAATATAAAGAGTAGAAATAGTAAAAATAAGGATAACTCATCAACACTAACGGGAGATTCATTATAGATGAAATGGACTGGAGAATAAAAATCTATAATAAGAATTTAGAAAAAAAATATTAATCGAGTCGAGTACTATAACAAGTTTTTATTCTATGTTTTTTATATCCGTTCTCGCTTATGACATTGAAACATTATGCACAAATGTCAGAATAGTACAATGATAGAAAGAGACGGAAGAAAAATGAATGTATCAGAAAAAAATACGAACGTTATAGCATAAGCGAGAAGTTTAAAAAGAAGAAGGGGTCTTATAGCAAAAAGAAGAATACGGATGAATTAAAAAAAACATTGATTGTGAAACCGGAAATATGAGACGGATGGATCGATGGAACAGAGATATAAGAAAATTAATTAGATTGGGCTAAAAGAGAAAAAGCATTGAATCGCCTGAAAATTTTGAAAGAGACCTCCTTCATTCAACAATGAATAGAAAGAAGATGATTGTATTATATATACATGTAAATGATTAATAATAAATTAATATAATATGAACAATACATAGACAACAAATATTTAATAAATTCAAATAAACTATTTAATTCAATATTCAAATAAAACACACCTATCATCGTTTAAAAATAGTACAATTTTTCATATGAAATGAAAAAAAAATTCATGGAATCTATAATTTGTGGGAGAATCGAAACAAATATATATATAATTGACAAGGACGTATATTACGTTTCAAATACAATATTCTTTCTTTATACTGTTGTTACTGACATTTCATTAATATGCCGTATAAAAAAGACCCTATATAAACATTTTGTTTATAAATATGGACGCATTTACACTGATGGTTATCAGAGTTATAACACGATTCGAATTGCAACAATCCAGTGACGGATCAGTAATTACGACGGGTTGTGGTCTTACGGTTATTTTCTTTTTCTGTTTGAAAATTCAATTAAATAGTACTTAATATCATCCACGCTCCATATTAAACTGTGTTAACAAATGTTCGTGTTCTTTTAAAAAAATACAAATAACAATACGATGCGCCGTTAAATAAACAATACTCGTGTTTATATAAATAATTGCATGCTTAACTGTCAAAATAAGTTTAGTACGCTTGACACACATTACTTTGATATATAATTTTCGATATAGATTTGTTTGTAGTTGTTTATTGCCTGGTTCTGTTAAAAATGACATGAATCAATAAAAAAAAAACGACTGTGAAGATCGATTGTCGTTCGATTCGTCGACAATTCAAATATTCGATTGTTAATCGACAATGTAACAATATGCATATTTTTATTTTGAAAAAATACATAAGATCGTGTAAATAATAGTTATTTGAATTATTGTGTGTTAAACGTATATTTCTTTTTAATTCTATAAAATATTTCAATGTGTGTTTTTTAAAAAAAAATAATAACTCGAGTGAAGTCTTATATAACGATAATGAATATTTCTATAAAAAAAATATTGGTTTTATTGAAATAAAATCGTAACCCAATTACATTTTGTAACATACTTTCGAATGAAATAAAATACTAATTATTTAGAAGTTAATTTCAAACAACTAAATTGGTTTCGTACAAGTAAGTACTGATTATTTTATCTAACAATAATTGTAAAATATATTTGTTACAACAATACTTATTTTTAACAATTTAATTAAAACGATGCGAAATATTTATTTTAAAATACTTTTAATTTGCATATACTAATGCATATTTCTAGATAAATCAATTACCTTTTAGAAAGGCTGTAATTGAACTGTATTTCTTACAAGTCAGAAAATAAAAAAGATTGCAATTAATATTACACGTATGTTATAATTACGAATTAAAATCTCTTTGAATATTTTCTGGAGAATGTTACTGTTTTTTAATCAGTACGAATCAGTACTTATAGAAAATTATAGATAAATTGTACACTGAACAATTAAAATCTTGTTATATTATTAAATAAAATAATAAAAAAACATGTATTATTTCTTGTGAATGGAATAATTATTTTGAAATAGACAACATATGTTTTATATTTACATGACATACAAATTATATTTATATTAACGTACGTTAAGATTAAAATCTACTGTAGTAATCTCGTGTTTAAGAACACATAAAAATTTTGTATTAAAATTTATATTCAAAAATATTTGTAGTTGTTTATTAAATAGAGGTAATTATTTTTTATTCTAAATCGAATTAAAAATAATAATCGACATATTTCTGATTGAGTTCAGTTATAAATCAAATTAAAAGTATTTATTAATATTTAAAATGAACAACAAAATATTTTTTAAAAAAATGATTAGAATCTGGTTTAGTAATTTTCA
This sequence comes from Neoneuromus ignobilis, assembly GCA_029203775.1. Taxonomy (NCBI): domain Eukaryota; kingdom Metazoa; phylum Arthropoda; class Insecta; order Megaloptera; family Corydalidae; genus Neoneuromus; species Neoneuromus ignobilis. The sequence goes on from CP092093.1 coordinate 33,974,005, forward strand.
CTAAATTGACGTTTATTTAAAAAATATAATTCGAATTGATAGTTGAACAAATATTTACTACTTTTTTTGAAATTCAGATTTAATTAGAATTTTAGCATAAATCGAGTTCAGTTTTAAATATAGTGTAAATTAATTGTAATATAAAATTGAAAAAAAATAATATTATTATGTTTTCACATAATTAGGATCATAACGATTTCAATAATCTCGATTTTAAATGACAAATGTTTGGTAGAACAAATTGAATTGTAATTAATTACTTGGAATTTTTTTAGGCAATTATTATTTACATTAGTAATGAAAATTTCATTCGAATTCAAATTAAAATCTCTACTTATAAAGATGTTTATATCGTAAAATAGAAAAAAAATTACTAATATTTATTTTCTCTAAACAAATCAAGATTTTTGTAATAGAATGAGAATAGTATTAGTTACTATCATTATTTTATAATTAAAAGATATTTTTAAATAATCTCACCTTGAATTGACGTTTACCTTCAAATATGATTTATAATAGGAGAATAATCTGAAATAAAAAAAAATAAATTTTTAATTGTCGTCAATATTTAATTGTTATTAAATAAAATGATCAGTCAGTTTAATTTGGAAACTGATTCAAATCAAAAAAATAATTACTATAAAAGTCAATTGAGCAATCAATAGATTTTTCATATTTTTTGATACCCTCATTTACATATTTATAAACATGGAAATGTTATTGAAGGAATGTACACATAAATGTATTATTAAGAAATTGTAAGTATTCTAAATTTATAAGTTAATTGTTGTATTGAATGTTTATGATATAAATATGGTGTTTGAATAAATCGTGAAATTTCTATCTTAATGAATTTCATATAAAGTTCGGTTTAATTAACAAGAATAGTAAAAAAAGTATCATTTGCATTAAGTAATTATTGCGTTTATTACATTGTATAAAGTACTGCAACATTTCTAATATGTACAATGTAGTATATTTATATTATCAAACATTTGTCAGTTGCAAAATTGATTGAACTCGTCGTGCAATCATATTCGTTTGTTTGAATTGATTTTTATTGAACACGCTTATTTATTTATGTCAATAAACAATAATATCGTAGGAACCGAATTAAATCACTATAATATTAGTATTACATTGACCTCGACTACGTATTCATCGTCAATAAAAATATCCTTCGTGATGCTCTGTACGACGCGATACCCCAATTCTCTAAATTCCTAGTCTATTTATATGATAATTTTTATTTATATAAATTTGAACTCTGTTTGTTTTTCACAGCTGTGGTGTTAATTGTTGTTGTACCACTAACGATCAGAAATGACGAATAGCGTTATTAAACAGATCACATCTTGTGATTACATTAAACCATCCAGTTTGCGAATACAGTTACTGGCTGTATTCACCGGTAAGTGTTTATTCATTTTATTGCTATTCAATAATATTTCATTTACGATGTATCTTTTATAGAAATACCTCTTCATAGTCGTAACTTATTAACCCATTTTGTTTATGTTCTGCAATATTTTGTTTCGGTTGTTACAAAAAGAAAAGTTTTGGAATTTTTATATTAAGTAGATAAAATTTAAATCTTTAGCATACGAGAAATTAAAGAATACAAAATGAACAAAAAATATGTATATTCATTATTTTTGTACTTCAGAGTAAACAAAACATTGAACATTTACAATGTACTTAATATTTATTTATAAGCTTCAAAAAAGTGTCGCATTTTTTATGAAATCATAACTCTTTCTCGACAAATAAGAAGAGCATGTATCTCTGAAGTTTTTAATAACCAATCAGATATTATATTTCATTTTGTACAACATCCTAAGATAATTTGTCTTTGTTACTCTCTCCTTTTTCTTTAAAAGATAAATTAATATAATGATCGTTACAATTGTGTTACATCTATTCTAATTATTTGGTATGGCATTTTTTTGTACATTTAATTAGTAATTAATAGTATCGTTATTATGTATCATATTATTTGTATATATTAATTATTGTGTTTAAAATGACTCAAGGATTTGAAATGTAAAAAAGAAGATAATAACTAAACACGTTTTATATAATTTGTTAATATATAAATAAGACTTCAAATACAATTAAAAACCTTAAAGTACAATTTTAAATCTTATCTATGTACATAAAAAAAATATATAAAATATGTGTTTTGTTATTCCTTTTTTTACATTTCAAATACTTGTGCCATTAAACATAAGAATTTACATATATATATATATATATATATATATATATATATATATATATATATATATGTCAATTTTATTCATTTTTGTTATAAAAATTATATATATAAGATAGTAAATTGCATTTAATTAAAAGTAAAACGTATTCAAAGTGAAATAAATATTTTTTTACTTTTCTTCAAAATGTTTTATATAAGGAAATTTACATAATATTTACTATATTTTCCTTAAACTACTTAAACATACCATTATTAGATTAGATGATATAAAAAAAACTACTATGTAATTTCTTCTTATTATCTTCAAAGTAAAAAACTCGTTTGGAGAATCATTCATAATTAATTCAGAAGTCGAGGTTTTTTTAAAAAAAATTGCTAAAAACTCGTTTCTTAATGTATTAAAAAAACTGCTGTTGTTCGAATAGTTCTCGTAGTAAAATATATTCTTAAAACTATAAATAATTTCAATTTATATGTTAAAAGAAAACATATTATTTTTTATAAATATTAATAAAACAGTTTAAAAATATTCAGTTGAATAAAATTCGAATTCAGAAAAGATAAATTAACATTTTAATAATTATTATTTCATAAACGATATTTTGTATCATATTTGATTTATATTTTTTGGTATGTTATATTAAGTTGATTCATATTTAAATTCCATTGTTAAATAAAATCCACAAGATTCTTGTTTGCAATAAAATTTTATTATTAAAAGAATTTAAACGATGTAAACAACATATCATATTAATCTTTTCCAGTCAAAATGCTAAATGGATTTGTTCTGAAACCGACAACAGCTTAGTGAGAAAATATTTGTCACTTGAATGACGTCGTACATCGTTAGGATGTACAATAGTAACTATAAGTTTTAATAATAAATTCAATTGAAATTATTTGGAAATTGATTGTTGTTTTTCATAATTTATTTGTGGAAATCATCGAGAATCGAATAATGAAAATAATAAATGATATACTTAAATAAAATAAATAAGTAAATTGAAATAAAATGAGCAAATATGTCAAAAAACGGTGAAGAATGTGTAAATATGAAACGCACGACGCAGTCAATTAATAACCAATCTCCTAAGAATGAACTTTCATCATTTAAAAATAAAACTGTATTAGTAGAATTGTTGTGATGTTGGGATGACAGGTTTTTCTAATGTTTTATTTAGAGATGACCGTGCAATTTATTTCCTTCGGGAGATTCAATAAAGTAAGGAAAAAAAATCGTTAATATTTCTGTGAAAGTAGAGAGAGAGATATTATTTCGACCACTTACTTCATATTATATAAATGTATGTCCCACTACTGCTTAGACCATAACTAAATAAAAAACAATTTGTTTGTTTTCAAGCTACTCTCAGTTCCATCACATGCGGAATCCACTATGGCTGGCCGTCGCCAACGCTCCCGCAACTTTTCGCCGACAATTCGCCGATCTCTATCACAGGAAGCGAAGGATCCTGGCTAGCGATCATGCCTTTGCTAGGCGGTGTGATGGGAGCTATTGTGACGTCGTATCTCGTCGACGTGATCGGCCGTAAACCATCTCTTCTACTCTCAGCACCGGTCTATTTCGCATCGTGGCTAATAATCGTCTTCGCCGAAAGCGTCCTCGTCCTCTGTGTCGCACGTTTAATCGCAGGATTCGCAGACGGAGTGGTGTACACATCGCTGCCGATATATATAGGAGAAATTGCCGAGAGTCGAATAAGAGGTGCATTCGGTGCTAGTATAACAGTGACGTTGATATTAGGGACGTTGTTTGTCAACGCGGTCGGACCGTACGTTTCTATTCTAACGATGGCTTATATCTCGGCAACTATTCCTATAATACAGCTCTTAACCTTTTCGTTTATGCCCGAATCTCCTTATTATTTACTCGTCAAAGAACGGACGGAAAAAGCGAAGTCGGCGTTACAACGATTGAGGAGCACGAAAAACGTCGATGAAGAATTAGAGGAGCTGAAAGCGGCCGTCAAGCGACAGACGAGCGAACCAGGACGGTTTTATAATCTGATCAGCATTCCGAGTAATCGAAAAGCTTTACTTATCACCATGGGACTGAGAACGGTCCAGCAGTTATCCGGAATCACCGCTTTTGTGCACTACACTCAATATATTTTCCAACAGGCCGGTTCAAATATATCGCCAGAAATGTCTGCCATTATACTTATGAGTTTACAGTTAGCTTTGTGTTTCGTCGGATCGCTTCTCGTGGATAAATGGGGACGAAGACCGCTGTTATTGATCTCCACTATAGGATCGGGGATCTCACTGCTTGTCGAAGCAATGTATTTCTTTTTTAAAGATAACACCGACGTCGACGTTTCTAGTGTCATGTGGCTGCCTATAGCAGCCATGTGCGCTTATGTAATCATGTACAGTTGTGGCTTAGGAGTGATTCCTGTGATGATGCTGGGAGAAATGTTTCCGACGAGCGTGAAAACGAACGCTGTTGCATTCATGGACATTTATTTCGATATCGTAGCTAGTGTATCCACTAAATTGTTTCAGGCGACGGCCGACTATTTAGGGATTTACGTCCCGTTCTTTATTTTTTCATTCTGTTGCCTAATAAGTATTTTTTTTATGTATTACTGTGTACCAGAAACGAAAGGAAAAACCCTCGAAGAGATACAAATGTGGCTGAAAAAAAACACTGATAAGAAAGAAGAAAGTGAACAAAAAAGTACGGATTTTTAATTATTTTGTTAAATTAGAATCGTTTATATATATATATTTTTATAAAAGTAAATGTGCGTGACGGGTAAAAAATCGCGGGAGTAAAAAAAGTGTTCGTAAATCGATGTGATTTATTTATTTTAAATAAATGTTGTCGCGTTTATTTTTTATAAACGTAGGAATATAAATATTTTTTTTCTTTCATGTTAAAAAATATTATCTTTGTAAGAAAAATGGAACGTAGATGTAATTAATATTTTTTTCTTTAATGAAAAAAAGAACTATGACAATTTTTTGTATTATATTTAAAAAGACTTTTTGTAATTTTGTTTTATTTTCTATTTATCCTTTATAAAAATATGTTCTCCATCACAAAACACATTCGACATGAATTTTCATTATTATTTACTATGTTTTATAAAAAATAAAATATACATTAATTTATATTGATGTAGGGTAATTATTATTAGTATTTCTTTAACCTGTTTAATTTATCAATTAAAAAATATGTACTTTTGAAAAAAATACATGTGCACACATACATACAATATGCATACATAAATGTTTTATTGATAATTTCTTTTATCTTTAAAAACATTAAAACATTTTTGCATTTATATTTCATTTTTCTAAAAACCAGATATGAATAATATAAACACCTAAACTAAATCAAACTGACTAAAATTCATATATTAAAATTCTTGAAGATATTTTAATCTTGAAAGAATTAACTTTAGATATCAATGTTTACCACGTATTCATATCTCGTAAACATTTTATTTATTTTTATCTACGAATTTTCATAAATATTCTTTGTCGACGTTTTTTTTATAACGTGGTGAAATTTAACAACTAATTATATTATAAAGGATTTTTTTATTAAAGCAAACATTTAAAAAATATAGCTAGATTTTTTTGGTTATATGACAGAAAACAATATTTTTTAATAATGATATGTGGATCATTTTGGTTAGTAAATAATTAATTCTACATAACTTACTACACACATATTCAAAGTAGTAATTATATATATTTTTAATAAATCAGAATAGAAGAAGTAAGGACCTAGCACATAGAACAAAAAAAACACACACATAAAGAATTAAAAACTTTTTCAAATACCAACAACAGGAACAATCAAATATAGGAAAAAAATCACTTGATCACTTTTTATAATTGTTAAAATATTCGCAACATTTTAACAATTCGATAAAAATAATAAATTCATATATAAAAAAAGTTTATTTTTCTTTTAAATTATTTGATATTTTATTTTCAAAAATACGTACATAAATAAGCGTATGTATATATGTATATAAATATATATGAAAAAATGAAATGTTTTTGAAATAAAAATGTATAATAAAATTTATTCATTTTATTTATATAACAAATCTTGAAAAGATGCATTCATCTTATCAAAAAATGTCTATTTAGAAGATTTGTTAAATCAACAATTACAATAAAGTTTTAACATTTGTATGCATATGTATGTATGTATTATAGATATAGGTTGTTTCAAGAAATGAATACACACTTTTGACAAATATATAGAGATTTTAAAATTATTTTTTCATTCACTCGAGTTCACTTTCTCATTCATTTTGAATCACCTTGAAATTTATTTTTCTCGAACTATAAATAAAAATAAAAAACATCTATTTTGATAACATGAAAACCATTCAAAAAACTGTAATTGAGTTTCTAAACCTTATTCATAATATATTTTATGTAGGATTTTCAGTAAAAAATTAATAACATTTAATATTCATTATTAATTATAAAAAGTATATTACTGAGTATTTCTGATTAAAAATAAATCTAAGGTGTTAAAACGGATTTTTAAAAAATATATATTTTTCATTTCATAATATAATCTTCATTTACTTTAAAATGACATATTTGAAATAGTATTAATATTTTATTTGTTGTAAAAATAATTTAATGTTTTACCTGCCTTAAATAATAATACTGAACAGTTGATTTTTATTTCTTGTTAAGAAAATGTTATTTAAATCAAAAATTATTTTATACAAATAGTTAATAAATAAAATGTATAGAAAACGACCAATTATACGAACATGTAAAACATTTTATATTTATTAACAATATTTTACACAGAAGTGTGCACTTTATTTTTAATCTCTAATTTCTGTTTCCTAAACATGTTTGAATCCATCGAATAATTGTATGATTGAAACCAAAAAAACTATAATTTACTCGCACGCTTTTTTTAATCAAAACCTTTGATAAATTTTCAAATAAATTTGATGATACTAACGAGATACTCGAGTCTTAGACACAAATTAATTCGAATACTGAAATTTGAATCCATATTGATTTTTATCAAAAATATTAACGATGAGATCATTATTCGTAAAGAATTATTTTATATATGAATGAATTCATACATTAGTTACATTAATGAAAATGTTAAATAATAATATATTATTGAACACTGTTATAAAATCCTATAGTATTCGAATAAATAATTCATCTGTATAAAACAATAAATTAACCACAGTGTCAAAAACCAAAAAGAGTACAAACTCAAACTGTTCTGTAATTAATTATATTTATAGTATTTTTATTTCTACATTTCATGGTATTTAAAAACAAAACGCAACAATAAACTGAATTTGCATAAATACCGTGAAAATGGAAATTGTCACATATGAAATAAACAAAGAGTCATAAATATACAGAGAGGTAATATTAAAAATACTCTTATTATTCACACAATTTAATCAATTTGATTTCTATTTATTGTTTGGTCAATAAGAGAAAAAATATATGAGAAAAGTCTTATAGAATAATTATTAAGATATAGAAGATTATATTAATTTTTAGCTATCAAAAGTATGTAAATTTTTTTCAGACACTCTGTAGGTATATGTGTTTGTGTATAATATATATATATATATATATATATATATATATATATATATATATATATATAATACTTATACATATAAGATATTAATATTTATATTATGTGTAAATTATACAAATCATCCTTTAAAATATTTTCAACTACAATTATTCCACATGTACTCTACTTATAAATCACGTGCTAGTCCATTGCGAAATAGTAAAGGAAATTCGAACGACATATAAAAATATCTTCAAGTCCAATGTCATTTTCATTGAAACTACTGATATTTTCATATCAAAACGGTAATGAAAAATCGTCGTCCTTTACTCACAAGAGTGCATATGTGATGATAATAAAATATTAACATTTCTGTTAAAGTATTGTATATAATAAATAAAAACAATTTATTATTTTCTATCTGATTTATTGAAAAAAAAAAATTATATTTCTATCGAAATGGTGTTTTCAACTAAAGGTAGTTGGAACATTAAAACAATCACTTCTGAACAGAAAGAGAAGTATAGATATTGGTTACAGTATTTGGCTGCATGTTCAGGTATTTTTATTATTTTTACATATTCTTTCTATTTTTTTTTAATGTAATTAATAAAAATATGGTATATAACGTTTAAATTATCCCAATAACATTATCATCATAAAATATTAAGGTGATTAGACAATTTGTTCATTTTTGTCACAGTTAACACACATGATTTTATCAATGTATTTTTATACATTTATAAAATAGTTAAAACTATTTATTTTTATTCAGAAAATTAAATTTGAAAATGAAAAAATTAATATAGTCACCCTTTATTGTGATATTTCAATTTTGAAACAGAAAATCAAAACTGTTGTCCAGAAAAGACTTGTATTTCTTATGGAATCGATATTGGATAATATATAATTTTTAATTACAATATTTCTCACTATATGTACCTGATTATATTTTTTATCGCTGTACTACTGAAAATAAACTTGTAAAATTTACATTGATTTACTATTTATATTTGGTATGTGTAGTATTATTTCTTTTATTCCTATATTTATATAATTGTTCCCTTTCCTAAAAATTATAATTTTGGTATTTTTCTTTAATATTAAACTTTTCAATCGTTTTCCTAACATTCTTTAATTTTATTAATTTCTCTCCGTAACGATAAAAATAAATAAAAATATAATTTTGTTTGCATATAACACAACTTTTATTTGTTCTTTCTATGATCGGAGTATGCATACTTAATCTAATATTTTTTCAGTTTTTTGATACTCCATCTCTTCTGTACTCATTCATTTTTTCTACTTGAGTTTCAGTCGTATTTATGTTAATTTTATTTTTATTAAATATCTTACATTTTTCTATACTTCTCTTATATATATTGTCTTGTTTTATTCATAATATTTTTTATCTACTTCAAACAGAATTGTTTAAATGGATTTTAATTTTTTTTTTTGTTTATTCAATTCCCTAATTTATATCATTTATTAATTTTGTATATTAAATTTCCCTTTTCAATTTATTATTATTTTCAACTTCATCTAGGATTTATTTTAATTTATTTTTTCAATTAAATCTATGTCTAGGTAAAGTCTTTATTCTTCTATCAGCTTTAATATTTTGAGAGACCAACAAAATAATAATTCCTTTAATTAATATAAAAAATACAACTGATTTAATGCAAATGAATTGTCACTGCAACATTCTAAGATGATCATAAAAGTGTTCAATAATCAATTTATGTTCATTATATTTGTTTAGAACTATTAAACAAATAAAGTCCAACGGTAAGTGATTATTTAACACTTTTATGATAATCTTATGTTTTTTCAGTGATAATTCATTTGTGTTAAAGTGAATTCGCCATAGTATCAAAATTCATAATAACAGATAATTAATTAATAAGAGTACGAATAATTTCATTGTATCTGTTTTTTTCATCTTATGATAAAATTATATATTTTATAAGTTCGTTTAATTTACTGGAAATTTTTAAATTGCATGTGGAAATGTGTTTTATAATAGCATTTGTATATTTTTTATATTTGTTGAGTCGAATTTACCAAGTTCACATAATACACACAACAATAAAATATCATATAAAACAAATGTCAGTGATATTTGAGCAAAATGTTTGAAGAGAAAATAAATGATGAATTCGAACAATAATTTAGTAGACGAGGATATGAATGAAATGAACAGAAAGTGAATTTATTGTTTTCAGCATCACTAAGTCTATTCAGCTGCGGTTTACATTTCTCTTGGTCATCGCCATCGATACCGATTCTCACATCGTCCGAATCGCCCGTGAACATTACACACACTGAAGCTCTATGGATCGTTACTCTACAACCGATGGGAGATCTACTCGGAGGTCCCATCACATCATATCTGGTCGAAACGATAGGTCGTAAGAATGTAATCCTCTTAACAACGATACCGCATATAATTTCTTGGCTTATGATTGCGTTCGCAACGACACCTGTGACCTTGATGATAGCGAGATTTATAGCCGGTATCAGTGAAGGAGCATCGTACATCTGCGTTCCTATGTACATCGGCGAAATAGCACAACCGAAAATCCGTGGAATACTGACGAGTTTCGTATCGATAACAATGATAGGAGGAACGGTCGTCATTCAGATACTTGGCAGTTTTTTGTCGATTCGAGATACTGCACTGGTATGTCTAGTGTTTCCATTTATCTTGATTGTTATTTTCGTATGGATGCCCGAATCGCCGTACTATTATTCGATCAAAAAACGCGAGAACGATACGATTAAATCGTTGAAAGTTCTGAGAAGGTGCGAAGATGTCAGCAATGATTTGACTGAGATCAACAATGCAGTCGAAAACCAAATGGCTGATCCTGGCACGTTTACAAAACTGTTCACCGTGAAGAGTAATTTCAAAGCGGTGCTCATAATGATCGGCTCGAGAGGATTCCAACAACTATCCGGCGTGGCAGTTTTTAACTTCTACGCGCATACGATATTCGAATTGTCCGGTATCTCCATGTCGCCGACATACGCCACTATATTCTATACAATGTTACAGCTGTTGATGACTTTTGTCGGAACTCTACTGATCGACAAGACGGGCCGTAAACCATTAATGATCATATCGAGCATTGGCAGTTTTTTGTTTCTCGCTATTGCCGGGACTTATTTCTATTTCAGAGATAATACCGATTATGACGTCGAAGCCTTACAACAATTACCGTTGGTAACAATGATCGGTTTTATATCGATTTTTAGTATTGGTTTAGGATCCGTGCCGAACGTGATGCTCGGCGAATTGTTCTCGGCTAATGTTAAAGCAAAAATGTTATGGCTGATGAGCATGTTCTTCGCACTGATGATTATTTTCATGGGTCAAATGTTCGATTTCATCAAAAATTCATTCGGATTGTATCTTTTGTTCTGGATATATGCGACGTGTTGTTTGATAAGCGTGTTCTTTGTTTGGTTCTATGTACCAGAGACGAAAGGAAAGACGTTAAACGAAATACAAACATTGTTGAGCAATGAAGAATCGAATAGAAAAAATAATATATAATTTTTTATCTATTCAATACGTGCAACTATTAATGTGAAGTGTAATTCACCGAAAGTTCGATATTTTTTAGAAAAGAACACATAATAGTATTTATTTCTCTTCTTGGAAATTTATATTAAAATAAAGTTTCCTTTATTACAACAAATAATCATTTATCATCTTTTATTTAACTTATTTTTTATAAGAATAATACACAACTACTATTAACATTAATCCTTTTTAACAGTTATTTATATTATAGAACATTGTATATAATTTTTGATAACAATAAAAAATATATATCATTAATAAATAGTATGAATCGAATTATTTTCCCAAGTCATTGTAGATAATGTAATTTGTTAATATGAATAATTATTATTTTGAATGACCATGAATATATATCTCTATTCAGGAAATATGTTCGTATATGTTCAAAAACAATTTGAAGAATAATAAAACTTCGAATAAATAGAAAAGAATTAAAAAATACAGTGTGAAGTGTGCTCCTGAGTTTTTCTATCATAAAGAGTTAATAAGCAATAAATAGTTTCTGTTATTCTTTGATTTTATTCTTCGACAAAAATTAAATCAATCTATTATAATAAAATAATGTCGGAAACTTCATTTTGACAATAAAACCATTTGCAATTTAAAAAATAAATAAAGACTTAAATTAGAAGCATGAACATTTTAAGAATTAAAACTAATAGAATATGATGTCAAGAATAGATTTAATTTCAATTTTTTAAAAAGTTATTTGCAAAATAATAAGGTAATTGCAAATGAATTTATTTTGATTTCGGGACCATGTCGATGTTTATAAGTAAAAAAAACAATTATTTATATTTCAATAAATATGTATTAAAAACAAATCTAAATAAAAATGCGAAACAGATTTACTGATGTAAATATTGATAATTTAGATATAAATACATAAACGAATAACTAGAAGAAATTCATCGACTGAAAAGTTGTGTAAAAAGAATGGCAGTTTAAGGGCTAATAAATGTTTTATAAACTACAAAAAAAAAATTAATTAGAAAGTCTGTTTGTAGTTCTGTATTTATTCCATGCATTTAATAATATTTTTAATTGCAAAGAAAACCATCATTACAAATATTATTTAAAATATAATAACTGTAAGATTAATGTCTACATAATACTATTATTGTAATAACAATAATATGATTGCATTGTTATAATGAATACATCGTATTGTACGAATATCAAATAACAGATTTGAATAATTTATTGTTAATAACTAACGCTTTAAATTATCTTAATGTAAACAACGATTTACATGACATCTATATATAAACAGAAAATAATGTCAACAAAGTTAGGTTATTGCATGAGTCACACTGATAACTATACAATAAAATGCATTCGTTTGTAATAAAAACACCATTAAAAAACATAAACGATAAATATCTTATTATAAATAGTATTTGGAAAGACACTAATATTTTAATTTATGTATTACATGACAGTGTTGCATTAACTTGTCAAGTATGTAAACTAGACGTTCATTAATCAAGTTATTCTCTTAATAAAAAAATATTGTTCTTATGCAAAAATAAGTATATTTTAGGTAACCCATGCCGATTTAAAATATTTTTCAGAATTACACAAACAGTCATTTGAAATATATTTAAATAAACTGAAATCGATTTTTAATAAATCAGTTCAAAATTCTGAGAAATATTTCTTCATATTAGAAGAGAACAATCATCTTAAAATACAAGTTACATTAGATAATGAGGGATTAAATCAAAAATATGCTGTGTTCAAACTAGAAAACGTAAGTACGAAAAACTATTTATATATATCTCATCACCCATAAACATTAAGTTTCTATTGTAGATAGTTTATAACAAAGCTGCTGAGTCGATCATCGACACGTTAATTAATAACGAAAATTATTTAAAAAATGATCTAATACAATTACATTCTAAAAATTCTGATACGGAATTAGAAAATCGAAATTTAAAAACCGAATTACAAAATAAAACCGAAGAACTAGTTAAACAGGAACAAGAATTGGTTTCAAAATTTGTTTTAATATTGAATGAAAAAAAAGATAGAATTAGTCATTTGTATGAAATCATTGAAGACCATTTATCAGCTCATCAGTGTCCTTGTCAAGCGAAAGTTGAACAGGAAAATAAAAAAAATTCAAAAACAACGAAACGAAAGTGTTCAAATGAGGACCTAGCTATTCCAAGTACATCTAAAGAATTTCCAACAAGTACAGCGACAGGACCACCGAAAAAAGATGTACATTATGTATCTGATTCTGAAAATTATGCATCTGAGTCTGAAAATGAACAGTCATCGCCGAAAAGTGCATTAGACACACAAGAACTATTTAGTGAAGAAACAAGTTGCATTTTACCAAAAAGAATAAAAACCGATAATTCGCCAGAAAATATGGAAACATATAAAGATATTGAAGAGAAAAAAATTGAAATCAAAAGAAATCCTGATTCTTTAGAGTTACAATATGAAGTTGATGATTTTATTAATGGTTTGTAGATTTTCTATATATGTTCTAGTCATTTCAATGATATTTTTAAATCAAAATTGTATATAACTTTACATGTATATAAGCAATATATACATATTTTAATTAAGAAACTTTGTAAACGTTTTAAAAATAATCATTTTAATTTAATTATACTAGTGTACTACCAATACTTATTTTAATTTATTTACATAATTTGATATTTATTTATCAAAGTCACTAAAATCTTATAGTTGATAATTGTTAATATATCTATATTGATATTATTTATTTTGTATTAAAAATATAGGGAAATAATTGTAATTGGAAATAATTGTATAAATATAGAATTGTTTTAATATTTTTAACTCAATAAAAAAAATTGTATTTTCTAATTATTTAAATTTAATAAAAAGAATGATTTTTTATATTGTATTTTTTATTTACATATCTCTACCTAAATTAAAACATTTGTTTTAAATTCTAGAATCAAGAAATTAAAATATATTATTTTTTATGCACGTTTAATTTTAAGAATGTTAACAAATAAAATTTATTTCTTTGATACTTTTTTAACATGAATGTTTAATATTTTGAGCTCTTATAAACACACACACTATATTTTTAGAAATAGATGAAAATAAATAAATGATTTATATAGGCACATATATGTATATACACACATATTTATATTATTAAATAATTTCATGTGTTTTATTGCTTTCTGAATTAATGTTTGTATTAATTAAAAAAAACAAATCTATTTTTATTAGTAATTTTTTAACTTACTACAAATTGAATTTTAACTTGTCAGCCCCTCGTACAAGCAACCAAATAAACATGACAACAATTTTCCAACCTCAAACAAAACTGTCAACTGATATAAAAAAATAAGCAATGGGTTTCCTCACAGTTCTTAAAAAAATGAAACAGAAAGAAAAAGAAATGCGAATATTAATGCTGTATCCTTTTTGAAATCTTTCCTCCCCCATAAAATATGCACTGATATTTTTGTTCAAATATTTCTTAACTTCCAAACAGAGGTTTGGACAATGCAGGGAAAACGACGATATTGAAACGTTTCAATGGTGAGGAAATTGATACGATTTCACCTACATTAGGATTCAATATAAAAACATTGGAACACAGGGGGTCAGTTATACTAGATAATTTTTTATGTATTATTTTACAAATAATTTTTAGAATACATGTAAATAGAATTTCTTATGTGTAAACTTTATGCTCATTATCTACGTGATGTTTATTATTTTTTTTAGATTTGGATTTTTTTTCAGAGCTTCTATGTTTTTCTCGTTTAGTTTGTTTATCCTTCTTATTACTATCGTAATATTTATCCGTAGCGTATGTTTTCCCGTTAATCACAGTATCGAAAGACATGTTTTGTTCGTTCGTATTTTCTTCAGTTAAAATTTCTGATTTTTTATTTTCTCGTTTTGAGTTGACTTTAACTTCATCTTTCTCTTCAAACATTTTGATTAAATCACTGACATTTGTTTTGTTTAATTTTTTATTGTCTTGTGCATTCGGTAGAGTCTGTAATTTTGGCTCAACAAGTATAAAGCCATTATCTTCAGTTTTATTTTCTACAGGTTTCGCTTGTACACCTAATTTCGTTTGACTTTTTTGATCGTTGAGAATTGTTCGTTTACATTTTTTTGGTCCGGCAATTTTTTCTGTGCTAGATGTTTCATTTGTCTTTTTATTTAAATCGTATTTATAATACTTGACAGAATTTTTGTCAACAATTTCAACACCTTCTTCTTTATTTTGATCAATATCAAAAAAATCCTTGCCTATTATTTCATTAAAACTGTTTTCGTTCATTTGATCATATTCATCTGTACCCTGGGTGGAGTTTGTTGAATTTTCAAATTTACTTTTTTGTAAACTTGTTGTTTTATCACTGAGTTTCTTTTCTAAACTATGTATACGTTGTTTAAGTATTTTATTTTCATTTATTAGATTTCTGTAGACAGTCATTGCATGTTTCATACATTTAGATACCAATGTTGGTGAAATTCCATTTACTTTCACATATTTAGGACACTTACTTGCACCTACAAAGTGCCCAACTGAGAGCCCCAATGTAAGTAATAATGCAGCTACCAAAATTGAATCAATCAAATTATTTAATTTAGTACTAGAGGCAGATAATGTTTTCTTAATTTTAGATTGTCGTGTACACATATTATGTGCATATTTTTTGTTTTGTGATTCAATATGTTCTTTGCTATTCTCTTTTTCACAAGTCTCTTTTTCTACATTTTCTAAAATATAAATACATTCTTTTGAAGTAATTGTAATAATTTGGGAATGTTTATGTTTGTATAATATGTTAAGAAATTATCAATAGTTTTGCAATTATAATTTAGAGCACTTAATTACTGTGTTTTTATTTAAATACCAACAATGTTTCAATTATACTGCTAACATATATGAAAAAAAAATAATTAAAAAAATTACCTTCAGAGTTAGAATGTTTTTCAAGATCAAATTTTGTACACGAGGGAGAAATACTATTATCGGAACTACCGATAGTAGCTGTTGTACTTTCACAATCAGATTCGTTTGAATTTGAAGCTACCCAAGTACTCGATACATTATCTCCATTGTGTTTGCCACGTTTATTACTTCTATTTCGTCTTGGCATGTCAATTATAATTATATGAAAAACTATACAGAGAATTTGGATGTGTGTTATGTGAAACCAAAAATTTGTTTGTTTATTAAAAAAAAGAATAACCAGATATTGTCTAGATTTAAAACATTTCAATGATGACTACTTTGATCCTTTTAGATATAAATTAAATATGTGGGATGTAGGAGGGCAGAAGTCATTACGATCTTATTGGCGAAATTATTTCGAATGTACCGACGGATTGGTGTGGGTCGTGGATAGTGCAGATAAAAGACGACTTGACGATTGCAGAGACGAGTTACACGCGTTATTAAAAGAAGAAGTAAAATGAAAATATTTTTTAAACCTTTAATATTTTATTCAAATACTAATTATTTTTCAGAGGTTAGCAAGTGCTACACTATTAGTTTTTGCTAATAAACAAGATTTACCAGGCGCTATGAGTTCTGAAGAGATTAGACATGTTAGTATAAATAAGAAGTATACATTTTACTATATTTAAGCTTATATATAATGTTTAATTTTATAATATAAACGTTTAATTTTATTTCAGTGTCTAGAATTAGATAACATTAAAACACATCATTGGCAAATCGTATGGTGTAGTGCAGTAAGTGGAGAAAATCTGCTAATGGGAATCGATTGGTTAATTGATGACATCGCAGCTAGAATATTTACTCTCGATTAAACTACCGAACTAATTTAAACGAATCACTTCGTTAATTAATTATAAAAAATTATTCGTACAGTGCCTCGTTCTTTTAAAATAAGATCGAGCACACTGAAAATTTTATTGCAATATTAACCATGCTAAAAAATACTAATTTATTTATGTAATAAATATTTATAATCATTTATATTTTTTTGTATTTTTTGTTCAATAATAAAACAATTTCTAGGAAATGAAACATTTCTGCACGTTTAAGTAACATATATAAACTGTTTTATTGAATTTGTTTATTTAAATATTTTTGTTTATATAGAAGATTGAAAATATATTGTAAAAGTAAAAAAGAATAAGAAACATTTTTCCTAATGTCAATAATAATTTTGTTGTAATCAAAATTTAATACATTAAAAGTTCAAAACTGATAAAAATACAATAAACATGATCTGTTGTGTTTTTAGGTTTGTAAATTTATTTTTTAACCGTCGATTTCGATTTTTAAAACTATTTTTGATTGTTAGTTATTTTATTCCTCAATTGGTAGAACAGTTTGTTCTGCATTTTCTTCCTTTTGTTTTTCAACAGGATTCTCATCCAGAGATTTTAATATTGTTTCAGTCTCATCTTTCTTTTCCTTTTCAATAGGACTTTCATCTGGGGGATTTAATAATGTTTCAGTAATAGCCTCTTCTTGAACAAGTTCTGTTTCAGTAGTAGCCTTTTCTTGAACAAGTTCTGTTTCAGTAGTAGCCTCTTTTTGAACAAGTTCTGTTTCAGTAACGGTCTTTCCTTCCTCAAGTCCTGTTTCGGTTTTCTCTTCGGGTGGTTTCGGTGGTATATATGTATCTGGATAAAGATTTAAATAAAACTCGCGTAAGTATAATATATCGACTCTTTTTTTTGGCGTTTGGAAATTTTTCATGAACTCTGTAATGAGTTCTGGATCAAGTTTTTTCATTTTTGCTAGTTTAACAGCTGTTTCAAAATCGTCCTTTTTCATTGGATTATCTGGTAGTGTGAACAACCATGTTCTATAAAGTTAGAAATAATCCATTTTATTAGCAAAACAGTAACTGTAATTTCATTGTGATTTAACAAAAGTTATCAGCATACCCGAAATCTGGAGGTCCTTTTTTCTTTTTTTTCTTTCTATATGCATCATTTAAATATTTAATCCGTTCAATACACAACTTCCCATAATCAGGACCTTTAATTTCATAGTTTCGTAAAATACGATCAAGTACTACATTTTTTTCATGTGGTATTATTTTCAAAATCTATATAAGATTCATGAAAGGAAATAACTCTACAAACTGATGTATTAAACGAATAGTAATAAATGAATTAAAAATATATGTACCGTTGCATCTTCTTTGTTTATACAGATGTGTTTAAGGTACAGAGTTTGCAGTTGAGTTTTTCCGACGATTCCTTCATTAAAAATTGTTAACAGAAATGCAGTGTCCTTGGGACTAATAGGATTTCCGGATAAATCTAATTCTATTAAAGAATTATTCTTTCTAAGAATTTTTCGCAGAATTATTATTTCTTCTTCTCCACTAAATCTAACAAATATGTATTGTATTTGTCTTTATTTTTATTTTGAATACATTATGACTAAGTCATTTAAAAAATTAAATATACATATATATATATATATATATATATATATATATATATATATATATATATATATATATATATATACACACATATATATATATATATATATACATATAGTTTAAAAAATTAATTCATAAAAACATAATTAAAATCAAAAATTCTATAATAGCAAAATGTTGATAAATACTAAAGTAAAATTAAATAACTGAAGTATATGTTATGTACAATAAATAAATCATACTTATTATGACTCAGATCTAAATGTGTCCAAGTACACCCTTCATCAGTCAAACATCGATTAAGAGTTTTCAACAGAGGTTTTAGTGAAAGACTATTCCATGATAGATTTAAATGTGTTATAGTTCGATTGTATCTTAAATTATCAAGTAATGTAACACATGCTAGTAAAATAGAAAAAAAGTAATAAATATTCTTAAAATCATCCAATTATAAAATACCGTTTGGAAGGTAAAAATAGTTCCATGACAAGTTAAGTTTTTGCAATGTTTCTGTAAATTCGATAAGCGAGGAACCAAGGATGTCAGCTGCATCATATCCCAAATTATTATATTTTAAATTAAGCTCTACTAGTGTATCATTCTTTTTCAAACCATTCTCCATATTTTTAATCCCATTATCACCCAATTCATTGTAACTAAGATCTAGGAATCGCAATGATTTTGTTTCTTTTATACCAAGTTCAAGGTTTTTGGCACCATCTGGTCCTAATCTAATAACAATTATATAAATATTTTATAATAACAAAAGTCCATAAACATAAACTTATAATTTATATATATATATATATATATATATATATATATATATATATATATATATATATATATATGTATGTATGTATGTATAGATATATATGTATATATGAAAATAAATTTATTTCAATTACAATATAAAAATTATTTGTTAGATAATAGTAAACAGAATTGCAATTTTTAAATTTAAGAAATCGAAATTTATAATTATTTTTTTATGTTTAATAAATGAATAAACTTTTTTTGCATTAATTTTTATTGACATTTTTTTGAACTAATTATGTTCTCTTATATTTGATATTAATTTGAAGTGCGAATTATTTCATATAAATACATTATAATATAAAAAGTAAAAGGATTGTCAATTCTTATTATTAGTATATATTTTGTAAATTAATCACATACACACACACAACATATACACGTACGAAACTATAAAAATAAAACGTATATCACTTACTTAGAATCAAAGAAAAACTGGATATAGAGATACTCGTGCACCACTTATTTAATTTAAATTATATATGATAAGCACAACACACTAAATTTGACACTTTAAATTTAAACATCAATCACTTTCGAAAAGAATAAGTTACATTGATTATAAGTTATATTCTATATACAAAAAAAGTATTCTTTTTGAAAAAAGTCAAAGTATATATATATATATATAATTAGTAATCAGAAAATTTTAAAACTTTAAATATAAAGAAAATTGATCAAATAAGGAGTTAATCAAATCATGTGTATTTCAATGAAGTATTTCACAATTCAAACGTTGACTGTGCGAAATGATAACTGATTTGGAACGAACATGTTGTTAAATAACTGACACAACAATAACACAATTAATTATAACAATTAAAGCGTAAAAAAATTAAAATGAAGTACATTTGACACTAGTATTATTAAAATGACAGAATTTAATTCATTTTGTATGAATAATAGTTCGGATGCAATCGGAATTCATCGATTTAACCGAAGGTTAAATTTGGGTTTATTTTTGAAGGAATTTGTAATACATTTATTATATTATTATTTATGCAATATATACAGTAAGTGTAAAAAGTATTCGTACACCAATGAATATCAAAGAAAAATAAGAATATTCCGAGGTTTTTTTGTATTTTTTCAAAAAATAAAAATAGTAGCAAGTAGATCACACTTATGATATTTATTTTTTCAAATAAAATTATAAACGAAAAGATTAAGTAGTCAAAAAATGCATATAAAATGTGTCGAAATTCATAAGCAAAAAGTATTTGTACAAGTATTGTATTCATCAATTAATAATAAAAAAAGTAATTTTTAATATTTTGTGGGCGCACCCTTAGCACTAATGATGGTCTGAGGCCTCTGTGACAGAACTGATTAATTTAATAGTATAAGAAGTCGGAATCTTTGTCGATTCCTCTTGAAAAATGATTTTTGTCAGAAATTCATCGTGATCGTTTTTTTTTTTAATGATATATATATATATATATATATATATATATATATATATATATATATATCATATATACGTATATGTAAAGCACTAATTGATATTTTTATAATTTTTTTTTAAAAAAAACATGTTTTTGAAATTTTGTAAAAATTCAAATTAGCACAATGATTATTATTGTTAATATCAGAAATTATTAAATCTACAAAATTTTATGATTTTGGTTGAGAAATTTATTTGTTTTGCCATAGTATCAAAACGAACAATATTTATATAATCTGTTTGTTTTTAAATTAATAATAAAACTATAAAAAAAATTGATAACTTACTTGCATCTACGCAAAATCAATGTATCAATAAATGAATTTTTGCACAACATGACTGATATATAAGCAACAATATCTGGTGTTAGATAATTATTTTGAAAATTCACTACTCTAATATATTTGTTGCGAATAAGTGTTTCTGTAATGGGACGAACACATTTCATATTTAAACCATAAGACTGCAGTTAGAAAATAAGTATTTATAATTTATATTTTAAATGAGAGAAATAAATATCTTACTTTTAGATTAAGTTCTTTGGTATGAAGAGTTTTATAAACTCGGTCGATTGGCATTGCTTCATATTTTTTACAAAGGTCGAGGTAAAGTTGTTTACCAGATTTATCATAAACCCGTACAGGTTCTGTAAATATTTTATTTTTCGAATATATTTATACACATATACATATGAAAATTGTCTATAATTAAATGTATTTATGAATCTAACTACCTTCACACCACAATTCTTGTTCTATATTAGGATTTTCAATAAAAGGATATTTGTTAAAAGGATCATTCAAAACTGAACTACGAGATAGTTCAATCCGTGTCAAACACTGAAAAGACTTGCGAAAATTTTCATACGTAAAATAAATATCACTGGTAACCTCAGGTATATGGGTTTCTTTAATGACACTGTCGAAAATATTGTCTACACATTCTCCCACAAGTTGTTGGGAAAGGGTTTTGTCAACAAATATATCTGAATCGCTTGATATTGTTGTACTCGATACATTTGAAACACGCGGTTTCAAAAGGATTTGAATTTTTGATTCGCTCATTGCAAATTATTACTTAAATTGTTTAATAAACTATTGCAATTTTATTATACAAGAATGGAAAAATAATTATTTTTTGAATTTAAAATAAAATAAGAATGAATTTGACAAAATCTGAAATAGATTACATACTGTAATTGTTTTTAAATAGAACACTATCATAGACTTCGATACTAAAAAGTTTAGTAATTCTTCAAATATATTATAGAAGTATATTGCACATAGACACGTTATTGTATTCAACAATGCCTCAACAATTAAAAAAAACATATGTACTATTTCAAACTTAAAATACAATAACGAATTGGTTTTTAAAGTTAGAAAATGTCTTTCTCTAAGACAATAAATTTCTTAAACAATTATTCTTTATATTTTATTAAATCAAAAAAATAATTAAACCATAAAAAATAAAAATAGCTCCAAATTACGTACCACAAAATATTTTTATTTTTTGAGTACTGGATGATTTGAGACATTCAGGAATATTATTTTATTTATATATATCAAATTTGCTGTGGGAATAAAATAAAAAAAATGTATTAAATGATATAAAATAATTAATTTACTATAATAAAAAATTAACAATTTGTTATCATATCTATTAAGGGTTTTATTAATTGTTGACATCATTAGATATATATATTTTAATGTTAATATCATTTTTACAAAGTAGAACGGAAACATTTTTATGCATTATTTCTGAGAATAATAGAATGTGTAGAATTAACAAAGGAAGTAATTAATAAAGTAACGAATTTTTTTTGTAAAAAAAAAGAAAATGTTCAAGTATATATTTACTTTATAGATTCAAAATATAACCTTCATAAATACAACTATTGAAATCTTACAAACCTTTTTAAGTAATTCTGTTTGACTTCAACATTCATAAGATATTAACTTATTAATTGTTGATCTCTATTTAGCAATTTTTATACAGAATTTACAGTAAGAACATTTATTTTATATTCTTTTAATGTATAAATTTCTATGAAAAATTAAGTAAAAAAAAATATATGAATAAGTTCATACCGCATTACAAAACCGATAATTGAGATTCCTGAAAACTGTTTTTGTAAAAAGAAAAAACACATAGATTTTTTACACTTTATTATTATAGAAAACTTTTTACATTTACGCTACTGGATCGTCGCCCTTTGTTGTACGAGTGTATATCAACTGAGCATGATGTTTGATCACTTGTTTAATAAGTCCTGTAATACACATTAGTTAGTAATAATAAAAAAAAATACAAAAAAAAATTGATGTCTAATAACCTTTTTGCTGAAGTTCAATCAATGCTCTACGTGCCAAAGAACCTCTAACTTTTAATCTTTCTGAAACAACTGATGGTGTAATCAACTTGTACTGCGGTACTTCTTTACATAATTTTTCATATGTAGCTTTATCAAAAAGCACTTGATTGTTCAATTTATCACGAACTTTTCCTTTTGACCACTTCTGCAAAGAGAAATATTCAAATTAAAACATAAATAAACAACTAAATTTATGTACATACCTTCTTCTTTGCCTTGCCACCACCAGATCCTTCTTTCTTTTTCTGTGTTTTTTGAGGCTGCTTCGCAGACCCTTTCGTATCCTTTTTCGGCGGCTATATGACAAACAGATTGAGGTTAATTATCTTATCCTTCTTAATATTTACAAATGTGCTTTCATTTGCTAAATCAGACTCATTATATCAGTTTTTGCTAACATGATTGTTCTAGATATAATCGATCATCATTTTAAATTATATTCATATATTACACGTGCATAGACAGACCGTGTTACACTTTTTAAACCATTTTATGATGAAAACTGAATCACATTAATAGTATATAAACAGATATTGTTGATAATATAATCAAACATAATACTAATATGTTTAAAAACTCTCAATTATAAACTGTATAATTTAAACTAAACTTTAAATATGTCTTACCATTATTGTGCTTCAATACCAAAGAAACAGGATATACTTTACATACTTTAGCGGATACAAAAGAATAAATAACTGAGTGTGCGTAGGATGCTTTCGTTATTTTGTTTAGATAGATGATTTAATATAAAATATTATTTCTCTAATTTAAATGTTTTATTTACTTAAATATTAATTAAATAAATTTATATTGCTAGTATAACGTTGTGATGTTTATTATTTATGACCTTATAGTATTTTATATAAATTAATGAAAATATTTTTCTTTTTAATAAACTAATGCATTGAATGAAAAAAATTATTTGTCTATAAGAATTAAATACTAATATTATAACTATTTCAATAACTTATTAATAATTAAATAATTTTTTAAAATAAATTAGAAGGATATTTTTCAAAAAATAAATTATTTATAAGATGTTTCTATTTCACTTTCTCATAAGCTATTCAATGAATTTTCTACACCGACTTCATCTTACGTACATTAAAATTGACAACCAGGAAATACTATTTTTTTATTTATAACTTATTCTATCATTTTTTTTCTATCAATTGTATTTCTAATGAACAGATTAAGTTATAAATACATTCACCCTTCGTTAACGGAACCATCTATCCATACATAAATATTTTTTAATTTTGACACGTTTAACGTGGTGTATTTGAAGAGCTGTCTTCGACAGCCGGTATTCAACCTGTTTGACAGTTCTTTGATAGTTATCAAAAATAATTATGATAATTTAATACAACGTTTATAATTATCGATTAAACTTTAATAATTCAATTTTAATACTTGGAATATTGTGCCAGTGAACACGAATAACATGAGTAACATATTGTTAAAATATGGGGTTGGGTTGTGAACACGTATGCAATTTTTCAAAGTAAAAAGAATGCATTTATTATCGATGAAATCATTTAAACAGATAGATAAGGTTTTAAAGTTTGTTAGTGATTTATGTATAACGTAAATTTAGTGTCAAAACAATTATATAAAATTTATATCAATACATAACCTGAATTTAAAGCCAATATGTTGCCATTATCACATAAAGATAATTTGAATCGAGGATTTGGTTCAAGAATCAAAGAAAAATTACAGGGATGGATGAGACTTATATTTTCGGATCGAAATTCAAGAAACTTGTTTCTGTTTCTTTTACTTAATTTATCATTCGCTTTCATAGAGTTATTGTACGGTGTGTGGACTAATAGCCTAGGTTAGTGAAAATATTTTGTTTAACTATATTTACTATATTTCCTTGTATTATGTTTTTCTGTACGTTGTAGGTTTGATATCCGATTCATTCCATATGTTTTTCGATTGTACGGGGCTCCTAGCGGGCCTCGCAGCATCGGTAATAACGAAATGGCGTGCGAACGATAAGTATTCGTACGGATATGTCCGAGCAGAAGTTCTTGCAGGCTTTGTAAACGGGCTGTTTTTGTTATTTATTGCATTCTTCATTATGTCGGAAGCAGTCGAGAGAGCTATAGAACCGCCAGAGGTATAAATATAAAAAGTGTAAATTTTGTAAGTGAGTTAAATTTTGTATTTTTTTGCAGGTTAAACACGAACGGTTATTTGTTGTTTCTGTCTTGGGATTCCTTGTCAATCTAGTCGGTATTTATGCTTTTCAACACGGTCACGGGCATTCACACGGCGGAAGTCATGGTCACGGGCATTCTCACGGCGCGACGCACAATCATTCGCATAATTCTAACGATCATCATGGCCATTCACACGATACCACTATTGATTTTGATATGAGTTCAGGAAATTCACAATTAATGAAAGGTGTATTTCTCCATATACTCGCCGATACACTAGGAAGCGTCGGTGTAATAGTCTCTGCGATACTGATGCAAACTTTTGGTTGGCTGATAGCTGATCCGATATGTTCGATGTTCATTGCTGTTTTAATAGCGATCAGTGTCCTTGCTCTGATTAAAGATTCGATTTTAATTCTTATGCAGCGACAACCGCAATCATTGGACCACATTTTACCACAGTGTTACCAAAAAGTGACTGCATTGGCCGGTGTCTATTCAGTTCAAGAACCACATTTTTGGACTTTGTGTAGTGATGTGTATGTTGGAGGACTCAAATTAGAAGTTTCAAAACATGTAGATCCTAAGTATGTTGTTTCTCATACACAAATGATCTTCGCGTCAGCCGGTGTCCGACAGTTATTCGTACAACTCGACTACACGCCCATGTGATCATCGGAAAACAGTGACGAATACGAAGAAACAGAGCTCGGAACGGTAACGAATTTTAATGAAAGTAGCAGAAACGTTAAAGTTAAATCGTGCGTCGTTTGTCTCAGGGTTAAACATTCAGCTCGGAGGAAATTATGTGATGTATTGATTGCATTGCTGAGGAGCGAAAAAGGAAAAATCTATGAAAGTACATTTTGTAATATGGACTTGTTAGCAATTTAAATAAATTTATTATAATTTTAAGATAGGGAGTGCATATTTTAAGTGATTCTATATTCTTAGCAGACGCCTAGAATCTGTCTACAAAACATTTGTCACTCTAAGTTGTGAATACCAATCAGAAATATTTATATTATCCTATATTGTTAAACATATAGACAAATATATATATATATATATATATATATATATATATATATATATATATATATATTGCGCCATTGAGTACATGTTAAGTATTAACTAATATACTTTTTTTTTTAAATTCTTAATTATTTTCACATTCCATTAAGAACGAATTCATCAGCTGTTCTCATTCATTTATGTTGAAAAATTGTAAGTTAATAGAGTGTGACTGTATCTACTACTACTTTTTATAAGAAAGTAAATCTCAATTAGTAAATTTTATTTCAATACATGAAGTATTGAATATTAAAATCACCTGTGCATTTTGTTTATTATAATCGTCATTTAATATCTTTTTTTTAACAGTATGATTAATTAAGAAGTTATTAAATAATTTTAATTGCGTGTTAATATATTTTATACATATTTTAAATAAAACTTGTGATAGAGAAAAAATATTGATTTTATACAGAAAAAAGAATTATTATAATTGCTCAATTAATTATACTTCTGTCTATAAACAAGATATGTTGTGAAATGGCAGCATTATTTTTTAGTTCAAATTAAAAACATTTTATCATAAAAAAATATCTTGTATTAAGGCATGCCTGTAATATTGCAGTATTTTTTCAAAAATTAATTTTATACAAAATACATACTTTTTTTATAACTATCGATCTCACTGGACCATTCTCAGAGTTCTTCCAAATCTTTGATTATTCAATCTTTTTTTTTTAAAAAAAAATATAT
Organism: Neoneuromus ignobilis; assembly: GCA_029203775.1. Taxonomy (NCBI): domain Eukaryota; kingdom Metazoa; phylum Arthropoda; class Insecta; order Megaloptera; family Corydalidae; genus Neoneuromus; species Neoneuromus ignobilis. The sequence goes on from CP092093.1 coordinate 34,001,356, forward strand.
ATGGAAAAATAATTACTTTGGTCACAAAATATTTTTAATATAATCAATATGAAAGAAAAATTATTTTTGAGGACCATTGATTTAATAATCACAAAAGAATATATGGATGTACAGTGAATATTTTTTTTTTAACATAAATTCCTGATTTTAAAATTACTGTTAATGAATTTGTAGATAGTATTCTTTTAAATTAATTTCATAAATGGACCTCAATTATATTTGATTCTTGTTTACATTTAGAAAATATTTTTATCTGAATTAGATTTGTAAATTTTTAATAACAGAACGATGTATAAAGTTTTGAAGAATAAAAGAACTGATTTTTGTAATCGAGTGCAGGAACTCAAATCTTATTCACTTATTATGTACTTGTATAACTGAAAATAAAATATTTTTATGTTAATGATTGTGTTTTACTTTGGATTCATTCAATAAACCATTCAATTGTCTGGAAAAAGTATATTGAATATTTATAAATTCATACAAACATTATCTTTAAATACAATTTATATTGCACCTTACAGTTAAGAAAATTACTATTATATATTAAAGTATTTAAAAGATAATAACTCAAAAGAATAAAAGTCAAATACTATTTATATGTAGATTACATGGTAATAGGAACCAAAGAATATGCTTTTACAATAAAGGTAATGTATATATGTATAAAAGAAATGAATGTGTGTACACACACACATTTAAAAATATATATTAACATGCATGTTTATAAATGTATAAAAAAATTGCAAAATTGAATAAATCGATGTATGAAATTAATTTTAAACAAATATAAATTTAATAAATATAACTGACCAGACAGTTGTTTTTGTAAATTATTTTTTAAATATGTATTTACCTATCAGTAAAATAATTCTTAGGCATTTTGTTCAAAATATTTTTAAACAATATCAATCCAATAAGAAAGTGTCTTGCTTTTTTTAAATTGTTATACATGTTATGAATAAGTAAAAATATTTTTATCTATTTAATACTACAAACTACTTTTTTTTTATAAAGCTGTGACGTATAGTTAATATTATGCGTACGTTAGTCTTCTTGTTTAAGTATTTTTATTTTTTTTTAAATGTACATAACGCACCGATAACATTCTAAAGTGACATGAAAAAATGTTAAAATTATATATATATGTCGGTCATTTTTCAAAATGTATAATTGTATCACTGAGTTTTCTGGCATATGATTGCGTGCACCTTTTAAAAACCATGTAAGTAAAAATGCTGTATTCAATAAAATTGTTAAATACACATTTTCAATTTAACATTTTAATTTTTACTTTTAAGCTAATGTTTTTATAGTATCGTATAGCGACCAGTTTGTCCTATTGATAGTGTTGATACTAATTGATTTAAGTGCTAAAACGACAGCAAGATACTTCAGAAACAATGACTCAAAGGTAATAATTAAAAATGTTAAATATAATTATAAATGTAGAGGAATGGAAGAAAATAATCATTAAATTTAATTCACTTTTAAAGTTGATGCATTTAAAGGGTTTTAGGAATGTATCTTTTGTCTTAAATTCCGCAAGTAAAAAAAGCACAAGTGTAACAGTAAAGTAAATCATTGAAAAGTATGAAATTACCGTTTACAAGGAATAGTATTTTGTTCTTGAATCAATACTGAATTCAGTTGTGAAACAACACTTTATTCCATAATTATTTGTAAAATGTGCCGTATTTTTTCGTTAATCTATGAAATAATATCAGAAGCAAATGAGTAAATATAATGCATAGTGAGTTTTGGTTCATACAGCTGCTTTTTCTTGTCATAAAAAAATCTCGTTCATACCTGTTCTGTGTCTGTATTATGGCATGCGCTATTTTTTAGCCTGGAAATAAAATTGCCACATTAATTAATGCTATTTAGAAATGTTTTTTTTTTTTTAGTATAGCAAAAAATTACAAGATAGCTATATAAAGGTAAGAGGTTCAATCGAAATTACAATATATTTTCTAATCTAGGATAAATTTAAAAAGAGTTGAAATTTATTAATATTAATCTCTTATAACTAGACAATATTCTAAATATATCAAAGGAATAAATACTGAATTTAGTTATTTCATAGAATAAAAAACACTGGCTACAAGAAAATATAAAGCAAATTAAAAATACTACATAAAATATATTCATTTCAGAACAAATAGAGCATACATTCAATTTGAAAGAAAATATTTCTTAAAACTTACTTTAGTGAATATCTCATGCAAATGAAATATATAAAAATAAAATTAATTGTACCTAACTGCAAAATAAGAGCTTAATGAACAAAATTCCAATGAATTTTTATTCGACAACTACATACACATTAAAATTTAGGTTGAGTTAATTTACTAATGTAAAAAACAGTAACACTCATGCTAATAAAGATTTGTATAAGTCAATGCACAAAATCAAATTCTTTTTGATTAATGATTGTTTGGAAAGTGAAAAAATAAAATAAAAAAAACATTTATATTTACATATCAAGACTTTGACTTTAGTACATAGACCATAACTTATGTGAAAGTACCTTTTTCTTTTTATTTTTAGAGGGTCGAGAATTAATATCAGAAGCCTGCGAAGGAGCAGGACTAGGTGATGTAGAATTATACCACTGAAATGATAATGTTAGTTATGTTATGAAATTTGATGCATTTATGTATTTTCCACATTAGTTTTTTTGTAAAAATATTTTATTTTACAATTAAATTATGAACGTATTTTATATAATTAAAAAATGATAGTTTGGATATATATGATGATGATTACATTATGATATATGACTTGTATGCAGTTATATGATTGTTTAAGGTAAGAGATAAATTTCGTTTGAAAAAAAATCAAGCTTTTTAAATAAAATCAAATCTATTTTAAACTTAATATGTAATATTAATAAGTTTTTAATAAATTACAAATTTACCTCACTGGTTGATGAATCAACAGATGTAGCTGGACCATTTGATGTTGAATTATGGTTCTGATTTACAGTCTGTAAATAATCGAATATGTTTATTTTCTATTACAGTTGTTCTTTATTGATTATATTAGAAGATAAAGCTTGCTATACAAAATATTCTATTTTTTTACCTTTAATACTTTTAATTCTTCTTGCAATTCTCTAAGACATGCTACTTCTTCAGCAAGTTCACGGCATCTCAACTGTTCACTTGTTAGCTGATTTTGAAGATGTGATTTATCCTAAAAAAAAAAATAATAATTCACATAAGATCATAGGGCTTAGATATACAAATTCTACTGAAAATATTTATGCATGTTTGATTTTGTTTGAACTTAGATTAATTTTCTACCTCATGTAATTGTTTAAGGGTCATTAATGAACTACAGTTTTGTTTATCACAGCCTGGTGGCATCAGTGCAATTCGATTTTTTAATTCTTCACATTCAGATTTCAGCGTTTCATTTTTTTTTATTTCAGCATGTAGTTTCTCTTTTATTTCATTCATTTGTACTGAACAAGTCTGTAAAGAATTCTTTATTAATAAATGTATAAATAATGATGTAGATATCTGGATTTACTACTAATATTAAAGTATACAGTTTTAATAAAAATATATAAATCTGTCACTGAAAAATTTAAAGAAAAATTAACTGAACTCACTGTTTCACACCAGAGATTTTTTTTAATTTTACACTTATAACCAATGTTTACAAATGGTATATTACATTTGACAATGAAATGACTTTTCAGATTAATTTATAGTAAGCAACGAAGGTCAAATTAATTATTATAGTACATTAAATGTCAATGGTTACTATTTAAATAAAGATGTAACAATTTTTAAAACTTTCAAACAGAATTACACACACACATATATATGTACATATATACATAAACAATAATAAAATTAATATTCATATACATATAAATAGTGCATGTGTACATATAACAAATGTATATCTATATCATGCAAATATAAAAAGCAGATTTACTATGTGAATTAATGCTATAACATAAACACATAATTAAATTAGAAAACATAAAAGAATATAGATTCAATTATAAAAATTACAAACAAGTACATTATCAAAATACATACTTAATAAAATTACTACTTCCAATTTGTTCCCCGTTGAGAATAAGCTACAGTGAATAAATAGAAATAAATCTATAATGTAAGATTAAAAAATAGATTGAAAATGAATTTAAGAAACAATTATTAGACTTTCTAATGAAAGAGAGTAACTATTATTCAAAAGATATGTTGGAGTAAAGAAGTACATTGCAATATAATGACAAAGACCAAACATAATTGAACATTTTTTTTAAATAATTTTTATATATTTTTTTTGTTATAACATTAACAAAACATTTTAACATCATTTGTTGCTGTACCTCACTAATGATGGACGGCAGAGACTTCTCAATGCAGTTAAACGCAAACTGCACACCTATTCCACTCGGTGATAGAGTCTCCATCTTTTTCGATTCACCCTGCCAACCGTCACCAATCGTACAAATACTTTTCATGCATAAGAAACATAATTATAGACAAATATAAAAAATATTAATTTTATCCCATAGAATTTTATAAATGTTTATAAAAAAATGTTACTTCTTCTATTATATATTTTTTTCAAAATAATTTAATAAATACATCAGAAAACATTTAAAAGTGAATGGAATAAGATACAACTAGAAGTGACACGCATGCATTGTGCTAATATAATACCAGGATTTATAACTAAAACTGTTACCTGATTGAATTGCGCTTTAAGTTGTGCTAATTCTGTTTCTTTTGCATTTAGCTGCCCCCTCCAATTTTGTTCTTCATTAGCTATTTTACTTTCTAATTTATTTAACATACTTTCCTAAAGACAACACATAGAAATCAATTCATAGATATTATTTTGAAGTTAGGTTTAAAAAATTTAAAATTTTGGAGGAGAGAGCTGACCTGTTTTACAATTGTGTGGCAGCTTTGTTAATTAAATTTCATAATAAAACTATAAATTATTATTATTAGTAAATTAGAAAAAAACTCAAAAAATACTGATTATTTTCTTTTTCATTTAAATTTATTAGTACATAATAACTAAAATTATTTAGGTATACTAATATTAATGTTATTTCAGAGACTTTTTTTCTTAGCTTACCGTTGTTTCTATAATAGTTTTATATTTTGTACAAAGTCCCTGTAATGTTTTAATTTCTTCATTTGCTTCTGCTAATCTTCTACTAGACTCACTGTCAGCATTTGACATAACGGTTTGTTTCTGTTCAATTTCTTTCATTTTATTCAGGAACTCTTCATTTTTCTGTTTTATTTGATGTTCAGCTTCTTCATGTGCTTTTTTTACAGCTTTTTCAGTCAGTATTCTTGATTCACATGACAATTTGCTTAGATAATTACATGCTGCTTTTTCAAATTCAAAAACATAATTTTCATAATCATTAGTTTTTACTGATAATTTAATGTCGGGGAACAGCCGATGCAGTAATTCACAGCTTCTTTTTTGTTCTTCAATTTGAATTTTATTCACAGTTTCCTTAAAAAAAAATGAATAAGTAAATGTTGAAGTATCAGCTAAATTAATACTGTATAGGCTACAAGATATATGAAAAATTATGTAAGCTATTTATATGCAAAAGCTAAAATTACATGAAATAAAATATTTATTTATTTTAAATTTCAAAATATTAATAGTGATTCATCATTTCTTAATTTTGTAATTTCGAAAGTGATCGAGGCACAAATATATAAATTAAAACACACAGACCAAATAAACAAACACTTACATTGACGTCTTTGCGTGCAAGCTGAAGGTTTTTCTCAGCAGCGTTCAGCGCCTCCATCACTTTCCAATTCTTTTGACGAAGTTCCTGAAGAAATAAATGTTGTGTGTGCAGGCATTAGTCATGCAATAAGTGACACAAAAATAAATAAAACACTTAAAATATAATACTACTTGCGAATAACTTTGAAACGCTCATGCAAACTTAATAAAAAATTAAAAACACGCACATTGTTTTTAATCCTATGAGTTTCTAATTCTGACTGAGATGCCTGTAAGGCAGCTTTTACAGATGATAATTCGTTGTGAAGATTGAGCAATTCAACTTTTTTGGCTTTTTCTTCATCAGCTGATCCATTTACACTTGCTTGAATACTGTTTAATTCTGCCTGTAACTAAAAAGTGTATATTAAAAAAATAAAAAGGTATTTTATTAAAAAAAATACTTGTTTGCTCATATCATTAATACAAATTGTAAATATACCTGAGCAACTATTTTTTCATTTTCATCTTGTTGTTGTTTAGCTTGTGAATGTGCTTTGTTCAATTCAGATTGTAACTTCTGCACTTCAATTTGTGCCTGAACTTTGGCATCTTCTACTCTACGAATTTCATCTGTTTGTGCTTGTACATTATGCTGAGAAGAATTTAGCCTAACCTCTAAATCATTTTGAAGTCGATGCGATTCCTAAAGAATACATTTTTATCATGATTTTTATTTGTTTTACATAGATATTTCAATATATTTTACATACATCAAGCTGCCTTGCTAATTCTTGCATTTGATCTGCTGCAGGTTGTAAATGGGCAACTCTTTCTCTGAGCATTTCCACTTCATTTCGTGCAGTGTGCAATTCCATTCCCAGAGCACTAGATATTTTTTGATGCTCTTGTAGTTCATTGTGAAGTGCTGCAATTTGATTCTTCATTGAATTTTCAGATTCACTGTATTGGTCTGATATACGTTTTATATGGAGTTCAAGTTGTTGACGTTGCTTCTGTAATGTACTATGTTCTTCTTCAAACTGTCTACTTCTTTGTCTTTCTTCATTGATCTTTCCCTAAATAATTAGCTGGTTAATTAAAATGCACATCTTTATAATTTTTTAATACTCACCTGCAACTGCTGTAATTTTTGATTATATAATTGTTTTTCTGTTTGGATATGATCTTGAACATGCTGTAATCTAGCAACTAGAGCTTGTCTGTCAGCTTGAATCTGAGAATTGGTATCTTCAGCTTGTCTTAAAGCTTGAATTCGAGCATTTAGTTCTCCACGAACTTCTCTCAATTTTGCTGCCACACCAGCATGAACTTCTTGTTCAATCTCCAGTGCCTTTTCCTTTTCAGCCAGTTGTTTTTTAAGTTTTTGAACTGGATCAGCCCGACACTACAAAAACACATTTTTTCAATTGATATTAAATAATAATAATAATAGTTTACTTACTTCATTCCATTCTTGATGTGATATAGGAGATTCATGATGTTTATTTAAAAGCAAATCAATTAATATTTGTACTTCACTGCGTGAAAGATCAGCTTTACGAATAAGCGGAACTAATAAGCTAACATTAATACCTGAATTATCACTGGCAGCTAAAATGAAAATAAAATTAAGTAAAAAAAATTTAGAATACATTTTCAGTATTGATGTAACTTACTTATTTTTTGTAATACAGACAATTCATTTTTCTTTTTTTTCTTGTTTTCACGAGGTGGTTGTGAAATAAATGTATTGACTGAATTATTTTGTATTGGAGCAGATACTTGAACATTTTGATTTTCATTTACAACATTAATTTTCTTTTCCTTAATAGGACTTTTAGGAGAATGTTCTTCAACTGAAGGTTGTTTTTGTGGCTGGTTTTTATTTTTAGTATTTCTAGCATTACCGCTCTGATTTTCCTTATTAGCTTCTTTTGAGTTAATATCATCTTGTGGAGAAGGATTACGCATCTGTTTGTTTTTCCCTTTCTTGGGTGATGCTTGTACCTTTTCATTTTTCAATTTATCTTCTTTAGGTGACACCTTTTCAGGTTTGATCACAATCTCTTTTTGAATTATTCTTTCTGAATTTGCAATTATTTCCTTTTGTACTGCTTTTGAAATTTTTTCTAACGTATCTTTTGTGAAATTTTTATCAGATTTGTTTTGTTTAGAATGTACTTTATCAGATTTAATTTCCTTTTCAGATTTACTTTTTTCTATTTTGATTTCTTTTTGTTGTACTTTGTCATTTTTATTATCTTTTTGGGATAATTTCTCAGTTTTCAATTCTTTAAGTGGCACTTTTTCTGACTTTGAAGCATTTTCTTTTAGCAATACTTTTTCTGACTTGGGCTGCACCTCCTTTTGTGAATTTTTTTCATTCTTTGGAACATCCTTTGCTGTATTTTTCTCTACTTTAGATACTTCTTTTTGTGGCATCTTTTCAATTTTGCTATTAACTTGTTTAATTGGTTTAGAATTAGTTGTTTTATCTGGTTTAGGATTGATAGTTTTTTCAGATTTTGAATTAACTACTTTTTCTGATTTGGAGTTAACCCCTTTTTCTGGCTTAGAATTAATCACCTTTTCTTGATTAGAGTTAATGATTTTTTCTTGTTTTGTGGTGACAGTCTTTTCCATTTTAGAGTTAATTGTCTTTTCTTGTTTCATAGTAACTGCTTTTTCTTGTTTAGTGTTAATTGATTTTTCTGGCTTAGGATTATTCGTTTTTTCTGATTTAGAGTTAACTGCCTTTTCTGGCTTAGAATTAGCTACTTTTTCTGATTTAGAGTTAACAGCTTTTTCTGGTTTAGGGTTAACAGCCTTTTCTGATTTAGGGCTAACAGCCTTTTCTGATTTAGGGTTAACAGCCTTTTCTGATTTAGGGCTAACAGCTTTTTCTGGTTTAGAGTTAACAGCTTTTTCTGGTTTAGGGTTAACAGCCTTTTCTGATTTAGGGTTAACAGCCTTTTCTGATTTAGGGTTAACAGCCTTTTCTGGTTTAGGGCTAACAGCCTTTTCTGGTTTAGAGTTTACAGCCTTTTCTAGTTTAGAGTTAACAGCCTTTTCTGGTTTAGGGTTAACAGCTTTTTCTGATTTAGGGTTAACAGCCTTTTCTGGTTTAGAGTTAACAGCCTTTTCTGGTTTAAGGTTAACAGCCTTTTCTGGTTTAGTATTGATCACCTTTTCTGGTTTAGAATTAACCTTCTTTTCTGGTTTAGAGTTAATTACCTTTTCAGCTTTAGAATTAATTACTTTATCTGATTTTGAATGAACTTGTTTTTGAGGTGTTTTCTCTGATTTTATTACAGGATCTTTTTGTGTTTTATCTACTTTTTCTGATTTAACAATAGTTTCTGCTTTAGATATATTTTGTTTTTGAATCACCATTTCAGTCTTATTTGTATTTCCATTTTGTGCAGTTTTCTCAGATTTATTTGCTACTTCTTTTTGTGAACTACTTTTTGATTTGACATTTTTGGGTTTCTCAGTTTTAGTATCTTCTTTCTACAATTATATTATTTGGTTAACATTCAATAATACATACATTCAGATATGCATGCATCTATCTATTCAGATATGTATGCATGCATATATATATAAGTGTGTGTTTGTGTGTGTGTGTATAAGAATAATTTTCTAACCACAAATTGAAGAATTTAAGATGATTTAGTATTAAAATATTTCGTGCTTATTTATTTAATATTTAAAACTTACAATGTGCGCTTTAAGTAATTCTTTTTCATCCTTAGGATGACTCTGTTCAAAATGATTAAGTATTGGCACTTCGGACGTAATAGGGCGTATAGGACTTGGTTCTCTATTTATAAGTATAGGACGAACATTAAGATGCTTATCACGTTTTTTTTTACGGCCATTAATCTATTGAAAGAACATTTTGATTAAAACTATGAACATAATAGTTTATTTTAATTAATAATTATTAAAACATATTCTTAAAATATCTAAAACAATATATATATATATATATAACAATCAATAAAATTTTATATAGATTAATAAAAAAATCCTGTAATTAAACTACAATTAAAAATTAAAGTAATTCTAAACTACAAAACCAAAAACTTTTTATATATCATTAAATTGTGTATACTTGTGTATTTGCATATTTAATTATATATATTTTTAAAGTAATAGCAGTTTAAGTAAATTATATGGAACAGTTTTGATAAGATAGTAAAAATCCTACACATTTCCACTTTTCAAGTCTAATTTTTTTTATATACATACATTTGTACAAATATTTAACTGAATAATAGTAATTTTATAAATATTATCAAATATATGATTAATTGTAGTATTAACTATATGTAAATCAATATTTAATGAAAGTATTAAGATAAGATAAAACTGTTGAAAATATATTTAGTATTGTTCTCATGATAAAAGGAGTTTCAAATAATACATATTTATTTATATATCTATTAAGATGTTTAATTAATTATCTAAAAATATTATATGATTAAGAAGCTTCTATTATCAATCTAAAAAATATATCAATATTGTAAAATCTAAATTTTAATTAAATTTTGATCAAGGTTTTCAATAATTTTCAGCATTCTTAAAATATTTTATATGAGAAATAGAAATAAGTAAATTCTATTTTTAATAGCAAATGGTTTATATTTTTAATAGATAACAGCAAATGTATAACATTGGTTAACAAAAGAATTAATATTTCATAAAATTTAAAATTATTACAGTATATATTTTTAAGTAAATTTACTAAGTATTCTAAAAAAAAAAAACTACAAAAAAGATTAATAATATATTTAATTTTCTATATTTATCAATAAGTTATCAACAGTTATAAATATATTAGATTATTTTTTCAATATAATCAATCATATTTGTTCCACACATTTAATTAAAAATTTAGATAGCCATAAACAGATTTTTTTCTGATATTCAGATAAAATTTATTTGATAATATTAATTCACTAAACATGTATAAATCAAATACTTTTTGCATTATTTACTACACTCAGTATAACATTTTTTTTCTAATCATTATTATTATGTTCTTCCTAAGAGAAAGAAATGTGTTTTTATTAGAATACTAAAAATTATTCTTACTTTAACTGATGGTATATCTTCAACTGCCACCTCGACCTCTTTGAATTCTACATGGTGTTTACTGTTATGAACCGGATGTGTCTGGACTTGCTGTTCAACAACTACTTTAACCTCAGATGAAACAGACAATTCGTTACTTGAGGATTTATTTTCAGTCTTGTTTCTAGCATTGTCTTTATTTGCATTCATCAATTTTTCCTTCACCTTAAATTTATATTACGAACATGAACATCTTCACAAATTTTAATTCGTTTAAAATACACACCTTCTTCTGAATCTTCTTCTGTTTCTTGTCTTTGGCAGTTTTTTGTTTTTGCTGGTATTTAGTACCGAGCAAACCGGCACTTAAGTTTCTTTGTTCAGCCAATGCTTCTTCGTAACTTTTCGTACGCATGCTGAACAGAGATATGAGTAGAAGTACTCCGGCAGACAGTACAAACATTACTGCACAGACGAGAGCAGTCTGGAGATCCATCGTACTATTAAAAAGACACTGATATTAAAACATATGCACTGTCTTTAATATTAGATATATTCTTGAATTTATACCAACGTTTAGAGAATAGTGAAATATATTACTGTTTATAAAATATCAACACTCACAATAAAGTAATTTATAAAACTCAAACAACTTTTACTCTATATATACATCCATACAGTTATACTAAATTTCATAAGAATTATTTTTTTTAATGTAGAAATCATAATATAATATCTAATCTCAATGAACTTAATTCCATCAAATTAATTTCTTTACTTATCTTTTTATTTGCAATGAAAATTGTGTATATGATGTGTATACACACACACACACACACACACACACACATATATATATATATATATATATATATATATATATATATATATATATATATATATATATATAAATGTGTGTATTACATACTAAGAAAATCTATTTTTTACGAAGTTTATTTAAAATATAGCAACATAAGGATTATGAATTCCTTAAAATTACGAAATTGAATATAATTTTAAGATGGATATTAAATATTTAACTCGACAAAAAATGACTTCATTTCGTAAGAATTAAGATATTAGAATGTATATGATTACATTCATTAATTAATTTCATATACTTAATGAAGTCACGATTGTACTCGTAAATATGAGAACTGGTAGGACAAGATTCTTTATACTTTTATCTTGTACACGAAAGAAACGGTTTAGTATTGTTCGCACTGAACTTCATTGATCATAATTAACTCGTGAATACATGCAAGAGGCAAGAAAAGGAAACATCTATGGAATTACATAGGTAATGTGAATTATTCGTTTAAGGCCAATGACTTTTTCACTGGCTATATAAACTATAATGTCCATGAATTAGAAATGAATTTTAATTTTCTGAATTATATATATAAAAAAAAATACAATGATTATAGATGCAACTCGAGACGATGATCCATAAGAAATAAAAACATTATAAGAATAGGTAAAATAAATAATATTGTTGGCTCGTACGTTATTTATATTATTTACGGTCATATCTTTATTAACAGTTCGACTCACCTGGTCGTACTGAACGTTTCAGTTAGATAAAAACGAGATTTATGTTACTAAACCCGGAATCCACGACGTTGCAATGTCGCGACACACGCGAAAACGTTAAACCGTGGCATTTAGTGTGCCGGCGAACTACACATAGCAAGAACATGCACCACAAATCCCGATGACACTCAACGAAATGCACCGGATGCGAATCAGTACGTACGAATGTGTGTCGCGTTTTAACATATATCAATATCCTATTCTTTATCTCTCTTGTAAAATATATCTTGGATGAAATTTTGTATCGCCACGCCTACATACCTATTAAGCCGGACGTAAACTATAAAAATAGCTATTAATTACTTGCAAAAAATCACATAATTAATATCATAAAAATCGAAACTGGTATTTTATATCGTTGCTACTTTACTTATTAATATGTATTAGAGAGTGCGTTATTTTTTATAGATAAATTCATTTAAAAGGATTTAATTAATTCGAGATATATATATATATATATATATATATATATATATATATATATATATATATATATATATATAATATTTTAAAAATTTTAAAAATGAAATATATATATTTCAATTTAAAATAAAAAGATAATAATTACTTTATTATTTTGAATCAAATTGATTTCACATTCGTAGCAAATGCAAATATTGAAATTTATTAAATCTTTTAAAACCTTTAATTGTAGATTATTTTTTAATTATTTATTTTATTACATCTGTTATTAAATTGTTTAATATAATAATATTTATTTACGGTTTTACTTGGAATTGTAAAGTATTTATTTTTTATATAAATAAAATTTAATTTTAATTAATTTATTTAATCTTAGTTTAGTATTTAATGTGTTTGTTACAAAAAGTAATTTATGTAACTTTATTTCTTCCCTAGTAAATATATTCATCTGTATATATACATATATTATTTAAGTGAAACAAACTCAAATCATTTTTATTCATCAAAATTCTTTTTTTTGATTATTAAGTACACTAAATAAGTAATGGAAAGTTAATAAAAAAATATGATTTGATTACTATTATTTGAATTAATAAATAAAATATCTTTTGAATTAGGGAGAATGCTAAATAATAACATACAAATGTTAATGAATGGCTGTAATTTAAAGTAAGTACTTTATTAGGAAGAAGTCCACCTCAAATATATTTTTAGATATTTAATGCATATATATATATATATATATATATATATATATATATATATATATATATACATACATACATACACACATTATATTTCTCACTAAGTTGCCTGGTCAACGTGGTATGACCAAGTATGAGTGAGATCAAATTCATAATGAGTATGAACATTCAATGAGACTTTCGCCCAGCAATGGGATGATGTGATATATATTATAAAAATGTATTTATATATATCATACATACATACCATAACACTTTGGTTTCTCATGATCCATTCATAAATAAAAAAGCTAATTTTTATTCAACCAGATATTATTTGAAAAAATCGATAATTCAAAAAATAATTACACATGGAAAAATGTGCAGGATGATATTTAATCCAAATTATTATAAAAATTAACACATTGAAAAATAACAAAAAAAAAATATTTTAGAAATTTTTATTTTTTTATCAGCAACAGTTGTCTAATATATTAACTTTTAAATTTTTATTGTAATTATTTTTAGTATAAAAATATATTAATAAAGTAACTTTATAATTTGGGAATAAGATTTATAATATATTTATTACAATGTAGGATTAAACTTGAACATTCTTAGTTGTTTAACTTGTAATAAAATAATGAGAATTCATTTAGGACATTGATATGCGGACAAATGAAGGAAAAACAATAGTAACAAATAACTAATACCTTTAATGTTGTATATTTTGTATGATACACACACTCAATACAAATATCAAAAAAATGACAATTTTCCATATGTAAAAATTAATTCTTAAATTTGGAAAAGTGTTTTTAAATAGTTGGTACTTTCAAATATAAACTAGATAAATATAAGTTAATTTATATAAGATCTAACTAAATACATTGTTCCAGTGACTATTCATTTAAATTTGTTAGTGCATATGTACTAGAATGCCTTTAAAATAGCTCAACATTCTTTTTCTATTACACATATTTTTTTATTTAAATACAATTATTCTAGATAAAACTGTGAAGGAATGGAATAGTAATTTTAATTAAGAACCACCCCAAAAATTTACATTTAATTTTTGGTTTTTCTTACTCAATACCATAATTAAACAAGACTAAAGAAAACCCAGACTCAATTGTTGAGTCAACAATGTTTATCTGTTCAATTATAACACTCTGTTTGAATCATATAATGAAAGGTACAGAATTCATAAAAAAAGCAACAAACCTAGTGATCAACTGTATATTTTGAGATTAAAATGGTACGGAGATGTTTATAATATGAAAACATTTTTTTTTGTTACCTAACCTGATAATTAAACTAAGATATAGTTACATGGGCTAAACCTTAAGACAAATGTTATATTGACACTATTTTTTTATTTTTTCTTCTCCTAAAAATAAACATTAAAATGTAGGCCATACTGTCAAAAATATCTTCAGATATACTTTTTTTTTACAAGGTTTCCAATTTCAATTACATTTTGATTAATATGTAAAATCAAAATAAATTAAAATAAAAAAAATTACAATAAGCAGTGCGACTGGAAACAGAGTAAAAAAAATAAAATTTCACTATTGTATTTTTAACAGTTGTCCGTCAATATTGAAATACAATTTGAAAAAAAAGAAAACTATATTTTGGACGCAATTAAATTATACTGAAACATAACAAATTTCTTACAGAGCACACAGTAATAATAATATTAATAATAATATAAAATAATTATTATAATAATTGTATTTGACATTACAAAATTAGAGCAATTGCAACTATGAACAGGATAAAATCAATGTATCCTAAATTTAATAATTTAATATTTTTTTCACTTTATACCTGTATATTTTTATTTAAAAATCGATTTTGTTATTTAGCATACGTTCTGTTGAGAATAAGTGATTTTTACTTTATTTTTATTACGCCATGAGAAAATTATAATAAAATGGAGAATATATGACAACGGTGCAATTTTCTGCATCATCTGGAAAACAAAAAAAATATAGATGATCATTCTTCTGTAAAGAATTGTTAAATATGCATATAACTTTCAAGTATAGAAATATTTAACAATACACGTTGAAAATATTTATAGTGTGTGTAGATATATATATACATATATAAATACACACAATCTTCACCTAAAGAAAATTGTTTTGTGACGCAGAATTGTTTTTTATCATGGTTATTATGGGGCGGTTGTCGAGGTTTTCAGCAGCAGCCAGATTTGGACGTCTCTATAGGGCGGCCTTGATCAATTTTCACTTTATTCGCTGTGCTGTCTGCTGCACTGGACGGTGGCCCTACACGGTTTTTAATCTCAGCAGCCATCGTCATAAAAGCTTGTTCAACGTTCGTCGCATTTTTTGCAGATGTCTCCAAGAACGGAATGCCTAATTGATCTGCGTACTCCTACAAATATAAACGATAATAAAGTATAGAAGTTTATGTAATAATTAATAAGTTTTTTTTTAAATCCAATTTGAGATCAAGTTAAATTATTATATTCTTACTTTAGCTGTGGTGTAATCAACAACTTTCTTAGTTGTGAGATCAGATTTGTTGCCAACAATAAGTTTGTTTACATTGTCACACGCATAACGATCAATTTCTTCTAGCCACTGCTTTACATTATTGAATGATTCTTGGTCCGTACAATCATAAACAACAATAATACCATGTGCCCCTCTGTAATAGCTCGACGTGATAGTACGGAAACGTTCTTGTCCCGCTGTGTCCCACTATAAACATAAACACGATTATTTTAATTAAATACCTAACAGACAGGTATCAAGAGTGATATTACTTACGATTTGTAATTTAATTGTTTTACCATCTAAATCGATCGTTCTGATTTTCTGTAAATTATAAAAAATACATAAATAGAACATATTTAATATAAATTTATTGAATGTAAATTCAAATGAAAATTATTTAGTACACAAGGAAATGATGTCATTGTTATACTTACAAAATCTACACCAATAGTGCTGATATAACTTTCCGTGTATGTATCATCCTATAATAGAAAATAATATGTAAAAATTTGGTTCATTTTTAAATATATTTATTAAGTTGTACACATTAATATGAACATACAATGTATCATTAATATAAGATTGTATAATATTATAATTCTGAATATTTTGGCATTGAAAATAAGTTTTAATTTCAATAAGGATTGATAAATTCTTCTTTATATATATATATATAAATACGAACAATGCATCATCTGTTCGAAAGATAAAATACATATGAATGAACTTATTTAACATATTTTATTACATTGTTTTACAATTATTAAAAAAAATGATATATAAATTGTTATTTATTTATTTTCATAATTTTTATTATATTGTAATTATAAATTTTACTTACTGCAAATCGTAAAAGAAGACATGATTTTCCAACACCGGAATCACCAATCAACAGAAGTTTAAATAAGTAATCACTGGAAGAAAAAAATAATAATTTGTAAGCCATGATGTAATTCCCAATCACAAGACAACATATATAATCTACAGATATTTGGAGAAAACTGAAATTATTTTCTTATACATATTATCTATATGGAAATCAACTTAACTTTTTAAAAGTATTTGTAATATTAAAATTTGTGTGACTAGTTGCAAATTAGGCTGTTGAATATAGCTTGATTGATAATTTGTGTCTATTTCTTATGTTGTTTTTTCTAATACATTTATTAGTTCTTATTTTTTCTAATAAATGCTTAATTAGCCAAACAGTTCTGAATAAAGATTAATATTGATATAGATGTATGTATGCATGCATGTAAAGATGTATTTTCATGTGTATATGTATATACACACATACACACACACACACACACACACACATATATATATATATATATATATATATATACATACATATACATACACACACAATTATACAAAAGTAGAGAATTACATTTGTATTATTTAAATATTATTTTAAAATTTTATATATATATATATATATATATTAAAAAATTAAGAATAAAAATTAATTCTTTTTTTTTAAATACAACGAAAATGATTAAAAATGATGTACAAAATGAATAAAATTATGTATAATACAATAGAGTATGATAGTAAAATCTTTTTGTTTCTTTTAATAAGCATAAGTTTATTAAAATTAAAAAATACAAAAAAAAAAAAATAAAAAAAATAACGAATATCTTTCATATTCAAAGAAATTAATATGAAACAATGTAGGTCGATTACAGACAAGATTATTACATATTCTGCTTTTTTAAAGTATAACTTTCTAAGAGCTATAAATCAATCATTATTATCATTGAATAAACTTTGGCATACATTTATTTGAAGATATTACATTTATTACAGATATATATATATATATATATATATATATATATATATATATATATATATATATATATATATATATATATATATAAAAATTGGTGTTAAAAATAATGAACGTAAGCTTAAGGTTATAAATACTATAAAAGCATTTATGTATCAATTTATTTTTAGTTACATTGTGTTGACATTATATGTCAAACAAAGAAACTATATGGAAGTTTAATCAAAACTGATTTTTCTTTTAGTCAATAATTGCGTATGAATGAAAGTCTTTTATAAAGTTCAATTAACCATTATTTGAGAGTGGAATATTTTAGAGAAAGAACTTACATCGATTAATAAAAAATAAATAAATACGTATATATATATATATATAAATATACTAAATTTACAACTGATATCTCGAGCGTATAATTTTAAATGAATACGATAATTATTTAAGAGACATCCCGTTATTTAGCGATAAATATCGTCAAGAAGGACATGTCGTGGAGTATATGTAAATGGGGAAAATTGATGAGTAATACTCGACTGTTCTGTACATAAAAAGTAATAATATAGGACGCAGATTATTTTTTTCGAAAATGGGACATGTATCATGACCCACGGGTCAAATATGACACTGACTCATATCGTGGAAAACGAAGTGACACCCATCAAGTAGACATGTATATGTGGGAGGAGAAATAAATTTCGAATACGACGTCAATATTTTGAATTGTACACATTATTCCGAATATACATGTACGTGCTGTTCGAAAATTAAAGATGATACGCATTAAATAGATACAAACACGCAATTATATGTCTAATTAGCTTTGTCATTACGATACGAACTTTTTTTCACAAAGAGACAGGTACAATAATATACAATCAATACTTACTACTCTGGATGCATTTTGTCTACGAAATATAATCAAACACAAAACAGTTCTTAAATAAAGGAAGTTCGTACACTTCGTATTTGTTACACGACACTTAATTTTCTGTTTATATGTACAAAAACTAGTCTGAAACACGAAATTTTGTAGACAATGGCTACCTTTCTGAACGGAAATCGCGACGGACCTTCAATGCTCAAATTGACGTAATGCCAAGTGGCAATGGAGATTGCTGAGACACTGTTGCTATGTTCATATGGTTCAATGTTGATGTAAACTGTTCAAAAGAAATGATTTTTTTTAATTGAAATTACGATTCAGAAAAAGAGAAATGAAATATTTTTATATATATATATATATATATATATATATATATATATATATATAATATGTGAAGTTATGCAATATGTTTTTATACATATTTAACTGATTATCCTTGGACTTTTTGAATAAATATATATAGGAAAACTTTTTGAATATCTTACAATTTATATTCTTTCTTTTATTATAATCTTAATTATTATATATATATATATATATATATTACGAATATGAATTAAGAAAAAATTCTATCATAATTTTGGTTTTATACATATTTACATATTTCTTTAAATGAACAACTATTAAAATAATTTATAAATTTTGATTCTGCTATTTATTTATAATATAATAATAAATAATATTAACTTCTTTGATAAGTTATTTAAAGAATAGTATTAGAAATAAAATGATTATTGAATTGTAATAGCTTAATTAAATAAAATAGAAATGTAAAACATAAAACATCAATCTTAATTAAATCATATATTTTTTTGTATTATTTACATTTTTTTTGTATATCAATAAAAAAATATTGGTCGAAAAACTAAAGTAACTAAGTCAATAATATTTGTATATACGCTGTCAAAAATATATACTTGACGTAAAATAAATTAATTAGTATTCTTTTACATATCAATCGTAAAATATAAAATTGCTAAACGATTTATTAAAAAAAATATAAAATATACACTTTACAACAACTTGTAAACATTTTATTACATTGTGACATAACCTAGAAAAAAGGTATTAATGTTTTGAATTATTTTCAAAATCGGTATAGTTTTATTTTTATTCGAGTATGTTTTTTTAAGATAAAGAATAATTAATTTAAGTTTTTAAATTTTTTTATAATAATGTTTTCGAGCAGATTTTAAATTGAATGGATTTGATATGTTGTTTAAATTTTAATTTTAGTTAAAATGGCACATTATAAGGGTGCAGCCAGTGAAGCTGGCCGAGCTATGCATCTCATGAAGAAGAGAGAGCAAGCTCTGCAAGAGATCGAGTTACGTAAAAAGAAAATAGAAGAGGACTTACGTATAAACAATATAGAAAACAAGTTTGCTACTCATTACGATGCAGTCGAACAGCAGCTTAAGGTTGTTTGTGATAAAAAATTAAAAGTTGTAAATAGGTATGATATTTTAAAAATTTTTCGTAGAGTTCGACGATAGGTCTGGTAACGTTAAACGAAATGAAAGCGAAACAGGAAAATATCGTGAAAGAGAGAGAAAAAAAACTCGCACAGAAACAAGCCGAGAAAGAACGTGAGAAACAGAGAGCTCTTGAAGCGAAGCAAGCCGAGAAAAATCGGCAAAAGAAACAAATTCAGGCGCTATCTTTTAATATGGATGAAGACGAGGAAACTGAAAATGTTTCTGATATAGAAGATGAATCTGAAAATTCATTTAGGGGAGAGTTAGAAAATGAGGATACTCCTTTACCACCGCCCAAAAAAAAAATTAAAAAGAATCCGGATGTCGATACCAGTTTCTTACCGGACCGAGAAAGAGAGGAAGAAGAGAATAGATTGAGGGAAGAGTTGAGACAAGAATGGGCAGAAAAACAAGCAAAATTAAAAGAAGAGGAGATAGAAATAACGTTCAGTTATTGGGATGGTTCCGGTCACAGGAGGACTGTGAGAATGAAAAAAGGTAAACAATTTTAGGAGTTTATATTTTTTTTGATTTTTCAATAAAAAAATATCTGTTTAGATGTTAAGTAGTTTTGTTTATCTTATACTAATGTGTACTAGTTGTATACATTTACAGGGAATTCAGTGTATCAATTCCTTCAAAGGTGTCTTGAGCTTTTAAGAAAGGAATTTAGTGAATTAAAGACTGTCATGGCTGATCAGTTGATGTATGTTAAAGAAGATCTAATTTTACCTCATCATTACACATTCTATGATTTTATAGTTACTAAGGTAAATAAAAAAATAAATATTTTAGTTTTATTGATATTTCAATGAATGTTAAATATTTCAGGCCAGAGGGAAGAGTGGGCCATTATTCCAGTTTGACGTACATGATGATGTAAGGATGTTAAGTGACGCAAGTATAGAAAAGGAGGAGTCACATGCCGGTAAAGTTCTGCTTCGTAATTGGTATGAACGAAATAAACATATCTTTCCAGCGAGTCGTTGGGAACCATACGACCCTACCAAGACGTATGATAAATATACAATATCAGATAAACCTAAAAAGAATGTTTGATGTTTATTTATTTGTATAGTTTTTATTTTCTAGTTAAGTGTATTTTTATTTGTAAAAAATAAACTATTGAAAAACTGTTTCTGCATTTTTTTTAAATTAATCATTAATAGTGACATTTAAATCAATTAACTATGTTTAAAATGAATAAGATTAATATATATATATATAAAGATCTTTGACACTGTATAGTAAAATATTAAAATATATATATTAAGAATCAATATAAAATAGTCAAAATAAAATTAAAAAAATAAAATTTAAAAAGAATATGGGTGGTATCTACAGTGAGATTAGAAAGAGCAGTAAGATGAAAAAATCTCATACAGATTATGATTAAGGGAGTTAAAAATAACAAAAAATGTTAAATAGAAAATAAAAGTCATTTTATTATTTAAATAAGAATATTTTTAAAATCATTTTTTTATTGACAGATTTTTAACAGCTGAGTTTTTTATATACAGAGTGTAATAAAAATAATTGAACGATTTAAAAAGATGACAAATTAAAATTATTATAATTAACTGTATAAGAAGAATTATAAAATTGGTACAAAAAGTATCGTTGAAATCAGAGCCGGATTTAGATGAAGAAAAGCTTAGACTATCCCATTTGTGAGGGTTCTAAGATGAAGAGAGGCCCTAGACTATTCCATTTGTGAGATCTTTGAGCCCCATCCAATCCCTCACCCTCGCGACTAGAGGAAGATGAAAGAATGTAAGAAAGGTCTATGACAGTGTCAAAAATATTAGGTTGGCAAATATCTCCCTTCCGCCTTCTGGTCTTTTGAATTTCGCAGCTATGTACAAAAAAAAAAAAAAAAGCGGAAGGGAGATACTTGCCAACCTAATATATACTTTGGCCAGTGACTCTTTAAATTTTAAGGCTTTAGGTTTTAGCCTGTCAAGCTTATATGCCTATTTATTATATTGAAGTGAAAATGTAATTAAGAAAAAAAGATAAGTTTGTACTTAAATGGTTTAAAAATATTTTTTGCAAAAAAAGTGTAATTAATTTTTAATAACAATAAATATTTCAATAATAAGTACTATAAATATACAGAGAAAGATGAACTATAAGAAAGTGGATCTATTACAAATATACTTATTTTTCTAAAAAAGAAAGATCTTATATTATAATAGTTTATTTACAGTTTATATATATATATATATATATATATATATATATATATATATATATATATATATATATATATATATATATAATTTAATACTTTGAAGTAAAAGTTTCGAAATATTATTCTACAATATAAATAATTCTCACTATTGTGATATACTAAATATCAATAAAATCGTAATTACAAGTGTTTAAATATGCATGTGATATCTATATCTATATATATATATATATATATATATATATATATATATATATATATATATATATATATATATATTTGTTTGTTTGAGTGTAAGTAAAAATATATTTAAACTATGTTAAGTAATGATAAGAGACATGATAAGTAAAAACTGGTAGACAGAAATGACATTACGACCTGGAATTATCATAAAATGCGAGAGAGGGTATCAAATATGAAAACCTTGATTAAAGAATGTATTATTTTTACAAACAAGTCAAACGAGTTAGTTGTTAAGGAACCTTTAGATCTGTTGTGGTGTTTCTTCTGTGCAGGTAAAAGATCTCCAAAATTTTAAAAAATATTTTTATTTATATATACAAATCCATACACACACACACACACACACACACACACACACACACACATATATATATATATATATATATATATATGTATGTATATATTCTAATTTATTTAATTATAAATGTATATGTATTATGTTTTGTATATAAATGATTTAATATGTATCAGTATAGTCAGTGATAAAAAAATAATTAAAATGTAAGATTGAACGAAATAGAACTAATATTTAAAATACCTTTTTATAATTATTAATTATATATTAATAATATTTGATATATGATTTAATTCTAGAAAATAAATTTAAGGCAACGAAAATATAAAAACATGTCTGTATTGTAAAATGCGTTGATTTGTTTGTTTTCAAGTTTATACATTTTTTTTCATACAAATGAATCTCTTACTGATAATTAATTGTTTATAATTTCAAAAATACAATAACGACCATAATATTTGTCTAATAGATTAATTAATAAATACGTTCTTTGATTGAACTGGATTCGAGATTCGATAAAAATAACTACAATAACATAAATAAATCATTTATTCAATCACTAAACAATATTAATTTTATTTGTCGATGCGCATTTGAATGGTCATGCTATTAATATTATAAAATCTATAAAGAAACTATAAAATCTATAAAGAAAAGTTTTGATGATGATGGCATGACTATCTAAATGCACCACTGAAAATAAAGTGAATAACTAGTGATTATTAAGCATTCTTATAAAATCTCATGGCGGTGGGATGAGTAGTTCATTTGTATTATATTGATATCAGATTTTTATAATATATTAGTCGACGATCGAATTAATTTGTTAATTTATGAATAAATTATTCAATAATTAAAAATAAACATTTACTTAAAAAAAGGTCATACAGGACAAGATGGCCGGACATTTCTCTTATCCATCGTTGGAACATCGAAAGGAGTTGTGGATGACCGCTTATGCTCTTGTAGCGTCAGGTAAAGGCATCTTAGCTGCTGACGATCCGATAGACGATATTGGCATAAAACTGAAAAACGTCGGTCTTGAGAATACGTTGAAAAACCGTACCAGTTGCCAAGAAGTCTTGTTTACAACGGAAAAGATCGGCGAGTACATATCCGGTGTGATTTTGACAGAAGAAGCGCTACGTCAGAAAACTGTAGCCGGCGAGCCGTTCGTCGATTTGTTGAAACGGCAGGGAGTTCTTGTCGGCGTCAACGTCGATAAAGGCCTAGTGCCGATCGATACCACCGGCGAATTGTCGACCCACGGACTCGATGGACTCGGAGCGAGATGCGTGCAATATAAGAAGGACGGTGCGCAGTTTGCGAAATGGAGATGCGTTATTAAGATCTCGGCGCATACGCCGACCACGTTGGCCATCAAAGAGATCAGTACCGTTCTCGCAAGGTATGCAGCTACGTGCCAATTGAACCATCTCATGCCAATTATTGAACCTGATGTGCTCTTGGATGGCGATCATGATATTGTACAGTGCCAGAAGGTGACCGAAACTGTTTTGTCGTTCGTCTACGACGCTCTGAGAATACATAACGTGTATCTGGAAGGAACTGTACTGAAAACTAATATGGTATTTATTTTATATATGTTTTCTCTATTATTATCTCATATATTATCATCATCATCATTATCATCTTTAGTCTTTATTAATTCGCTCTTGGAGAAACAACTCTCTTAAATTCATCCAGATCGAACTATTCATCGTTTCTTGACTTGTTTAATAGTAATTTATTTTTTACATTTTGTTATTTATGCACATTCAGACAATGATGCTATTATCTTCATATCTTAAGCATATATTTTTTAAAAAATCATGAAATCTTTTATAAAAAAGGAAATCTTCTAGTTCTTAGTCACATTATTCTTTTGTCCCTTCGGATGATTGTTGAACCTCCATCAACATTTTACACTTCGTTACATCTATTATCATCTTTTTTATCTCTATCATTATCTTTTCTCTCGTATTTCTATCTAATTAGGTCTTTCTTTGTGTGTGTGTTTATTTATTTTAAATGACATGTCCTTGTATTACATGAAGCGAAGTTTTGTTTGTACTAATAATAACATTTTTATTGATATTTTTATTTACTTATTTTTTAAAATAATCAAGTATGATGTATAAATTTTTATCGAAATTGTTTTGAATAGTAGATTGTTGATATTAAAATGGAGTAAATGTTTACGAATCGAACATTTTTCTTAAAAAGTAAAATACATTTTACGACAATGAAGAGTTTAATTTATTCTTAATTAGTTTTCGCTTTGTTCATATATACATTTTTACAAAATTCAACCAATTATTAAACCTATATACATAAATTACATTTCTATCCATTCATTGGTTTATAAATCTAGGTGACACCAGGAAAGTCATGTCCACGTAAAGCGACACCCGAGGAAGTAGCGAAAGCAACAGTTACAGCATTGCAGAGAGCATGTCCTGCTGTTATCCCAGGCGTCGGTTTCTTATCAGGCGGTCAGACCGAAGAAGAAGCTACATTGAACTTAAACGCGATCAATAAAGAAGCAAAAAGACGGATCGGTACTCGAAACGAGAAGAAAGCTCCGTGGACTTTGACGTTCTGTTTCGGTCGTGCACTTCTGACGAGTGCATGGAAAGCATGGCAAGGAAAGAGTCAAAACGTGAAAGCCGCTCAAATGGAGCTGTTGAAACGGGCTAAAGTAATTAATTAACATGCTATTCAATGAAACGAATTGTTTAATAAATGAAATATGTTTTTTCCCCCTAGGCTAATAGTTTGGCATCGTTGGGAAATTATTGAAGTTCAAAGAATCGGCTACTTAAGAAGATATGAAGTTATGATTTTTTCGTTGGAAAATTGTAATTGTTGTTGAAATAATAAAGAATGTTTTTTTTTTTTTTTGAAATGAAGATGGTGTTCTTGATTTTATTTTAAAAATAATTTTGTATTAAAGGATTTGTCAACTGTTATAGTGGCATGTATCAGCGTTTGTCATGCGTGAGATTGTGTTTGATCTTCGGTTGGGGTTGAGTATGGAACTGGTAACTAGAGGGTATAATTCTTATAAGCATTCCACATTTAATCTTTCTCTCAAATCTCTTTCTCAGTAAATACAATTAACTTATACGGTCAGATTAAAAAGAGGTAACAATAATTACACAAAGATCATTTTTTTTTTATTGGATCCTCTCTTAATTGATTTTCAGTTCTAGTCAGATACATTGTTATTAGTTTATTACACCTGGTTTTGTTGAACAATTCAATTCTGTATTTCTTTTATGTTTCAAACTTATTTCAGTATAACTCCTCTAATTTCTTCAATTCGTATTTCATTCTCTACAAAATATTTAATAAAAGTTTTAGTTGTTTTTAATCTTGATTTTTTAATGTTTTGATATTCATCGAAATATCTTGTAGAATTCTGCTTTTATATTTTATATGTATTCTGGGTTTATTTCTCGTTTCTGTTAATTATTATAGATTTCTTGTTAATTTCCAATGTTGAAAAAATCAACAATAATAGATAATTGTGCTAATAAATTTATTAGAATGATTTTTTTATATACCTATATGATTTTCTCTTCTTTTAATTTATCTTGAATATTGAATATCTCGAATATTATATTTTTATTCATTTTAATAATTTAGACAATTATTAATATTGTAACATAAAAAAAATTAATATTTCAATCTCTCTTTCTCTCTCTCTCTCTATATATATATTTAATTTTTTTTATATCAATTAAAAAGAAAAATATTTCTTTGAACTAAAATGTTGAAATTTGTAAGAATTTGTTTGGATTTTTTTTATGAAAATGTAGCACAATTTAGAATACATCACTTATATAAAAAATAAATCAATTATAATTCGCATGAATGTCGAAATATATAGGTCACATATTTCAAAATAAATATATGTCCCTTGAATATGTTTAACATAACTTATAAACGAATATAACTTACGTTACTGAAAAGTTATACTACTTTTGATAGAAAAAGAGTATTGTAATATTTCTTTTTATCGTAGATATGAGAACAACGAAAGTTGAAAAGAAAAATGTTTGCTGTCATCATATTATATATATATATATATATATATATATATATATATATATATATTATTTTATCAATTTTTAATTAAATTTTTATTCTCATTGATGTTACATATTTGAAAAAGTTCAGATATAATTCAAAATTTTCATACTTTTTTTTATGAACTTTTTCACAATTGTACATATATATATAGAACCAAAAAATTCAATGTATATATGTGTAATTTGAAAAACATAACAAAATAGGCATAATTAAAACATATTCAAATTTTTTTTAATATGAGCAAACATGAACGTCTCAAAAATATAAGAAAAATATCTAATTTCTTAACTTCGATTATTATAATAAAAAATAAATAAACTTAAACATTTAATTCAAAAGAGATATTGAAAAAGATTTTGACAGATGAATCGGTCACTATTCCCACCTAAGGAACTACTAACTTAGTAAAATCAATGCCAAAAAGATTAAATAAAATCCTGAAATCACAAAGAAACCCCACTAAATATTGAAATTATTATTTTTTTAAATATGACTAATTGTATTCTTAGTACTACATTGTTCCATAACTTCTATGAGATCGATTTGTTACTTTTAATCGTTTAAGTTTATTTATTTTTGATTTTAGAAAAAAAAATAGTTTTTTTATTTTTGAAACATTATTGTTTATTTATATTAAAATATTGAATATAACGTATCAATTATGCCTATTTTGTTGTTTTTTTTCTAAATTATACGTGTGTTTCGTGATTTCTGTGACTCGCTGTATCATTAATTTTAACATTTTATATATTTTAACAAGTTCAGATTTAGAATTGGCATTGATGTTTTTGTGTACTTTTTTTATAGTTACACATATAAATGTGCACATGTGTGTGTATGCATATACATATATAAATTTATAGACGATTATGTACATTTGCCATTTGTGTCAAAACATTTGACTTTGTGTAATAAATTAGTCCATAAATTCAATATTAAACAGAACGACGTCACATCAGCACTTAAAACAACATACAGCGAAGACCGAAAAGTCTTGTTCGTCGATCGAGCGGCTCTCTTAATTGATTTTAATTCACGTGCATACAACAGAAATCAACCCTTCTCTACGCTATTGGTCATTCTAACGAGGGTATAAATCATTATAAAGAAATTAACTTGTAGCTACTACTAATATAGGATAATAATTGAACCGTCCCTATCAAAATACACGAGCCAATACAACAATAACGATCTCTTGTTGTACATACATACATACATACGTATAATACTACAATGCAAAACGTAATTTTGACCGTACATAGATCCATCCACATATATATACATATATATATATATATATATATATATATATATATATATATATATATATAATGTATAGGTATATATACACACACCTATCAGACTACACCATCAATACCATGTAATCTCCAGATCAAACTAATGAAAACACAAACAGAATTACGTAACAGCCGCACAATAGGGCTGATTGATATGGAATACAAGTCGGAGGATGCCTACAGCCACGTTAAAACTTTCCTAATATCGCGACGTGTAGATTAGTTGTACGTAAATATCGTCATGCGATCGCCGTTGGTGTTCTACAAGTAATAATTATCGAGCAACGTCGAGAAGATTGCTAATTTGATAAGTGAATGCATTTGAGGCGCGGTTCAAACCGGAACGTCGGAGCTGCAGAACCGGCGTTCGACGTCGTCGGTCGCGTCGCGCGCGTTCGAACATCGCATCAGACTAATATATAGTCATAATTACAAGAGCACTAATTGGTAAGTTCGAATTTAATGTTAACGCTTAAAATATTAAAGCGATTGCAGAGTTCGTCTCCTATCTTATTTGTAAATATTGCGAGGGATGACTAATAAAGACGTTGTGATAGGGTTTGGAGAAAATACGGTTGTGATTTAATGGATGATTAGACAGTAATGTGACGAGAACATTCTGGAACATTAAAAATCAGATTCTGGCCGTTTCATCACTTGTTTGATTTTTGTTTATCGCAATTCAACCGTATACACATGTTAAATGTACATTACTTCTTTTTATTAGGTGTATGTTTATGTTTCTTATTTTGAATACGGTTCGTTATTTCGTACTAATTAAATTATCACTGGCATGTAAAATAGTTGAAGATAGGTGTGTGGCCGTTTTTTATTTCAGTGTCGAGAAATTGACAATATTGTTAAATTTTTGGAATTCTCTGTTAAGTTTTAAGGTTGTTTTTTATGACTGGCTATGACGACGTGTGTCATTTTCAGGTAGATGGTCGATAATGGATTAAAGTTATTGTTTCTTGAAGTATCAATCAGCTACCTGAATATGATATACGTTGTATTGTAGAAATAGGCGGTTGTAAGATATCAGTCATAAAGATTGATTGTAAGGATTTAATAAAATAATTATTACAACAAAAACACAAAAATGGATTCAAGAAAAACTAACTTCCTATCATTAAATATATTTGTTTTTTATTTTTCATTTATTTGATATTCATATCTGTTTATTTATATCTACCTATCAATATATATATATATATGTATGAGAAAAAAATAAAAGTTGTATTTAGGACAATTGATTAACTCAAAAGAAACATTTACAGATGAAATAAACAGAAAAATAAAAATGGGATAATGTCAAATAATATAATTTTATACTATCAAATCAAATATTTTTCTATGTTAAGGAAAAAAAATTGATTATTCATCCTGTCTATATTTATTTGTGGCAGTGAAACATTGTTCTTATAAAAACAGATAATTAAATGATTTCAAAAATTATAAAGAAGTAGAGAAAGATGTATGTTAGGGTTACCATATGGATACAGAAATAGTTAAAATTGGATTCAAATTAATTTGAAAACGAGTAATAATAATTTCAATTCTTAAAAAAAAAATTATCACATAACATAATTCTGGTGAGAAAAACCTTACTGGCCTAGCATTGTTTGAGAAATCCATTTTTTTCAAGAGTTATAATATTGTTTTTGATTATATATATGTATATATATATATATATATATATATATATATATATATATATATATATATATAATTATTATCAATTAGTATTTTTTTATCAATTATTGGATGAAGATTTCTCTCAAAATTATCCAAATTTCAGCGATCAAATATCTATTCCATGCTTACAAATTGTTTCTTGTTTTTTTATCTCATCTATTTATACGAGGTGTGATCAAAAAATAAGGTGAATTTTTATTTTTTTCAAAGAATATTTATTTATTCATCAATTTTTATTTTGTCCCCTTCAAAGTAATCCCCCTCGGATATAATGCACTTGTGCCAACGCTTTTTTCAATCCTCAAAGCATTTCAAAAAATCATTTTTTGTGATCTTGTTCAGCTCCTCTTTCGATGTCGTCTTTATTTCCTCAATCGTTATCATATTCAGTTTCGGGAACAAGAAGAATGCTAGGTCTGGGAATATATCATTATAGCCAAAAATTACGATGTGTAGTTCGATCAAATATATGCTTACAGTTTTCTTTGATATATATATATATATATATATTATAGTTTATATATATGTTTCGTATATGACCCTGTATAAATCTGGGTCGTCGTTGACGTCATTCAATAGCTCTTGGGCGATGCTCATGCGACGGTTCTTTTGGTCGAAATTGAGCAATTTCGGAACAAACTTCGCTGACACACGTCTCATGTCTAAAACACCTGTTAAAATTGATTGGCACGAACCAAACAAAATGCCAATATCATCAGCAATTTCTCTAATGGTAATTATTCCCCAACACTAACTTCTTCAACGTTCTCATCAGTTGTTGACGTGCTGGGGCGTTCAGAACGAGGTTCGTCGTTGGTGTCTTCTCGACCTTCTTGGAAGAGTTTATACCACTTGTAAACATTTTTTTGGCTTAAAGTAGACTCATCGTATGCCACTTTCAACATTTCAAGTGTTTTGGAGCACTTGATTCCATTTTTCACACAAAATTTAATGCAAACTCTTTGATCCATGATCGACAGCGAAAATTTAAACATATGCCTCTTTAAACATGCTACATAGCTGAAATTTTATATTCGAGACGAGTGTACCAACATAACCAAATAAAAAAATCGAAGATCGAACGGATGTAGCCCGCTAAATTTCAAAATTCACCTTACTTTTTGATCACACCTCGTATATCTTTTAATGCCTTTTTTATTTTTGGTTTACTAATGAATTGTCAATATATATATATATATATATATATATATGTATGTATGTATGTATGAGAAAAAGAAACTAAAATATGTTTAATTTAGGACAATTAATTAACACAAAAGAAACATTTATAGATAAAACAAATAGGATAATGTCAATTTAGAAGATATTTTTATACTGTGAAGTTGAATATTCTTCTTATATTTGACGAAAAATTTTTTTGATTATTTATTTGTGGTGGTGAGACGTTGGTTTTAAAAATCGGAATAATTCAGTGATTTCAAACAATACATCGATGCATGTTAGGATTAACACACAGAAATAGAAATAAATAACAATGATTCGAATAAATTTGGGGCTGGACATGGGAATGACAACTTTATTTCGTAAAAAATCACAATGATCATAGATTTTGATAAGAAAAACAATACGGGGTTAATATTGTTAAGAGGCTAATGTTTTATAAGAGAT
This sequence comes from Neoneuromus ignobilis, assembly GCA_029203775.1. Lineage (NCBI taxonomy): Eukaryota > Metazoa > Arthropoda > Insecta > Megaloptera > Corydalidae > Neoneuromus > Neoneuromus ignobilis. The sequence continues at coordinate 34,033,009 of CP092093.1, forward strand.
GTAGTGTTGTTGTTGTTGATTTTATATATATATATATATATATATATATATATATATATATATATATATATATACTACTACTACTACTACTAGTACTGATAGCCTACATCAGCCCACTGCTGGGCGAAAGCCTCGTTGAATGTCATAAAAATAGTTTTTCAAGCCTCTTCCATTCTTTCCTGTCGTTGGCCAATCTCATCCAACCTTGGCCTTCGCAATACTTCACAATTTCATCTCTCCAATTTTGATGTGGTCTTCCTTTAGGTCTCTTTTATCTCTTGGTCTCCATTCCGTATATATATATATATATATATATATATATATATATATATATATATATATATATATATATATATATTGCACTGAAAAAAGTGATTGAAGTGTTTAAAATTTATTTTGGATGAATAAACTTTGTTTTAATGTCTATATAATGTATAATATAATTTTTTTGTATTTTTCTATAATTATTTTTGTGGCACGAAAATATATGTATGATTTTTTAGTTTTGTTTTATTTGATATCTTAGTTTTATATATATATATATATATATATATATATATATATATATATGTATGTATGTGTAAGTGTGTGTGTGTAATAAATAACATATTCAGACCGATTCGTACGTTTCAACACACATATGGAGCGTACACAAAGTTGTGTTTGTATAATGATAAGTCTGAGCACGATTGTATTCCGTACAAAGTCTTCAGTTTTAGATGGATACACAACACTATTGACGACAAAGCGTTACACGTATCACACAGGTGTGTGTATGCGCTTATGTGTGTATTATATACTAAACGTGTATAATGAGACACATAAAATATATACGTGTCACACGTTATGTGTGAATAGGACTTGTATCTTTTTGTTTTTATTTCACACTCAGCGTCATTCGCATCAAAAAACGTACAGACACACACACACACACACACTATTTCTGGTTCATACAATAAATGTACATTTACATACATACACAAATATATATATATATATATATATATATATATATATATATATAAATCCGAATATATGTACGTACTTCCGTGAGCACAAAAAATACATACATACTCGAACGCACGCTTTACATAAATACACACATATGGCGTTATACAAAAAGAACCACGTATGTAGAAAATGGGACGTTAATTTATTCAAGACACATTTTCTGAAGACGTATCTTCGTTCCAGATCAACAAGAGATGATATTTCTTGACGTTATTTTTTACCACCTCTCTCTTTTATGCACAGTTTTAATATATGCAGAGATTTAGGCATATAAAATCATATATATATATATATATATATATATATATATATATATATATATATGTATGTATGTATGTATTTACGTATTGTTGATGTTGAGAGCAGAACAAAAAAAAAACACCCAATTATATTATAATAAGAACTTGGATGACATTTGTGATGGCTATGTAAATGTGGTACGAAGAGGTTTTATTTTCTTTTGTTCTTGTTTAATTAATATTTAACTCGACTTTTTTTTACCAGGAGGAGAGAATCTTTTAATGAATGATATAAAAATAAATTAATTACACGTACATATTTACAAGGATTGCTTATTTACAAATCAACTGTTTGTTTATTTGAATAAAATTTAAACCAGGGATGATTTTCGATAACATCATCAATGGGTTAATTAATTTTAAGTCTGTACAATTTAAGCGGGGCTATGAGTTTTGAAGTTCAAAGTACAAAATTTTTTAAATAATATATATTTTTAAATATCGTACTTTTAAACATTGAAATGTTTCAATATTTTTGATCACTTAATTAATTTTAATTTAAAAATTAAGTTACATTTTATAACACCTTGTTTTGTCGATGATTAAAAAGATAGTTACATGTGAATTAATAAAATGTAAATAATAAATAATCATTGGATTTTTTTATAATTTTTTAGGTGTAGATGGATGATACTCTTATTTAATTATATCACTTTTGGTAAGTTTTATTTTAAAATATTTTTTAACTAAAATTTGATATAAAAAAGGCTAATATTTCAGAAGAAAAACTTAGTTATTTATATATTTTTTTGGTATTTTTTTAAATTAGGAAAAAATAAGAAAACAATAAACAATAATATGAAAACGAATGCTGGGTTAGGGGCAGAATATCGTTGAAAAAAAATGGTACGTCCCATATGTTAAACCAATGTTGTATAGATTTGAAATTAAAGATAAAGAAAATAAAAATGATCGATTTTAAAGATGATAATATTACTAACTGAGGAAAATTGAAGTAAATAAATATTGCATTGTAGTACTGTAGTAATAATTAAGTTTGGGTAAAATATTATGTTTTTATTTTTTTAAGCAGAATATTTTTTTCAAATATTATAAGACTTCGTTATTTAGTAGATTGTAACAATTATCTGAAGTATTGAAAAATTAAACCAGATTCAAAAATTATGAAAATATATAAAAAAGGTATTTGAAAGAACAGTGAGATAAATGCAAAACTATAATACTATACCAATATTAAACTTAAAAAATATACTTCAATTACAGTGTATAATCTTGATATAAAAAAATAAACAGGTTTACAAGCATGTTTAAAAGTTGAAGTATCCATAAAAATATAGCATTTTGTGAATGAGTTTGATAGTAGATATATTGTATATGCAAGTCTAGTTCGTTTCTCTGCTTATATTCTATGTTATTCGAATAATACATATATTGTACACAATGATTTCGATTAAATATATCACACATTAATGTATTTGTAATATTGTACTTACATACAATAATGATATGCAGTTAGATGTTCAAACAAAAACAAATTTCATGAAACTTCATCAAAAAGCCGGTTGGGAAATGCAATTTCCTGAGGCATAAATAAGATTTCAGCATTGCTATGAAATGAGAAATAGACGTGGCACTGATCACTGAATTCCTGTAAGAATCAATGTCGTCGTTATTATGTGGTCGAATTTTTATACAAACTTTTATATGTGTAATTTTTTGATACTATAATTATATTTAAGTACGTATTGGAAGTTGAATATTTTTATAATGTTCTGTTGTTGTTAATGTAAATTTATTTCTGAATATTTTCACTTGAGTTATATGATCAGATAAAATATTATGGATAATGAATTTTTTATCACTATAAACATTCATTGTGAATATTATGATCTAACAATAAATCATAATTTGTGTTTTTGTTGAAAAAAATATAGACGAACATAGAAAAGTATAAAAATAATCTATTCGTTTAGTACTAAATAGAAATTCCATGTCGAAGTAAATTGATAGAACAATTTAGAGAAAGTTGAGACAAGAGATGAAAATTCATGTTTTTAGTTTGCAAATTAAAAGTGATTGTAGAATACCGAGAATGAGACAGTTCTAATAAAACTTTTTTCAAAAAGAATTGAAATATTATGGGATAAAATTAAATTAAAAAATTATTAAAAAATAGGTTGTTGAGAGTTTTTATTTTTTACAAAACTATTTGACTGGAAAGATTTTCAATTATAAAAACATTTAATGATTTTCTTAACCCAGGTTTCTTGACATGAAATATTTTTGTATTCCATTATTTTATTAATTATATTTTAAATATTCATGTTTAATGAAAAGCTGGGGTACAAAAATATCCCAAGTGGGATCCTGTGAACGCCAGATGTTGAAGGTTAAGTGTTTTTCTAAGATATTTCTACTTTTTATCATCAACCACTCAATTATTTTAACCCTTATCTCCGCTATGTTTCACAATTTCAATTCTATATATTATTTTTAACCCCTCTTTATTTTTTAATTTTCTTTCTATAATGACCTTTGTCTACCTATTGTCTTCTCTTTTGCTATATATTCTGCTCATGTTCATTTCAGTGATTTTATATCTCTTTCTATATATATATCATCATAAATCTATCATTGTCCATTACTGGATGAAGGTCTTTCTCAAAACCTTCCATTTTAACTGATACAACAACCTTCTTCTTCTAGTCTACTCCAAAGAATTTTCTCACTTCTCTGCCCCATCAATCCATAAGTCTTTTTCTTGACTTTCTTATGTATCTAGGTTTTCAATCAGTACAGTGAAAAACATATTTGATCACAAATGATATTTTCATACAATATAAAATTGTATATGTGTTTAATAATTATTTCTAATTCCTTTTTTTTTGTTAATGCGAGTTTAAATAACCATGTTATCATTTTCAGGATCTGGAATTTTAAAATCTGTAAGATGTTTCCTAATGGCACATTATGAAGATAGTAGTATATATATAAGGGTATTCGATTAAACATTTTTATAAAATATTATGATGTTGGAGTGAGTGATTCATTTGCGAAAAAATTGAACAGAAATAGCACTGATAACCAATTATGTTCATTGATGGCTGTTTTAAATATGTTTATATGAATTTTAATGAGATTGTTGTCAGAACTCAGATATATAAAATATTTTACAATATGAAAAAAACCTTCAAAGATTAATAAGGGATGAAACAGCATTCAACAAAATAAAATAAACGAACGTTATATTCAAATACCAAAAGAGGGAAGATAGATGAAAAATAAACGAACGAGTGTCTACATTTAATTCAGTGTTTTATTTCGACGTCCGTACGTAAAGTTGTCATAATCCACGGAATGGTGGCATAAGAAAGATGTTTTGTTGGATGTTAGTACTTGTCGGTGTAGGTGTATAGTGATGGTGTTTAATTTGAAATCTTGGATGCACAGTCGAATTAACAAGAAGAAAAGTTTGATGTAATGAATTTACTGCTTCTCATGTTCACGTACAAAATAATACTCTGTGCATCCATCGTGTCTATATTACTTTTTTGTGCGCTTGTATTTATTTTTCGTGCACGAAAGATACTTGTATGGCGTTAGATTGTCGCGATTTTCGAACTTTGGAATTAATTGATAGACGATACATACATATGTATGCATATTGAAACAATGCTTTGTGAGTTTTCACAAATATTTAATCAAACATTCATGACAAACGAGGAATGAGTATTAAGTTTGTTCTTAATTGAATAACAACTCTGATTGAAATTTATTGCGACATGCAAGTACTTAAAAAAAGCAATCAACGGAGTTTGATTTTTCTTCGGCTTATTCGTTATTGGATGATATATTTTTAAGTTAATCGATTCGAATATTTATAACTTGTTAGAAATATTAGTTTCAGTAAATAAATGTTTCATCATTAATAAAAAAAATCCGAAGATTAAATATGTATGGCCATTATTAAAGAAAAATGCCAAAAATCATATACAGTGTGTGTCATTTAAAAACGTATAGTTTTTATACAAATACGTTTTATTAAAAAAATCTTTTATCATAAATTTCAAATAAATAAATATATTAATTAGAGTTACAACAGATCAACGTATTTAAAATGCAATGTGGAAATTATTTTCTAAACATATTCAATATTAAATATAAATAATCTAAAAAAATATTTACAAGAAGAGTAGAAATATTATTGTGAAAATTTAGTTGTCTCCATGCCCACACGACTACAAGTTGTAAAATATATAAAAGGGTTTCCAAATAAATGCTAAAAAATATTGTTTTAAAACATTTTTCAGTATATTTTTTCTATATACTTTTGCTGTATGATTTTAACTGACTGATGGATTTTGTATCGAAAACAATGAATTATTATTTGAAATGGAATTTTGTAATTATGTATTATTAAATTGAATTTTAGCATATAATCAAATATAAAACAGCTTGTTTTATTGAAGATACGTGTAATAATAAAAAGTTTCGATCAAAAGTTTCTCATAAACCTAACTGTACAATTTTAATTGACACTCACTGTATCTGCTAGTATAATTAACTATGAATATTTTATTCCAAGCAAAAAATGTTATTTTACGCTTATATATATTTGCATGTGTCAAAAATGAAACGTGACCTTTAGTTTTTAAATATTGTTCGAACAGTATGTTATAAAAGAATATGAACATTTTTGATTTCCCCCCTTCTAGTTCGAAACCAAGTAATGATACGAAAAATATGGCTGACATTTAAACTGAATGAATGGACGTACGTCTGTGCGCCATTAGTTCGTAAATGCCATCGTTATAATCGTATAATTGCATTCGATTTAAAGTTAAGCTTTGTGTAACGTTTGCAGTGCCATAAATGTGAGGGCACCGGTTGGATTCTCCAGTTGATATTTTTATATCGTTGAATTAATCTTTGAATATGATTTACGATGTTCAAAAATATAAAGAGACGAACAAATAACTTATCTATTTTTCTAAAAAAATGCAAAAAAAAACGATTTACTAGTTTAATGTTTTGTGTATTTATTTTTTTGGAGGATTTTCTATTAACTCCTATTGAATCAGTTTGTGTAAGGAAAAAATATATTTTTTATATATAAATGGACATTTATACATTTATATAATTGAAATACGTACGGTCGTAAAAAGAATTAAGGACCGTCTATAGAATTTATACTGAAAAAAACGAATAAAGTCTATAAAATGTACACGCATCAGTATAAAAAACAAACTTTGAAAAGATAAGACTGCCTTGCACGCATGTCGGGAATTAAAAATATATTTCAGACTGGAAAATCTAGCGCACACATAAACATACATACATACATACATATATATATATATATATTTATGTATGTGTGTATGTATGTATGTATATAAAGTATTTGTCTAGCTAGTTTGAGATACGAGAAAATAACAGCTCGCAGATAGTAAATATGAAGGTGGGAAAAAAACTCGACACGACGAGCCGCGTGCCGTAAAGAAAAATATAATTGTAAATATCATTTCGTATGAAAATTTACAGTTTAGCGGAGCGCTCGGCCGCCACCTGAAACGTACAGGCACGATCGCTATCTTTCAGCACACGTAAGCTTTCACATAAAATGAATTTATAATCACGCCATTGTTGTCGAGCTATAATCAGCTCACAGCCAGCCGGTCGAGCAGGCGGACAGTGCGTTGTACTCCAGACCTAACGGATGCGGTTGTATTCTGCTAATAAATACAAACAACACGGAATATTGTTCGTAACTTGTTGGTTGGCGAACGTTCGGAGAGAGTGGGACTCTAGTGGCTCTCGTCGAAGTAGTTTCAATTGTGGATTTTCATATAAACATACATGGATATTACATTTTATATATATATATATATATATATGCATGTATGTATAGCAATTTCTGAAGATATTAAGGACAGTAAGCATTGAACATAAATATTTATAAATTTTACACTATTAAAATTAGTTTTGCAGAATGAAATTAACAATTTATTCATTTCATAGAATGAATATAATGACAATAAAATTCAATATTAAAAATTACACAAGCGTAATGGAAAATAATAGAACAAATACACGAAAATGTATTCCAATAAAGAATTAATTTTAAATGAGTAAAATATTCAATTAATATATTTATATGAATCATTTAATTATTTATATAAATGTGATATTTTCTCTCAACATACACGAATTACTCATCTCAATATCATAAGATATTTTAAAGGTGTTCAATTATTTTATTGTCTATTTTATTTGTCGATGTGCATCTTCAGGAAATTACTTTATTAAGATTTAATAATGTGGAGTTTTGAACATAAAAATAGGATTATAAAAATGTGCATCAGCATGAAAAAAAAGTAAATGATTATTGAACATCCAAGAAAAATATTACGATATTAAGAGAAGGCCTTCATTTGAGTAGAAATGAATTTTAGCCAGAGTGCTAAATGAGTAATGAAGTTTATCAGGCGAATATAATGTTTCGTTACTTTAAAAGCTACAATTTTACTTTTTTTTAATCCTTCGAGAGTTCAATAAAAATGTTCATTGGTATTAACAATGTTCTTAGATGTTTAGAAAAATCGTCGTTTATATTATCAGTGCTTTAAGGAGCTCAGATGTTTTACAAAATGAGCTTAAAAATGATTTAAGTAACTTACATTATTGAAATTGTATTTTGATAATATTATTTCATTTTATAAAAATGATTCAAAGAAAAAAGAGTGAATTTTTTAGAGAAAAAAAGCCAAATACCTTTGATTAAGATTCTAATGAATTAGATGTTTTGTAAAAAGAGCTTGAAAATGATTTCAGTAACTTACATTAATGAAACTGTCTTTTTGATAAAATTATTTCATTTCATAAAAATGATTCAAAGAAAAAGCACTGAATTTTAAAGAGAATGAAAAAGAAATGCTTGTTTTTTTAAGATTTCGAAGGAATATAAGCGAGTGGGAAAAAGATATAAAAATCATTTGAAACTTATAAGCAACAAACATTGTAAATTATTAAGTAATTTGACTGATTCAAAAATTGTTAAAACATAAAATATTCTTAATTGCCAAAAGACATTTTAAGAAACCTTGTGTAAATGATAGAAAACTTAAAGTACATAAATTGAATTTGATTTATAATCTATTCTGAAAATATTGATGGAAAAATTTCAAATTTAGATATTTTACAATTTTTTTTTGAAAAGATAGTTGGTTTTATTACGGAAGAAATAAATAAGTATTAAATGTATATGAAGAAAAATATGTGAGGCGATGCTGGTTCTCGTATTAATATATATATATATATATATATATATATATATAAATATATATATATATACATGTATTAGGTATATCCGAAATGAATGTCGTATTTTTCAAAGTTAGGTTTTGAGCGTTAGTCGTGCTTTGCTCGTCTATACCTGACAACGTCTATTGTTAAATCTGTGATTGTGCACATCTGAACTCTACATTCCGATATTTACAAAACATATTTTGTCCTTGAATTTATTATGACAGAATTTATACCAACTGAACAATTTATACGAAATTGTATGTTATATGAGTTTCTTAAAAAAAACTTGGCAACTATAGCCACTAAAAACATTAGTGAAGTGGTAGGTGATACATTAGACATCCGCAAATGTCAAAGATGGTTCAGAAAATTTCGAACGGGAAATTATGACATTAAGAATAGTCCTGAATGTGGGAGACAATTAAAGGTTGATGATGATGTTCTGGCTGTTCAAATGGAAGCAAATCCTACCATGACTATTCGCCAGCTTTTCGAGAGACTAAATTACACCTATACAACAGTGCAAAGACACATTAAGAAAATTGGGAAGATCTGGAGACAAGGCGTATGGGTTCCGTACGCACTGAGCGAAGAGAACAAATCGGCGCGCGTCCGCATATCACAATAACTTTTGGATCTTGAAGCCGAATCGCCTTTCCTTGATCATTTGGTAACTGGATACGAGAAATGGGTGTTATATGAAAACAATCGTCGTAGACGATAGTGGTTATCTAAAGGCCAAGTAGCAAAACCTACCCCGAAACCAGGACTAATTGTAAAAAAGGTTCTTTTGTCTGTATGGTGGAACTGCAAAGGAATCATCTATTACGAAACACTTAAACTCGGCCAAACAATAACGGCAAGTTTCTATTGCGATCAGCTGGATCGTTTGCACGAGGAATTGAAAAAAAGGCCTGCCACTTGTCAATAGAAGTCGGATAGTTTTGTAATATGACAATGCGCGCCCTCCACAAAGCGAAATTGACGTTGGATAAAATCAAGGAACTTGGCTGGAAGGTTTTAGCCCATCCACCTTATTTTCCAGACCTTGCTCCATCAGATTACTATTTATTTCGTTCGATGCAACATTTTCTTGATGGATTTTTTTTTAAAATGTAGACGATGTAAAAAAGGGACTCTCCGATTATTTCAATTCAAAGTCTCCAGAATTTTATAAAAATGAAATAAAAAAATTGGCAGAGAAATGGAAGAAGGTCATATCCTTGGAAAGAAATTATATTTTAAATGATTAAATTAAAACTTAAATTTTTAGAATGATCTCTTTGTTTTACTAAAAATACGACATTCATTTCGGATACACAATATATATATATATATATATATATATATATATATATATATATATATATATATGTATATGTATGTCTGTATGAGTTGTGTTGTGTCAGGAGCAATTACTTCGCCCCAAATCCACCAACACCTATTTGTAACGCACCGAACGAACCATATTGTTACGTTGAACTGATCATGACCTCGATACAGATGCTGTTGCATGTAAACTACTAAATTGTTCTATTCCAATGTGTTTATAATAGCTCAGTTTTTGTGCTCGTGCGCACGTAACGGCGCCTGTATATGTGGTGCCGTTACACGTGAAATAAAATTAACTACCCGCCGTCGATACGGAGTTATTTGCATTCGGGGTGAAACGCATATATTCAAGGGAAATAATTAGTTTGAAATGTTTTTCTTCGTTCTTTTTTACGAGTTTGGTTCAACGATACCGACAGTTTTTGTATTTGAAATTATTCGGGATTGTTCAGTGTAGGTTCGATAATTAAAGCAAGAAATTGAAATAGCGACACAGATTATTTTCTTTTTTAAAAAAGTCGTTATCAAGAAGAAATTAGTTTAAATCAAAATAGAAATTCGTGAAAAGAATCTTCTAAAATTGATTGATAGTTGTGTTTTAAACTATTATTTATTTACAATAGTTCAGTATTTTTCTTGAATTTCATTTACAAAAAACTAAATTTCAAGAACAAACATAATAATAAATATTTTTTGTTTCAAACACTGATTTAGTATTTCTAGAATATTTTTAAGAGCATTATTAGCATTTTTTATTTTTATAATAAAACTACTCTGAATTGTTTAAAAGATATGTTTGTATAAAATTATAACCAAGGTATAAAAACAACTTTAATCTAGTTTTCAAAAGATATATAACAAGTTGAAGGAGAAAAAGAGAGAAAAAGTCAAAAGAGATCTAATAGAATAAAAAAGTTCTTCACTAAGCAGTGGTGATATATTTTTGAATGGTGCTTGAAATCTAAGATTCCATTTCTTATTCACTTTTGTTAGTTGAAAGTTTAAGAGTTAGACAACAACTTTGTGCTCAGGAATACGGTTAGATATGAATACTATCTTGAATGTTTTACTGTATGATGATGATGATGTACCTTTAGTAGATACTGAAGATGAGTTATAGCGTAAAATATACAGTTCAAATGGAATTTGTGAAGGATGTGATTTTCATATATCCGCTGAAAAACTAAAACTACGACTTTTGTAAACAAATAATTGATATGAGTAAACATTGTTATAAATGAGAAAATTTTAAAAGAAGATGTACATATAAAGTTTTATAAAACTTTATATAGACTAATCTCACGGTAGTGAAATATGGATTGAAAATAGAAAAAAAAACTACACGATGGAATATAATAGAAATGAAATTTTTAAGATTGATAAATGTATATATCAAGTTAGATAGAATTACAAATATGGATATAAGACAACAATTAAACATATAGTAGGCAAATGATTGGTACTGACAAAAATAGTTACAAATGAGAAAGTTTTAAGAAAATATGTACGTATAATTTTTTATATAACTCAAGTGAAATATGGATTAAAAATAAACAACTACATGAACGAATACAATCAGCTGAAGTGAATTTTTTAAGATTGATAAAGGAATGCATTAAGTTAGATTAAAAAATACGAATGTAAGATAAGAATTACACACATACAACTTAAATAATAGAACAATAATTCTTAAATAATAGAACAGAAAACAATTGTATGTATATCTGATGAAAATAAAGAATGAACGATTGTGTTTACAAGCAAGAAAATATCAACTTAAAAAAGAAATAAGATTGACTGTTTAAAAGATGTTTCCTAATAACATAATCTATAATGCGAAGAAAGAAGAAGAAGATGACAGCGTAAAGAGATTAGCCGATTCGGAATGCTTTATAAACTAAGTAGATGTAAATATAAGTAAATTAGATAAAATTTCGAATTATTTCTGTTCACATAACGATTTTTTTGGAGGGTTTTGTTTTAGAGTGATAGTTCTTTTTCAAAAAAAGCTCGAAAATTCAGTTTACGACTTAATACACGTATAAATAAATTCAAACACATGTACTCATTCATTTAAGAAAAAGAATAGTTATGAAAATATGACGTAATCGCCTTAACGAAATTAAACTCGTCGTAAACGTCACAAATGATTATTTATGGCGTTCATTTCATCATACAGACACACATACAGCCGCACGACAAAAGCTGCAACGTTAAAATTGTGCTTTTAAAGCATTACACGACGACGTAACATGACACGTGTACAAAACGTACATACACACATACACACACACACGTTCGCTAATTTCTAGATAGCATGTCTGCGCCGTGATGCAGTGTACTTAAGGCTTGTAAAATTCATATTAGTGTTATTATAGGCGAGAAAGGTTATTCTAAAGCTATATTGTTAATGTACTTGTACAGCTATGTTAGTAATTTGTATTATCGTTCCATATAGATGCATATATAATGCAGTCGAATGTGTGTGTGTGTGTTCATATTCATGCTGAGCAGGTTTTTTTTTTAATCACTTTTCACTTGACTAGAAAGATACGAGTGCATGAATGAGGTAAATGTCGAGAGTTCGATTTAATATGCGAAGACTTTGTAATGAGTTACGTGCACGTTTGTTCTTTTACCCGAAGGAAATTAAGATAAACGAATGTAACTTTATTGTTGATTTTTTTTAATATAAATATTTCTAACGGTTATTCGAACACATTTACTTATGCTGCTTCATGTTCGAAAGTCGTACTTTGTACGTTTTTAATATCTGTACGTTTTCATTTAGTTTATTTACAGTAATTGTAATATTTTAAAGTAGAAATACATGTAGATACAACAAATGTTTATCGATGGTATATATAAACGTACCATAAACTCTGTCTTTATAAATAACGTTTCTTGTAATATTTTCAAGTGACAATCGTTAGTTAAGTTATTTAAGAGAGTTTTAATAAACTCTCAAGTATTAAAAATAAACGAGTTTGTAAATGAATAATAATAATTATACATTTACTCAAGCTCAAATATAATTTTACACAAAACTAACGTATAATTCTGTTAAAAAAACATCATATGAAACTCACTTTTCTTCCAAGAATCCATATTCAACGTACATCGTCTAGAGTTCATAATATCTCGAATTTCGAAACTCGAACGATCATTGGCTGAAATCCTGAAATGAAAGAAAGAGTTTACATGTCACTATTGATACTTGTATTGTAGTACTTGAGAAGCATGTGGGATTTATATTCTATTATAAAAACGCGGCATTGAAAATACGTTTCGTATCGAGCAGACATTACAAACTTGACAGCTTCAATGAAATATTAAAAGAACTCAGACGGGATAGTTTCAAAAAAGAATAAGAAAATGATCAATACTTGTTTGACAGTTTAAATTATTCAATGGTGTTTGAGCTCGGATGAAATTTAACCAAGATTAGTTTTACTTATTCGATTCTTGGAAACGATTATTAATTCAAAAACTAAACTAGATAACTGGAAATGAAATCAGATAGAGAAAATCTATCATTTAAAACAGATGTTTGAAAACGAAATACAATGTGATTTTATATCTTAGTTTCGTTTTTCAATTAAGTAATAATTCATGTATCTAAAAACATTCTTTTGCGTGCAATTAAATAGGAATTGAGATCAAATAAATGTGTTGGGAATATGTTGATATATTTTGAACATTTGTATATTATTTTTATAAATTTAAATCTTATCAAAACCAAATTCTAACTAATTAAATTTCTGAATGTACTTTTTCCAATAACAGGAAGTGTATTTTTCCAAGTAACATTAACTTCCATCCGCTTCAAATATTTAATAACTACTAATAAACTTGGACAGAATATAGTACAATCCCTCGACATATCCATCCATCATAAGAAGTGAATAAACTAAATAAAGTTGTTAGTAGAAAAACAGATATTACATCCTCTCCAACCCAATACATCAATTATGTACCGAGAAAACAGAAAAGTTACGATATTTATTACAAATTTTTCATGTTTAGGTTTCAATCATTTTGAAACAACTATTCGTTCGATGAATATTTGAGAGATTTTCTATCTCGCTTCATAGAGAGATAATTGTATTAACTCGGCAATTATTCATGTTATTAAAAATATAAAGAAAATGATCGATTCGAATGGAAATACATATTGTATTAGATTCGTATAACGATATCGATAATCCTATCCGTTTTATAAACTTGAACTTTATCGAACTTTAAGGTACAACGACTTCCCGTTACCCTTGGAAATTGGGTTAACACTACTCCCGAGCCAATTATTATACGAACTCGCAACGTTTCGTAATTTGTTTATTATAAAGTAACAGGCGCCAATTTTGTGCAATTACTTTTCGTACGAAACAACGAGAAACAATCAATCCGCTCGATTCACTAAGAGGCTCGTCATCTACATGAAGTTCGTCATATCATATTGACACACATACTCATATATATATATATATATATATATATATATATGTATATATATATATATATATATATATATATATATATGCATATAAGTTACAACTCATTAAAAGTTTTGGGTTACAGATTAAATTTAAATTCAATTTCGCATCAAATAAACTCGCCTAATCTACCTAGGATTTATTAGGGTAAAGGTCAATATACGCAATTATAATATTTTCGAACTGGTGACCTCGGTGGTACGTAATTGATTTTTCTTCGCATTTTAGAAACTTATTTATATAGGGTGGCTCAAATGATACTTGAAGAGTTTGGATATACATTTACTTGTTTACAATCATTTACTGTTCTTTGCTATACTTCAATTTCATTTGGGTCATTCTGTAAATATAAGCATACACACACATATGTATGTGTATAAACATTTTTTTAAAAAAATATTGAAATGTTTGAAAATTCTCAGTTTTTAGAATATCAAAAATAATCAATAGATTTTGAATGAAAAGACTGAAGGGACAAAAATTAACAGATGAAAGTAAGTGTTAATTATTTTTTTGTGAGTTAGTAAGTTGTTATAAGATAATTATTTAAAATAATTATAAATAAAAACAAATCAGACGATAAAACAAGTAACAATAAGTCAACAATCAAAAAGTCTCTACATAGTCAAAAAAATTTAAAGTTTTTGGATGTTATTTTATTTAAATCTGTTCTAGAAGTTTATGTCGATATTAAAAGAAAATTCAAGAGTATATTTTACACCTTGTACTTTATATTATTTTCATATTTACATCTAAATTCTGTACATATCGTTTTGTTTACGAGTTTTTCATCGTGAAAAGTTTGGTTAGTAGAATAAGCAATTTAGTTAATGAAAAATCGAATGTAGACAAAAGTATACAATGGGTATAAAACAATAAAGAATATTTTGAAATGCTAAACAAGTCATAAAGACATACAATAATAATTTGTGTGCAATTTTATAAGTCAATGATTTCATTTAATGAATTATTCATTTTTATTTATCAATTTTGATTTGTTGACTTGTCTTCAAACAGTTATTTCTAAACAAAAAGCAATAAATATACTATACTGAAGAAAAGACATTATTGAAGAATAGATATTCGGTTGAATTAATTAATTGATAAAATTTATATCATATATTTATTTACTAAATAAAAGAAATGAATTAATAGCTTTTTTGTCTATTTAATTGATAAATTTATAAACAAAATTCAATTAATTCAATAGACATAATAATTTATTTAAATTAATTATTTTTGTCTATTGTAATTATTTTGCTTATTAAATTAACTAATTTAATAGTGAAAATAATTTTTTGGAAGTTATATAGGTTATTTTTTAGATATTTTGAAATATCTTAAAAAATATAAATTATTAATGAAATAAAACAATGTTAATAGAAATAAAATAAAAAGTATTTAACTAATTAGTTATTTTTTTATTTTTAAGCATATTTTAATGATAGAACACAATTTTACTCATTTGACCACCACAACTTTTCTTGAAATAGTGCATTCGTTTAGTTCAATTTTTAGTCACCTTTCACATAATTGTGGTCCAATTTCATGAATTACACGTTCAATGTTTATTTTAATGTAGTTTATCAGCATAATGCTAAAATGAGTTGAAAAAAATTCAAATATGACTGCCATCAGCTGTTAAAGTTTTAACATTCTTATTGGAAAACCCTAATTTCGAGTTATCTTCTAAAATATTTTTAGTAAAGTAGACAAAAGTAATTATATTGAAATCAAAGAAAGCAAATACATAAAAATATTCATTTGAAATTTTATATATAAATGATGAATAGCTCTATTCGTTGTTTATCATTAATTTATTTTTTTTAACAAAATATTTCTAATGAAAAACTATTAAAAATAGTTTTGTATTGACAAACAAATATTAGCCTTTGTACAAATCATTAAATATTACATATATGTAAATAAACAGACAACAAACCGTTTTTGTACTATCACAAAACAATATGATCCTCTTAGAACACGAAGCACAAAGCTGATTAGGACAACGATGGAAATGAAATAATTAGGAGGTGCATTTAAGCTCCTGTACAATGAACTCGTATCCCCCATGTCATAATTAATTACAAAGACGTTCTGACGATTCGTGCAGTATACGTCACATTAAACGATGCGACTTAATATAAAAATCATGAGCTAAATGCTGATGCATATAATCCAATTGTACACCTTATGTTACTATTATCTATTATGTGTAAATAATGAATTCAAACTGTGAATAATGTAGTCGGTAATAGTTCCATTGGCCTGACAAATCCATAATAATTATTTAAATCGTTTTAATATACATACGTTAAATGTAAACTTTTGACATGGTGGTTTGGTTGTTATTTCAACTAGGAGAGAGCATTGTAGATTTTTAATTGTAGGAGAGTTTACCTTTTTTATTATACATACATATATATTTAAATAAAAAAATAGTAAATATATTTCAAGTGAAATGTATTTCAGTAAGAAAGAAAAAATAATTTTTGATCAACGAATCATTCTCTCAAATATTGAAATATTAATTGAGAGAATTATTTATTGTTCATTACTAAATCATTATTATGATGATGATGAATATTATAAAACATTTCATAGATTTATATAATCTTGTGAGACACTGGCGTGAGTGAAAAGTGAATTAATTATTATACGAAATGAATTGTGACATAAATTATTTTCAGTTATCACTAAAACAGATGCTGGTTTGAATGAACTATTGATGGAATTGAAATAGAATTCTGTATTAAAAATTTGTATCGAATTTAAATAAGTACTGATTATAACTAGATGAATTAATGGTAAAAATACAGGAAAAATGTCCATGATTAGTTGAGAAAAAATGATCCTAATATAACAAGATCATTTCAAAATTCGTGTTTTCTCAATCAGCTGATATATAGAATTATATATTCAAAAATGATAATGATACCAGCTGAATATTGTATTGATTAGATATAGAATTTTATAAATATAGTTTAATTTATCCTTTCAAGTTTTTTTTAAAGACAGGAATGTTGGTTATAATTTCAGATTTCAAGCAGAGTAGGGCGATTGATTACTTACGACTAAAATTTTAGTTGTGTAAAATTATTCATTAGTTAATAATTATTTATTAGTCATTAGTCGTTTCAAGCGATTGATTTGAAATTAGTCGTTTTGAAATCAATTGATGACTAACGACCAATAAATTATTCATTAGTCATGGTTGATTTTTGAGTCATCAATCAATCGTTTTAAGCGATTAATAAATCGATTGATTTGAAAACTTAAAATAGTGCAATATTAAATAAATGCAATATTAATTAAATAATCAAAAAATCAAATTTTCAAATGAAATTATTTTGTTTGAAGAAATTAAAAATATTTTTTTTATCTCATCTTTTAGATGGTGAAATAGGATGAATTCTGTTTAATAAGAAAATTCATTTCCGAAGAAGAAGCAAATATCATCTAAGGGAAGAAAAAGAATTATTTTGAGATTTTAATCTGGTTTTTATATTTCTTATGCAAATAAATTTTTATCTGATATTTTTTTAGTAAAAAAACATTAAAAAATATCACTACTTTTTTAGTTGGATGATTAGATTAATTGGATGAAAATGTAATCATTAGATTTTTAATCATTTCTACAATTAAAAAATTATGACTAAATTCTTAATCGAATGAAAATTTAGTCGGATAATGTCTTACTCTGATTGTAAAAAAAAGATTTTCAATCATTCTATTCAATCATTTTATTTATTGGTTATAAATTAGTACTGTATTGGAAAATCGCATTGTTAAATTGATTTTCGTTTCTTGTACGAAAATCCAAAATGTAAATTTCGAAAAACCATCTCGCATTACAAATTCGTTTACGTAACAAATTGATATACCTGCAAGCCCTGTATATATATATTTATAAACACACCCTTGTAACAATTACGGTTTAATGACGGCGATTAGAAATTTAGATAGTGTAAATAGTAACGACGAATAATCCCAGCACATATAACCGTTCTAAGCCACTTAGTTAGTGAGGTGATAATGGCAGTAACGTGCGAGCGGAGCATCATATAACTGACAAGTGTTATTATTGCTTATTAAAATGACTGTGACGTTCAGTTACGGGGAGCTGCGGTTCGATTCCTGCCGTCGATGTGCACATTTCCAGAGCTGACACATACAAGCGCTTTATATACACACACACGTACGCACACGCACGTAGTCACAATGTCATGGGAGTGTCTTGCGGCAAAGTTCGAAACTTATCCAAAAACACACACACGCACGTGTCTCTGTGTATGATAATATGCTTACGTAACTGAGATACGAACGGGAACTGAATGTGTTCGATAAGATAATAAGAATAGATTTTCAGTGTCATATTACTCGTTTCAACCGCGCTCTAATTATTATATTCCCGTTGAATATATGTGTATTCGTTTCAACCGTGCCTAACGATGTCGCTTTAATGTCATATTAGAATTGAATTGCTGTAATTCTTCCACATGTATATATACATACATACATATATTTGATGCACTGGTTTTCATGAAAATTGGACGACTTAATGAATATAACATACGAAAAAATATATACGTGCATGAAAACACACACACACACACACACACACATATATATATATATATATATATATATATATATATATATATATATATATATATATATATATATCCACCACATCAGTCCACTACTGGACGAAAGCCACAATGAATGCTAACATTCATTGGTATTTGGTCATATTCACCACGCTGACCAGGCGGATTGGTGAAGATTTTTTTATTCGGGGTTTACTCCCTTCTCGACAGTTATTTTTTACAAGATGAGGTTGTCGGCCTTCATGCTCAACCCTCGACTTGAAAACGAGGGACTCTCCGACTGGGAATCGAACGCAATCTCCCGCATGACACGCGGTGATGCTAATATATATATATATATATATATATATATATATATATAAATATGTGTGTATAGACACACACACATATAAATATATATACATCTTTAATGGACTTACAATGTTTATATTTTTTCAACAATCACAAATGAACTGGAGAAAAGACATGAAAAAGAAAAGGTAAAAAATTGACATTGTGGTGAACCATAGTAAGATAAGAGTAATGTACAACGAATTTTTAGGTCTGAAAAAATCGAATTAAAAAGAATAGAAATCGAATAGTTCAGATTTTTATGTACTTACAAGTGTCAGTTAATTTAAAAAGAGTTTTTGTGAATAGAAAAGTTTTTTGTAAATATTTTTATTTCTAAAATTCTAAATTACAATATCATAAAAATGAATTGTATCAAGTGTCTAGTATTAAAAAACTAAAAAAAGAAAAATTATCATCCACTTTAGACATGAAACAGAGTATTACTAGTGAAACAAAGAAAGATGGTACAAGAATATACGAATTGTACTACAGAGCAGAAATAGGGAATATTTTTTTACAAATAAAATTTAAAAAAGATTTAATATAATTAAAATTGTAAATATAAGCCAAAAATTTGTTAATATGATTCAAATTTTTATTTGGTTGAATATTGAAATCAATTTTCGATAATAAAAATATAGATAGATAGAACAAAGAAATATTAATCTAATTAGAGCCGGATTTAGATGAAAAAATAAAAGTCTATGACTGTGTTAAAAATATTATACACTTTGATCTGAGGTCCCTTAGATTATGAGGCTTTAGGTTTCAGTCTGTCAAGTCTAGAGGTAAATCCGGTACTGAGTATAATAAAATATACTATAATAATATGAAATTGAAAATAAAAACATTTAAATTGTGTTATTCTCTTGTATGTAATACAGTGTTGAAGTATTTGAATGATGGGAAATATTCGTGTATTGAAAGAGAGTAGATATTCTCGGATGAAAGTATTTAAAAAAATTTTAATTTTTATTTAAACATTGATAATTCTCTCTCTCTCTCTCTCTATATATATATATATGTATGTATGTATGTATATATGTAAATAAGATTGGAATAAAACGAAACGTAACGAGTGTTCTTTTTTTAAATCTTGATTGAATTTTTCAGAATAATTGTCTCTCGTTCGAAACAAATCCAAACATTGTGCAGAATGTACGTATTTTTGGACGCGGGGATCTTTAAGTTTGTTGCACCATTATTTTTAACGCATGATGGCGCACACCCAAAATCTACCTTAAGCCGCACGAAAGCAGCTTTTCGAGAGGAAAGATTTACTTAGAGCATAGCGTGACACCAAAGAGAAACTAATTTTCAGTTTTGGAGATACTGTATTACTCACAACCAGATTCTCGAAAAAGTAACTTTCGTGACCGTAGTCTGTTTCAAAGGTTTTTGTGTTCACGACGGATAGTTTTTTTTTTTTGAGCATATTTAATTTTTATAGGTGATAACATCTCAACAGACAAAATATGTTACTATTATTATTATTATATTAAATAAATATATAAACATATTTACAGTTTTAACAGTAATTATGTTCAAATTTATTGTTTTATAATTATTTTTATTTTTCGAATTAAATATTTTTTTCAAGAGAGAATAATTGTCAGTACGTAAAGGAATTTATAAAAATTAAATAAGGGTGGTCCAAATAAGACACAGTAAATGATAGTAAGCAATAAAATGTATGTCTAAACTCTTCAACCTCATTTGAGCAATCCTATATTTTGAGTTGATAATTTAGATTTCAATTATGATAATAAAGAATAACATTACTGGGGTCAATTATGATTGTAAGATGGGTGATCTAATTCTCTGAATACAAATTTCTACATAGCTCTTTTTTCATTATTTAAAATGTTTACTGATACATTTTGAAACAGCTTTCCAAGGTATTTATTTTTATATAGGGCTACACTGACATAGGTCTATATGATAAATTTGTTTTTTATAAAAGTAAATTCGTCCATTTGCTTTGTGTAAAATATAAAGAGAATGACAGTACATAACATGAATACATTAAATTTTATTGGAATTGATATTTTTTTTAGTAATTTAATTATTGTTCAATGTTCTATTTGAATCATTTTTAAAAATATATAGAGCTATATGTGTTTATTTAATGATAATTTGTTTGAAAATTTGCATAAATTAATTTTTTATTACAATTTTATAGAAAATTAATAATTAAATGATAGAACAATCAGTCAATGTTTAATCAAAATTATTGTGGCAAGTTTTTGATATTACTATGTGTCTCTATAAGTACAAAACTCAATAGAAATATTTCATTCTGGTATAATAAATAGACCATTTCTATTTTTTATTTTAAAATGAAATAAAAGTGTATAGAATAAATAATTTGTAATAGAATAATCAGTCAATGTTTGAATTTTTTTTATAGGAAATCAATGTGACAGTATTCCTATTTTGTTTATTGAAAAGGAAATAAACGTGAATAATGATTAATTTAATAATTCAAATTTCTTTTGTCAAAATTTTAAATGCAGTAAAAAATTATCTAAAAAATATTCAATTTTTCGTTTGTTGATTTCTGAAGAGTCTTATCGGTTATTTTTGTATGACAAGACTAAAATTGTGTTTATATTTCAAATTTAAAATATTCGAGTTTACATTCTGTGTTATGTAAGAAGAAAATAATTAGTTAATAAATCAATATTCCAAAATTATTTCATACAAAAATTAAATTAAATAAAGAGCACAATAAAATGTATTCGAGTCGAATGATATTTATAATTGTTGTATTCATTTGCTCCCTCGAAAATTTAATATCAAGAGAGACGAATGATAGAACGCAAAACAATAACGTTTATTTTTAATAAAGATCAATTGCACTAGAGCCGAAGCGTATTTATTACAACAATCTCTCCAATATTTGCAAACGAATAGAAACAATTATGTTCTAATGAAATGAAATTAGTATCGCGAACGACATAAGGGGATTCGGCGACGTTGCGCCGCGACTCGTTATCGAAATAAACGTATCCAGTTATAAAATATGCGTCGTTTTGAACTGATTCGATTGCGAAATTTGTTAAATTATCCAGGAGTCGTTACGTCGGATCGTTTGATTTCGCTTGTAAGTTGAAAGGTAAGAGCACGTGTTTCGAACGGACGGGCTTTAAAGCTCTCACATTCGGGAGCTTACAGCGTCCACGCGTAAAACGCGCTTACATTATACAACGCAATTCCGTTAATTAACCTTGTATCCGTTAAATTGTACTTCCGTTTCTCGGATTCTTCACACGACTGAGTTTTGGGTGTGTACGCGCGCGTTTATTTAAATGTCTGCGTGTAGACAATCGAATGAAAATGACACTCGAGAGTACAAGTTTACACACACATACGCACATGAACGTTTATACATATCTACACACACACACTTATATATATATATATATATATATATATATATATATATGAGTGTGTATGTATGTACACAAACACATACACACTTAAACACAAATGTATTTGTACAAATTCGTATTAAAATAAACGAGTGTCAAGTAGAAAAGATGTTTACATACAGATAGATAGTAAAAAGAAAAGAAAAGAAAATAACTGCGCTTCCCTTTAAGATTTTCTATATTTTTATGTAAATTTTAGATTGTAATTATTTTCAAAGTGCAGACATAAGAAATTAGGAAATAAAAATTACGATAACGAACTCTAAACATGTATTGAATAAATTTGGGTTTATTATTTTATGGAAGTGGACACGTGATATAAATTAAATAAATTAAACTATGATATTGTATTGTAACCATTGTGGAAATCAAATTGTTTTTTTATGAATAAATAAAGTTATTAATAGATTCATATGAAAAGTATTGTTAATAACCACGATTGATAGAGTGCACATTTATTCTTTCCATTATTAAATGATAATTCCATTAAAAAATAATTATTTTATATATTAGGTCATTCGAAAAGTTCGTGCGGTTTTGAAAAAAAATCGATGTATAATATGTATATAAAAATCATTTTTATATCAGATTATGTCAGTCCACCGTTGGACGACAGCTTTATTGAATGTTATTTTTCATTGATGCTGTCTTATTTATTAACCTGACCACGCGAGTTGGTGAAGATTTTTTATTATATATATAAATATATATATATATATAATCTATCCATTGCTGAATAAAGACTTTTCTCAAAATTTTTCACTTCGATTGATCGAATACCTCTTTCTAGTTCATTTCGACAAATTTTCTTAAGTCTATGTACCATCTATCCATCAATTTTTTTCAGAGTCTTTATATATATATATATATATATATATATATATATATATATATATATATATATATCCGACTGGGTAGTACAGTGGTTAGCATCACCGCGTGTCATGCGGGAGATTGCGTTCGATTCCCAGTCGGAGAGTCCCTCGTTTTCAAGTCGAGGGTTGAGCATGAAGGCCGACAACCTCATCTTGTAAAAAATAACTGTCGAGAAGGGAGTAAACCCCGAATAAAAAATCTTCACCAATCCGCCTGGTCAGCGTGGTGAATATGACCAAATACCAATGAATGTTAGCATTCATTGTGGCTTTCGTCCAGTAGTGGACTGATGTGGGCGTTATGATGATGATGATATATATATATATATATATATATATATATATATATACGAGGGTTGTTTAAGTCCGTGTAAAAATAAAAACTACTTCATTTTTTTGAATAAATCGTTTTTATTTTTCAACATAGTCTCCTTTTAGGCTTATACACTTCATCCAACGCTGCTCTAGTTTGTTGATCCCTTCCGAATAATAGGATTTGTCCAAGTCTGTAAAATAGTCATTCGTTCCTGCAATCACCTCCTCGTTCGAATAAAATCTTTTTCCCGCGAGCCATTTCTTCATATTAGGGAACAAATAATAGTCCGATGGAGCCAAGTCTGGAGAATAGGAGGGATGTGAAACGATTTGGAACCCTATTTCCATTAGTTTTGCGGCCACAACTGCTGAGGTGTGAGCTGGTGCGTTGTCGTGATGAAAGAGGACTTTTTTGTTGGCTAATCAGGGACGTTTTTCTTGCAACTCGGTTTTCAAACGATCCAATAACAATGAATAATATGCACCTGTAATGGTTTTACCCTTTTCCAAATAGTCGATAAAGATTATTCCTTACGAATCCCAAAAGACAGTCGCCATAACCTTCCCGGCCGAAGGAATTGTCTTCGCCTTTTTCGGAGTAGATTCCCCCTTGATAACCCATTGTTTAGACTGCTCTTTGGTCTCAGGAGTGTAGTGATGTATCCATGTTTCATCTACAGTGATGAAACGACGCTTAAAGTCCTGTGGATTTCGCTGAAACAGCTGCAAACCGTTCTTGTAACACTTCACACGACCTCGTTTTTGGTCGATAGTGAGCAATCGCGGCACCCACCTGGCGGATAGCTTTTTCATGTCCAAATGTTGGTGCAAAATATTATGTACCCATTCACACGAGATGCCTACAGCACTAGTAATCTCACGCACTTTCACTCTTCTGTCATCCATCACCATATCCTGGATTTTATCAATGATTTCTGGAGTGGTGACCTCAACAGGGCGTCCAGAACGTTCAGCGTCTCTTGTGCTCATATGGCCACTCCGAAAATTTTGAAACCACTTATAAACCGAACTAATCGAAGGTGCAGAGTCACCATAATGTTTATCAAGCTTCTGTTTAGTCTCCTGAGGCGTTTTGCCTTTAATGAAGTAGTGTTTAATCAACACGCGAAATTCTTTTTCGTCCATTATTTGACAATCACTCGATTTCCTTGATTCCAACGACTGTCAAACACAAAGGAATAGACCGATATGGCTGAAACTTGATGTGTGTTCTTCCAAGAGGTGCTACTAATTAAAAATAACCTCGATATGCACCAGTGGTGCCATCTTTCGGAATTTACACGGACTTATAAACGACCCTCGTATATATATATATATATATATATATATATATATATATATATATATATATATATATATATATATATTGTATAAATCAGTTACTTTCCATCCACTACTGGATGAAGGTCTTTTCTAAAATTTTTCATTTAGATGGATCTAATGTTTTTTTCTTCCAATCCATTTTGATGAATTTTTTCATATCTATGTTTAATTAATTTTGGATATCCTCCAGAATCTTTATATATATATATATATATATATATATATATATATAAGGTGTCCTAATTGAGACTGAAGGATAGTAAATGATAGTAAGGTAGTAAATGTATGTCTAAACTTTTAAGTCTTATATGGGCCATTCTATATAGCTGCAGTTATTTCTTTTATAATCAATAAATTATTTTTGATCATCTCTCTTTTGATTTTCATGGTATCATATCAATGCTATTTCTGAAGAATATCTCAGGTTTCGATGAAAATGATTGGTCCATTTGCTGTTTGATATCAGCGATATTGCTTATTTTTCCTTTTAAGGGAATAAAATTAAACGTTTTCTGATGATGTAATATTATTTAGTATAGCAGATGATTAAGTTATGTAGGAGAGAAGACAGGAGGTGAAAGCGTAAGACTGAGAACGATGATAAGAAATTGTGAAGAAAGTCAACGTTTATATCAGGTTGTAAAGTCAAGGAAAACGAAAAGAACAAGAATAAGTGGTAATATCAGAATCGAAGTTCTTTGATTTTCGATGCGTGTAAATTTCGAATAGGTCGTGAATTATCTAAATGAAACACAACTTTTCATTCTCATACATATTTTTTCCATGCACATGTTTTGCATTTAGCTTAACTTGATTTCTAAAACCATATTTTCCGTACTATATTACCTAGTGTCAGCTATGTATATTTTATTTTTTTTTAAAAAAAAGAAATTGCCGACTTTATAAAGTATTTCCGACACCCTGTAGAGCAAAAGCACGACATAAATTATTCCCCAAGTATCATATAATACAAAACCGCAACTTGTGGACGTAACGGTCGATTTTATAACAGAAATTAGCATTTGCATCTTACCTGTATCGAAACATTAGCTGTCCTATAAAATGTAAGAGGTATTAAAACTACAAGTGTAAATAACTGCGTCGGTGAATGAAGGGTGAAAAGTAATTTAAATTTTTTTAATAGTCTACTGCGAACAAAGAAAAACTGTTAACCTACAAAAACAGATATAAATTTTATGTTCAAATAGGTTACTGAACCAAATAGGCTCGTGTTATGAATAGTAGAGGGGCCGGTGCTGATTTTTCTCCATTCTATCATTCTCTCGCTCGCACTTGATGTATTTTTAAAACGGATCATAAATTTGCATGTTGTTTGCACATGAAATTCAAAAGAAATTTCTGCATTATCGGAGTGATTTTTACTTACCGGTTATATATATATATATATATATATATATATATATATATATATATATATATATATAAGTTTGTATTTTATGATATTAGGTGCCGTGTTATATGCCATGAATAATTTTCATAAATATTAAAATGGAAATAATTTTCGTCGTAATTGTGAATTTTAAGTGAATATTAAAATTTGAAGAAAATTGTTAGCAGTTATACTGTGATGTTTGATCATTTGAAAATTTTCGTAATGACGGTGCGCTACATTTGAATTTATTGTACATTATGTATCTAAAAATCGTGTCTGGAATTTTATGAATATGATTCCGTCAGATATATATATATATATATATATATATATATATATATATAATGCAGCGTTGTTATATATAAAATAATTGCGGATTATTTGCCATGAATATTTTTTAATTGATGTATAGTTAATTAACACCTTGTTGCGTGACATTTCGAAATAAAAAACTCGTATTATTTTAAGTGAAGACGTCGACATTAGGGAAATAATTCTTGACTAATTGACTTTTTAATAATACGTATTTTTGTTACAAGCGAGATATTTATATCGAGTGATACGAAAAGAAATCCATCGTTACGAATACAGTTGTCTTTTTTCCATAAACGGTCTCAGGAATTGAAAATATCCGACATGTTTTTAAAATTCATCGAGTGTTCTACCAATCTCAATTTCCAATAAAAATAAAATATAAAAAATGATTTAATATTTTAAAACGAACCCATATATTCTCTGGTATAATATAACTGTAGGGTTTTGTTAATCTGTCTCGTATTTTTTTCTATATTTGATCGTAAACGTGTTATTATAATTTAATACGCTTGAAATTTATATCTGTATAAAATTAATGATTTATTTGATATGAATACATTGATAAAATGTCTTCAACTAATCTTTTTTTATTCTTTTCTTTCTCTCTCTTTACATATATATATATATATATATGCAATTTATTTTATATACATCTTAAAGAGGGAAATCAAGTTGTTATAAATATTCATAGAACAATCTATAAAAGAAAAAGACCGTATTTTTTCCGGTAATAAATTTTATGAGCATTCACAGTCACGTATTCTTAAAAATGTTTATATCGCAAATATATATATATATATATATATATATATATATATATATATATATATATATATATATAAGGTGATTAATAAAATGAACCAAAAAACGTAATAAGGTAATTGAAGTATATTGTTTGATTAGAAACTAAATTACTTTTTCAATAAAAATAAGGAATTTAACCATAAAAATCTTTTTATTGCATGTCATTAATCAATTTGTTTGATCTTTTTAACGATTCTTTTTAAACCGTAAATCCATTATAAAGTAGAAAGGAAACGAGTATAAAGGATTAGTGTTTTCATCTTTTTAAAGATGGGTTTAGAGTCAGAATTGAATTTGAATAAAAATAAAATTAGTGATATAATGATGATCAATAAAAGAAGAGAATACAGTAAATTGATAAGTAAGAAAATAGATATATTTTGAATAGGAATTAGTTTCTGTTTAGATCCAGTATGAAATGATTTTTCAGATTTATATATATATTGATGAAGAAAATAGTTTTTAATCAATACATCCCATTTATTTTCATCTATGGTAGAGTATAGGTCTTAAATGCTGCAATTATTCAAAAATTCCAGACAATATAGAGACGTATGGAAGGATCCATGTAAGGAATAATATGTAGAGAGAGAGAGAAACGAGTGAGTTTGAAAGGAAATTAAAGTTATGTATTTTATAACAAGAGTGAAAAATTTAAAATGGAATTTAGCTGGTCATATAGTAAGAAGAGATCATTGAACATAACAGAAAAAGGAAGAGAAGATTATTGTTAATAGAAATTACTGATTGACAATGTAGACATTTTAGAAGATACAAGGGGAGACACATGGTTTGAAAAAAATGATTAATGTAAAATGGAAAAGATAAACGTTAGATCGCTGGAAGTGGAAAATTTTAGGAAAGATTATCATCGAGTAATGAATAGAAAAAAAGCTGCTGGTGCTGGTGATACATAAATTGAGAAATTGGTGTTACTTTTGTGTAGAAATAATTTTTTGTATTTTTTTTAAAAAATAAATATATATTTTTTTTAAAACCATGTTGCAATCTTTCAATATTTTTTTAGTAAAAAGCAAAATGTTTGTTATTAGAAAGGTGATTTTGGATTTATTGAATATTTTAAACTGTTTCATTTTTCAAAATGTATTCTAAGAATGAAAACAAATTGAAGTTTGGAGCAATGAAGAATATGATAGGCAATAAAAATGTTCTCAATCAAGCTACTGTATTTTTTAAATATTTTTTTACTTAAAGATAGTCATGATAAAGTTTCAGTGACACAAAACACCTTTTTTTTAAAAAAAAATAACTCTATTTATATTTTCTGTATCTATACATATGAAAATCATTATCTTGGATACACAATCATTTTTTCATTACTAGTTACAATTTTGTTAAAAAATCAGTAACTTCAAAATCTATTTAACAAAGAAATGAAAATTTTTACAGTTGGATTTTGAATATTGAAGAAACTTGATATGGTGCATATACAAGTATATATCTTGTAAATATCTTGTCGATTTTATAAAATTCGATAATATTTTGAACAAAGTGATCTATATGCAAATTTTTGTAATGTTAACTGTAAATTAAATTTATTAGAGTACTTCAGGATGTCATTGTCAATTTAACAAAATGAATTATCACCCTCAACACTATAATATGATATAGAGTGTTCAATAAGTGATTATTGAACACTTTATAATATATTATGGTGTTGGAGGTGATAATTAATTTATGTTAAAGTGAATTTATTATAATTTCAAAACAAAGTTTAATGCAATTGTTGGATTATGTATGTCTTTAAGAACGAGGATTTCAGGAAGATTGAAATTATTACCAGGCAATTTTCTGAATTAATATTGACAATTAACTTGTAAAATATCTCCATAAAATTCAAAATGTTGTTGAGATAATTGCATTTAAACTCCTACGAAAATGAAGTAACATTAAATGCCAAAATTGTTTTTATTTACAGTTTTTATCTTCAATATGTTAGAATTTTGAAAACAGAAAGTCATTACTACATATATTAAATTGTACTATCAATAAATATTGAACCAATGATAGACATTTCTTAACATGTACTTGTTTTGAATAATTTTCACAGAATAGCTTGGCTAAAATATTTGATTAACTTATGAACAACCGTAATATATATATATATATATATATATATATATATATATATATATATATATATATTAATAACAAAGTTTAATATAGTTTGAGGGATTATTCAGTTCACTAAGACTACTAGTATTTGAAATATTTACCACAATTTATCCGTAATGTTTTTGAAAATATGTGAACATTTAATTATTTGCCACATTCTGTACGTATTCGTCACGAGTTCCTTTCGAGGAGACACACCCTGTACATGTATTTATATATGTGTGCATTTGTATGTATGTATATATATATATATATATATTTCTATGGCAGCGTACTATGTATGCAAAGGGCTAAAACGAAGAAGATATACGTTAGAGCGTGGAAATATCAAGCCTTTCGTTTATCCTTACACACAGAATAAACTTACCATATAGTGGATATTCGCCAATAAAACTGTATACTCGTATAATAGCGAAACGTCGTGTAAGAGTAACAGAGTCTGTTGTCTAACAGAGATACGAACATGGTTTTGTAACGTGCATAGATAAATGTTTCCTTTTTCAGGAACGTCTCGGTGTCGGCTCCGTTCTCTGCCGCGTAATAATTTCGTAAATAGGATAATAAATTCCGTTAAAATTATAGCCGAAAGATGAAGTTATAGGTAACGTGTATGATATCCGCAAAACACTTATATAGAGTATATGAGACGATAACTTGTATTGTTTTAATACTGAATGTGGTAACAAAGTTTTACTAAACATGCTTTGGCGATTTTCTCCCTCGTACGTGCGAATTTTTTTTGTAGAAAAATGTTAAATATAAAAGAGATATTATGTTGTATAAAAGAGATAACATTTCATTATATCAAAATGATTTCGCGTGGGAGTTTTTGTGGTTGTGTCGAACCTGTGTACGAAGAGAATCAAAGGAAAAATTCTACAAAGGTGTGCATTAACTATATGAGGATGTCTAATAAAACGGAGATGAAAGGATATAATATTTTAATAAATTTTCGAAAGTTGTTACATATTTTATATTAAATAAAATAATTTTGAATCGAGGAAGTCGAACAAAAAATATTTCCTGTTTTTTATGACTTTTTTTTGAATTAATATAACTATTATTGTAAAATGAAAATCTGAATGTACGATATAATATTTTTTAGTTGGAAATGATAAAAAGTTTCAAAAACCATTTTCAAGTATACATCCATAGTCAATTGAAAATAATTTTTAATTACTGAAATAATGAAAATTTATATATATATATATAAACAAAATGGCGAGATAAAGAGTTATTTTAGATTTCCTGATTACCGAATTACTTTCTTAAGTTTAGATGAACTAGAAAAAATAGAAGAATTGAATAAAAAAAGCCAAAAAATGGTTATTGATTATTTTGAAACTGTGGAAAATTCACTTTAACACAAATTAATTTTCACCTCAAATACCAAAATGTCTTATATAATGTTTAACAATCATTCATTGTTTATTTTAAATATAACAATAATAGGCTAATTCCCATTTCGATGGCGATGCTATCATCGTTAGAGCCTTTACTGTGGTGTTGGGACTGATAGTTCATTTGTATCAAAATAAAAAATTGATCTTATGATAAAATTCAACAAGAAAAAAGTAATATTCAATGAATTTTTAGATCAAAGAAGAATTGAATTAAAAGTAAGAGAAATAGAAGTCAATAAAAAATATGTATATCCTGGATAATTCATTATTATTGAAGGAATATTTATAGATGATGTGAACAGGAGAGTAAAAATTGGATATCAATTTGGAAACAATTTTTATATTATAATTTTGTATATTTTTATAAGTTTAAAAAAGTTGTTGCTTAGTGCATCTATTTGTTCTTATTTATGGTAGTAAAACATAGGTCTTGAATGCCAGAATAATTTAGTGGTTCCAGATAACAAGAAGCATGAAAATATGCATGTTAGGTATAACACTTAGATATAGAAAGAGATTTGAGTAGGTCAGAAAAAAAATTAAGTTTATGATGTTATAATAAAAGTGAGGAGTTTGAAATGGAAATAGGCTGGTTATGTTCCAAGAAGAGAAAATTATCGATGGACAATTAGGAGCCTAGATATATAACAAGGAATAGTAAGAGATTCATGAATAGATGAGATAGAGATATAAAAAAATCATATGAATGAACTGGAAGAGAGAGACATTGGTTTGGGGAAAGTGAAAAATTTTGTGAGAGACCTTCATCTAGTAGTGGATAGAAAAGTATTGTTGCTCATAATATATCTCTATACTATTCGTTTATTTATGATTTATTACTTATTATTTATTATAAATAATCTGCTTTAGATGATTTGAAAATTTAATTCAGTTTTAAATAGTCTATTCTTAGTTATTTTTCGTTTGAATTTGAAATTTTATTGAAATATACGTCCAATTATCAACGGAGAATAAATTTAAATTACGCTGTATGAAGACGAGTAAAAAATCAAAACAGAGTCTTGTAGAATAGAAAACTACCAATAGAGATTAATACTAAATGAAGAATTTTTGATGATATCATAGTAGATACTGAATATTTCACAAGATGTAGAAAAAAGTATAAAAAAGGTGTTTGAATCATTTTAATTCTATTTGTTATTTTGGGAGAGATTTTCATCCAGCAGTGATTAGAAAAGATGTGATGATGATGTCATATGTAAATATCGTTATTTTAACTATGATTTATTAATTATTTATTGTAAGTCATCTGCTATAGATGATTTGGAAAACTAATTCAGTTTTGAATAGTCTATTTTAGGTATTTGTGTTTAAATTTGAAATTTTATTAAAACATACATTCAGTTACCTACGAAAAATAAATTTAAATTACAATATATGAATACAAGTAGAATCAAAATATTATAAATCCTTATAGAATAGAAAATTGGCAACAAATATGATACTATATGAAGAGTAATTGCTAACAGTATATTATAAATACTTAACAAGATGTAGAATAAGGTACAGAGAAAATTTTAAATCCTTTTGATTCGATTTGTTATAAGATATCAATGAACATGTCTTAGTTTGTGATGCTCAATTATATATAATTTTTAGATAGTGTATTATTTTTATTGGAAGAAACAACTCGTTTATCCAATCATTAAACTCATTAAAAACAGATTTATCTTCCAGTTCTATTTTATCTATCGAATACGAATAATAAACAGTGCAGGTAAAATGTGTCTGTTACGTCGTACTCACGTATCGAATTCCAAATCAATAAACGGAATAAATAAAACATTATAGTATGTAAATATATTATTGGAAAGATAAATACGTACGTGGTGGCATAATGTCCGTCGGAATTGCATCGGGAAACGTTTGAAACTTTTCTTCCGTTTCGTAGTCTGTTTACGGAAATAATTTCGGTTGTGTAGTTGTGTTGAAAGCGCAACGACAGACGATGGTATTACAACGATAAACAAACATCTGATTAGTGCTGTATTAAAATGAAGAATGGTTCGAACGATCGTCGATGGTTTTAGAATATTTTACGTACGGTAATCGAGTCGAAATTTCATCTGAAGAACTGTTTTTAATCTGAAATTTTTAAAAAAAAACAGTTAGTGAAAATCGATTCAAGAGATTTAATAGATTGTTGATTTAATTTTTAGTAGACTAAAAAATGATGTTTTAAATTTATTTATTCACAAATTTAAATGGATAGATTGAAAGTTTATAATATGAATTATATATATATAGGTATAAATAAGATAACTAGTTGAGTGGGAGATGTAACCAAGAAAAATTGATAGGCAAAAAGGAAAAACTGTTTTATTCAGGACAAGAATGTTTTTATAAAAAATGAATGAATGAGATATAACTTATGATGGCAGAAGGAATGGGAAAAGAAAAAGAGAGAAACTATTTAATTCTAGAGAGAAATTTAAATTCAGAGAGAAACTATTAAAAATTATTTAATTCTAGTAACAATATGAAGAAATATCTCAATTTCTTCGACTTCATTAAAAAAAATTGTTTTGATGTAATTACACTTTTATTCAATTAATGGCAATATAGGACTTTAGAATCACTTTAAGTGTTCACGTTTTGAAAACATAAATAATTATTTTGGTAGACGGACTTTATAAATGGTGAAAGGGTGACACTGAATAAGGGGAGGGGATAGTAGAGAATTTAGAATAAGAGTGATTTGGAGGAACTTTTGATCGTTCTACGATTGTTTCTAAAAGAAAAATGAACAGATTGAGATGATTAGGTCATTTGAAGAGAATTACAGAAGAAAGGTGCATTAAGAAGGTATACACATACATTTTAGTGATGAAAGGTTGATGAGAAAAGATGGTTGGTTGATGTCAGGGATGATTTAGGAAAGATGGAAGTACGAAAATGGAGAAAACATGTTGAAGATTGTGAAGACTGAACTAGAATTTTTAGAGAGGCTAATATTAGGTTGGCAAGTATCTCCCTTCCGCTTTTTTTTTGTACATAGCTGCGAAATTCAAAAGACCAGAAGGCGGAAGGGAGATATTTGCCAACCTAATAGTATATAAGGGCTGTAACGCCTAGTATATATATATATATATTATATATATATATATATATATATATATATATATATATATATATATATATATATATATATATATATATATATATATATACATAACTTTTGACATCAGATTATACACACACATGAACATCTAATATATATATATATATATATATATATATATATATATATATGTAGTCTCTTAAAATTCAAAATTGGGGGTTGGACGTGGAATGGGTTTAAATTTATTTCGTAAAAAAACTAATTGTATCGTGGTTCTGGCTTTGTTGAAGAAGGACTCGATTCTGTATGAGCTTTAGTGCTAACCCAGAGTATACAAACATAGTTATATATATATATATATATATATATAACGCAAAATGTAAAATTTAATAAATGTTTACCATCAATATTATAAATGATAATATTTAGTATTATAAATGACAATGTTATTATAAACTTTATTAGAATTAAAACGAATTTCAAATTGAATTTATTATTTTATGAGTAGAAAGAATTATGAATATGAGTTAAAATGGAAAAAGATAAATACAAGTATTTTTCTTTCAACAGAAAAGTGAAACATTTACATATTTTTTTGCATCAGTAAAATAATTATTTGGAAATGTGTGACTGAAAATAATTTTGTTTCAGGAGAAATTTTCATTTTTGAATTGATATTTCCTTTCGATAGATTTGAATATTTGTACTACAAATATTCGGACTATTAAATGAAAAAAATGATACAAAATTCGTGTTTTTTTTTTCAAAAAAAAACCAACTCCAAACAGAACGTTAATATGTGTCATAGTTGCACGACAAGTGTTATATATGTAATTAAGACGGTGTTGTTTATCTTGTAGCTTACACACAAACGATGCTCGATGCACATCCGAACCCATTATTGATTACGTCTATTTATTACACGTCATACCTGGTAATGCCGTATCATTATCTAACCGGGAAATGTCTGCGTGCTATCCAGGCTATGTACACAATATCGAAGATATTTTCGACGTTTCGTCGTAATCACCGTAAGCACCCACCGAATGTCCGAACGG
This sequence comes from Neoneuromus ignobilis, assembly GCA_029203775.1. Lineage (NCBI taxonomy): Eukaryota > Metazoa > Arthropoda > Insecta > Megaloptera > Corydalidae > Neoneuromus > Neoneuromus ignobilis. Next base: position 34,068,512 of record CP092093.1, read on the forward strand.
CGTCGGCCGATAGCGTCGCGACGGCGGAAAAGAGACGGAACTGTTCTAGCACTAATCGCATCGGCCGGTATCATGGATTCACTAATTGCAGTGATTCATTTCCATCATTCGTTCCACGGACGAACTCACACCGTATGGCGAAACGGTCGGCGTTATAACGACGGCGGTACATAATTTCAGAGTAACGGGAACGAATCTATGCGATCGGCAATCGTTGATTCGACGAAAATTTACATCTGCAGTTTTATCTTTTGCTTTCATTCGTATGTATCGGTTAATGTAATTGGATTGTTTTTGAAATATGATAAGTAAGAATAAGACTGTATAAAATAGTGATATTTTTAATAAAAAAATCAAAAATGGATGCGGGTTTGAGTCATATAAGATTTTAGATGATCCAAATCTAAACTATTTAATTTCTTAAATCAAAGACAATAGAAAAATATTACAAGCAACTCAAAGTGATTCAAAATAATAAAAAAATCATTTACACGAATGAGTTTTTGATTTATTTATGTAAATGTACAGATGAAATATTTATATGCGATAAACAAAGAGAGTTAAAATAATATTTCAAACATTTTTAGATGAAAAAGAAGAGTTGGATTAAAAATTAATGCGATTAAAACTAAAATAATTTTTAAATTTGTAGAAAATTAAATATACGTTTAGAGGGTCAATGCTTGGTATGAGTTGATGAAATAAAATACTTGAAAAATTCATACCATATATTGGTAACATATCATCAGAAATTAAGTGAAACAGTATTTATAAGGATGAATAATATAACAAACGTGTGTTACTTGTCTTTATTTAAGGATTAAAAATTTAGACACAATTCAGAAATGGAATAATTTTTTTAAAAAAAATTATTGAAAGAATAATGTTATAAATATGATTGGAAAATTCTTAAACAGATCGATCAAGGGAGGGATATAAAAGAGAGAAAAAGTTATTATAAAAAGGAAATCAAAAATAAAAGGAGACTACAAAAGAGAAGATCTGATCAAAGATGAAGATAGGAAATTGTGAAATATAGTAGAGACGAAGTTTGGAAGAGATTAATATTGGATAGAAAAATATTCAAGTAGAACCAGTGATATTCGATGGATTTTTCGTCCAGCAATGGATTGATATAACATTTGATGATGACAATGATATATTTGTTTTTTATAAATTGTAAAACGATTTCGTACATGCGACATAAAGAATAATCAGACGCACATAAATTAAACCGGTCGTGAAAACAATAATCAAATATGAATTGAACATTTTTAATATGGGAAATTAACAGATTGTTACACGATTTAAATGGATTATGTACGGCACTTCTCCAGGGAACAGACGCATTTTGATATCGTCCCGATGGGGTATGAACGTTGTACGTATTGTTGTTGATGTTTTCGCTCGCTTTCGACGGATGTTTTGTAAAAGCTGTGATAAAACAAATTTAATTTGTTACATATATATGTGTGTGTGTATGTTTATATATATATATATATATATATATATATATATATAAATGAATAAGAATCAAAAGAGATCGATAACTGAGTAAGTACAGTATATATTTTTACAGAAATAATCCAATAAAAAATCCAATTGAAACGTGACGTTGAACGAGTATAGAGAAAAGTTAAAAACCGGACAATAAAAATTTTTATTCGCTTCGGTATCGTCATAATGCAACACTTCAAATCGACTCACACAAATATATATATATATATATATATATATATATATATATATATGTATATATATATATATGATGTGTGTATGTGTTTTTAAGAGTGTGTGAGTGTACAGTACGCACTGTACCCATCGCTTGTAATCCGAGAATCCGATTGCCCAAATATTTGATTTAGAAGTAAAATTCTACCCGAAATTACGTGTCAAAAGCGTCATCGGAATTGTGAGACCTGCACGAAGTCCTCTCGCGTCGTTACCGTCGATTCAGAAAGAGACAGAAACGTGGACCGTGCGTCATATTATCCCGAATATATAAATCGGCGTCTGTATGACACGAACGCGGATGAATCTCGAGCGAGATGGTTCAGGTGTCGGTCGACGTACGTACGATTATCCTAGTCCACACGCAGGAGTTCGGGTCTAGTGTGAGCTTGGTCGGTTCGAATCTCGACGCGTGACCCGGCAAATAATAGATTTCGATTTATTGTAGTTACGGGAATTTTCCTGATCGGTTCACTTATCGTTAGCGACTGTGCTGTGTAGCGAACGTACAGGATGGCTCTGAAGAAGTGGCCAGGGTTTAATTACATTTGTGTTTCGAGACATGAATTTTATGTCATTTATATGTATTTTAGAACAATTATATTTACAACAAACGATCAATATTTAAATGTACTTAGAGACAATATATGAAACTATTTATTAATAGTTTAATAGGGATTTACAATAAAAATGTGAGAATTTTGATAAGTGGTAGCAGCCATGTTTGATTTTTTACGCTCATTTTGACATTTCAACTCAATATTGTTTGAAAAATTATCATGGAACGTTTAACACTTTAACAATGCTTAGAAATTGTAACAACTTATTATAAAAATCAATGTTCGCTTCGTAAAACTTACAGCCAACGATAAATAAAGAAAATTGCAGAATTTGGAGTGAAAGCAATCCACAAGTCATTGAACAAAGACCATTGTATCTACAAAAAGTAACTGTCTGGTGTGTGTTACATGCTGGTGGTGTCATCGGACCATATTTGTTTCAAAATGAATCTGGAAATTATGTTACAGTAAATGGAGTACGTTATGAAATCATTAATCATGATATTTTTCCCAAAAATGATTTGCACGATATGTGGTTTTAACAAGACGGTGCTACGTGCCATACACCTACGAAAACAATATACTTTTTCTAGCAATATTGTTTTTATTTTATCAATCAAATTCTGACATTTTATATGATACAAACTAATAGTTTTTAGAATGTTTCAAACTTGAATGGGCAAAGAAAATGAAAAAAGTAACGACGATCTGAAACTACAATAACTAATTAGAATATGAGAATTAAGAAAAAGAAAAATATAAATTGAAAAAATATATAGTAAAAATAGACTATATTTACTATTGAATATGGAAATAAAAAAAGAATTCAATGTGTTATGAAAAATTGTAATATTAACAAAAAACTAGATAAATATTTAGAAAATTTATAAAAGGAGATAAAAATATATTTAACAATATTAAAAACAAGATTATGGAATTAGTTTGGTGAAAATAAAATGAGAAGAAAATAAAAGGCCTGTGTTTTTAAAGGTTTGAATATGATAAGAGAAACATTTTTAATAGAAACTGAAAAATTAGCTGTTATTGAAACAGTGAACATAAAAAAGGGAGATTTATAGGAAAATAATGAAATTTGTATTTGAAAAATTGAAGAGTCGAAATAAAATAAAATGATACGTCGAAGAAAGCAAATTGACTTTTTTATAAATGACGTTGTGTAGAAAATAAAATATGTATTAAAAATAATCAAGGTGTAGCTTATGTAGAGTCTAGGTTTTTTTAATAGTGACAGTTATTTTTTTATGAGATGAGGATGACCTTATTCAAAAGATAATTATGATCGATTGACAAATTTCTTCTGTTCGAATTCAGTATCCAAAAACGGTAATTTCGTCACAAGAACCGTTTTTCAACAACCACCTTATACATATCGTCCACTCCTCTTTATGTTTGTTCTTACGGCTCATCCCGTGCTCTGTGGCTTAACACTGATACCGTTCCGGCGCGACGCCATCCGGATACCATCTCTACGTACATTGTTGTATCCATTGCCACTCCACGCGGTTACTCTTTTTTTCTTTCTCCTGTTTGCACTTTTTCACGGTCGAGCTTTGACGTATCGGTTATATCCGAGTAATATTCTTTTTTGTGTAGTGACACGTATGCAGTACGTGCGCTTGATTTTTTCGGTATAAAATATTACCGGAAACATGTTGTACACGTAATATTGTTCATTTAACGACCGGAAAAAATGTATTACGCGCGAATAATTCTTGTACATAAGACTGATGTACTCCATTGTCAATGGTACTTCGTTTGATGTAGATCTTTGCTACTGATGTTAATTGATTCTTGTACGATGTCTGTTTTTTAATTGTTTTATTGTAATGTTTTTTTTTGATATTTTTTAAGTTTATAAATGGATATATATATTTAAAAAATCTCACATAAAGCTGTGGCTATTTAATAGATTTTTTAAAAAAATCTATTACTAAGTTTTGACAGATTTAATGCTTTTTTCTATTAGTCCATTCTATCGAATTTTCCGTCTCTTCGCAATCTATCCATAGTCTCTCTCTAGGCAAAGATGGATTTAGATGAAGAGAAGCCCTAGACTAGAGTTACCCACACTTTTTCGACTGCGGATCAGTATTTTTTGTACAATTTTTACGCGGCCCTCTTTTATGTAGAAAACATATATTATATTAGGTTGGCAAGTATCTCCCTTCCGCTTTTTTTTTGTACATAGCCGCGAAATTCAAAAGACCAGAAGGCGGAAGGGAGATATTTGCCAACCTAATATTATTTAAAGTGCTAATTTGTGATTGAAATTTTTTTATGCGGACTGGTACTGGACTGCGGACCACAGTTTGGGAAATGCTGCCCTAGACTATTCCAGCTATTAGATCTCTGACACTATATAAGTAAGAAAGGTTTATGACAGTGTCAAAAATATTACACACCTTGGCCGGGGGTCAATTATTTTTTAAGGTACTAGGCTTTAGATTGTAAGCCTATAAGTAAATTTGGCACTGTTTCTGGACGTTATATATATATATATATATATATATATATACATAAAAAAAATTACTTAGGGAGTACAAAACATTGTTGTTGGTGGTAGGATTTTACCTCTCGTTAATCTTTAGAGTTATGGCAGTATTAATTTAACTATTGATATGGTTTTAAAAGATAGATAATTGAAAAATCGAGAATAAACTAAAAAGTACTTAAAATACGGCAGGTAGGTATTTTAATTGAGGCGAAGGAAACCTGTCTGATCAGCATGGCGAGTATGACTAATTGCTAGGAAATGATATGCCTTCTTTTGGGATAAAATAGTTCTTCGTTCAGATCTCTGGATAGTAGTTATTTCAATGGAAATCATAACAAGAAATAAAATTAGATAAATGTGAAAATTTCTTGAGAAAATATTTAAAAAGAATTAGTAGTATTCGATGAAATTTTCATCCAACAGTTGGTTGATATAAACTTTAATGATGGTTATACGCAGTAGAAAGTTTTTTAAGAAACCTTCATCCAGTATTGGATGGAAAGGGACTGATTACGATGATTATATACATTGTATTAAAAAAAGAAAAAGATGCAAATGGATGTAATGTGTATGTATGTATATTTAAATGTCCTACTTAGTATATATGTTTAGGATGTCACATCTCTCTGACATAAAGCACATATAAACAAGCACTGTTTTTAATCACACGTTAAGGGCGCAATATACCACGTCGTCATATACAAAAAGTAAAACAATGCCCAATTATAATAATCTCATTTAAATATCCGTATTAAAATCGAACATAAATTTTTGTCGAATAATAATGTTTTTCGGCTTTCTTTCGTTGATTTATCGCCGACACCGTGCAGCTGCTGTGCGCGCGGGTTAGGAAAAAAAATCTGTAGAATTTAACGAACACGTATGGTATTTGTACCCGAAAAAAGGGGGCGCGATATCGCGTAAATCACGGCTGTGGGAAAAAAAGCCTAACGAAAATATCTGTATTAAAAAAAAAAACGGGCGACTTTATGAACAAGGCGTAGTAACGAACGAAACGTGCGTATGAGTGAGTATGAGTGCGTGTGTCGGTCGTACAATAATAGTCGAAAGTACTACATGCGTCGCGAGCGTTAAACGGGCCGGCGATAAATAGACTGCGTCGGGTTTATTATGATTTTTGAAACCGTCGCGTCGAGCGGTATGAGGAGCGCTTCACTCCTTTTTGTACAAATAAAATTTACTGGATCTGACAGGTCGACAAAAAAAGAACAAAAGGACATGTGCCGGCGTTCTCGTTGTGTTTTTGCCAAGAACATATATATATATATATATATATATATATATATATATATATATATATATATATATAAATGAATGAAATAATCAGCTCGGATTCATAACGTTTTTGTTTCTAGCGAATTTCTTATCACATTCTAAGAATTTTATAACGTTTTCATAGCAATTTTTTTTCTTAAAAAACTATTCACTTATAGAGAAAAATGAATGATTTGTATAATATTGTAAAATAATCATTCGTTATTAATTAATAAATATCTAAATACAATGCAAATTAAATTTAATATTGCCATTGTTTCGTTAGACAAATGTATATAATATTAGATTTATTTAATTAGATACAATTAAGGATTTGTGGTTAATTAATTATACATTGACAGTTGATAAAAGCTTCTTGGATCTGTGGTCGTATTGTATATGGACTTAACTGAATTTGAAATTTGTAGTATCTTTCTATAGTTCGTTGTTTATTGGATTAAATGTTATATGTAATCGATAAATATTAAATATTTGAAGGTTATTTATATAACGTATAAAGAATAGAAGTCATAAGAATAAAGTAATATGAAAAGGTGTAAAAAAATAATTCACAAAATAATAAAAGAAATGAAATAATTAGCTTATATTCATAAAAGAAGTCTGAAGATTTTTTTATTAACATGTTCGGTGATTTTATAACAGTCTATAGATTTTTAGAGAAATATAATTGATTTATATATAATTATTAATTATGTAATCATTATTTGTTAAACATATATGGCATTCATTCTTAAGTAGGTGTTGTTTTAAAGGATAGATATGTCTGTTATTTGATTTATTTAAATTTTTTGAACAGTTTATAGATTTTTTAAAAATACTTTTGAGAAATATAATTGATTTATGTATTATTATTAATTATTTAATATTTCTTAGTTAAATATCTATAAAATTATTTTTAACTAGCTGTTGTTTTAAAGAATGAATATATATATATATATATATATATATATATATATATATATATTGTTGGATTTAATTAAATACAATTTTTAATATTTTTTTTTAATTTGATAAAAGATGTTTGAGACAGAGTTCAAATTGTATCATGATATAATTGGGATCAGAACATTTATCAAATTTAGATATTTTATTATTCTTTGGTTATTTTTTATTTAATTAATGAACATTAGATTATTTAATGATGGTAGTTCTTAACCTTGATCATAGAAGATATAAAAAATTAAGAAGTTTTAAAAATAATAGTGATGTGAAATATTGTAGACCAAATATAACAATAATGAAATTTTTATAGTAAAAATTAAATAGACTAAAATAATGTTAAAGTTGTTTAAGAAACACATACACACACACACACACACACACACACACACACACATATATATATATATATATATATAAATATATATATGTATGTATGTGTAAAGATATACTAAACAAATTATTAGTTGTTTATGAAGTTTTATTGTACTTTTGAATTGTGAGTAAAATTTAAAATTTTGTATTGAGTTTTATTTAAGTGTTTTATTAATTCGTTTTCTATGTAAAATTTAATAATTTAAAATTGCTTAATATAAATATCGTTATAATACACCTCATGTATCGAGTTGTTTAATATAATTTTATTTTTTGAAAAAAAGTATATTGCATGAAAATGAAATGTAAAGAGAAATTGAAAACATCTAACAATCACTTTACACAAATGAATTTTAACCCCAACACCATAATAATTTTAAGTGTTCAATAATCACTTATTGTTCACTTATTATTTATAATTATATAATTTATAATTATATCGGCTGATGCATTTCGATGGCGAGCCATCATTGTCAGAGCCTTTGTTGAGCGTTTCCATCGAAATGTATCAGCCGATATAATTATTGATTATATAATTATAAATAATAAGTGAACAATAAGTGATTATTGAACACTTTAAATTATTATGGTGTTGGGGTTAAAATTCATTTATGTAAAGTGAATCAGCCACAGTTCCAAAACAACAAATAAATCTAACATTCATTTAAAATGTAACGATTATCTAAAATCTGTTTAAACAATTAATCTGTTTTCATCAACGTTAAATAGTTTTATAATCTGATCTTCCCTGTCTTGATGACTATACAAATTTAAATTAGTTATAGAAAATGAAATTCAAAAATAGTGAATTTAATATATGCACATGTTAAAACTATTTACTCTCTAATAAATTTTTGAATAAAAAATATAAAATAAAATTCTGACTTATATGAATTATCATTTATATGAATTATCTTAAATTAGATTGTTGAGGAAAAGGTAAAAAATGTTTTAAATTGTACCATAAACTAATTGTAAAATAGTATTTTCTATAGTTTACAATGTATATTATTATAAACATATATATATATATATATATATATATATATATATATATATGCATAGAATTTATGTTCACAACGAGATTCGAATGTAAGTCACCGCAACACAAACTCGTAATAACGTTGTCTGCAGAACGCAACGTACGAACGAACTAGAGTGAGATATTCGACCGTGTAACAAACGAAATCCCCAAATAAAGCTTTTGGCCAAGGACCAAATTTAAACTTACGACCTTACATACAGAAAATGACTGTTAAATCAATTGACAGCCGAGCTCATTTCTCGAGAGAGAAGTAAAGAAAAGAGCACGATTTGTCAAATGAATAATTGGAGTGATATGTTTGTGAGTTGTAATATATTTTACGATATATGAACGTATTAATTGAATGGTGACAAAAAACAAAGGGACATTATATATATATATATAATTTTATTGTAGTTAAATGCAATGAAAATGAATATCGAAATGAAAGAAAAAATACCAACTATGACTTTAAAAAGATAAGAATTGAAAATATTTATATAAAATACTTGTAATTATTAAATAACGAAATATAATGTTTAAAAATATTCTCTTATGTCTATCAGTTTTAGTTACATTGTTTATAAGTTTAAAAATCAGAAATTGATTTCATTTATCTTCGAACGATTAAAAAAATTGATTAGTGTCGATTTATCTTGTTCAACATTTGATACAAGATTCACTAACTGACAGTATAATTATTATAAATTGAAATGTGATATGAAACAAAGTTTTTCCAGGAAAAAACATATAATAACTTTTCATATATTTCGTTTAACTATTCAATTAGAAAAGAGGGCTTAATTCGAAAATACGATCTGTGATTGAAAACAATGAAAAAGATATAAAGAAAATCAACACCGAAACGAATTCAACAAAGTACTGAAACAACTATTACACTTACACAACAAAAACAATAAAAGAGAATCCAATAATCGTATAAATTAATTGAAACGCTACAAAATCCAACCGCCTAGTTAGAGTACAGTACATTATATAGAACGTACATACATATATGTGTGTCTGCGAGAAAAAAAACGGAGGAAAATATTGAACGTTCAGCTCGAATCTCCAGCAATGACAAAAAGGCTGACAGCGAGGCTCAGTGATGATAAAGATGGACATACGTGTATGTAGATTTTTTGAAATCAGTTCGAACGTTTTTTTCGGACATACGCGAGCAGGCACGTACGCACGCACGTGAACATAAAATTCATTATCCTCCGGGCGTGATCTCCAACAGTGCCGGAGTTCAAACGGAACAGACACCGGACGCAGACCCCGGAATATTTACACCGGAGCGTCTAACGTGACGCGAAACGAGATATTATTATTATTGAGTTCCATGTATTTTGTATGAAATTATCTAGTTATTTATATTTGATATTTGTTTTGGAAAATCGTGTTGAATTTGGTAGTGAAATTGGGTTCGGGTTACTTTATTTAATACGATTTTACAAAAATGTGTTTATGTGACTGTTTTTTTATAACCTATTATTTTTAATTGTTTAATAATCAAATTATAAATTAAACGCATTAAAATTAACCAAATGTATAAAGGAAGACATGAAAATCTTTATTTTTAATGTGTATTTTTATATGGCTGATTTGCAAAAAGTAATTTTTAGAAATATAAAATTGTTCCCTATAGGGAATATGAAAATAAATCTATTGACTCTAACAGTAGTTATTGTTATTGTTTGTTTTGAAATTGTGACAAATTCACTCTAACACGAGTGAATTATCACCCCAATACAATAACATATTGTGATGTTGGGGATGATAATTCATTTGTGTTAAAGTAATCATTGTGTTTAATTTAAGATAAGCTATAGATGGATGTAAAGCTTGAGCTTGGATTAGATTATGGAGCTTCATGGTTTATGTTTCATTGGGGTATTACTAATTTCAGGAAGAGACATTTTGGAACATGTAAATCAATATAGATGGAAGATTTAATGAAAAAGAGCTAATTTATTTAAGTTGCAAATAATACATTGACATAAAATAGAATAAAATTATTTTCTAAATAATTACTTTTTATAATCTAGAATTTTTAAAGCAATTGCTTGCATGAAAAATTAGTTTTCTTTTGTAGTTTTCATAAAGGTATCCAAATAATTTTCTAGAGTATTCATAACAGTCTTTTTTCTTTTTTGTCACTTCTACGAATTAAAAAGTAGAAACAAAGGAGAAAAAGTGTGTGATTTTGAAAAGTGAAATAAAATAAGTAGTATTTACAAATGGGATTTTGAAAAAGATATCAACTATGATAAATACTCACGATTGTATATTGAAGGTAATTAAATGGCAAATTTTTGATGTTGGAAATTTTCTGTCATCATATGGAGTAGTGAAATTGACATTGAAAACATTTATCCGACGAAGGTTAAAGAAATTATTCTGAATATTAAGTTGATTTTAACGAAGGAGATGATTAAATGCGTTCTCTAAAGATTAGATATAAACTTTTATTTAAAAAAATATCGACAATGTGATGGAAAAATTTTGTAAAGGAAGATGTTAAATAAAAAAGTGTTATAACCCATGTGCTTTTTATTTATATATATATATAAATTTTTTTTATTTTACTATTCACTGACTAGCATATTTATTCCAAGACATAACAAAGATTGAAATCCGAGTAGAACAATTCGCATGTAACAGTTTAAAATATGCAACTTGAAACAGTTTTTTTAAAAAAAGTAGATTAAGGTCGAAATACAGAACGTCATTTAAAATCGCGGCCGTCAAAGAAATGAACGGAGCGGCGACAGTGAATATAAAAGAACTCATATACACGTCGGAAGTAAGAAAATGGCGTCGTGGCAAAAAATCATATTATAAAGGAAGTTGGCGCCAGCATTTAACAAAAACACACACATAAATCCAGCTCAAAGTCGCAACGGAAAAAAACCGTGTCATGTTTTTTACAGGGATATGTCAAATGTTAGTTTTCATCGACCTGCTATATCTATATCCTCAAGTATATACGTATACACACAAACGTGTATATATATATATATATATATATATATATATATATATATATATATATATATATATGAAAGGAAAAAATGTATATATATTTCATCCATTACTTTAATCAAGAGCAAGGATAACAAATTTCTCTCGAAAGAAAATACTACAAAAGAACGTTTTTTTCCTGTCTATTCGGGTTTTAGTTGTTATTAATGGAATCACTTTACACAAATTGTATATTTCGGTTCGTTTTCTTTATGAAAACGGACGAAGGCGTTTAATGAATTAATAGAATCGCAAATAGCAATCGTATAAGCGAATTTGATTGTGTTAACACTCGACATTTAGTTCAAAAATCAATGCATGATATTTTTCTTGGCGTTTAGAAAGCCTCATCTGATGTACTATTTAATTACTGTGAGATTTATATATTTTTTATGATTTAAGAACTCGTCAATGTGATTTGATTATTGATAGAAAATATTTTCAGTAAGGAGAAAGTGAAGAGTATTTTTTAAGGTATTATGGGTTTTGGGATGAGTATAAAATACAGAAACGAATTTAACAGATTTCGAATGGATTAATTAATAAATGTGTCCTCTTATGAAAATGGATTAAATTCCCAATAAAATTTATTAGTTAATTAGTAAAATTATCTTGTGTCAAAAATTTATAACAACTTTCTGAACAACTTATATATACATACACACGCACACACACACACACACACACATATATATATATATTGTATATGTGTGTGTATGTCTCTATACTGGCTTTGTACATACACATTAAATATACTTGTATGTATTCAGTACTCATATATAAATGTGTGTGTGTGTGAGTTTAAAATCTATGTGTGTGTGTGGCGTCGGTCAGCGATATGAACGTACAATGTGACTCCGATTTACGACGAACCGAATGCCAGTGGTAGAGCAACCGCCGTGTTGGAGAAAACAATTTGGCGCGTTTCCAAAAACAAACGTACGCTGCACCGTCGACGAAGGTGGTTGAACAAAGAAGACGCGACCGTCGGACGACGACGTCGACGACGTTGACTTTCTGTAACAACTAAAGATCGTCGACGATGTAAATACACGTCGCTGAATCACGTAGTCGACGTACCGAGAGCATGACGAGTCTCGAACATCTGATTTATCGGTCGAAAAATACGGAATGTATTGAGCGCGAGTCGCTGAGTGAAGTTCATATACACCTATATATGTATGTATGTTCGTTCACGACCAGAGGTTCAAAAATGTTTGCGTGCAGACAGAACACGAACGAAACGATGATAAAAAGATCCGTTTGATAAAACTGAAAATTGTAATTTGTTATTTATATCTAACAACGAATCGGATTGCCACTATAAATCATCGTAATAATTACAAATACACCTGCTCCGAACAACAGACACAATGGCCACATTTCACTACAGGAACATTTCCCATCAGCTCCTTTACATATCTCAAACATCTACTTAACACGAATCAGATGATTTTTTTAATCGAAAAATAGTAAAACTTTATGATCAAATTGAACATCCCTACGACCTGAACTAAAATCGTTTCAAAATTATAATTCTACAACACGGGCAGATTTGTACAACGTCGAATAAACTCTTGCTCCAGCAGTAAATTTCAACAGAAATTGAACAGATAAAGAAAAGATTTCTAGTTGCCGGTACGAAGTATTTATTTTAATATTTTAAGAGACATGTACGAAAGAAGTGAAAAATTATGATAATAGTTTATATTTTATTCAAAGCCCGAATGGGCGTTTTATAATAGAAACTTAATAATTTAACATTTTGAATTGTTTATAGATTTTGAGTACTGAAAACTCGTATTTGTTTTCATTAGAATCTCTCTATACTCATTCTATTCAGTATAGAGAAAATCTTTATATATATTTTATTTAAAAAAATGTCTTATAAATCTATATTTTTAAATACGATTTACGTAATTATTTTCCTGATTAGTTATTAGATTGGATTTTGATTTGTTTAATCTTTTTTAATATTATATCATACATTTTAAAATATTTCTACAGTAACAATGAATTTTAATAAAACAAAAATAAAATTGAAGTTATAATAGATTGATTCAACTCAATACAAGAAGATTTTATAGAAATGTTTAATAGTTTTACTAATAAATTAATCTTACGATAAAGGTATGTTTACTAAATCGAGAATCAGCGAATAGAATGACCATTTTATATGAAATATTGTTGTGATCGAAATAGTGGTTATATGTTGCTACCAAATATTTCTAGCCCTAATGAATTAGCATTTATTAGAGTCAATGATTTACAAGGGCTATATAGTCGAAGAGTAGTAATAGAAATAAATGTCAACATTTTACAGTAAAATATATAATTGTTTATTATTTAAATGATTCAATAATAGTATCGACAACCATAAAACAGTTGTATGTTATGAATTCTTATTGAAAAATAAATTCTGTTAACAGTTCTTTGGAAATAGAGAGTTCAAAAAAGCTGTTTGAAAAGCTTTCTGAGAAAACTATATTTTTCATGTTGATAACACTGAAGTGTTTTGGTTTATATTTCTTAGTAGTTCAGTAAATAATGGTTGTTTGTTGACTCATGTATCAATTCTTATAAAATATAATATTACAAGATAAATATTATTCATTATCTTTTACGAATATTGATTTATCAGTTGAAGAACAGTATTTATTTTTTTTGTAATTATTTAATAAAATTTAAATTTACTAAATTATAATCACTAATTGTAGAAATAATGAACTATAAATAAATTTAGATAAAAAATATAAACTGTTTTGACAGAAAGAAGGATTTGGTATAGAGAATATATATATCTATATATACACATGCTCGAAAATATCTACGTACACTTATCAATACGGATATATTTCTCAATAAAGCAACCTTATTAATGTAAATTTAAAAACAAACATATTTTTTAATAATTCTATAAAGTACTAATTCTTTATAGGCGGCAATTCAAAACATTTTAAATTTATAACAAATAAAATAAAAAATAAAATTCACAAAAATTCATACAAATTGAACAGAAAATGTCTGAGTACACATTTTATTAAACGGTAAATCATCGATTTTTTTGCAATATTTGCACTTATTGTTGTTTTAAAATTATCACAGTTTTATGTTCCAGTTCGTATGTTGCAATTGAAATGCTAAAATATTATTTTTAGTAACTAATAGTAAAGTTTTTTGCAAAAAAATAAATAAGATGGAATTCAAAAAAAAGAAATTCTGTTAGTGAGTGTAAAACTATTCTAAAGTTAGAAAAGTAAGGAAAAAGTTTTCGTGAAATAGGAAAGGGTGTTGGAAGACAACATTCTTTCATTCAAAGGTTAGTAATCAATTTTAAATTCACATTTGAAACCGCTTTTTGGCCAGCCGTCAAAGTTAACATTTAGATAAAGGCGTAAGATTGTGGTTTCAGTGAAAGAAAATCCCCGAATAACTGCATTCCAAATTGCAAAAGATATTAAAGTACTATTTAAAAAACAAATCTGTGCTGATACTGTGCGAAAAATAATAAAAAAGGGTGGGTATCATGAACGTGTTGCGCGTAAGAAATCATTTATTTTACGTATCAATAGATAAAAACAGATTGCATATGCAAATGTACACATTAATAAACTAATCAAGTTTTGGGAAAATATGATTTTCTCAGCCGAGAGCAAATATTGCATTTTTGGAATAAAAGGACTCAAAATTGTAAGTACATCACTGAATAATAAAAATCTTGTTCCTACTGTGAAACTCGGTGGTGGTAGAATAATAGTATAGGGGTGTATAACAAGTAAGGGCGTGGGATAAATGGAGTTTTTAATATTCATGATGGATAAATATGCTTACTTAAATGTTTTAAAATGAAATATAAAGTAAAGTGCTGAAAAATGAAGTCTAGGTCCCGATTATATTTTTTTACATGACAATGATCCGAAGCACACGGCAGAAGTTGTTAAGCTATAGATATTATATAACGTTCCAAAACATTTTCATGCACCTCTCCAATCTCTAGCCCTAATCTCTATAGAATATATGTGGCATTTTCTCGAAAGTAAATTCGCCAACATGGCATAACTGGAAAGGAAATGTTGTAGAAAGTTATAGAAAAGAAGTGGATTAAAATTAGTGCTAAAGAAACCACAAAAAGTTGACCATTCCATGCAAAAATGATTATAGGAGTTTCTTAAAAAACGAGGCTATCCAACCAGTTACTAATTCACTTGAAAAGTTTATTTTATTTTATATTATTTTTGGTTTTCATTTGCTGTACGCAGACATTTTCTGCTCAATTTGTATGAATCCTTGTGTTTTTATTTTTTAGTTTATTTGTTATAAATTTAAAATATTTTGAATAAATAATTAGTAGTTTATAGAATTAATAAAAAATATATTTGTTTCCAAATTTACATTAATAAGTTTCTTTTATTTAGAAATATATCCGTATTGATAATTGTACGCAGATATTTTCGGGGATGTGTATATATAAGTGATTTTAAAATAAAATAGTAGGACGTGTAAAATATTTATTTACTAAATTTTTATCTAAACATATATGTCATAGATTTTAAATTTCACAAAACTATCATAACAACACCACAAGATACTGTAAAAGTGTTTAATAATTCCTATTAGTTATTAAATACTTTTACTATGATGTTGGTGTGATAGTTTATTTGTATGAAAATGAAAACGCCACAGTTCTAAAACAAATAGTAGTAGATTTTAAGTTAGATCAATGTAGGGAATTGCTTGTAAGAATGTATCTAGAAGTGATTATATATATATATACTTGTAAGTTCATATGAATAAACTTGTACATACATGCATTCGTGTATAAATTTAATCGTATTGTCGAGACAGAGAGATACGCAGACATCAGAGTCGTATGTAACCATGGAGGTGGAGAGATCTAACCGATCAATATATATATATATATATATATATAGTCTTTGGTTTTTGAGCGACCCCGCTGGCCCATCGTTGTCGTTGTTGTTGTTGTCGAGGGTTTCGGTTAGTTATCGACAAATGTCGTGTCGAAGAGATATCGCTGCGGCAGTAATTATTTATTCGGTTTTTAGACAACGCCACATTAGTTTGCTTGTTGTTTATAACCTCGCAGCGATAAGATGTATCGATAACTTTTACAGGCATATAAAATATGCATTTGTTCATGTCATTTTCTGTACCGTGTTATATAGATTTTTTCCCACGAACTTCGTTGTTTGCTGGTTATAATTTGAATGAATATCAGTGAACAGTAATGTGTTGGATGTTAGGCACGGTTTCGAAACAGGGATAGGTGTTTGAAACATAAAGAGATGGAATCGATGAAAATGTTCGAATTGGTATTGAAAAGTTGTATTTGATTTTAGAAATTCAAGTAATGGGGAAATAATATTTAGTTGCTTTATTCTTAAAAAAATATCAAAAATAACATGAGAATTGGATAGAATCTTAAATATATTTTAATTATTGATGATAATTTCAATAAAAAAATATTAATATATAGATTTATTTAAGAAATAAAAATCAAATTGATTGATTAATAGAGATCGAATAATTAATAAAAATTAAATGATTTTTTTATTGTGCATATATTTCGATATCTTGTTGAGATATTTCTATGCGTCGGAATGAATTCTTTAGATACTTGAAATGGAATACAAACGGTTCCAAGTAAATATATTTCGTACCTGCATACGTTGTGAACATATAAATATATCCAAATGTATTTATGTAATATGCAGGAAAGACATAATTGGGTATAATTAATTCAGAAGCACATAAGCAGATTAAAATTATTACATAATAGTTTCACCTGCAGATGAATATGCGTCGTAAAGTGGCAGCAGATAGCTAAAACGTGTTTTGCGGTAACAACCCTGACATGGATGCGAACTTGTGGAATTTTCGTTAACATTCCGTGGCGATTAAAATATCTCAATTCGTAGTGCGAGACTGTTATGTAACGCTATAATGCATTCAGACAGGTTGATATTATAACAGCAGATGTCTAATAAATTTCAAGCGTGGAGAGTGTAGCGCGATTAATACGACCGCGTTATGAACTAATTCGATTCGAATTAATTTGTGCTCGCGTTTCGGAGATTATTTACTTGAAAAAGATGTACAAGCGTCTAGGATGGAAACAAGAATGGATCTCTAGTGGCAGTCTAGACAACATAACAGATGTATTTGCTAGTGCCGTGCATAGACATGGCGGAGATTGGAGCAAAAGGAAAAATATAATCAATTGTACTTTTGAACGGTTATTTTCTTAAAATAGTAAAGCAGTTGAACAAATATCGATTCATTGAAAAGTAGACTTTTTAAAACTCACAACGCTAGTTTAAATATTTTATTTATATAAAAAATAGAATTTTCCATTTCTTTGGTCTTGATACGACTTTGTAATCAATGAAGCAGATATAGTGAGAGATTCATAAATAAAAAGGCTTAAATGAGATAGACACATAAAAGAAACTAGTGGCTGTAGAATTATTAGGAACATTTTAAATGCTAAGTTGAAAGGAACCAGAAAAACCGAAACCCAAAATTAAGATGGAAATTTATGTGAGTCAAGATATTAGAAAGTACTAGAGAAGCATGATTATCAATAGAGAAGAATGGCGAAAATTTCTAAAAAAGATCAGGGTCAAAACAGGTAATTTAGTTCAATGATGATAATGAATAATAAAATGAATTGGAATTCAATGGAATATATTTTATGATAAAGATACTATTCAGAATAAAATTAAGTTAAAAAATTGAATTTTACTTAAGTTTAAATTCTAAATTAGTTTCAACATGTTCATATATTAAGAATGATAGATAAAAAAAATTGAGGAAAGTTATGGAAAATAAGAGGAAAGACAAAAAAGAAGATCAAAAAATTAGTTAGAAGAAATGATTACAGAAAAGAACAAGAAAGTGAAGGAAAAATAAAACGAAGTTCAGAAATAAGATTGGGCCAAGAATTCAAGACTTTAAGCAATGAAAATATTGAGAAAGAAGTAGTTTTCAGATGACATTTTATTATTTTGTTAGATGAACCAAAATAAATATTTAAAAAAAAAGTAAGTAGGAAAATGATAAACACAATAGAAATATAAAAAGTTGTATATGTCTGCATAATACACACACACACACACATATATGTATATATATATTAAATGATTTACATTAAAATATTTCAATATATGTTTTATAAGAATAACAGTTGTATGTAAGAAATTAAATTAATTTTTTTATTATGTATTTTAAAAATTAATTGCCAGTTGATAAAGTATACATGTACACACATACTTGTATGTATGATGCATGTGTACATACATGTGTATAATTACATGTATATTTAATATTTGCATAGTAAATTGCTTATTATTTTTCAAGACCACTCCGCACGTTGCTTGCAAAGATTTCCATGCGACAAACAGAACGCACTAACGACTGAATAAATTGCCGCGCAATAAAACAGCACATACGACGACCGCAACCGTAACAGTGGAGATGCCATTTAGTTTCACTAAAAATTAACAACAAAGAAAATCTAGTTTTAATTATTTTTTAATTAAACCGACGTCGGCGCGAGGTGCATACGACCGTACGTACGACGTCGCCGCACGACCGCACGGCATCGTCCGGCGTCGAAATAAAGTCGTAAACGGGCCAGTTTTAGATATTGTATGTTTTTTGGGACTGCACAACGGGGCGTTTCCGAAAGACACTTGTACGTGTAAAAGGGTCGTCGTCGTCGTCGTGTTAAGCTGAGCGTGATACACTTCTGGTATGACATGGTGTCGAGCACGGTCGGTCGACCGGTCGGATGCTTGGACGGTTGGCGTTCGTTCGAGTCGTAGACGGTGGAGAAAACTCGACGGGGGAGATGCTGCGTTAGGACCTTTGTACTAACCGGTGAATAAGTAGTCAGTATGTTAGATGCGGTGTGTGGAAATTCACGTTTAAAGGACGACCTACATGTCCGGCGTTAAATTTAATTTAATCTCGATTCTGTTCGAGAAGAAACAAGTTTGGAGAATTTAGGAAATTGTACGAGATATAAAATATCGAATGAAACGAAACTGATACAAATGAAAACTGTATAGATTTCAACAGTAATCTAAAATTTTCCCACATTGAATTCATCTATTACAAAAAAATATATATTTTATTAATCGAATGAAAAATTTTGAAAATTGGCAAGAGAAAGTAGTATTGTTTTTGGAACATATTTTATAAAAACCAGTAGCAATCGATTAGGTATTTGAATGGTTCAATATATTAATTCAAATATTTAATTAATTCATATTTAATTTATTTGAGTTAGAGTTTTGAGCTTTTACTAAAAACACTAATTTATTAGATACGATTCAAATATTAGATAAAAAGATATTTATAAAAATATCAGTAAATTTCATATAGTTTATTGGAAACAAAAAAAAATGTTTATGGTAAAATAGATTTACATATTTTTAAATAAAAGTAAATTAGAAGATAGTACAGCATATATTAAAAATGTGATTAAATTGTTGATAAAGATAATATATATATATATTTTTAAAAATGTAAACATGTTTAGAATATCCTATATTTTTTTCATATTTTAATTTGTGTTAAGATCAGTACATATTTGTATCTTAATACGAAATATGGTGTAAAAAGAATTTTTAAAAACATAGATATTAAACTATTTTAAAATTATAGAAGTTATTGAATTTAATTAATCATTTGGTATTATTGTCAGTGTTTTAATTTAAAGTCAGATTGTATAATTTGTATTTTTAAGATGATAATGCACACATCTAATAAATTATAGAACATTTTTATAGAATATTTTGATGTTGCAATGTATAGTTTATTTATGTAAATTTTTTGGATTTATTTTAAAAATATTAAAAAAACTTTTGTGACAAATTTCATAAATGAAATCGTCAAAAAGTTATTTAAAGGTTAAGCTCTTTTCACACAATCATTCACACACATACACTTATATATATATATATATAATTATTGAAATTTCTAGACAAAAATTGAAATAGTTCACAGCTACTTTAACGTATTACAGATTTGCAGAATGTGTTCGGACATTTAAATCGAAATCCTTGACCACTATTCATTACGCTGCGTGATTGATTTAAGATAAATTGAACTTAAGTGTATCTTTTAGTACGGTAATGGAGTGAAAGAAACCAGCAACATTTCAACTAGTGTTCTTTCAATTGAACCACTCAACGCGAACAAGGACCGTAAGTGCACCGATATGTCCGTATAAAAAAAAAACACTCGACTAAAACGGCACGGCGTGTAATTTGCAATCAAAATGATTGTTATATAATATGTAGAACATATAGAAACAACTGTACGTACATGTACAACATCCTTAACAGCAGGCTTACGGCAACAACAAGCGAGCGAAACCGACCATTTCGTAATGGAATTAAACAGTGCCGCACACCCCCTGGTGTAATTTTAAAGTATTAATCGTAAACACCGCTCGTATATATGCCGGACACAGAAGTAGCTAACGTACGCCACACTACACCGCCCGCGGCCAATCCTGCAGCCAGCAGGAAATGTGCTAGCAGGAATCACATACACACACATAGAGAAGAGTGCACGTTATTTGGAATGTGTGTAAGGGAGGATCGAGTCACGGGCACGTGCCGATATGGACGAATAAGTCTTTTTTTTATTATAATTAAGTCCGCGAGGCGAATGCGGTTTTAGATATTGCGGATTATTTAATTGGATCTCAAATACTAGGACAATCGATTGAAGATGTTATATGAGACTAAGACTTCAGGAGTAAATTCTATCAAGTGATTTACTAATAGATTAAGGTTGAATTTCTACATTGGAACAAACTATTCAAATAATTTATAAACTCATTACCTATTTTATATATATATATATATATATATATATATATATAATTTATTTATACGAGGGTCGTTTGATAACTATGGTAGATTTATTTATTGTTTAGTTAAATTAAAAAAATAATTTAATTAAATTTTTCAATTTAGTTTTTCTTACTTTTTACTATACTTATCAAACGACCCTCGTATATAAGTTATCCAAATGTGACGCCTAGATTTTTGTTTTATTAAAAAGAAAATGTGTATAGTTTCTTTTTAATAAAACACAAATCTAAACGTCACATTTGAATGACCTTATATTATGGATTATTGGTCATCCAGGTGTTTTTTTAATAGATAACGTGGAATATAAGTGTATAGATAAAAATTCCTATATTTTTATGTTTTGAAAGTGATTTTTAATTTTTATATTTTCATTAATTTCAAAATGTATTAAATAAATATATTGAACAATATAATTCAGTGTATGTAAGAAATTATTCATATTCTATTATTTTTTTCAATATGCATTTTAAAAATGAATTTATATCTTACATTATTTTATATTTTAATTTCGTATTTGTGTTAGGATCTGTACGTATTTGCATCGCAAGAAATATGAAATATAGTGTGAAAAATATTTTTTTAAAAAAGATATTAAACCATATCAAAATTACAAAAAGTTATTTTATTACTAATGGATTAGGCTGAGGTAATTTTTACAATACCCCGTTTTTTAACTGCTGTTGATTTAAATTACTTATATCGAGGGCTAAAATCAGACTGACAGTAAATGATTGTAAGGAAGTAAATGTATGTCTAAATCGTTTGAACCACTCTTTAATCGACAGATCTCAATTATCTGGTTTACAAATTTTGATATATATATATATATATATATATATATATATATGTGTGTGTGTGTGTGGCGGTTATGCCCACAACATCGTTTGCAGAAACGATCAGCCGCCGGTGGCGACTTCGCCCGCGGCAAGCACATGTGGTAATTAGAAAACGCCAGTAAAGTACCGTTTAGAAAGTGTTAACCCCTAACAGACAATCGAAGCCAGATGTCACAAAGCCAGTGCCGGCCGATTCCCGTTAGAGCCATCAAGAGATCAATCGGCCGAGTCGCACGGATGACACCTGGACCTGCAACCCCAAGGACCACATACCGGTCTCAGGAATGTGAAAGCGATCGATTGACCGGTATAAAAGGACTGCAGAACACCGAATCATCAGTTACTTGGAGCTCCTCTGGCCAAACATCGCGCAACAGGCCCACTTCATGGGACCTGGGAAATGTTCCACAAAGAGATTAACCCAAACCAAGAAACAACCAGGTTATTCGAGCAGCTAGAGTAACTGCCTCAAACGAGGTACAAAACTCTAAACAACTGACCGGAAGGTCGTTGCTTCAAAGGGAATCATCAGTCAGTATATCACTTAACTCTGTCATCTCCCTACCAGTATCACTGGACAGTGACTGACATAAAATCGAGGTACAACACGAGACACAAGTCTCAACGACGTATCATCCCTGTACAATATCTCTGTACAGTGCTTCTCTTCATCATTGTACAATCACGTAATCCGTAAATAAATACTCTAGTCATTTCAACTGTGTATTTCATTTCAACCGGAGATACCGAATCTTCATATATATATATATATATATATATATATATATATATATATATATATATATATATATATATAATTTTAATCTATCCTCTAGTTCTATTATATTGTCTTTAAATTTCATATTTATCAATAGGTTTCGAGATCGATTTTGTTTGGTTTTTCATTCCAAGATGAAAGAAAAGATTTCCAATATACATATGTTTTATTTTTATTTCTAAAAAAGTGTTTGTAAAGTGCGTCGAACATGCCTGATCGAATGTCCAATCTTCCCCTATGCGTACACATAAGCCCGGCCGAACTTATTAACGTCACACGCCAGACGAAGAACAATAATTTTATTTACTTTTCGTACGAGTAACTCCGTCTCGCGTGTGAATACGCGACTTAATATACTTTATGCAAAAATTGCGGCCGTAGAACGCAAAGCGCGAATTTTCGGTACGGCGGGCGGTCTCGATCCGGTCCTACGCGCAGCGCGCGCGGGCGAAAAAATTGTGATTATTATTATTTATGCGTTTCAACAAAGCTCTTTATTTTAAATTAAGAAAAAATATATATTCAAACTTTTGTTTGTCGTGGCAACGGTTCCCAGCAGGATGAATTAAGAACTTTTGTTGTAGGATTTAGGTACGCGTTGGCGAGTAGCGCGCGCGTGTATTTAACACGACGGTGGCGTGCGTGCGTGTGGGTGTGTGTGTATGTATGATCGTTGACTTTTATATTTTCAGTCGATATTACCAGGATCTTCTTTGTTTAGGCTCGTTACTTGTCTTTCTCGAGACTTATACATAATAATAACGTTTTTTAATACAAGTTTATTGTGAGGTTAGGCCGGGATTTATTAATAGACATGGCTGTATAAAAGAATCTACACATATTCGTTTAAATATTATGCCTGTATATATATATATATATATATATATATATATATATATATATATATATATATACACGTATATATGTGTACTTTTATTCTTTTTTTTATTTATTTAATCCATACATTTTAGTACAAGATGAGAGATTTTTTAAAGGTAAAAGATTTTCTGACCTTTGAAGATGATAGCATTAACATTAAATTACACATTAGCAATTAAGATAAACAATATTTAATTTTTACATAAATGAATTATCATCTCAATATTATGATATATTGTTGAATTGTTTAATAATTTTTTATTGTTTCGATTCTACCAACAATTTAAAAATTAATAAAATGAATAATAAATAATTACTAAAAATTTTTACAACATCTTATGATGTTGGAGTGATAATTCATTTGTATGAAAATGAATTTGTTACAATTTCAAAACAAATAATAATAATATTTGAATATTATAAAATATAATTTAGTGAATCATTCGAGTGAAAGTGAAAAAGTCAATAGTGAATAAACTTAGTTAATAATAACAGACTTAACATTGGTTGGAAGTTGAAGAAATTTTAAATTACATATCAAAAAAATTATCGTACCTATTGCAGTCATAGCAGCTGTATGTTATTTTTTTAAAAAAATAATAATTATACTATCTTTTCTACAGTAGAGTATAAATTATTATTGATTGATATAAATATGTATATACAGTTTTGCTAATAATAGAAAAATGAGAGAAAAAAACTGAGGATTCGGCAGTGAAGAGGGTATGAAGTAGAATCGAAAATCCAAATGTATAGAATTTAAATCTTCAAACACACAACAGATTCCAACAAACAACGACAAATAAAATGATCTACATAATACTTACTAACAGAAATGAAAGACTAATGCTTCTATCTTTGAAAATTGAAATAGAAAATTGTTTTCTATTTCAATTTTCCAAGTAAATTACATACTATATAGTCTATATTCTAAATAGTTTTACTACAGATAATTTAAAAATAATGTATGTTTAAGATATATAAATGACAAAAGTAAATTAAAAACTATGAGTTGAGTTTAAAATGACAATTTTGTATGTGGATCAGAATAAATTTGTTAAGTCAATATATATATATATATGTGTGTGTGTGTGTGTATGTACATATATGTATATATAAAATTATTTATGTATTCAAATTGAAATAGTATTATTTATGATTTAATTGACAAACTATATATGTAATCATGTTAAAAGCCTCATTAATTTCTTTTAAAAAAATTCTAAGAATTGATATTTGCTATTAAGTAAAGTAAAACATATATAAAGAAACAAATTCGGGTATACACTAAACTAAATCTTGACAGTTTGGTCAAAGAAGACCAATCCTCTAACTACCATATATTAATTATATTTTTGTATATTTAATACTTGATGTAGTGTAACTTATTCTATTATTATTGAATTTCGTAGATAGAAACTAAGTTAATATACAAATTATTCTTACTTAGAATAGTATATTTTATAACAAATATATATATATATATATATTAAAATTAAAATATATTACTAACCATTTTTTGTAAAAGTACTCAGAGCAATGAAAATAAAAAGTTCTATTGTAGAAACTCCACAAGAATAGCAGTCACTGTAACAAAAAAATATATACATTAATTCCATTGTGTGTTTATTTTTATTTATTTATTATTTTTCTAGTGTATACGAATACCACTACACATAAGAACAATGTAAGTAACACAAATTGATATAAAACAAATATATAACATCAGGACATAATTCAAGCATGTGAACTACTTTATTAGTAAAAACCTTAAAATTTATAGTACTGTTTCTGTACAGAAACATCAACGATTCGAGCCAAAGACCGTCTGTCGACTTTAATAGAAGGTTATATAGGGAGAAATAAATTCACTGAAAATAATTCTAGTACTGAAAAAATTACATCTTAGTTGTGAGTTATTTGAAATTTATTTAAGTAGTTTTTAACTAGTTTTTCTTTCCTTTATGTGTACAAAATTGATTGTTTTGTGTGATTTAATCGATTCCCTATCATAAAATAAAAATCATTTAGCTTATTAATATAACAACGATATTGTATGAGTTGAATAATGACTTTAAGTAAAAATCGATATTATAATATATGAGTTTTAAATTTGATAAAAGTTTTACATATTTCATATTTTGATAAGAAGTGTCTCACACACATATACAAGTGCGTACGTATTTGTGTTTGTGTGTATTTTGTATAAAAAATTTATGAATTATTTAAGATTTCGACATTTTGACATTTCGTCGAACAAAAAAAGTGTTCGGTTTCGTAGACTAATTTGCATATCAATGAAAAACTCTGTTGTTTTGTTATAAAATACGTATATAATTTATAAAATGATACGGTTCGACGAATTTAAAAATATTTACAAGTACATCATGATATAGGTAGTTAATTTACATGAAAAATTAATGGAGATAAACAACGGTTTTTTATTTTCGACAATTAAGAATGACAGGACTGTTAAATATATATTTATAATAAATATGTTTTTCTCCTCTTACACACACAAATATATATATATATATATATATATATATATATATAAATGTAGCTAAAATAAAATATTTAAAATTTAAATGAACTAGACTTTTTGTATAAAAGTTCCTACAAATCCTTTGTGTAATTTTTAAAAGCTGATATATTAAAATATAAAAAATAATAGTAAAGTTTGTAATTAAATATGAGTGAAAAGTTAATGTACTTTTTGCGGTAATTGACCTTTTAAAAAACGAATTTTATAAATTACATTGACTATACGATTTAAATATGTAGATGATAAAATATTTGGTAGTAAATTGTGATTAATTAAATTAGAAACGTTTTTCTTTTTCAGTGATGTAAATGAAAACTTTTGAATATCTCTAGCATTAATGGGACTCGATATAAAATATTTCTTTTAGAAAAAAATCACTGGAAAATCAGATAGTAAAGTCAATATGGATGAAATGAATTCAGTGTAAGGTAATTGTACAGAGATGACTGTACCGCGAATGTGCATCGGCTATGAAACACGTCGTATCGTTAGAAAGAACTTAATGATAATTTAAAACCGTACATGCACAAAAGAACATTTCGCGTGCCAAAATATTTAACAAGTTAGCGGAAACGTTGACCTGTCAGTGGCAGGATACATACGGTCCGCTCGAATTCCTGCTGCGTTGTCCCACTGTAACGGAAAAGCGCGCGCGACTACGCGCGACCATTTTGCGCAACACTTGAGCTTAATGTTGCATAATTCGCTCGGGTCCGAATTCGAGCTTGAGGCCATTTGCACAAATCACCTTTTCGCGGCGCACGTATGTTGATGGTAATGTTGTGTTGAATGCTTTCTTATTGCATGTGGTCTTTGCAATAATTGTTGATTGAAAATTAACATTTATCTACATGAACATTTGCGATTATCATTATTTCATCATTTATATACTAAATAGTTTAGAGGAGAAATAGAAAAAAATGATGAAAAAATATTCAACTGAAATATATATAACATTGGGCAAATTTTAAAACAGAATTCTATTTAGAACTTAAACGAGTAAATGGAAATTTAAATAAAAACAATAATGTGAAAATTATTAAAAAATAATACTTTATTTAAATTTAACTGAAGATAATAATAGAAATTTATATAGGTAAGTTCATACTATGTAAATATCAGTAAAAATTGTTATAAAATTGAATAATTCATGTAAACAATTTATTAAAACAGATAATTAAGAGATAAGAATCTGTTCTTTATATAAAAAATTAAAAAAAATATTTCTTAGAGTGTACCAGTTTTTTTGTGTGTATGATTATATAAAAAATCAACTATCAGGATAAGAACGAGAAGGAGTAACAACCTTGTTAAACACATGGAATTAGCTGGTGGTAGTGTCAGTAAGAATCCCTATTTAATATTAAAAGTAAAAACTGATTAAAGATTCTAAGCGAAGATGAAGATATAAGATCACAATAATTGAGTGGATGGAGGTACTAACTAGAAAGAGTTGAATGAATTTATAGTCCTGGGAAAGAAAATCTCAAAGAAAAAATGCTTAGTTTTCTAAATTGAGACATTTTATATTTTTTTTTGTGTTGGTCGAGTATTAAGAAAAATAACATTTTTTCTATTATATAACAGATATAATGATAATTGAATGATTTAAAACAGTATTAAGTATTGATAAAGATCTCTAATTAAATTTATATTTAAAAAGAGCACGTACATCAACAACACGGTATTGTTTATATTTTGGAATAGAAAAGAAATTTCATTCAATTTAAATTACTACTGCACATGCAATAAACAATTTTCAATGGAAATACTGAAACAATGATTTAAAATAAGAAATATGAACTAAAAAGGCAAACATTTCGAAATTAATTTCCAACATGACTTGCAAATACAATTTCAATTTGAAATTATTCTTATTGTTTTTAAAAAAGTTCCATAAAATTGATTTATTCATATCACTTGATTGTAAAATGTAAATGAGTGGCAAAATAAATATTTTCTCTTCACAGGTATATGAAACAATAAAACGAATATGAAACGACATGACGAACAAACATCGGAATGTATTACATTTTTTTTATTAATAAAAAAAAACATAATAACAAAGTTTCGAACAATATTAACGTTCTTGTAATATTAACATACTTGCAGAATTGAAATAAATATACGAGTAGATGTGATTGTACGTTTCCTGCAAATATATGAGCGTGTCTATGTGTGTGAATTCTATTCATAAGTTTCCGTTGTTATACAAGTTACCATGTAATATATATATATATATACATATATATATATATATATATATATATATATATATATATATATATTTGTATGTACATAGTACACGTCTGATATATTTTTATAAAAGTTATTTATTCGCATATGTATTAATGCCTTCGGTTCAATGTTCACTGTTCTCATTTATTCATTTTTATTTATGATATATATATATATATATATATATATATATATATATATATATATATATATGCGTGTGTGTGTAAGTATAATTAAACATACAAGCAATATGTTAATCAAGTTATTTCATATAATAAATGTAAAAATTATAAAAAAACTAAAATCCATTTATATTCTTTCTAGGTTATTACTGTTTTAAATATGAGACAAATGTATAAACTAGAAAAAATGTAGATAAATATGAACGAAACAGTAACAAATAGAACATTTTATTATAATTTGTTGGTCAATAAAATTGTAATATAAAATATTTATTATAAAGTTCATTGTTAATTTAATATTATTTTTTTTTGTATAAAGTAATTCTGGTACAATTTTATTTTTAATGATAAAATATTTTTGAGTGTGTTTATATTTTTTGTGTGTTTGAGTAGTAATTAAAAAAGGTGTATTTAAATAATATATTGAGATGTTTGAAAAACTCGTGTTAATTTTTGTGGAAAATTTAAAGGATGTATATATATATATATATATATATACATCCTTTAAATATATATATATATAAACTTTTGAAAATCCAGTAAAAAATAATAAGAATAATGTTATTAACTGTTAAACGTGATTGGAAAATCTTTAAATGAAAACAATAAAAAAAATTAATATAATAGAACATATAAAATAGATGAAATAAACATGGTCGTATCAAAAGATGGACAAAAATAAATACGAAATGGCGATCAAGAGACAAACAGAGATCAAAGAAGTAACATTATCAAATATAGAGTGAATAATTTGTAAAATATAGTAGAGGTGAGAATTGGATGAAATTAGCAGTGGACAGGACATATTGGAAGAATCTTGAGAAAATATTTAAAAAGAGTCAGTGAGATATTTGATGAAGCTTTTGATCAGCAGTGAGTAAATATAGACTTATATGAATATGACGATTATGATTTATATAGGGTGGCTCAAATGCGATTGAAAGAGTTTAGATACATATTGATTTGCTTACTATCGTTTATTATCATTTAGTTTCATTTGGGCCATCATGAATATATAAAATACTTTTTGAAATCATTATTGCTTTAAAAAAAGATAGATAAGTGAAATAGAAAAATATATAGATGCATATGATTATAAATGAATATAGTAATAAAAATTAATTGATTAATAAAAAAAGTAATGCATTATCTATTGAGAACAATAACGAAATATTATGATTAAATTGTAAATAAATTAAAAAGATTGAATAATTGATGCCATTATTTTATCTTAGTAATTTCAGATGTCTTCTTTTATATGATTTTTTTATTTATTACTGATATTAAAACTTTTTTTTAATAAATCAAAAACTTGATGAAATCATAATAAATGGTTACAGAGGAATACATTATTGTTATATGTGGATGAACTTGTTTTTATATCAGATTTTATTACATATCCATAAAAAGAAAAAAAATCAACTTGGAAAAATATTATAAATTAAATACTCTGGCCATTAATTAAAGTAAAACTAAAGTAGGGATAGTCAGAGGAAAATAAAGAAAAGAATGATGTTAGCAATGTAAATGGTGAAACAAAAATCAAAGAAATATATAGCTACTTAGATAAATCTTTGAACAATTCACGAATTATATTTAATGTTAAATACTAGTAAGTTTATATTTAAATCAAATATCTCACTGACTCTTTTTAAATATTTTCTCAAGATTTTTCCAATATGTCTTGTCCATTGCTAATTTCATCCAATCCTCACCTCTACTATATTTTACAAATTCATCCCTCCATCTTTGATAATGTTCCTTCTTTGATCTCTTTTTGTCTCTTAATCGCCATTTCATATTTATTTTTGTCCATCTTTTGATACGACCATGTTTATTTCATCTATTTTATATGTTCTATTATTTTTTTTATTGTATCCATTTAAAGATTTTCCAATCACGTTTATAAAAATGTATATATTGTGTATTATGCATAATTGTTGAATATTTTGATAAAATCTTGTGGTGTTGTGTTATGATTTATTTGTGTTTGAAAATGATCCAAGTTTAACCAAAAAAAAAAAACGGTATCAAAAGTTATGTGTTTTATTTAACTAAAGTTAATAATCTAAACAGACATGTATGTAAAAAATAGAATAAGTTAATTGAATTCTGTTCTACAATATTCTAAATGAAAATGATTGATACGGGCTCGAATGTACCTCGAGTCGAGATGATTATATTACACGAAATTTGTGTTATCTCAGAACACAACGTCTGTTACTGAAAGTTCAATATTAAACAACTGTCCAATTCGATCAAACTTTGTTCACTGTCGGCGGTTAGTTAATCATATGGTTAGCTTTAATTACGAACACGATTTAAATATGACGATTTTATGAAATTCTGGTTCGAACAAAACACATCGGCGGTGAAGTTCGACGTTTATTTTAATCTGATTTTTGAACATATTGTATATTAGATTGGAATTGGAATAAAGAATATTATTTTTTCATTGAATCCAAATAAAATATTAAATCGAAGCTGCTCGTTTTCAATCAAATATTTTTATTCTCTTTCTCCTCCTCCTCTTCTCTCTCTCTCTCTCTCTATATATATATGTATATATATGTGTGTGTGTGTGTGTATCGAAATGTATGTGCAATCTTTTCGCGTGTAACATCCATTCTAATATAGCATACATGCGAATTTTCATAATATTTCATATATTTTGCTTTAATACATTTTCATAATAACGGCCGTGTGTAGCAAGTGTTCACATTTTGTACACGATTTATTCGCCGCGAGATACTTTGGCTATGAACAAAACACTAGCTCAGTTCATAAAGAGATATAGATAGTGGACCATTATTCAAAGATGGCAGATTATTTTTATTGCTTTTGTAACACCGTTCGCCAGATAATACAATATTGTATGAATATAGCGTGCAGTCAACGTGTGTGAATTATAAATTTGTACCGTATGTGGATGTACAATAAATACACGCGTGTGTGGGGATTTTTGTACTTACTTTGTATTTTTTTGTGCATCTGTGCAGTTTGGATTGAAAGGACTGCACGTGCTGGTTTAAATCCAAGTATTGGGTGGCATGAATGAGACTAAACTGTTGTGCTATGATTTAGAAATGTTTTAACACTTCTATCACTCATCTAATAAAAAAATGTTCAATAATCATTTAGTATTAAATTGTTTTATTTATGCAAATATTTATAGCTATAGTCTAATCATTAGAAAGCTGTATTATAAAATTTGTAAATTTTATAATGTAAAATTATAAAAATTAGTCAATAAAATGAACAATAAATAATTATTGAATATTTTTATACAATCTTGAAATGTTGAGTGATTCAACATTTTTATACAATCTTCAAATGTTGAGTGATCATATTTATACTAAATAGAATTTCCTCTAGTATCAAAATAGAAAATTCTATTTAGGTTATTGTTTATATTTATATTATTTCTATATTTAGTTAGTGCTATTTATGTTGTTTATTATAAAAGCTTATTCTATAGTTGAGTATTTATATTATTCTATAGTTGAGTATTTATATTTATTGTAGAATTGAAATTTTCGAAACTCAATTTTTTATTTATTAAAATAAAGTTTGAATAATTTAGTTAAATAAGTAACTTAATAATTACGGGATGTAAAAAATATTATTAAAGGCTTAAATAAGAGACAAGTTTCAAATAACCAGCTTTTAATTGATGTCAATAAAATTGTCTGGTAGTTCGATGGTCAATAGTCAGAAAATATACAGTGGTTTATGACATTTTCAATCCTGAATTGTTTTTCTATAAAAATATTATTTTTAATCAACAAGAAACTTGCATCAATTAATGCGAATAATGCAAATATGTAACAATTGCAATATGAAGATAATATAGGGTGTTTTTAAGCGTGATGGAACTTTAAATTGAATTCTGATCAAAAGTTGTATCTAACCTACAAACACCCTTTTTATATACAGAGGTGTGTATGTATATATAAAGGTATGATAACGATGTTATTTTAGGTTAGATAAAACTTTCGATTGGGATTTAATTTAAAGATTTTCACGCTTAAAAACCACCTTCAATGAGTCAAAGTGAAACTCATACAGAGTTATGTTTCCAATAATTTTACACATATATTTCAATATAATAATAATTTTCTTTATTTCTCTTGGTTAAGTTCTTTATTAAGGTTATTTTTATTATATTTAAAAATTTCAATCGTAAATTAATACTTTTACTCCAGAAAAAGTAACAATTTCTGAAAAATGAACGAAAAATACATCAAAATGAAACTCATACAACGAATTATTCTCGCTTGAAAACTGCTGTGTGAAGAAAGTATACTCTTCAAATATGTGTTTGGCCACTTTGGTTATAAAAAAACCTATTGTTAAGTCGTTTGTAGTCATTTTATAAAAAATATAAGTTGGATTTTCACTTTGAGTAGACAAAGGGGACAATCATCGACGGACGAGCGAAAGTTAATGTGTTTTCATTACAAAAATGGAAAACCTCTACGGGAAATTGGGAAAATAGTTAATAAAAACCATGCTACAATGCAATCTGCAATAAAAGATTTAAAAATGGTCAAAGTATTGACAATAAAGTCAAAAAGAGAAATTAAAGAAAATTCGAAAATCTGCGCGCCCAAATTGATTTTAGAAGTTAAAAAGTATCTAAATAAAAAAGCAAGCCCCCAAACAATTTGCAATATACTAAATAAAAATGGGTCTCATGCTCATATTGCCAGGAAGAAACCTTTCATAAATCTAGCTAATCGCAACAAAAAGTTAATCTTCGTTCAGGAACATGTTAATAAGAGTTTTAATTATTGAAAAGATGTTTTGTTTACGGACGAAAGCAAATATAATTTATTTGGATCCAATGGGAGAATTAATGTATGGCAGAAACCAAATATAGAAATTTCTTTAAAACACTTATGTCCTACAGTCAAACATGGGAGCGATCATGTTATGGTATGGGGGTGAATGTCTGCAAGAGGGATTGGAAATTTAATTTTATAGATGGAATTATAAATAAAAATGTTTATATTGATCTATTAAGAAAAAAATTGAAAGCCAGTGCTCAAAAATTTGGATTTTACAAACATTTAATTTTTATCAGGACAACGACCCTAAGCATAAAGCTTATAAAACACGTAGTTGGTTGTTATATAACTACCCCAAAGTACTGGAAACATCACCATAATCACCTGATATAAATGTGATTGAAAATTTATGGAATCATTTAGAAGTTGCCATTAGAATACTCACTATTAGTAATAAAAATGATTTAAAAAAGGGGTATTAGAAGAATGGAAAAAATTGATCTAACTTATTGTGAAAAATTAGTTAATCCATCCTAAATCGTTTAAAGGCTATAAAAATTAATAAAGGATACTCTATTAAGTACTGAAATAATTCAATCCATTGTAAATTTGAATTTAATAAATAATTTGTTAGTTGTGTGAGTTTCATTTTGATGTGTTTTTGAATGATTTTTCAGAATTTGTACTTTTTTTTGGTCTTTAAGTATTATTTTATGATTTATTTATTTTTATATGATAAAAATATCCTTAATAAACAATTTAAGTCGAATAAAAAAGGGATTTTTTGTTTATTTAAAAATTTATTTACAAAAATTTATTGAAAATAATACTGTATGGGGGTATTCACATTAGTCAACATTCATACAGTATTCACGCCCATTACCGCTCGTCTCACACCCTCTTATCGCCAAATTTCCCCACCTAAAAAAATTAGTTTTCGGGTAAGAGCGTGTGAGACGAGAGGTAATGGGCCGTGAATACTGTATGAATGTTGACTAATGTGAATAGCCCCTATGAGTTTCACTTTGACTCACTGTATATAAAACCAAATGTATGACCATGAAAAAATCTATATGATATAACTTACTAACTGAAGATGGTGTTATAGATTAGTGTAATAGATGGTATAATATTTAATAAATGTAGTTTTACGATGATGATGGTATTGTAATTGAAATTAATAAATAAAGTGTATAATAAATAAATATTATATACTTTTTCAATATCTTTGATATTGGAGTTATAGTTTATTTGTGTGAAAAAGATATAATAAAATGTATAATATTATTATTGTTTGTTGAGATAGTTTTTTGTAAGGCCTTAGTCTCTCTAGTAATATTAGCCTAGTTAGGATTTTCTTGCCAGAGTTCCATGACAGTTATGTTTTTAACGAGAGATGAGGTTATCAGCCTCATTCCGAATTTTCATAATCGATATTCAATATTACAGATATTTTTTTGTTTATAACATTTTGTTGTCAAAGAGAAAAGTAATAAACGTTCGAATTCAATAACCTTTTTATTCCATGAATATTGTTGGCAGTATGAAAAATATGTTTATCAACCTGAACTCTTATTCATGGTACAAACTATTGTATTCCATACAATCAGTATACCGTCTAGTTTCAATTTGAACCCGTACACGGTGGATATAACCCCGTGTTAACAAATATCGTACAATAAAAACACAGCGGGTGTATGTCCGAACCGCGCGCGCGATCCTTTTGTTCCCGACTCATGAATAATTTAATATGAGAGCAACAATAATAAATAGATATTTCTTCACGTAAGGAAATATTACAATTCGTGCAATATCGTGCACATAAGAACCGAGGGTACCTCGTGCCCGAGACGGATGGACCGACGACGATATTTCAGTGTAACACGTTGCGCTAGGACGAAGGACAATATCGCGTCGGTGTGCGTCGTAAACTACGTGCGTCGACTGGGCGAACGCGCGAAACTATTATGTGTTACGGAATATTTTTCATAT
This sequence comes from Neoneuromus ignobilis, assembly GCA_029203775.1. NCBI lineage: Eukaryota > Metazoa > Arthropoda > Insecta > Megaloptera > Corydalidae > Neoneuromus > Neoneuromus ignobilis. Next base: position 34,104,127 of record CP092093.1, read on the forward strand.
CTCGACGAAAAAATATGTTTGTGCCGGAGTTCGTCGCGTGAGATGGTGATGTCGCTCTGCGAGATATTCGTTTAGTTTCCGTTGTTGTTACATCGGTAACTCTTAACTTTATTTGCAGCACGGCGATGTATTTACAGAATAAAAGATTCTCCAGCATGAAAATTCAGTTGTGTAAATTGTATGAGTGTATATTTTAATGCAAGCAAATTTGTTGCCTAGTATTTTTATAGAAACCTTTATAATATTTCAGTTTCACTTTTACATTTGTACATTAGAATTTTATTTATTATATATATATATATATATATATATATATATATATAATGTCAAATCAATTCAGTGACTGCAATCAATAGAGAAAAGTATTGGAAAAATGTATGTTAGGAATAAAATATAGAGACAAGAGTAACGAATGAATTCTTAAGAAAATCAAAATTATTAAATCATAATGTAAAGCAAGAACAAAAGTTTAAAATGGAATATAGTTAATTATATAGAAAGCAAAGAAGATAATTTATGGATAAGATAAATTATGAGATCTAAGAAAAGATCAATGCAAATAATTTTAGACAAGAACATAAGACTACAACGACTAGACACTGTCTTTATTGGATGTCGATGACTAAAAAGGAGTAATTAAAAAAAGAATAGAATGGAATATAGAATGTGTCTAGAAAGAATAAAATAATATATGAGTGATTATAAAGTTAGCAAAGAAGATAATTTAAGAATAAGAGAAATTTTATGGTTTTGAAAAAAACTATGTTAATGGTTTTAGATAGGAGCATACAGTTACAGGGAAAAGGAACTGTTTTTATTTGATGATGATGACTAAAAAGAAATAATTAGAGTAGAAGAAAAGAGTAATACAAGAATTAAAAAAATACTTATAATTGGTTATGAATATTAAAGTGAAAAAAATAAATTTAAGTATTGATTCACTTAAGTTTTAAAATAATATTAAAATTATTAATTTGTTATTTAGAGAAAAATTAACACAATGTGTCAAGTTTACAATTACGCTTTTGGCTCAAGATAATCATTTGATAATTACTAGAGGAAAAATAAAAGTTTAAAATAAAATATTCTAAAAATCTATTATTTAATGATATAAAACATTTGTGTGTATCAATTTTTTGAACAGTTACATATATTTTTTTTAAAAAAACAATTTTATAACATGAAATAAATGTATGCAAAAAATCGTTTAATATATTAATAAATGAAAATTGTATGACAATCGAACATTGAACAACGGATGTAAACCCGCATTGACGATTTTCCGAATTAAAAAAAACACACACACCGTCCGAGAATAAAACATAGAAAGAAAAAAAAACAGCAACAACCTCGACCGCTACTACATAATCCTCAGACACATTTTCAGTCGTTCATTCGACGACCGTTTAATTACGAATAGTATGGAAAAAATGTTATCATTTGAATATCAGTGCGAAAAAAAGAGACATCGACGCAACGAAATAAAATACGGAAAGCGCTAATACAATATTCAACAGCACATGGTCCCATTCATAGCGTCCAATTAGAAAAATTTGAATATTTTAATTATTTGGGGGCGTCCAGTCGTTACGTGATTGCTGAAAAATAGCGGACGGGAATAAACGAGAGCGGCGGTCGTTAAACGGCGACATGATTTTTAAACCGGAAAATTGTTTTCATTGAATTTTAAATTATCAATATTTTCTGCGCGTTGACTATAAAAAATAACGCATTCGCGTCACGCTTTTTTTTATCTAAACAAGTAGTTTTGTAATTGAATTTTCAATAAATACTACATAATTATATGTGCTCTTCCCACTTATTAATAACATACACACACACACACACACACACATATATATATATATATATATATGTATATGTATATTGGTATTGTAATATAAAAGATTTTTAAATTAATTTATTCATATAAATATCTGAAATTAATGCAGTTAATAAAATTTACAATATGTAAAGTAAATATTATTTAATAACTTATAACTAGTACTATATAAATAGTATATATATATATATATATATATATATATATATATATATATATATATATATATATATCGTGTGACTGCTATATTTCCAAAATTTTAAGTAAAGCTCATAAAAATCTCAAGTTTGTAAAGAGAATAATTAAGAATTGTAGTATTGAAGTTTTGAAAAACTACTCTTTATTGATAAGATCATTATTGGAATATTGTGAGTTTAGAGTTTATAAAACTTATATTCAATATCAGAGGCAAAAAATATATGTTTAGAAAAAACTTGCTTAGAATTTAGAGAAATGTTGCTAAGACTTCAAAATAAGCTACTCGTTTCATATTAAATACATTTTTCAGTCTGAATAATCTTTGAAGTGATAGATCAGTTCAGGTGGGAGAATTTAGAAAATAGACAAAAATTGGGAACATTACTTTGTATTTTTTAAGTTTTCATAGAGTAGTGTAACTTAAATTTGATAACAGAAACGAAATGCATATTTAGAAAAAACTTGCTTAGAATTTAAAGAAAATTTGATAAGAGTTCAGAAAAAGTTACTTGTTTTATACTAAATCAATTTTTCAGGTTGGATAATTTTAGATTTGATATAACAGTTCCGGAAGGAAAATTTTGAAAATAGAAGAAGATTTGGAACTTTACTTTGTATTTTTGAATTTTTTATAGAATATTTGGTATGGAATGATTTTGATCAAAGAATATTTTTTTCTTTCTATAGAAGAAAAATTATTAAGTAAGTAAATTGAAAAATTAGAAAAAAAGCTTTTAGAGTAAATAATGTTTTTTAATTTTAATGTTTTTAAATCATTTTTTTCGAATATTGTTAATTAAATTCTTTCAAAACACTTTTTTATCTATATGAATTTTTTTACCATTATAAAAATGAGAAAATTATAAGATTCCGGATGGAGAAAGTTTAATTTTTTATAAAGATATTCGAGTTTATAATTCCATTAATTGTAATATTCTTAAATTATTGTTTTTTAGTAGAGGATTTTAAGGTAAGATTGAAAACGGATAAGAATTGATTTATCATAGAAAGTTTTTTTTTATTAGAACTCTGATTTCAGATTTGTAGTTGTAAGAAGAAGTACAATTATTTTTATGATTTAGTAATATTCAATATATTTGTGCAATAAGCTACAGTTATATTTTAACATAAATATATATGTAATAAATGCTTATAATGTTATATATATATATATATATATATATATATATATATATATATATATATATATATATATATATTTGCATGTGTGCTACAATGAAGATGAGTAAAAGATTTCATAAAAGAGTTAAAAGTGAAAAAATTTCAAAAAATATATTTAACGTGATGTTGCATTCATAATACTGCGACATATTGCAGCTATGTACCATATATATATACATATATATATATATATATATATGTATATATATATATATATATATATGTATATATGCACATAGAAATGTATAATGTATGTACAAAGTCATATAGATATTCACAACGTGAAACCGTTCTGATGTGTACGTACAGAGTGAAAAGTATCTTTTGGTAAAATCTTTTTGAGACGAGTCGGAGAAGAGAGGTCAGGTCTTATAATTCGGCATCGTACAAAGGGAATACTCTATACAGGAAAAGTACAGTGTCTGAATTTGAATGTTGATTGAAACGACATGTTTCCTTGTTTCGTGTAAATAAACCTAAACGGATCTGTTTCAATGCCTGAACATGGGGAGCGAAACGTTGTTTACAGGACGATTGAGATTTGTCGCGGCGTTTATTCAAATGAAACGCGCCGCGATGTGTACTGGAAATTATTCAGTTTTTAATATCGTAAATATAATAGGATACGTCATGGGGGATTGAGTCTGTTTTTATTGAAATGTTTAGAGGGAGTTGTCAACGAAGGTTCGGATGGGAAAGGAAGGAATTGACGATAGAAATGTAGATATGAACTGGTTTTTTTGAAAGTGGTATAAGTCCACTTTTTTAAAAAATTAAGTTAACGGTAATTTTAATGAGATATAGACACCTTCTCTTTATAGTTACAATCACAATTTCAATAGAGTTCTATTTTGATATAAAATAAACAAAAACAGTTTTGCTGTACAATGCTATCGCACAAATATTTCTTTTGAAAGTGGAATAAGTCCATTCCTATGATATTATCATAGCATACAGTGACATGTGTACCGGACAAAATCGCAATATTAAGCTCGCACTGATGTGGTTAAGGATTGTTCAATCAGACGATAATAACATAAATGTTATTGACCACAAATTTTTACTGTCGGGTCATTCATTTCTTCCAAACGACAGAGATTTTGCAGTTGTGGAAACAGCATTAAAGAAAAAGGATCAATTATACACTGCCCAAGACTATTATGATGCAATAAAGGCTTGCCGAAAAAAACAGCTTCATTTTGTATGAAATGAAAAGAGAAGACTTTGTCTCAACCAAATCTCTAGAAGAGGCAATATCAAACAGAAAAAAATACGGACGGAGAAATTGTAAACTGGCTTAAAATATGTTGGATGAGGTTCAAAAGGAATGAACCTCACAAAATGTTTTATAAAATTAGTATGGAAGAAAATGCTCCATTTAAAACAATTTTTTTATTTGGAAAAAGGGAAGACCAAAAAACCTCAGAAAAATTAATATGTTACCGCTTTATAAAACTTCAAGGAGCATAACAAGAGAGAAATATAACGATATGATAAGTTTATTACCTTATATACCACCTATTCACCATAAATATTTCAATATGCTAAGTGTAAAAGAAAACTAAGTTTAAAATATCTTTTTTTTTATTTAAAGATCTTAACGAAGTAATTTTCATTTTTATATTTTTAATATAACTGAAATAAACTCTTAATAAACTTAGTTATTCGTGTATTTAAATGTCTTCATTTTAACTATTACTTTTTTACATAAAAATCCATTTCAGTAAAGCTTATGTCTATAAAAATATGGACTTAAATTTGCTCTTGTTTTTACTTCTTGTAATATGTTATTTTTGAAAGTGGTATAAGTCCATGTGGAGCTAAAAAATCGTTTATTTTGTAAAATAATGTTAGTAATTATTATTTCATAATAAAATTTAAAAGGTGTATAGTGTAAAAAACATCACTCGATTTGATTAAAGTTGGCCAATATTTTTAAATTAACTCAAATGCAAACCCTTAAATATCTCAATATATGAAAAAATGGACTTATACCACTTTCAAAAAAACCAGTTCATATGTTAATGTATTTATAATCAAGAGATGTTTTAAGAATATTCAATTTTCTATTAAAATCTTATGATATTTTATAGAAGATTTTTGGAAGGAAAAGATGTAACCATTACAGTCAGTTTCATCCACAATCCATAGAAATTTTTTTGAATATGATGGTTAATAAGAAATTAATTTTAGAGTATCGTCAGTATCAAAGAATCTAAATTCATTTCAGAACTTGTTTAGAAATTAAATAAAATTAAATATGTAATATATATATAATACAAAAAGTTGAATGGTAATTTGAAACACATTTAATAAAAAATTTATGAATTCATTAAATTCTTTTCATTCTATACTTTAATCATCATTTATTAAGCATGCTATTAAATTGATATTTGATTTTCAATTAAAAAATGCACTCTTCCGACACAAAATTACAAAGTCCTTTTTGTATCATTTTTGTTTCTAGTATTTCGATGTGCAATAAACGAACAACGTTTTGAAAAAAAATTGTCATTAGAACGACATACTATGAAAGAGATTCGAATAAACGATAGTGAAATAATATCCGACGATTTTAATTTATATTTAAAAATAAGCGTGTGCCTTTGAAAGGAAATTATATCCGCGTCGAGTATTGAATCCGAAAAGTACATACTGCACAAACTGTTTTGGAAAATGTTGCAGTATGTTATCCGTCACCAGTGGCACTAGACTGCAAATAACACGTGTTCTGCAACAGATATATGTTTAGCGAGTTTACGTTTAAAGTAAGTAATTTTGTTTCCAATTTTAATGTGACTGTTTGCTTGTAAATAGAATATATTAAATTCTGCACATTATGTCAATCTGGGTAGTTTTATTTTTATATGTTAACACACATTTGTATATATATATATATATATATATATATATATATATATATATATATATATATATATATATATATATATGATCATCTAAATGTGACACCTAGATTTGTATTTGATTAAAAAGAGATATGTGTATAGGGTAGTGTACAGGAAAACATTTGTATAGTTTCTTTTGTATCTTTTTAATAAAACACAAATTTAGGATTTACATTTGGAAGACCCTGTATAAAATGAAAATGGAATAATTATATATAAAAAAACACTGATTAACAAGAGAAATTATTGCCGGGAATCTAGAGATATGAAAGGTCTAAGAAGAAATCCATGGATAGATGGGGTAGAGATATAAGAAAATTCTTCGGTTTAGTATGAAAAAGTGATGTTTAAAATTGTTCGAATTGGAAGTTTTTGAAAAAGTTTTTATTCAGTAATGGATAAAAAAAGTTGCTGATATTGATAAAAAGATTGACAAAATATACATTTTTCTCCAAAAAAATAATATTGATGTTTCAAGTTTTGTTTAAGCTAAAATATTTGTGTATTAATTTTCAGTTTTCATGAAAATGAAGTTGGAAGATGCTATTTGTTTAACTTTTACATAATTTAAAAAATATTTATATGTAATGTTTAATTTTTGTAAATGTAAAGAGTTTTATATTAATTTTTATTTGTTTAAATGAAACATATTAATAATTGTTATTAAAAAATGATTTTCTGTAAATATTAATTTTTAATTAACTATTCTATCACACATTTGTTAAGAGAATCGTTATATACAGTTTGAAAGTATGTCATGCTGAAAAATTAGATCAAAAATACTATTCGTAATAGAAATCAGGATAGAAAATCGTAACAGAAACAAAGATCGTCTTCTGGAGACGAATTTCGAGAAAGTGGAGAAGATAAACAATCGGAAACGAACATATTAAAAAAGTAATAAAGTCATAAGTACAATCGTTGATGGAATTAGAAGAAAACAATTGTATAAAAATGACATAAAATTACTGGTATCTCTCTCCTATCTATTTATGTGAATCTATTTGAACTATTTTATATTTTTTGATTTTCAAACAATAATTTCCATCTATAGTTTTCTGTTTTCAATATATAACTAATCTATTTTTTCTTTTTTTTCATACTTGCTATAATATTATTAACTTTGGTTTTATTTCTAATTTAATCATTTCTCTTTCTTATATATATATATATATATATATATATATATATATATATGTATGTATGTTTTAATATTCGCGTATGTATGTATCTATTTTGTTATTATTGAAATAAAACCATCGTTAATACGGCTACATAGGAGACTGTATCAAGTAACTATTTCGTATGTGAATTTGATTATTTCTCAATATGTATGTATATGAGTGAATGTCTGCACAGTTTCGTCTCAATGTCGAAATGAGTGTACGTATATATATATATATATATATATATATATATATATATATATATATCTCGCGTATATGTCACTTGACTGTGTGCACAGTTAGGAGTCGAACCGGCGAGTATCTTGTTACCATAGCACGCGCGCGGTTTACTTAGATCGGAGCGAATGTCAACTCGAAACAATTGTGTACAAAATGTCCGACCGGTTCGTTGTTGAAGCAAACGGCGTTTCTGTATATAGAGCTTTTCGTATCGATACTAACGCTCGTTTCATAAAAACGGAGAGACGCTTTCGAGCAATAAGACGGTGGGTCTAGAAATGCAAATCGATTAATAAATTCATATCGTTATTTTATATAAATCAATCTAATTAATTTCTTTGTTCCAAAATGACAGTTTATGAAATCTTCCATAATCGATTTGTTATTAGAAGTAGAGTAAAAATGAAGATAACAATTAAAACTTTAAAGTGTAATTAAAGTTACAACTCTTAGATATTAGAAATATTTATGATAATATATGATTATTAATCGAAATTAGAATATCCAGAAATATGACAAAAATGTTTTTAAGGGAGTTGAAACATAAAAAAATATTTTTAAACAATAATGAGTTAATAAGAAAGTCGAAAAATAATTTAAATTAGATAAAATGTTGTTTTGGAATTAAATAGTGAATAAAATGAGCCATAAGTGATTATTGAACGTTTCTAAAACTTTGTAGTTTCGATGAGTGGTATATTTGTGTTGAAGTGAATTTCGTTTTTATCTTTGGCGTAGTGATATGTATTATTGACTGTCATGTAGGAGAATGCTTTCGAGCCTTGGTCGAAGATCAGTCAAGTTTGGGATTGAGTATGGAATTGGTAACTATATTTTGTGAAAAATATAACTATCATGGAATTTTGATAATAAAAAATCCTATTAAACTAAAATTGTCAAATAAGTTAAGTCCATACAAGAGCTATAGGGCTGTATATTGATGTCAAAATCGTATCAAACTAATTGTATGTTAATATGTACTATACCAATTGACTACATATTTCAATTATTTTTTAAATTTTTTTATAGGGGATAATATGTAATTTTTAAGAAATTTAAAAGTGACGATATTAAACATTAGGTTTATATGGTGAATATCAGAAAAGTCTATTGTATTTGATATTTCAATTTGATTTTTATTACCTTTTGATTTTCACGAGATTTAATTTGCTGTTGAATCTTTCTTCTAAACCAAGAACAATACAACATATAATTCAATGAAGAAAATCGTACACGAGTGTTTATATTTCGGGATTTCAAGTCTTTATTGTCGACAGATAATCTCGACGATGAAACACGTTCACTTCCTGGAGTATTAACCGACCTCTAATTAAATCCCACATTTAATCTACATGATTGAGCGAAACCGAATCTAGCTCGCCGCACAAACACACACGGTCTTATATCTGACATCACAATGCAGTAACAAGATCTCCAACTGCAAACTACAGTGGAGCACTATTCGAAAATTACCAAGAGTTTGTGTAAGGAATCCATGATCAAGAGAAGTAACTAGTTTCTCGATGCCCGTACAGGGTGGCCGTCTTCGGTCGACGATGGTATGGGCTAGGGGATGGAATTAAGTAAACTAGTCGAATCGAATTTGCACGAATTACGTATTGTCAATTGTGATTAATAATCTAATGGAAATTTGCGTTTATTTAAATATATGTATATATATATATATATATATATATATATATATATATTGTTGCATATATATATATATATATATATATATATATATATATATATACGAGGGCTGTTTGATAAGTCCGTATAAAAATAAAAACTGCTTCATTTTTTTGAATAAATCGTTTTTTTTCAACATAGTCTCCTTTTAGGCTTATACACTTCATCCAACGCTGCTCTAGTTTGTTGATCCCTTCCGAATAATAGGATTTGTCCAAGTCTGTAAAATAGTCATTCGTTCCTGCAATCACCTCCTCGTTCGAATAAAATCTTTTTCCCGCGAGCCATTTCTTCATATTAGGGAACAAATAATAGTTCGATGGAGCCAAGTCTGGAGAATAGGGGGGATGTGAAACGATTTGGAAACCTATTTCCATTAGTTTTGCGGCCACAACTGCTGAGGTGTGAGCTGGTGCGTTGTCGTGATGAAAGAGGACTTTTTTGTGGGCTAATTGGGGACGTTTTTCTTGCAACTCGGTTTTCAAACGATCCAATAACAATGAATAATATGCACCTGTAATGGTTTTACCCTTTTCCAAATAGTCGATAAAGATTATTCCTTGCGAATCACAAAAGACAGTCACCATAACCTTCCCGGCCGAAGGAATTGTCTTCGCCTTTTTCGGAGCAGATTCCCCCTTGATAACCCATTGTTTAGACTGCTCTTTGGTCTCAGGAGTGTAGTGATGTATCCATGTTTCATATACAGTGATGAAACGACGCCTAAAGTCCTGCGGATTTCGCTGAAACAGCTGCAAACCGTTCTTGCAACACTTCACACGACCTCGTTTTTGGTCGATCGCGGCACCCACCTGGCGGATAGCTTTTTCATGTCCAAATGTTGGTGCAAAATATTATGTACCCGTTCACACGAGATGCCTACAGCACTAGTAATCTCACGCACTTTCACTCTTCTGTCATCCATCACCATATCATGGATTTTATCAATGATTTCTGGAGTGGTGACCTCAACAGGGCGTCCAGAACGTTCAGCGTCTCTTGTGCTCATTCGAAAATTTTGAAACCACTTATAAACCGCACTAATCGAAGGTGCAGAGTCACCATAATGTTTATCAAACTTCTGTTTATGAGGCGTTTTGCCTTTAATGAAGTAGTGTTTAATCAACACGCGAAATTCTTTTTCGTCCATTATTTGACAATCACTCGATTTCCTTGATTCCAACGATTGTCAAACACAAAGGAATAGACCGATATGGCTGAAACTTGATGTGTGTTCTTCCAAGAGGTGCTACTAATTAAAAATAACCTCGATATGCACCAGTGGTGCCATTTTTCGGAAATTACACGGACTTATCAAACGACCCTCGTATATATATATATATATATATATATATATATATATTATATATATATATATATATATATATATATATATATATATATATATATATATATATATATATATAATATAATTATCTTAAAATTAAAATTATTTCAATGTTTAAAGTGATAATAAAAATAACTATTTAAAATAAAATAATATTTATTTAAAACATTATATATATATATATATATATATATATATATATATATATATATATAATTATTTTCTTAAATACCTAGGTAAAATATAAACACCTATATTTGTATTGTGATTAAAGCTTTTCACCATCCAGCTATTCCTAAAAGCGAACTTATTATTTAAACCCCCTACTGTTTCTAATTGATCAATGAACCATTCAGGTATATAATTAAGATAGTTTTCTGAGAAATATGTCACTTTTCCTTTACGACCTTTCTGTAATATCAGCGTAGAGATGTTCGTTAAAAATCCAATTTTGACATTAATAAAGTTGACAGGTCGTTTTCTCGACACAAATAAAATTTTGTTGTACTTATAAACATTTTTTTTAGAAATACATATATATGAACGTTTCTAAAATTTCAATATATATTTTAAATTTTTTTTATATCATTATTTATTCGTCTCTCCATAAATTACATAAAGAAAAGATATAGAACATATACTATTTTTCAGTATTTTCTTCAGAGTTACATTAGTCAATACGACATTCATTTATAAGAGCACATATAATTTTTTTACAAATTTAATTGTAGTTGAGAGTTTAATGAACAAGATTTTCCAACGATATAGTAATTGGTAATTTAAGAATGAAATAGAAAATGGTAATTTAAATTATTTATATATTATAATAATTCTCAATTACTTACTAATATAGACTATAGAAATTTAGTCAACATTTCAAGTAGTATTAGTTATTAATAATTCAATCATTTTACTTGAAACTAATGTGAAGAAAACTTTGAACTTTTGTTCATATTTTATTTAATACTAATAATAAGTTTCTAGAACTACTACAAATTCAATATTGAGGGTTATAATTTTCAAATAATTTCTATTTAATTAAAAGAAACGAATATTCAATTTGAACTAAAACTTTTGAGGAACGATTTGAAAATGTTGTGATAAAGAACATTTCAAGTTCGAGTATATAAAGAAATATTGAATTGTTACCAAGTTGTGTTATGTAGTTTCATATTTCAAGTGATTATATTTATATTTCAAAATGAATATTAATTATTTTAAAAATATATTGCTATATTCAAAGTTACTAATTATGTAAACAAATAGCATAGTATAGTGTAGTATATGGAACAAGAAATGAAGATGAGATGGCAATGCATAAAAGTAAATGACAAATTCTTGCATACTCTGTTGGTAATTACGGAAGTTTAGATGTGTGCGAATAAAGTTTGATTATATTACAAACAGTAATGTTTAATAATTTTGACTTGCTCTGTACGTCTCATTCATACATCTTTCTCTCTCTCCCTCTCTCTCTATATATATATAATTTGTTTTAGTTTTCAAATCATTAAATTATCGAATCATATAAACCCATATTCGATTTCAAGTACTTCAAATATCCTTTTTTGTATATAAATAAACATTTATGTAGATGTTCTTCCTCTATACTGAAGATATTATTACACCAATAACTTATCCAATATCACGCGTCATTATACCTCAAAGGCACACCATCGAACGTACATACGCTTGTACACACACATAACCATATTAATAGACAAAATATTGATGTATCTCAATCAAGAGATAATAGAGACGATATCTCTAACTAATTTATCTCAAAATCTAGTGTCAGCTACATGTCATAAACGCTATGTAATTTACTTTAATAGTCTGTACTTGTTTCGGCCTGCGTCTATTACCCGCCGGTGACGTGAGTACGTCGTATTTGTGTCTACGTTTGTCTATCTTCGAATGATTGTTGTTTATAAACTGTTGCACTTTTCAATATGCTGTGATTGAAAACATGAAATGTAGTTGTTTTTTTTTTTGAAATTTCCAAGCAACTGACATATCTAAATCTAAGTGATTACTGGGAAAATAAATTAGAAAAGTTTTTTTCACGAAAGATACAATTTCAGTATTTTTGAAAATGATAGTAAGGTCGTGGCGTATAAAATTAACAATGAATGATTATTGGAATCTAAGTAGAAATCGATGAATCTAAATTTATAAAGTTTATTTTTTCGTAATGGTAATTATTCTTATAATTTTATAAATCTATTTGCTGAACGATGTAGTGGTATTAAGAAGTAAAAATATATTTTAGAATAGCTTTGAGTTTTTTTTTATAAAATATTGAAATTTCACTAATGAACATTTTGTATGTTTTCTTGATTAATTAATATTCTATAAATAGCTGTACGAATAAAAATACGTCATCGAGAATTATTTTTCAAAAAAAATGATTGCAGATATAAATAAGTTGAACGAGGTCGAAAATAATATTTGTATAAGAGCTAGAAGTATTTTTTTTCATTGATAATGCTCATTGTTCAATCTTTCATCCTACCAACATTTAAAATGAATGCTTTCTCTCTACACGCACACACACATACATACACACAGTTGTTGGTGCGGTTGGAAGAATCACAAGCCTACGCCGTACGTCGAGGCGTAAAGCTTTATCGCGAGAGATCGTGCAAAGCGTTGACTACCATTCATCATGTCTCGCACTCCATAAAAAAAAATAAATTGAGTCACAGACGCACATCACAACAAAAACATAAGCAATTCATTCTATGCACGTTCAGAAGTGACACCACACATCAACTAAAGTCCCTGTCAGCCGTTGAGCCTCTGCTTACTGTCGCCCAGAGGTTGGCGTCGTTGTCGTTGTCGTCGTCGACGTCGATCGCGATGGTCATAACTGGGCCGTACGTGAGATAGAGACGAACTGCGTGTTTTTTTTCCTTACGAGACTACGGTTCGGATCTCGTTTACGTCGCCCAGTTGTGTTTGGTTCGCGCTTATACCGTACTCTATGTGTATGTGTGTGTGTGTGTGTGTGAGTACGTGTGCGGGGATGGAAAATTGTGGAATGATGCACTTTTGATACGGTGTTGTTGAGAATTCGATCTGTCTGTCGACCAAGTCTCGAGATATTTTACTCGTAGTTGGTTTCGCTGATTTCGATGATACGGTTTGAAAAACATAAAGACTTTATTTCTCTTCTATTGTTTTTGAATGATATCTGTCTATATATTTTATCAATCCCTCTTTACACAGAGACTGGAGTTTCGTTTTATAGATTATTGTATTAAAATAAAAGAACATTACTCGAACAATTTTTGGAGATGAGCCAATTCACAGGAACGAAAATCAATACAATAATTTTATTTATTATGTACGAGAAAATATTTATATAATACATATATGTTATCTTACTATAAGTATATATGTACTGAGTATATAGATTAGAAGATATTATTTTCAACGATGATGATTGTTCGTGGATTTGAGCTCGATACATTCGACATTCAGTGCGAGTCTCCTGTGTTATTCCCCACCGGCTCCTCAGCCTTTATCCAAAATGTTGCTATTAATATAAAACTTGTATGTATGTTTATATTAATCAGTAGTATTTTATATTATACTATGGAGTAGGTAGTAGAAGCTCAAATCCAAAACATAAAGAAATTAAGCTTAAATCAATAAACCAAAACGAACATCTGTTAGTAGCAAAATTGTATTTAAGTTTATATCAGTATATTAGTTATATTACTGGTTGTAAATTAATGTAAAGAGGATGTAAATTGTGTCAAAATAATAATAGTTAACATCATAAGAAAGAATTTAAAAATACATTTACATAAGTACACATCCTTTTTTGTAGTTTTATGTGGAGGAAAAATATTTTAATTTTAAAAAAAAGTTAATCATTTTTAGTTTTGCTACAATTGATTTGAAATTATGGATAACTAATGTTTAAGAGAGAAATCAGTGTTAAACTCATTGAGATTTTAACAGTTTTATTGTTAATTAATTTGTTAATGTGCATTTAGGTAATCGTATAATTATTTCTATAAATGATATTTTATAGAAGATTTTTGGAAGGAAAAGATGTAATCATTACAGTCAGTTTCATCCACAATCCATAGAAATTTTTTTGAATGTGATAGTTAATAAGAAATTAATTTTAGAGTATCGTCAGTATCAAAGAATCTAAATTCATTTCAGAACTTGTATAGAAATTAAATAAAATTAAATATGTAATATACGAGTATGATACAAAGAGTTGGATGGTAATTTGAAATACATTTAATAAATAACTTCTAAATTGATTAAATTCTTTTCATTCTATACATGAATCGTATATTTATTTATATTTAATTTTCAATTAAAATAATGCAATCTTCCGACACTAAATTACAAGGTCCTTTTTGTATAATTTCTGTTTCTAGTATTTCGATGTGCAATAAACGAACAACTTTTTGAAAAAAATTGTCATTAGGACGACATACTAGGAAAGAGATTCGAATAAACGATATTGAAATAATATCCAACGATTTTAATTTATATTTGAACGTAAGCGTGTGCCTTTAAAAGGAAATTATATCCGCGTCGAGTATTGAATCCGAAAAGTACATACTGCACAAACTGTTTTGGAAAATGTTGCAGTATGTTATCCGTCACCATTGGCACTAGACTGCAATAAACACGCGTTCTGTAACAGAAATATGTTTAGCGAGTCGACGTTTAAAGTAAGTAATTTTGTTGTCAATTATAATGTGACTGTTTGCTTGTAATTAGGATTGATTAAATTCTGCACATTATGTCAATCTGAGTAGTTTTATTTTTATATGTTAACACACATTTGTATAAATATATAGGGTCATGTAAATGTGACACCTAGATTTGTATTTTATTAAAAAGAAATATGTGTATAGGGTAGTGTACAGGGAAACATGTGTATATAGTTTCTTTTGTATCTTTTTAATAAAACACAAATCTAGGCGTCACATTTCGATGACCCTGTATAATAAGGTAGAAAATTCTGTGACCTAAAGTGGGTTACACAGTCAACCCTACCTTTCATGTTCACTAACAAGTCAGGCGAATATTTCCTCTAATAGTATAGAGACTGCATTTCTAATTAATGATAGTGATTTATAAACGAGTAATTTAGAACGTTAATGAATGTCTCAGTATTGTTAAGAAATGTGTTTGTGATTTTTCAAATGTGATCATGTTGTAGGTGGTTAAATAACATTCAGAGATAAAAAAATAAGATTTAAAAATCTATATGAAATAATATAAATGATTTTTTCCATTTTCAACTATCACAATTCAAATTCTTTTATATGTTAACAAAAATAGTACGAATCAATTTTTATTGAGAATGAAATTTGATGAAAGAATTTAAAAAAAATATTTAAATGTTGTTTTAATACGATTTTAAATCTTTTAAGTTTCTTTGAAGATAATGGTATGGATATTAAAAAAGTTAACAATAAATGTTTACTAAATAATTCTATATAAAATCTTACGATACTGATGAGTGATTTTTTGGTATAAATTTAAACTCTAACTATTAATTTAACTGTTAAATATTTAATTTGTTTAAAATTTATTTTTTTCAAAAGAAATATAAATTACAATTATTTTTATCAATTAGAAACATACTATTTTTGTTACACTAATTTAATATGATTAAAAATATTATTCAAACTAAATCAGATATTTTTATTTCCATACTTGCTCAAACAAACTTAGTTAAAGTTTTTAAATTACAAGATATCTACCACTCTGAAATTTTTTGTATTGCATATAAATCTTCTTTGATTACATCTTGTATTTATTTAGAATAATAAAAATATTATAACTAGATTTGAAATTCGTATCATTCTTAGAGAGGAATCTATAAATTGAATTTATACAATTGATGATTTCTTATTCAATATACTTTTAAAATAATTTTTTAAAGGTATAGTAGTTTTGGAATGTAAAAATAAATTTGGTAGTTGCTCTAAGTGTTTTTGTAAACATCGAATATTCGATAAGTTGAATATTAAATAAATAAATATAAGATTAAAATATTATTGGGAATTTCATTAAAAAATATTGCAAATAGAAGTTAAATAAGGTTATAAATAATATTTTTATAAGAGGTAAAAGTATTTTTTATTGATTGTTATAAAAGTCAGGGAGGTTAAGGTACATGAAAATCAAAGAAAAATTGAATAGTGAGTGGTTGAAACAAGGATGAAAACCAGAAATAACAGTTTGTGAATTAAATTTCTCCTCAAAATTATTTTTTATAAAAGAATTTAAATTTGAAATCTGCACTGTTCAATCTTCCATCTTGTCAATAATTAAAATGAATCTTTAAATATACATATATCAATTATGAGTTTTAATTGTAGAGTTATGATTCTTCCAACAGTAATACAAGTGTTTAAAATAGACATTAAATTATATGAAATCATAAATAATCGTACGGATGTGAACAAAGCAGGTTATATAGAAACACGGATTATGAATTGGAGATCTCTTAATTTCCAGAAATTAAAATTAATCCTCGTTTAAATCGAATCGACTAAATTCTCGTCGACATCAACACGAAAAACGTACAGTTGATCTGAACTCTCGCACAGACGTCAATCTTACTCCTCTGTCTATTCGTCTCGAATCTAAACGGACAGTTCATCAAGAAAGCTCAAAGACGCATGTCATCGTCGAACACATAACGACGTTGTGAAACGACTGTTAGCGTCGCTACACGAAACACATCACAATACAAGTGATGATGCTCGGTTAAATATGTAACGATTGATTAATTAGTTTAATGCGGCTGTCAAATTAGCCAATCGTTAGTGACAAGCGACATAACGTAAGCGTTCCACACGTCATTTTGTTTGCCGTTACTAGCGGATACTAACGAATAAAGCTCCGTATATTGATTGATTCCTGCGGCGCTATCATCATGCACCATTCATTCATCCACTATGATCGTTCTCGCTCTAGCACGAACAATCAGTCTAAACGCGAGGATATTTGCGTTTATACTCACACACATATGTATAAATATATATATAAATGTGTGTATGTATGAATGCACATATAGTCTTTGTCTTTCCGATCAATGTGTTTATGTGTCATTTCTTCTCTGTTGTGTCGTTAGTTCTATTATCGAGTGTTAATACGCATATTTTTGTACAATGTACTGCGTGCTGTTGTTGATGCTTTTATATTCATTTTGGATTGGATGATTTACTGTACTTAATTGCCGTCTTTAAATAATTAATTACACTATGTAAGTGTTATTTTTTTTGTGAATATTAACGGTCGCAGTAATCGATTTTTTGTTAGGGAATGGTTAATGAATGACATGTATTGTTGTTACATTTCACAATCTACTAGTTGAATGGAGACAATTAATTGCATGCATTATATATATATATATATATATATATATATATATATATATATTTGTATATATGTGCTCTATGTGTATGAAGATAAATGGAAAGGATTATGAATCTATTTTATTGTAATATCGTGTATTAAATTTGAAAAAGTAACAAATGTTATGAATAATATCTACATTTAATAATTTTAACTAATTGCGAATTTCAAATAGTTATCTTTTTTTCTATTACTATTTTTATATATAAATCGTTTTGTCTATTTAATGCTGAATTGAAATTGTCTATGAAATGTGTTCGACAATCTCGAAAGATAAACATTTTCCACGTCCGTGAATTTCAAGACATTGTTGACATTGTGTTGAAATGTTTATATCACTGAATGATAATCTGTCGGTAAGGTGTTCGATGAAACGATGATTACTGGTCAATTTCACGTTACAATTTGTCGAATGTGACAGTTTTTTTTCTATCTCTTGAATCTTTTCTGGTAAACAGAAATTGAACGATTTGTAGTTTGGCGAATAGGAAAATTCAATTCTTTTTTATATCTAGCTATTAAATTCAAAATTTGTCATATATAGTAGGTTTAAGAATTTGAGTACATATTTTGAAATATTATATATTTAATGTTTAGTAGTATATATATTTTTGGAAGTAGATTAAATATTATTTTATTTTAAAATAAATAAATTTGATGATCAAAATATTAATTAAATATATTTAAATTAATTGAGGTTTTTATTCAAATAGATTAGGGATCGATTATTCAATATAGTCTAAATGAAAATTGCGTTAATGCGTATACATGTTTATCAAACAATTAATGAAAAATATTTTCCGAAGCTCTTTACAATTCAACGCGGAGGATGTTTAACGATGCACGAAACGATATAAATAATTCGATTCGAAATGTGATGTTTCGATTAACAAATTGTCAGCGTTCCGTTTTATTTATGTCATATTATCAGTGTTTGCATTACGTTGTAATAGATAAATCAAAATTTGTTACTATTTACGTGCAAACAATCGCGTGTGCATAAACACCAAATGCATAATATGTGTAGAGAAAAGTGTACTTGCTGCTGATAGACATGAATGGAAAATGTGTGTGTATTAGAAAATGAGAATTCATACACACACGCATATATAATTTTTATAAATATTTATGAATTAAAATTAAATAAAAAAAAGTAATAGCAAGTGGATGAATATTAATTTATTTTCAAGAGATGGTCTATAATTGATGAGTTGAAGTTTCTATCTTGTAAAATATATTAAATTTAGAATATCACGTATGAAAAAAAATTGGAACATTATTGTATCTAGGTTAGTATTAAAAAGAGGTAATAAAATAGAGTGTGACATTAAAAATCGAAGGTATAAATAATTCGATAATTATATATTGTATAAATTCGATTATATCTCCAAATAAGGAGTATGATTTGAATAATTCGCAAGTTATAATTTTAATTATGTAAAAAATATATTAAATTCAAAACCGGAGAGATTAAATAATAAGTTAAAATACATTTAAATGATAAAATAGAAAAAATCCATGTGTTTAAAACAATACAAAAAAAATAATTACGATATTAAAAATTGTAGAAAGATGTATAAAATATATTTTTGAATTAGAATTGAGAGTAGTTAATATGAATTAAAATAAGTCTGGTGGTTATAAACTCGTTAATAGATAGAATACAGCGTTTGTTGGAAACAACTGTTGCCGTTCAAATAATTTCCGTTTACAAAAATGGGTACAATTTTCACAACGTTTCGTCTCTGACAAATTATTGAACAAACAATTCAAATTTTAATACATTTTCGGAACAAGTGAAAATGGTAATTTGATTATGACGTGAAACACAACGTCGGTAATTGTTCGAACTCGCAACAACTTCATACATATTCAATGGAATTCGTCCGTCGTACAGGATTCGTTGTCTTCTGATAGACAACTTGGCGCATCGAACGGACGCCCACGATGGAATGCAAGCCCACGAAAGCTCATACACTGTACACTCACGTGGACGGTTACTTTCGAACGTCTCGCCGCACGGCCGTTTCTTTCGTGAACTTTGTCTTCCGTCAGCGTGTTGCCGTGTATTAGGGAAGACAGATGCGTTTTAATGTGGGATGGGAGTACATTAAAAAGTTTATTTTTCGCATACGCATTAATATGAAATTCGGGATACGCGAGCAACGGGTTCTTTTTTAAGCGTAACCGCGTGTTATCTGAATTTCTTGTTTAGGATAATTAAACTTTGCCTAGCTGTTGTGACAGGAACATAAACTATATCCACCTGGTGGAAGTTATTCACCACGTATGTACTTAGAATTCGGTGTTCTTTTTCTTTATTCTACTTTATAAAATTTTAATGATATATATGCCTACATATTTTTATATCTTAGAGAAAAGTGTCTAATATTTAAATATTTCTACGTATATATACATATTTTCACTCGGTATTTTTTTTCAATAAACTGCCAGATTGACGGAATAGCAAATAAATAACATTTCTATGAAATTCTGATTTAATTTCGTATTTAAAACAAATCAGTGATGTATAATTACTTGTTTTAAATTGAAATTTGATTATTTATTTTTTCCAGTAAATCATAACATTTTTATGAAATTTTAACGTATTGCTGATGTATAATTCTTGTTAAATTAAATTTGGTAGAGTATCATAACAAATAGGGATAAAATCCATTTTCCTTTTTCAAAAGAAGAACTAGTAAAAGCTTATGTACATTTTTTTAATGAAATTTCAACTACGATATCGAATAAAATTCATAAGTGCTGAATGCGAAGTGAATAGAGAAGAACCATGTACTAATACTTAAATTTCGTGTACTTGAATTCTAACGATTGGAAAAGTTTATCAACGAGACGTTTTTATTAAACGTTCGGATGTACCACTCTTCAGTGGTTAATATTGAATGTTGCAACCATAACTTGCACCCGTTTACAAAGTTTGAATGGCACCGAAATGGTTAAATGTTAATGTTCTTCACTTCGTAAAAGCATCAAGTGCTTATTGCGTCTGTAAATCGATTGGGAATACAATCCACTATGACTTCTTGGTATTGTCGTCGGCGACTCTATTAAAACTTACTCGTTTGCTATGGTAAAATGAGTTGATAGAGAATTATTTTCAGAAATATTCGAGACGGGACTTGGCTCTAATAAGTAGTTATTTGTATGTATTACAATGTTTATTTTGTAAACAGAACAAATAGTAATTTTAATATGGAACAATATCCAAACAGATGATTTTGGTATACAATGTTGTATAAATTCATATATTTAATTAGAGGAATCAATATTCCAGAGATGTTTTGTCAATTAAATAATATGTTGTAAGGGAATTATTTCAAAGTATAGTTAGTTTGAAAAGAAGTCATAAAAAAGATATGGGATTTAATGAAAGAGATATTTCGATTGTATCCTCAAACTACCATAACTGATTTAGAAATTTATCTAATATGTTTTTTATACAATTTAATAGTTCACTCCAATGTAATAATACTGGAATAATTGATTTATTTCTGTTAAACTTTCTATTATACACACTGAATAATTGAAAAATATTATTAAAGCATGTATAAGTGAATCATTTCGAAGAATTATAAAAAAATAACTGAATAATAATTACATTAAATTATTATTCAGTACTTGAAATAAATTGTAAAATTAAAAAGTTCAATAAGTGAATTGTAGATAATTTGAATGAAAATCAAAAGAATCGTTTTTATGAAGTATGTAGGGTTTTTGCAACAAAAAATATTTTTCTACTAGTTAATAATTTGTAATGTAAACAGGATTTTGTACAAATATCATAAATTTTTGCTACAATTACTTAGAAGCAATAAAATTCCAGTACATTTAAATAAATCAAAGCTGTATTAAAAGAAGTTTGTAGCCACTATTTAATGGTAAATAGCAAGTATTATTTATGATAATTTTTTAAATGCGAATGAAATGATTATTTCGAAGGTACAATGGAATTAAATTGATAAAATTAACAATAAATTATCAGACTGAATTTTAGAATTGATTAAATGAGACGTTATATTTTTCAATCTTGAATTTAAGCTATATTTTACATGAGTGACATTCTAAATGTTGAAAAAATTCAGTTGTAGATATTTTTATTCATCCATTATATTCACTAGAACTGTTTTTAATACACTGCTACTTTTTCAAGAAATTAGATAATTTCTTTGAGGTAAAAATCTTAAATAATTAATTTTCAAATACTGCAAGGTAGTGGAAAATTAATTGCAATAACCTTCTCAACTTTATGATTATAGATTTTTATTAAAATAAAATTATTTTCAATTAGATTTCTATTTAAATATATGGTTAATATTATTTTTTGAAAAACTAAGATTACAATTAGAAATTAACACCAATTATTCTCGTACGAATTAAATACAAAATCGGTTAAGATACGACGCAACTCGCAAGTATTTAAAACCGAGTTAATTTTTCCGTCCAGTGTATTTTTTCCACCGAACAACACGTGTAGCTCACATTTACATAACTGATATTTCGTTTTATTTACCACGGAATATATTTCGTGATGTTTTACCAAAAAGTGTGTGTTCGTGTGTTTTTAAGATAAGAGAAACCGTATTATTGATTTAAACAAATTTTAATACTAGACTAATCCCGCAAAGCTCGCAGTATTATAAATATAACGAAAACTCTAACCTACAAGATTATATTCATCATCCGGCAGAGTCAAAGCGCTCTCGTAACATTTATACTAAATAAATATTTGTCAAATTTAAATTAGTATTTTTGTTTATACAATTCTTTATAACTAATAATGTCGTATTACTACGCATTCATTTCAGAAAAGTAATATTAAATAATTTCAATATACATTGTATATATATAGATGTATGCATGTATTAAAATATAAATTAATAACAACCCCAAAAAGAAATTAAATAAATATATAAATATATGTATGTGTGTATATAATATTTTCAGAGAAAAGTAACAGTTGGATTAAAAGTAAATATGAATAAAATTAAAATCATGTTTGACAGATTTGTAGAGTAAGAAAATATACAGCTAGAGAGCCAATGTTAGTGATCTATCTCCAGAGATTAAATTATGACTTATGGCAAAATGGTCAGTATTTGGGAAAATTAATAGTGGATCGATGAAAAAATATCATTAAGTATGGAATGGAAAGCATATAACTAATGTGTACTACTTGCTTGTACTTACAGATAATAAACTTGGACATTGAATTTAAAAATAAAGCAAAAGTTTTTAATACCCCAGAGAAGTAAGGAAAGGATAATATAAGGAATATTTAAACTTGATCATAAAATATGTAAATTGATAAGTGTATGAATAAACAAGGGTAACTGATATATTATAACACATAAAATCGATGAAATAGGTATGTTTAGGAAACAGCAGGAAGAGAGGATAATAGATAGATACAAATAATTAGAGAATTATGACTAAGAGATAAAAGAGGCCAAGAAAGAGACCCTATCAAAGATAGGGGAAATGAAATTGTAAAGTATAATATATGTGAGTGTTAGATGAGATTAGCTGTAGGCAGGAAAAAATGAAAGAATTTTGGGAAAACATTTAAGAAGATCTAATGATATTTGATAAGGCTTTCACATAGCAGTGGATTGATACAGGATTTTTTTGACGATGATTACATATATATATATATATATATATATATATATATTCAGAAAAAAATGGATTAAAAGTAATTGAGAACAAAATTAAAATCATATTCAATAAAGAAAATCTATAGTAGAGAACCAATATTTGAAAAAAGTGGATGCAATAAAAATATACGATATGATGGTGATTTGTGCCCAGAGATTATATTGAGAATTAGGACAACATGGACAGCATTAGGAAGAAAGAATAGTACAAAGAAGAGTAAAATATTACTGAACTTGAAATGGAAAGCCTGCTTGTACTTATGGATCAAAAACTCGGATACTGAATGTAAAAATGAAGCAAAAACTTTTAATTACTCAGAGAAGCATGGAAAGAATAATGTATGGATTTTTTAAATGTAATTGGAAAACCTGTAAGTGGATACGAGAATAGAAAAGAGTAATTAATATAATAGAAGATATAAAATCGATGAAATGGACATGGATAGGAAACACACCAAGAAGAGAGGATAATATATACATAAAAATAATTATAGATTGGTGACCAAGAGATAAAAAAGACCAACGAAGAGACCTTATCAAAGATAGAAAGATGAATTTGCCAAATATAGTAGAGGTGAGGATCGGATGAAATTAGTAACTGATAGTAAACAATAGAAGAATCTTGGGAAAATATTAAAAAAAACTTAATATTATTCGATGAGGTCTTTGTCTAATAATGGGCTGATATATGCTTTTATGATGATATGTATGTATGTATATATTGGAGTATATGAGTATAAATATGAAGTGACTTAATGGATATTTTCTTATATACGAAATGATGTTCCACATATAATAAAACAGACATCATTTTATAAATAGTGAAATTTAATAGCAGCATATCCATAAATATCAACATGCCCTAACAAAAGCACCCTTTACGCCGTTTAAGCCGAACAATATGGCATAACACAAGAAACAATACATTTCAGAGTCTCTGTCGTATCTTATAATATATCACGGCTAGCATGGCGACGGAAAACTGCAATAGCAGCTTCCACGGGCCAGCATTGTATCTGTCTTTATTCGAGTCGAGGTCCTAGATTATTTCGTCGACGTAATCTTCCATTGAGGTCATAATCGAATGTAGCACGTACAACGATCCGAAATATTACAATTGCCTTTGTACAGTAGCTCCGTCTCGGTCGCTAATTTCCACGAGTCGCGATCGTCGGTCGATGTAACAAAAGTTGCGAGCGACGCGATAAGACGGTCGCGGAATAACGAGACGACGCTACGTTCAGTTCCGGTTACAGTGTAGTTGTTTTTGTTGCGTTACGTTCGACGAAGTGTTTATTTATTAAGGCTGTTAGCGCCGAACGGCGAGGTGCGTTTATCCGGAACGATAATACTCAAAAAGTTACATAACGAGGGTTCGTTATGTCATGTTTACTTGATGAGAAGTGGAAAAGGGGACTTGAACAAAGGTTATGGAAGATATGCGAAATTGGTGAAGGGCGCGCGGATGATATAATTGAATAGGTTTTTTTTTAAGTTAGCAGTTAATCATTGAAGAACAGAAAGTCACAAATCAACTCAGTTAACTTAATGATTGTGCATGTATATTTATTAGAGAAAATATGCTATTTTCCAAGAATAGATTTGTTCTCTATAAAATATTTCAAAAATAACGAAAAAAATTCGTTTAAATAACTCTGTTGTTAAATGAAAGATAAATCCTTAATATTTGATCACAGTGATTTCAATAAAAAATACTTTTAACGAAGGTAATTAAGTCCAGTCCCAACATTTATAAATGTATTTCAACCAAGTAACACGCTAGACCGACAAACAATTTTTTTTGTTCGAAAAAATCGCGCGGCCAATACGGACCGTCGAAAAAAACATACACAGAATTCGAATAATCAATTAAACTAATTACAATTTCGTATTTTCCGGACGGGATGCGAGGCGCGGTACGAGAGATACGCACCGTAAAAATGAATTCGCGAAATTGACAATTATCGTTCGCGCATAATTTGTCTCTAATTGAAAAATAATCAAATCTCCCCTCACGAATATTCCGAAACGTTTATCGCGAGAAAAGAAACAGAAACGCATAGAGAAAATTAGCAAGAAAATTATCATACAATATACGGGAAATGAAATTAACTCAATCGGAAAACGGGAGAGAGCGGATGAAATAATGGGTATTGCAGACGGCGACTTTTTGCGAGAATTGGGAATGGACGGAAGATAGAGCAGTTTGTATGGTTTTTAATATATATATATATATTTTATAATTTAATTCACCAAAAATTATTTTATATAAATGATATTTTAACTAAGATCAATATTTTCTAGAGAATAATTGAAAAGGTCAATTTTATTGAATGCTATTGGAATTTTTATATTTATTTAATTAAAAATAACAATTCTCTAATTATATATGTTTTTGTCTAAGAACTATGAAATAATCACATTATTTTTTTTTAACGATAAATAATTATTAAATTATTCGAAAAGTTGCAAAAGATAACGAGATGTTAAAAAGTAAAAAAAACAATATTATTTTAAAATAAGCCAAAAAAATAGTGTATACAGTTATTGAAGACGATAATGGATGATTCAAGATAAAGATAAAATATTAAGTTTATACTCAATTCAAATTGAATTCAGTAAACAAAATAAAAATCTTAATTAGTATGAAAAATATTTCGATTAAAGAAATTTTAATTAAGAAATTATTTTGAAAGAGAATGATATACATTTTTATTTTAGATTTTATATGCTATTTTTATTGAATTTGTAACGATTTAAATATTAGCTTAAATGCATTAGCATTAAAATAACAATAAAAAATCAATTTATTATATATATATATATATATATATATATATATATATATATATATATATATACTGGCTTGTGGTGTTAAAGTAGATGAAAAAGGTTTTAATTTTAGAACAATCTTTACATTAACAAATTTTATCCCCTTTATCAGATTTTTAAGTGTTAACTGAAGCACACAGTTTGAAAATCATGAAGAGCATTCCAAGTCTAAGTATTTCAGTGGAAGATTGAACTTTTACCAATTTGTTTCTTGCAATTTTTCAATTTATTTCTGTTTTACTATTGAATTATAGATTAATAATTTTTTTATTAAAATAATTTCAGGAAGGATACTTCTTAAAGCTGCAAACATGCAAAATGAAATTATGACCTTCTATTAGCTTTCCAAATTTTGCTCATTACTTAACAATTAAGTAAAGTTTTGGAGAGGACTTTGGACGTTGGAGAGTAATTCAATTTTCGAATTACAAGATTTTAAAATAAAATTGATGTGAAATATGGAAATGTATTTAAAACTTTGTAACATGGTAATTAATTTATTATACAGAGTGACCCAAACGAAACTAAGGGATTGTAAAATATTGTAAGTAAGTAAATGCATGTATAAATCCGTCAGTCTCATTTGGGTTGGCCTATATTAAATCATTTTTTTATAACAAATAGAGTATGAAATAATTTATTAATATATGAACTGGTTTTTTTGAAAGTGGTATAAGTCCACTTTTTAAAAAAATTAAGTTAACGGTAATTTTAATGAGCTATAGACACCTTCTCTTTATAGTTACAATCACAATTTCAATAGAGTTCTATTTTGATATAAAATAAACAAAAACAGTTTTGCTGTACAATGCTATCGCACAAATATTTCTTTTGAAAGTGGAATAAGTCCATTCCTATGATATTATCATAGCATACAGTGACATGTGTACCGGACAAAATCGCAATATTAAGCTCGCACTGATGTGGTTAAGGATTGTTCAATCAGACGATAATAACATAAATGTTATTGACCACAAATTTTTACTGTCGGGTCATTCATTTCTTCCAAACGACAGAGATTTTGCAGTTGTGGAAACAGCATTAAAGAAAAAGGATCAATTATACACTGTCCAAGACTATTATGATGCAATAAAGGCTTGCCGAAAAAAACAGCTTCATTTTGTATGAAATGAAAAGAGAAGACTTTGTCTCAACCAAATCTCTAGAAGAGGCAATATCAAACAGAAAGAAAAATACGGACGGAGAAATTGTAAACTGGCTTAAAATATGTTGGATGAGGTTCAAAAGGAATGAACCTCACAAAATGTTTTATAAAATTAGTATGGAAGAAAATGCTCCATTTAAAACAATTTTTTTATTTGGAAAAAAGGGAAGACCAAAAAACCTCAGAAAAATTAATATGTTACCGCTTTATAAAACTTCAAGGAGCATAACAAGAGAGAAATATAACGATATGATAAGTTTATTACCTTATATACCACCTATTCACCATAAATATTTCAATATGCTAAGTGTAAAAGAAAACTAAGTTTAAAATATCTTTTTTTTATTTAAAGATCTTAACGAAGTAATTTTCATTTTTATATTTTTAATATAACTGAAATAAACTCTTAATAAACTTAGTTATTCGTGTATTTAAATGTCTTCATTTTAACTATTACTTTTTTACATAAAAATCCATTTCAGTAAAGCTTATGTCTATAAAAATATGGACTTAAATTTGCTCTTGTTTTTACTTCTTGTAATATGTTATTTTTGAAAGTGGTATAAGTCCATGTGGAGCTAAAAAATCGTTTATTTTGTAAAATAATGTTAGTAATTATTATTTCATAATAAAATTTAAAAGGTGTATAGTGTAAAAAACATCACTCGATTTGATTAAAGTTGGCCAATATTTTTAAATTAACTCAAATGCAAACCCTTAAATATCTCAATATATGAAAAAATGGACTTATACCACTTAAAAAAAAAAACAGCTCATATATATATATATATATATATATATATATATAATGTGTGTGTATTGAATAAATAAGTAAGTATCTTTGTACGTAAACCATTCATTATTTGAAACTAATCACTAAAAAAACAATCTGAATAAAAAATACAACGAATAGAGAAACAAGAAAAAATGTCACAAGCGTATCACATTTTAACGAAAACAAATGCAAATAACTACGAAATCGTTTAACGCGAAACGTAACGACCGGCCCGAAAAAACAGGGTTCGAAATGAATAACCGAAAATCGCGATCAATAAACATACACAAATAAATTTACACATATATACATACATTAGGTGAATGTATGAAGTGTGTGAGAATAAACGATACCGACACGTTGATGGCTTTTTTCTTAGTTATTTCTTTTGTATAGTCATATAATTCAAAATTTTTGTTTGAAAAGAATAATAATGAAGATATATATTGACTTTTTTTATATATGAAAATAAATTTAATCTGAATTGAAATGAGTTTTGAATCGTTAAATAACAGTATTTATTTTTATTTCCAAGGAAATTTAGTGAAGATATAATCTTGTTTGTCGTTCGAAATGTCATCTTTTTTAAAAATTGAATCTTGTTTTATTTTATAAAATTCAATATACTAAACTTGGAATTAAACTCGATCTAAATAATTATAAATACAAAAGACTATTCATTCTTAATCGAACACTGTGTACACTGCACATATACAAACGTACAGAACGAGAAGAACATGTTGGAAAAAGGTACAAACCGTTCGGGAAGGAAACGATACGGGATATTGACGTAATAGCCGAATAGTACGGATGGATAAAACGTAATGTCTATGGAAATAAAACGTATTATGAACATAGTACCGGTCGCCTTGCCACGTTTTTACTTTCGAGGTAGTAGTACGGTCGAAATTGATACGTACGTGCGTGTATGTGTGCATGTGTGTGCGTAAAATATATACGAAACAGAAAACCGTTCACCTTAGAGCCGAATTAATGGGTACAATGGACGGATGATGTTCGAGGGATTCAATTAGTACATCAAACTTGGACGTATATCACGTCATTATTTTATTTTTCGGATGATTGGTAATAGGGTTTATAGTACGGTCGATGTTGAAAAAAATTGTAGATAGGTGTATATGGTTCAAGTTAATATGAAGAATATTAAGTTATCAGAAAATTTTCGTCGGCGTAAATTAAATTTATAGTTAATCAAACTTATTTTAGTCAGAGAACATAACGTGCGATTTACATCGTTTTTGAAATAAAACTCATCTAACAATTTTCTTTATAATTAAATTAAAATTAGGTATTGACACTTACATTAAGAAATCGATACTAATCATTTGATTTATCATCGAATTTTTAATTTGTATGCATACGGAAGTATGAAATGTTAATTATAAAACTGATTAAATTTAAAATCTATTGTAGTTTAGAATTTGTCAGACGTTTTCATTAAGGGAGTTTAAACGAATTTTTAAATTCTTCGATGAATTTACACAAATGAATTTTAACCCCAACACCACAATAGTTTAAAGTGTTCAATAATGTTCAAAAAGTGGAGAAAGGTTCTGACGATGATGGCGTCGCCATCGAAATGCATCAGCCGATATAATTATAAATAATAAGTGAACAATAAGTGATTATTGAACACTTTAAATTATTGTGGTGTTGGGGTTAAAATTCATTTGTGTAAAGTGAATCAGTCACAGTTCCAAAACAACAATTCTTCGATAAAGTTTATTATAATTTAATCATTGTTTATTATAATCTAATCATACATTGTTATAATAAACAATGGATTCAAGCATATGTATTGAATATGAATTAAAGGGTTAAAATTATAAATATGTTATTAAATGTCATTATATATTTAATAATGTTATGAGTTATATGGGAAAAACTTTTTTAGGCCTAAACTGTTAGTATTTAATTGAGCAAAAATTGAATACAGCAGAATTTTTTTAAGTAGAATTTTCGAATTTTTTTATATGACAATAAATTTTGAAGTGAAACTTCTTTAACGATATTGGGGGAAAATTTTCACATGTGGCAAACAGTTTTTTTAATACATTTTCAATGTAAAATATGTTATTTTATATTTTTAGTATTTATTATTTTATTGAAAGTATACACAAAAGCATTGTATATATAATTATATATATATATATATATATATATATATATATATATATATATATATATATATATATATATATATATATATATATATACATATATATACATTGGAACTTTACTAGAAAGTAGCATTTTTAGTTTAAATATTCATAGGTTCTACAATTTTTATAATGGTTTAAAATTTTCACTTTTTATTATTAAATTCTTATTGTTTTAATTTTAAACTAAATCGAGTATTTGTATCTTTTTCTGGCTAATTTGTATACATATATCGTGCAAAAATTAGTTATATTATTGGTTGCAAATAAATGTAAAGAGGATATAAATTATATCAATAGAATAAGAGTATACATCATAAAAGAGAATCTAGAAATGCTGGGTTTACAATAATTGTTATTTTAAATTGTTTGCACATTGCTATTATATTTTTCAGTGTTGATTGTGAATACTATTTTTTCTCTTTATACACACACAACATAGTTTAAATGAGTCTTTATTCAAAAATGTGTAAAAGGAAATTGGTGATAAATATATATGATATATATTTATAAATAGTATATGTATTTCTATATATACATCTATTGTATATATGTATATATATTATATGTATGTAGTTTAATTTCAGCGATGATGATCGTTCGTGGATTCGAGCTCCGTATATTCGACATTCAGTGCGAGTTTCCTACGTTATCTCCCACCGGCCCCTCAGCCTTTATCTGAATTTTTTGTGTATGAAGAGAAAGCGATTGAATTTATTAAAGTTTATTTGAATTAAACTATTTTTTTGGATAAAGTTATATTTTTTTATACAATTGAAAAATATATGTAAATTATGTTATATACGGTGTCCTATCAGGAGTGTACACTCAAAAAAAAATGTATTTTATTTTAAAATTAAGTTGTGAGGTCTTAATGGGACACTCTATATACAAGTATGATATAAAAGTAAAAAATCAATAACTTGATCTAATAAATCGTTAAAAATCTCATTTTTTTAATGACTTATTAAAGAAAATTAGTTTAAAAGAAAATAATATATAAAATTAATACACTATAGAAATTTATTTAAATAATTAAAAAAATAACTATATAGAAGTATATTCTTTATATAAACAATTATTTCACTTATATTATTTTTTTAAAAAATAATAAAAAATGGTACTGTTGGTAATATAAAAAAAATCCAAAATTAATAATTTGATCTATGTAAATCGTTAAAATCTCATTGTTTAATTTATTAATTTAAGAAAATTGGCTTAATAGAAATAGTAATTTGAGTTAAAAAACTATAGAAATCTATAAAAATACTTATTAAAAAATAACTACATAGAATTATATCCCTCGTCTCAAAACATTTTCTTTTAAATAATAAAAATTCGTACTGTTGGTAATATAAAACAATCAAAAATTAATAAAGCACAATTAAAATCTGTGGCTGCACTCGACAGATTCCTGAAATCAATGACACGATATTATAAATATTAAATGACAGATCCATTCTTTAAATTGATTTCAGGAACATGTTAAGCCAAATAAATAAAAATGTCACACTGAAAATTGAGAAAATGTAACTACTTTTCGTCTCTACGGTAATAAATATTTAAAACAGAATTCTCTATAGGCTGAACCATCTAACGTGTAATACATCATGTGCATAAAATGAGTATATATATATATATATATATATATATATATATATATATATACATAGGTATATACAGAATGACGGGCATATCAGATCTGAAAGTGATGTAGGAAAATTGAAGTTGTCGGAATTAATTGTGTCACTAGAACAATGATTCGCTAGAATATAATAATCAAGATATGTGTATATTTCACATGTATATATATATGTGTGTGTGTGTGTGTGTGTGTGTGTGTGTATCTATAGAATATTTAATGACCTTTGCTTTTGTGATTTGTAATAAGATTAGAAAACTATTTAAGAAGAATATGAGAAAACTACTAAATTACTCGATAAATTATATTGAATTATATTTCGATTAAATATTTATAATTTTATTAAAAAAATATTTTTCTTGATAAATCTTAAGAAAAAAAGATATTTGTTGAAAATAGAAATGATGTATACGCTCATAAATTAATGATATTAAAGTAAAAATGTAAGATACTTAAGAACAGAAAAACTTTTAAAAACTTTAAAATTTAAACCTTGTGTTTTTCTAAATAATTATATGCTCTACAAGTCAGTAGACTCAAAATGAATAAATATTTTTTATTGATTTTGTAGATATATTTTTTTATATTTGAATAATTTAAATCGATATAATACTGGGATACAAATATTGTTTGGAAAATCAGATAAGAATTATTATTAAACAAGTTGTAATCATCTGGATGATAAAATTTAACATATTACAACTCTGTTTTTGTAATAAAATAAGATGAATGCAAAATATATTTCATTAGTAAAATAAACGGTATTAAATTTTTATAAAAAAACTTGTTATTAAAATTTTTTTAGCAAATATTCAAACCATACTATTTTATATTCTAGATATTGAATATTTTATTTTTATACAGTTTTTATTTCGCTCGTGATTTTTGATATTTTTTTTTAAAAAAACGAACGTTTGATTCTGTATAACGATGGAGACCGTCAGTAAATAAAATAAAAATAATACAAGCAATTATACTAGATTGTAACGTTTCTGATTGCATTAATATTTGAATCGATTTTATTGTATTTTATTTTTGTAACTTTATGTATATTGAATGAACACAATTAAGTGTAATGAATTGCTACATCGTCAATGAAGACTGAATATAAACTTGGAAATGTTGTTTATACATAATTTGTTAATTACTTTAGAAGGGTTTTAAAATCAGATTCGTTAATAACAAACATCAATATTATATATATATATATATATATATATATATATATATATGTGTGTGTGTGTGTGTGTGTGTGTCTATGTAAATAATTAACCAGATTAAAAATAAAATAAAAAAAGAACCTAATTTGCGTTCATAGAACGTTTTGTGTTCTGTAATAGGATCGGTCGCTGATCTATGCAATCTGCTTGCCTGTACACATTTCACGTCCGTCGATTGAGCTCTCAATAAAAAGCACATTCAACTTTGTCATTTTTGACATTCATGTTGAATCGACTTTCGACAATCGTCCGGACAATTTGACTAATTGGAAACGAAACAGTCGTCGATCTCGTAACGTTGTTTTGGGAGCTGGCCGTCGTGTTAATTTCACGGTGAGATTGGCCACGCGAATCAGTTAATTAGTTCGCTTTTATATTTATTTACGTTGCGTATTCTTCGATTTATTGTACAGTGTTTCGCGTAGTTTGGATGTTTTTCAGTTTGGTATGCTTTTTTGAGTTGGTACGTTTTGTTTCTATGATCATTTCACCGATTGGAACTGAAAGATGGAAATTAATAATTGTTGACAAATCATAATTGAAAAAACCAATTAAAAATTATTACACTATATGTCATAATAATACTTTATACTGTTATATATATATATATATATATATATATATATATATATATTTGAATGACCCTATATAATCAAATATTTCTAAACTTGTAAATATTTTGAAAAACTTAGAAAATTTCTTACACAAATCCATATACATCCACCTCACCCTCATAAAAATACAAACACACACACACATATATATAAATACAAATATACATGTATATGTAAATTATAGAATTATTTTATATCAATCGACATAATTTCTATAAACACTGAAATATTCAAAAATTATAGTTGTAGTAAAAATGTAGAACATACACAAAATTTATATTTTGTAAATCACAACTAAAGTATGTGTTATAATCATCATTAGTTAATTTTAAAAATAATTAATTAATTATTATAAATATGTTTGTCATTTTGTACTCGACATTAATGCTATGTACAAGTATATAAATTATGTTAATTTTCTTTACAACTCATACAGAGTCCACTCAAAAATACTACACCATTATAACTGGATATACTTGAACGATTATTGCACTTCGATATTAATCAATAATTAATTTCAAAACACATAAATCAGATAACTTTCTCCAAATAACAGTACATTCGACACAATATTCTATTGTATTTAGATGAAGAGATATGCATGAATGGTAATTAGATTAAATTATTATATTTAATAATGTTTATAGTTCTTAATATGTTTTTTGATTATTCTAATTTAAAAAAAATACAAAAATATACTAAAAGAATTGGAGAATTAAAGATAAAATAATAGATTTTCTTTTATTACAGATTATAGAAGTAATAGCATAATTAATAATACCTATCATTAAGGTAAATCATTGAGTTATAATACTAATTATTAATCATAGAACTATATTTATTTTTTTATATACTCCTAGGCTTCTATATGTGTTAATTTATTTCTAATAGCATTTTATATATATATATATATATATATATATATATATATATTTATATTAGTATTTCAATAATTATTCTCAGAAAAATAAAATAAAATATGAATAACATAAAAATAAAAAAGAAGTAAATGTGATGTTAAAGAGTTTACAACACAATCA
This sequence comes from Neoneuromus ignobilis, assembly GCA_029203775.1. Classification (NCBI taxonomy): domain Eukaryota; kingdom Metazoa; phylum Arthropoda; class Insecta; order Megaloptera; family Corydalidae; genus Neoneuromus; species Neoneuromus ignobilis. The sequence continues at coordinate 34,139,258 of CP092093.1, forward strand.
TAAAAAAATAAAACATATGTTTTTCCAGTATGGTTTTTCTTAAATGATTTTATATATTCTAAAAATTGATATGGCTGTGAAAATTTCAGTTCACTGTCGAGTGTGTGTATCTAAACCGTGTGTTATTTTTAATGAAGAGTCAATACTTTTTTCTACATACAGAGCATTTTTTTCGAGCTCCAGGCCTACGCGTGAGACCGTTTGTCACACAGCTGACTGAATTTATAGACGAGACTATTTGTTCCACGTGATCGGTCGCCTGAATATTATTTTCATATTTTAATAGAGTGATGAATTATGTAGCGAATAATACGTGACGTCAACGCCGGTACATAAATAAATATTTATTGAGACATGTTCTACGTCATAAGCGTATCGTTAAACGTCACGACGCGTCTGACGTCACGCGGGCCAAACGCCGAACAACGAAAGTCAGACGGTTGTGAGTAAGAGGGCGTTTTTCAACATCGAGAAGTAAATTAACTTTTTTTCTGGAATACGCCGCTTCCGTCGCGGCGGTCTATAATGCGACGGACGCCAACGTCGGGAGACGAACTGCAGCAATTTACTAAAACCTAATTTATTTCAACGCCAAGTTGGTAACTCGCGCACAGAGACGGACTGAGATGTGGTTCGGATTTGGGAGAAATGTGGATCTGTTGTGTGATGGGAGCTTCTTTTGGAAAATATAGTTAATATTCATGGATTTAGACTTCAATCGTTTAAAATGTATTTCTAGTATGTCTCGAGGTGATGAGGAGATAATTGACTTAGCACGAGAATATTAGTAGATGACAAAATATTAAATACACTGCTTATTGTATAATAGAGAGAGAGAGAATATTGAATATATGATGTGATACTTAATGGAAGAGTATGAGAGTGAAGGATTGAAGTTAAAATTTTAAAACAACTTCGCATTTACATTGGAAAAATGTTTCAGGCTTTTAGATAAAATAAAAAGAAATCATTGTATACAAAAGTGTGAAATATTTATATATTAGGTTGGCAAATATCTCCCTTCCGCTTTCTGGTCTTTTGAATTTCGCAGCTATGTACAAAAAAAAAAGCGGAAGGGAGATGCTTGCCAACCTAATATGATCATTGCTTCATTTTGGAAATTGCAGAAACAGTTTGTGATTACAAGAATGCTAATCTAATGCATGGATAAATAAAATGACTAGAGTGATTAAAAGACAATTATATTAATTGATATTCATAAATGCTCTAATTTGTAGGGTTCGAGAAATGTGGTTTTCTTGAAAAGTTACTGTATTCTAAGAATGGCAATAGTGAAGAAAATTAAATTATTATTTTTTTGGAATATATTTAATATATTAACTAGTAATGGTTGAAAATTAAGCATAACCATCGTTGATTTTGTTAAATAGTAACAAATATAATAATTCGATTATTTCAGTTAGTTCAATTTTAGGTTTAAAATACAATTTTGTCGACAAATATATATTTTTCTATCCTCTTATAATTTTTTATCATTTCTGGTCATCCTGTGTTTACTATTAATAAACATAGAATATTCAGAAATTCACCAATGTACCAGTACATACATATTTATCTTTGTTGATTTTGATTGCTTTGTTTGCTCTAACGAATTAATGAAAATAAATTATAGTTTAGGAATCAAGTATAAAATAATTGGCAAAAAAGTAAACGTCTGTATAAAATAATTTAAACGAGAGAATATTTGAATATGAATTAAAGTGTAAATATATGAGTTGGTTAAACATTGTATAAAATAAATATGACATTAAACAAACGTTATTTATTTTCAGAGTACTTTTATCGACTTTCAAAATATTGTAAGTATTTTTTTGTCATTTGTACAGTAAAAGGTATTTTCAGTTGTAGATTCCAAGATAATTATTGTGAAATATGAAACATATATATAACTTCATGTGTGTATATATGAAAACAGAATGAGTAATATGCATAAACAAAGTCGATAAAAGGTTAGATGTATTGAGAGCACAATTAACATTACAGAAATTCGAACGGAGTTGTTTTGAATTTAATTTCACGGCTCCGCGGTTTCCATCTACATAAATATTTTGAAGTGTGCGTACAAGAAAAATTAATCTAATTATCGAAGTTGCGAGTTATTATTTTAATTTCGTACGGTATGTTAATTCGAACTGCGATTATGTATTCGTCTCACACATATATTCAGAATAACGACAGATACTAAAGAGGGTGTCGTCGAAATTTTGCAAGGGATGTGATTTATGTATTTTAATAAACTGTCGAGTTTTCGAACAAAATCAATGTTTATATACATTCATATTCTTAAAGGTTCATACACATGTACATAAATATATATATATATATATATATATATATATATATATATATATATATATATATATAAAATTTTAGAATCATAAATCAAGAACCTTTTTTAACTTACAGTTTATACTCAAAATGGAAAACTAATGTATTATATTTAAGCAACAAAAATTGTTCGAAATTGATATTGAAATTTTGAAAATTGATAAGATATTCCAAAATATGAGATGCATAAGATAAGAGTAGATCAATAGAATATTCAATGCTATCGAGGAAATTATTTATTTGAAATATATGTTAATAAAATATTTCTTTAAATAAATTTCAAGTGTAAAAAGATTATTAGTGAAAATAGCTATAATATATTTTAACATAGTTGATGTCTTATTGTTCATAAAAGAATGATTATTTCAAAAATACAAGATTTATTAAAGTGTTCAATATTTATTTACAGCTTAGTCTTTCTTCTGTGTACACATATTAAAGAAAATATTATATTTTCTGAGTTATATTTACATATTGATTTTTTAAAAAAATGTCATCAAATTCATATAAAATATAAAGGGTAAAAAGTAAATAATTATGAAATGTTTTAAGAAATTTTTCATTCTTGAGAAAATAATTCTTTTATCAAAGCAATGATTTTTTTATAGCAAATGAAAAGTTTTAATTCTTTTATAGATACAAATAACTATTTGTTTTCCATTGTTGTAAATAACAAAATTGACAAATTTTTACAAATTACAAAATTTCTTTCAAATTATTTATTAACTTTTAGAGAAATATGATACGAATTTAAAAGAATAGTAAGATAAATTTATGTTCTTTTAACGCAATAAAAGTCTTATTAATGCATAATAAATTTTTCCAAAAAAAATGTTATAAAAATGTTTAAATGAACAAATTAGTCACGTAAAATAAAGTCTAACACTCTTATTTAATGAACAAAATTATATATATATATATATATATATATATATATATATATATATATATAATTGTGTATGTGTATGTATGTGTATATAATGGAAAATTTTCGTTTGTCGAGTAAAAGAGATGAAAAGCAATTAAAATATGTGTTGAAAATCATAACGACTTCCCTGTTCTTAAACACGAGCACGCTAATTACAAAAATAAATATAAACAAGTGGAACGGGCCCAACCCTGAGAAAACTGTTGCGTGGAAAAAATGAGAGAGAGAGGGACTCGTGAAGGGGTGATAAGTGGTTGGAAGACGAAATAATCTCGAGACGGCGGCACGATAAAGAGGTAACGGGGCGGGTGTGGGGTACGAGCGGAGTACGGCGAGATAAAATAAAAATAATTAACAAATTACGTGCCTAATACTATTTATTTCCGCAATAGGCTCCTTGCGGCGTACGAAACGGCCGAGCGTGGGTGGCGGCCGTTATACATTTTTTTTTCTCTTCAGACGACGGCGGACTGACTACGGCCATCGTAGCAGCGTTTGTGTATGAAAAGACATCGAGATGATGAAAAAAATTGTGTAGAGATAATTCCGTAATTAAGATACAGTATATTGAGATGAAGGAATTTGTATGGAGATTCGTGTGGGTATGTGGCGTTTTTGTGTATTGTGTCGGTCGAGTTTCTTTGAAATTGCAGCTTAACATGCTTAGCATCACTTACAGCCTATGCCAAATTACAGTTGGGTAAATATTCTTTCAAAACCTTGCGATTTAAATGATCTATTGCGTTTCTTTTCCATAAATTTCCAATATATATATATATATATATATATATATATATATATATTCGCGTGTGTGTGTGTGTATGTATTTATATGTATATTAGTAATACGATTCGAGGAAAAACTGCAAAAGTGAAATATGAAATACGTAGTTAAAACAAACCACGACTTCGCAGCATCAATAATTCAATGGAAAACTTCTTGAGTGAGTGCGCAGCGCACACACAGCATGACCGTTCGGAACAAAACGTTTCTGCTGCAGAAAAAAATGTTTCTGACGTCACGTAACATGAAATAAATGATCGTTCATTATTCTCCCATAAACTTAATTTCAAACATTACCGACTTTAGATTGTGAAATGAACGAAAGGTGGTCGGTCGGGTCTCTGTTCAGCGACCGCTTCGTATGTATGAATGTCTGACTGTACGTACAAGTACATATATATATATATATATATATATATATATATATATATATATATATACATATATGTGTGTGTGTGTATGTAAGTCTGTATATCGGTTGAATAGAGTAGATAAAGTGAGAAGAGAATGAGGATACGGAATGACTGGGGATGATGATGACGGTGGGATGAGGCACGAGCGTAAGACAATTTTTTCTGTGTTTCGTTAGTCGACGAAATTTAATTACTTTAGTTGGTATAAGAATTAAACCTGAAGTCAGGACATTAATTATTGTGTTCGTTATATATATATATATATATATATATATATATATATATATATATACGTGTGTATGTGAATGATACCGTAAATTTGACAACATAAACATTATGTGTAATTATTAGAGCAGGACTGGTTATAAAATTGATTAGAATGATTAATTCGTTTAAATTTATCATAGAGTACGAATTGGAGCAATATTTATACAGAAATTAATGAATGGAATGGACTTTTCTTCTTGGTTGTACGTTTGCAAATGTATCTTATTGTTATCTCACTCAGTTATTTTTAGAAAATATCAGACTGTTCAAAGAAATTTATTTTATAGAAAACTATCTACATTCGATAGAGAAGAAAGGGTCGATAGTAATTTTTAACAGCATCACTTGTTTTATTCCTTCTTATGGAATAGAATTAGAAGAAGATGAATAATATAAGCTTGATGTGTTTTAAAAGTAAATTTATCAAGAATTATTTCGAAAATATTTGTATGAGAAAATCAGATATGAATAGCAACAATATTTGATTAAAGGAAAATATTGATTTTAACTCTATGGTGGTAGATAGGGCACAAGTGGTTAACTCAATTGATTGCCAGATTAAGTATTCATACAATTTTTGATGAATGGAGTATTCTCCTGTCTCTGGAATAAGAAATTGTCTCTGAAGGAGGAAGGACTATCAAAGGTCAACAGTATATGATGCGAAACGCAAAGAAGGTTTAGTTTTATAATATTATTGTTTAAGAAAAGTTATGTGCACATTTTTGCATTTATATCAGGATAAATATAAGTAGTTAAAAATAATATTGGTTTATTAAACATGTGGTAGATAAAGTTTGTATTGCAATTGAGTGTCACACTGTTCATTAATCTAAACTGAGAAAATTTGTAGAATAATACTTTATTCTTTACAAAATTTCCTCTTTCTCGCGAATTAAATATACAAATTTACTCTTTGTTAAAATTTACCAATTTAAGTAAACATAAGATCTCTCCTATTAACTTTCCCATTGACTCCACATATATACAAACAAAGCAGATGACTTCTTGTATAAATGTATTCATGTCCGTTCCCCTCGTCGATCCCTGTCGTCCCGCTTCTGTACGACCGTACGATATAAAGAAAGCAAGGACGCTCGCTCGGTTCGGAAAAAGCGCCGAGAGACGGTCGTCGCGACGAGACAGAGAGCAAGAGGCGCGCGCGAGAGTGTGTGCCGTCACTCAGCTATCATTTATCTTCACGGCCAATAAACGCTTTTCTCTTCTAGTTTTTCTCGCATTTATCCACGGTTCCGATTTCCATTCATCTCTGTGGCCATGTGTTCGCGAAAACACATTGACTCTGTGATGGTTACGAGATGAGATGAATTCTGGGCATTTTCATAACGAGCTCGTCGAGAGTTTCAGGAGAACGGAACTGGGATGTATTATTAATATAGATATGACTTTTCTGTCCTATATGTGTTTATCCTTGTAATAGAATTACTTTACATGATTGTTTTTTTTTAAAAAAATCCATTATATTTAATTGACATTTAATTGTGTTAAAATTCTTTGATTTAAATAATTTTCAATAAAAACTGTACTTTTAGATAAGTTTTTTATTTGATAAATATAAGATTTTTTAAGTGTTATCGTTTTACTATCGAATATTTGTTAATAAAAATCTCTTTCAGAATTTAATGAAGCTTAATTATTTTATATTAAACAAATTGAATAGACATGAAATGATTTCCCTTGTATAATTTATATATATAATATAAATATATATATACATATATAAGAAAATATTATCTAAATTGAAAATTATTCCACTAACTTACATTATAATAAAACAACGCTGTGTATCTTCAAACACGTACAAGTCAATTGAATTTAGAAAAAAAAACTGTTCAGGAGAGAACACACACAATGGCTGCATCCAGGTAATGCCGGATTGTCTTGTGTGATTCTACGTCTCGACAGAAACTTTTGTTCCTTATTTTCATCTTAGGATTCTTTATGTCTTTTTCATTATACTTCGAGTATATACCATTAATCAATATAAATGAAATTCGTTCGATTGTTCCCGCCGTTCATAAATAACATTCAAGCAAGTTCGGTTTGTATGGAACTCGATTTCTCGCATTATTGGAATTATTAATGACGGCGCGGCTGTGATTTTTATATAAATATACATAACAGATCATATATATATATATATATATATATATATATATATATATATATATATGTTAGAGTTACATATTAAAAAAGTACTTGATTCGAGTTGAAATAATTAAGCTACGTTAAAATATCATATAAAAAATTGATAAATTTTAGTTCTACAGATATAAGAGGAAAATGTTTTTTATAAATATGGCCGTAAGCTATTGATGGTATAAAAATTAATTCTCTTAATAGATATAATAAATTTAAATTAAAAATTCCAAGAATTTGAAATTATATAGATATAGTTTTTTCTTACATTATAAAAATTAATAAATCGTTATGAATTTCCAAGAAAAATTTAATTTGCTTTCTTATATAAATTCTAGTAAAGATATTCATTAAAATACAAACAAGGATATACATATTAAAAGTATGCACGAGTAATTAAATATTATAAAAAGTGAGTACTTGTTTAATAGGATAGGAGTCAGTTGAAAAAAAGTAAATGAGCAATGTTTTTTTGAAATATTCATTTCTTTCAATTAATTGCCTTCTTATTAAGTAATATATTTGTTATTATTAATTGAATGATCATTAAGAGAATAATTATTTAATCATTGATGAAAAAAACAATAATTTAGAAAAAATAACAATTGTTAAAAATCTTTTTGAAAATTATAAAACAAACTGAGTTTGTGAAATTAGTAAAATGTTATTATAATATATAAATGTTATACAACTAAATAATTTATTTTAACAGAGATTTATATATAATAATAATAAGTGTATTTAAGATTGATAATATAGTGGCAGAAGTTTGAATTTTGGAATGATCATTGTTAATTAAATTTTATTTCTTTGAATCTGCTTTGCGAATTAGATAGTATTTCAAAACTCCTTTAAATCTGAATAATTCAAAATTTCTTAACAGTTTTGAAAAATTATATTTTTAAAATTATGAAGAAAATGTTATTATATACGTATAGTTGTTGTTATTATGAATTTTCATAAATATGTTGGAAGATTAAGTAGAAATGAAAATAATTCTTATATTTTATTTTGAGACAGAATGATAAATAATAAAATGTACATCAAAAACTGTAAAGGAGGGATTTGTATATTTCAAAAAATTGAATTGCAGATTCAATCTGTAATCATTTAGTCTATATTTTTGCTTCTTTGATTCAGAAAATTGTTATTTATTACAATAATTGCATTCAATAATCCATCTGTTTGTTAAATAACATTAAAAAAATTCCAACTAGCAATGGAAAAATTCAAACCTATAAAATTTAGATAACTGTAAAAATTGCGAAATGAACAAAATTATATTTATATAGATTAATTTTCAAATCGTAAAAAAGGCAGCAAGAGGATTTAAAATCATGAAAGTATGTACGGTGGAATTTAATTTTGTTGCAAAGAATTGAATAAGACTTTTTTATGAATATTTTTTATAGGTTTTAAATTCATTTTTGTATATTTTGGTTCATTGTGTAATTCTTTAAATATTTTATATATATATATAAATGTGTGTATGTGTGTATGTATATTCAAAAATGACAAACAACTTTGATTACATCAAAAATTACATTTAGGTTTTCGAAATGTTCCCCAATTATTTCCAACCAAGATCAGCACGACCGCTCATCTGTTTATTCGTCCATTTGTCCATCCATATCTCACAGATCTATGAGCATTCAAAACGATACGTTTAATACAAGCGATCATCTGTTAATTGTCTAAAAATAGAACGAATTTCAATTGCCATGTTCGCGTTCAAATTATCACACGTACACACACGTGCACGCACACATAATTACATAACGTTCGCACGCATTACTCACACTGAAAACACATTTCCCGAATCGAGAATGTGAACACAAATCATATATACGTACATCAATTTATGTACAATATATACATGTGGAGTATGGATTCGCTGATTCGTGAAGAGTTTGAAATTTGGTCACAACGTCGAACCATTGAAATCGAGAATTTAAGGTATTTTGGTGAGGTACAATGTGTGGATAAATTTTGTACCTTTTGCAAAGTAACATACACGTATACATATATAAATATGTCTGTAGAAAATATTAATTTGTCAAATTTCAAAATTTTTGATGAAATTATTTTCCCTTGCTTCTAAGTTTTAATTTATTTGATTTATAATACTTTATTAAAAATGCATATAAATGAAATAACAAATCATCTCTGAAGGGAGAGTTTAATGCAATAAATTATGTTTTCTTTTTAATCAAAAGTCTTCCATATTATTATATTTGAAATTTTTTATTCATTGGAAAGATAAGTAATATAATAACTGTTAAAAATAATCGCTTGAATTTCCAAAACTTTTTACTGCAATCAACATGATTTATGTTTGTTATTATAGAACATCAAAAAATGATATTTTTTAATGAAGATCAATATCCATCGAAAAGTTCATATTGTAGACATGATCTAAGCTACAAGAAAATAGACCAAATTAAATGAAAATCAGCTTCGACAAATTATTAATTGAAAATAATTTAAAAGAACTAGTTATATCTTATAACTTCATTTAGTTATTAATTTCTAGGATATAATACCATTTTTGGTTTGATATATTTAGTGCTTTTTAATAAAATAAATTGGTTAAAATTATTATTGAATGGAAAGAAAAATTCATAATCTCACATTTTATTGTGACACCAGTTGCAATTTATAGAATTTTTTAAAAAAATATATAATTAAAAATTTTTTTTTTAAATATATCATTTTTTTAAAAAAAAATATATATATAACTTATATTCATTTTATTGTGGGTGAATTAATTTATATTGATAAAAAAGTATGATATCAATTAATTTTAATTATTTTTATGTAAATAATTGAAAATATTTGATATGTCAATATATACAAGATAAGAAATATTTATTTGAAATTTTCGAAAAAATAAAAAACAGTTTTATAAGAAATATCTATAAAATTTGTATATTCATTCCAAGAATATTCATCTACAAAACTTGTAAGAATATTTTATAACATTCTTTCGAAGATAACTTCTTTCAATATAAATGCCAAATAGAAGCATATGAAATATACATTTTTATTTTGTGTTGTTTTCTATTTTGAAAATAACTTTTATAATTCAATGCATGAATAAAATTTTGAATTACATATACATACATACATACACACACACACACACATATATATATATATATATACATATGTGTGTATGTATGATGAATGCATTCTATCTAATCTCATTTTTGTTAGTGAAACATGAATTTGAAATATTAGAATAATTCAACGGTCGCAGGCAATATAGAAAAGCGTAGAAAATTCATGTTAGGAAAAAATGTAGAGACAGAAAAAGAAACGAGTAGATTTAGAAGAAAAAGTTACGGATGTTATAACAAGAGTGTAAAATTTAATATGAAAATGGGCCTGGTATGTAAAAAGAAAAGAACATCGATGGACAAGAGAATATGTTTGATTTGGAATTGAGAGATATAGAGGCTCGAGAAAAGATCCATGGATGGATGAAATAGAGACACAAGAAAATTCGTTGTTATGGAATTGAACAGAAAGTTGTTGAATTGCTGAGAGAAGAAAGACTTTTTGTAAGAGATAATTATTCAGTAGAGTAGAGAAAGAGGCTTGATGATGATGATACATGTAGAAAATAATAAAAATGATAAGTAAAAACAAATAAATTTAGTGCGATTTGCATAAAACATTTGTACAAATAAATTATTCCAGTATAACAATCTTATGGTGTTGAAGTGAATGTTTCATGCATGCAAAAAATAATTATTTGCAGTACCAACTCAATAGAAATCAAAGAAATTGGATAGATAATTGTATCTGTAAAGATTTTTATAAATGAAGTATTTTATTAGTTTGTCTTTCAATCAAAAATAGTTTGATTCAATTATAAAATAAAATTGTGGAGCCTGTTTTTAGTATATAGTAGTAAAATTCAAATCAATGTTAAAGTATTGTAATTTTTTTTTTGAAAATTACCTATATATTTTTAATGCAGCTTTTAAGACTCACACACACACATATATATATATGTATGGGTGAATGTGTGTATGTACGAAGGTGATAAAAGGAAGGTAGTAAAAGACATCAAACCGAATAGCGTATAGCAAGCAATGCGACTAACGGCATTAGCTACTAACATCGATGCCGCCACGTCGCCGAGAGACGTTCGCGTAAAACAGCCCTGTTTTAATATATTTGTCCAATTTTCTACATGAATGCCCGTTGAACATCACTCAACGAAATGGTTGCAATTTCTTTATTGGATGTTCCAGCGTGCGCGAACGTGTTACGCTCGCCGTGGCAACAACAGCCGACTTTATTCACAACGGATGTTGTAGATGGCATCCACTTGTCGGATAGATGTTGCATGTCATCATATCGCACGGATGCTGTTCCGTTGTTATTGTTGCTGCAGTGTTGATAGGCTCGATGCTTCACTGATTCGCTACGCACAAAACTTGTTCTCTGATATTTTCTTCGAATACAGCACAATGTACGTGTGTGGGTATGCGTTTGTGTACGTTTTATATTTTTTCGATGTGGGTTCTTGTGATATCACGGAAAAAGTATTTTCTATGAAAAATAATGTTTGTATAAAAATTCATAGATATTTGTTTTTTTCTTTTTTTGTTAACAAAAATATTTCATACAAATATACATGCATCCAGACACACAAACACACACACACACACATACACACACACACACATATATATATATATATATATATATATATATATTTATATATATATTTATATAATTATATAGAGAGATAGATTTGAAACTTACATAAGGCAAATAAATTTAGTGGCACTAGTTTATTTGGGACTGTTGTTAACTAAAAGTGTTACCTAATTAGGAGTGAAAGGAAGGGGTAAGAAAAAACAAAGAGGATTAATATGATCGATGAATTAAAAGGAGCAGAAAATTATATATATATATATATATATATATATATATATATATACTTTTTCTCAAATTAATACAGATACAAATCACGTAATATAAAATATAATCAATAAAAAATATAAATTCAGAGCGTATCAATGAATATTTATTAATGAAGACAAGTTGAAAGCAAAAATTAGATTTTATTTCTTCTTTAATAGTTTAAAATAGAAATATTTCTATATCAAAGATTTTATCTATCTATTTATTTATCAAATCCCCCCCTCCCTCTCTCTCCCTATACATATATATATATATATATATATATATATATATATATATAGAGAGAGAGAGAGAGAGAGAGAGACAAAAATTGCTTAAAAATTTTAAAACTGAATTATACAAAAAATGAAATATGTAAACCATGTATTATAAAATTAATAATAAAATTCATGAGATGTATTCTTGAAAGAATTTTGAATATATATATATATATATATATATATATATATATATATGAATAGCATCAAGAAGATCAATGGTATACGAATATATGTGTAAAATATATTGTTTGTTAAGCTTAAGTCTTAAGACAACGAAATCCTCTCACTGAAACACAGACGTATCTTTTCAGTCAATAATTGATGTTTTTGTGACACCGAAACGAGCATAGACCGCAAGCAGAATTCCAAACTGTGTGGCGGATCTGTGTATGGGTAGAGAGAGGACGATATTATAATTGAAAACGGGATCAATCGGAACGTAAAGTTTGAGTTTAAGTCGCATTTCCATATCTTCGAGTAGTTTCGACGGTCGGTGATTCGTCATTCAATGTTCTACACCTATATACTTAACCCGAAATGGCTGTCGGGTTACCACGAAAAGAGAAACCTGGAGAGAGTGTAACCAGGACGATGAGCATTCATTAGGCGCTCTGATTATGTACAGTCAATGAAATGCGAAATGAGCAGCTGACGTTTATGATATTGTGTGTAAGTTTATTAGATTTATGTTTCGTTTGAATAAAAATTAGGTTTAATAAATATACTGGAATTGTGTAAATTATTCAATGTTATTAGTGAAAAAAATGTTTAGTTTTGAAAATAAAGAGAAAATAATTGATATTTTTTTGGTGTTTACAAAGAATTGCAATATATTTCTATAGAAAATATTTTTAAAGTGAATTATAGAAAAAGATAAACAAAACTCAATCTTTTATAAAAAAATATTTATCACATAAAATAAAAAGAAAAATAGTCTTGAAACCACAAATATAAAGTTCAAAAAAAAAATTACTGTACAATTCAATGAAAAATTAAATACTGTGATCAATTTTTTGGTCAAAATAGATCATTAGGACAATAAATGATACGAAAAAAAATATATATAAAAGAACAAGATTAACAAAGTTAAAAAAAATGTTTGAAAATATGAAATTCATCATAAAAATATATATAGTTTGAATTTGAACTTTTGTGATGTATTTGTTAACAAGTATTTATGTAAGATAAAAGAAGTACAGTATCCTGTTTTGTATTACTTTCTTTTCCGGTATTTATATTCCAGAAAAGTTGTCAAACATTAAACATGGATTTCACTTTGATTCTGTTAGCAGTTTTCCAACAAAAAGTTGTATTTGCTATATACTTGTATATATTTATTATATATTTATATATATATATATATATATATATATATATATATAAATGTAATCCATAACACAACGATCACAAATATACACAGCGCCTGTACGAAACTTTAAAGTGAAAAGCACTTTAAAATTCTTGAAAATATCCACGCGAACAATACGTAACCGCCGAAATAAATCTTCTCACCCCCCGTTTATGAACAGTAGTCGTCTCTCCGGTGCGCAAACATACATACACATACACACAGGAAACTATGGAAATCCCATTAGTGATATCAAAAGGTATTAGTTATACACACACTATCAAACTATCATAAAGTAAAACATGAAGAGGCCATTTTCGGTTCGCGTTGCGTTGCGGTACCCCGATAACACCCCCATCTCCCGTTCTGTACGTACGGTTATGTGTGTGTGTGTGTATGCCCCTATAACATAGGTCCCGGAGACGTGAACTCGTACGAACAAGTCCGAAGCTAGCGACGGTGATTGCGGCGAAGATAACAAACTTCGTCTTCGCTGCTCACTTCACGAACTAGACACATAAAATCATTAAGGGATGGGGGTGCGTGCACGGATGAACCGCAGGGGTTCGGTTCGACAGACGCTGGGACCATGGGACGGGCACCGCGGCGGCGAGATAACTTCGAGGGACGCGCGGACGAGTGTCTCGATGCGTGACATTGTCACAGTTCTTTCGTATGATTTTTTAATTGTAATCTGGCGACGCGTCGGCTACGCCGACATAAATCTCTCGCTCGTCGAGAATTTATCGTCCGACTCTGTTTTCTTTACGGTTTTTTCTTCTTTCATTTTTTTTTCGATTGCTAGTTTTGATTAAGCTGTAACGTTGATAACACGCGAGGCTGTAATAATAATATGTTTATGTTATACGAGTTAAATACATGGCGAGTTCGGTGGATTCAAGACACGTCGGCCGTTTATGTATAATTTATGGGACACATTGAACAGGTCTATTTGTATTCGTTCTAAAAATTATAGTCCTAGTATACAATTAAGTGAATTACGATACGGTAATCAATGGTGGTTCATTAGAATGGATACGTGTATCGATGCGAATAGTTATTTACATAATAACTGAATCTTGCAATCACTAAAAGATGATTCGATTAAGACAACGTTTTAATCGATACGGATAGTTCATGGTTCGAAATTACCTATCATAGAAACATCAACGGAATTAATGTTGGATTATATTTTACTGTTTGATTCGTAATAAAAATAAATATAAAGAAGTAAACGATATGAGTGCAACTAATTAAAAGTTGATAAGAAAAATATACATTCTTAATTCATTTTTATTTCATGAAAATTTTTGTATTTGCATAAGTGTGTATTATAAATACAACATTTTAAATCTGTTCTTAGTTGACAAATCATTTATTGGTAAAATAAAAAAAGAATAATTTAAAAATAACAAATTTAAATAATGATTTCCAAAGAAAAAAGTATATTTTTCAATATAGAAGAAAAATAGTATTGATACAAACGAAAGGATGAAAATAGTTTTATTTAGCAGTAGTTAGAAATGGGCCCAGAGGGAAATCATAAACGAGTTTAATGCTAGACATCCTGAAAGAAATTTCATAACGTACAGTAGAATTGCCCAGTTCGATTCCTTTCAGGATGCCTGTTATTAAACCCATTTCCACTTTTCCACTGGATCCATATCTGATGATTGATAAGAAGAAATACCTTAATTATTTCATCTTCAATTATATAAACAGGAATATAGTACTTTTTCCATTAGTTTCAGTCTTTTAAAATATTTTTTGTATATACATATTGAAAGTATTTTTCCAAAAAAAAATTTTTTTTAATGAAATTAGATGATTTAGAAAAAAAGAAGAATTTTAAAACTTAATTATATATATATATATATATATATATATATATATATATATATATATATATGTGTGTGTGTGTGTGTGTGTGTATTTTGTATAGGGTCATTCAAATGTGACGCCTAGATTTGTGTTTTAATAAAAAAATAACAGATATACACATGTTTTTTTAATAAATCACAAATCTGGGCATCACATTTGGATAACCCTATATTATTCAGAAAAAATTAAGTGAATGTTTGATATGTTTTAATTGCATGCGAATATAATTATGTAAAAATAATTAATAATTACAATTATTTTGATTAAATATTTAAATTCTATTCCATACTATATTTAATAAAAGAATGAAATATATGTAATTGTAAATTATTTAGATTGAAAGGAAAATAGAATTTTTTTTATTTTCTTTAGTATATATATATATATATATATATATATTAATTCTCTCAAATATATTGAAAATAAAAAACGTGCACTTTATATTTTAATAATTGAATATAACAAGTCGAATACAATATTTAAAATTCATACAACGTGTTAGAGTAGATTAATGATACATAAAGCAGGGCATAGGTCGACGATACTAAGGGGAGATTTTCGATTAACGAGAGGATAGAGTTCAGAAAGTTTCTGATTAGCTTCGTTGGTCATAGATAAGAGATATACTGTTTTCATACGAGTTGATAGACATTAATAAAGCTTAGATATTTGAAGCTTTTAGATGATCGATCGACGTACGTACAAACATATTTGTATATGTAAAATAATATATTATATCTGCATTCATTTTATCACTACATTGTATTTTTTTATTTTGAATTAAATATAGAGTACATTAAAAGTTTATTTAAAATAATTATTAAAAAATATTTATAACAAGTTTAAAATTTCGAACAAAGACTGAGGGGCCGGTGGGAGATAACGTAGAAAACTCGCACTGAATGTCGAATGTACTGAGCTCGAATCCACGAACAATCATCGTCGTTAAAATAAACTACATATCTCTTAATACATATAAAGTAACGTAACATTGATATATATATATAATGAAATATATTTTATATATCTATCATCAATTTCCTTTTACACATTTTTGAATGAATACTCATTTAAACTATATTGTGAGTGTGTGCGTATAAAGAGAAAAAATAGTTTTCACAATCAACACTGGAAAATGTAATAACTATGTTCAAACAATTTAAAATAACAATTACTGTAAACCCAGACATTTTTAGATCCTTTCTTATGATGTATACTCTTATTCTATTAATATAATTTACATTCTCTTTACATTAATTTGCAACCAATAATATAACTAATTTTTGCACGATATATGTATACAAATTAGCCAGAAATCGATACAAATACTTGATTTAGTTTAAAATTGAAACAATAAGAATAAAATAATAAAAAGTAAAAATATTGATATTAAAATATTAAATAAATTGACATCCAACAAGTGTTAATAAAATGAATACTAAAATATATTTCGGTATGAAAAATAGACTCTATGCTGTATATATCGAATAGACTAGAGTTTTGATTTAATTAACGACTGATCTGTTTAATAATGGATGTCCGAAAACGGATTACAATCGTTAATTGAAGTGCTATTGTATGTGTCGTTATATCGAGCGATTGAAAAATGATAATATTAATTGATTTTAAATTACTCGTCAAATTAAAAATGATATACTTTTTAAAAGTAGTCGTTAATTTAGATTCTAGATAATGAAATGTAGCGAGTGATTAATTCTGGGAACGATTCTATGATAGATTAGAATGGAATAAAAATGAACAAATCTCTTTTGTAGTCTTATCTATATAAAGCAAAAAGGAGATTATCTTTTTAAATATTTTCGTAAATACAGTTTGATGGAAGTAAAAGAATAAAAGATTAATTAAAAATAGACTTTTTTTTAAAAAAATATTAAAAGATTCCTTTAGTCGAAGATAATAAGTTTAATAACTATACAAATTGAAATTAGAATTAATAAAACATAAAACAAATTATTGATAAAATTCATAAGATGAAAATAATTATCATTTTCTTGATTTTTAATCAACAATATAACATATCCTTGTGCCAGTTGAAACTTTAATAAGGATTATACTATAAATATTGTAGTTGTCAAAACTTGAAAATTATTATTTGTTTTTAAAAAATAGAGTTTTACTGTTTAATATTCAGCATGATATCTGTGATATATTTTTAAATATTCTGAAAATATTTTTTATTAAACTAAATCATTTTAATGCAAATTAATTTTCATCCCCAACACCACAATATCTTATCAAATGTTCAAAAAGGCTCTGACGATGATTGGCATTGCTATTGAAATGCGCATTAGTCGATTATTGTTATAAACAAAAAGGGAACAATAAGTGATTATTAAACACTTTATAATATATTTTGGTGTTGGGGGTGAAAATTAATTGGTGTTAAAGTGAATTCGCTACAGTACCAAAACAAGCATTAACTAAATCATATATTGTTTAATAAAATTGTTGGTTTTATAAACAACATGAATATCTATGTGCCTATTTATATGTTATAATACTTTAAATAATTTTACACAAATGAATTAGCCACAGTTCCAAAACAACCAACTTTAAATAATATTATTCTCAAAGTTATATTCCATGTCGTTTTATTATTTAACGTTAAGTTTAAATGAAAGAAAGAATAACACCTCATAAAGTTTGATGTTCTCCAAATAAACAGATATTCACATTTTTATTATTAAAAGTAAAAGAAATAATATAAGTCATTGTGGTTGATATTCTTGTTTTACAACACCAATAGTCCATGTTACGAGTACCTGCTGAACATGATTACCCTTTCGTTGTTCTGAACTAAACTACTACAAATACTTGCACATTCGCTCTGTACTGTTTAAAAACCTATCAATTAAATTATCGTGAATATAAAAACCACTTCACTACTACATAATCATCTTGACCTACATTCTGCACAATATATATATATATATATATATATATATATACAATATACATAATCAGCATATTCTTCGAGAACTGTAAAAGTCGAACGCGCGCTCCGAGCAATAAACGAACGAAACGCATTCGGCTAACAATATCAAATTCGTTGCATATTTGCGAAAAACTATTTTAATAAAGTGAAACAATGTATTTGTGAGTAGGTAGAGAGTACGGGTTTTATAGGAACGGCAGCGGTGTCTAATAAAGACGGCGTACGTGCCCGAAGGAGCCTCTCGTGCAACAAACGTCGACGGAGTTAAAACTGGAACTAATAAAAATAATAATCTAAGAGTTTAACATTACGTCCGGACTTTTCGTTTGAATATTAGATGAGTGTGTATATTTGTGTGTGTGTTGTTCTAGTTGCACTTGTTTGCAATAGGAACTTTTGTTATTTGCCGTGTCTTTTCATGCAACCGCCGATACGAAGAGACTTGTCTTCATTTAGAATTAATTCTTGTTTATGTCCGCTAGTACGAATACGTTTGTTTGTTTTAGTTGTATTTTCGAACTCTATTCTTTTTCAAAGATATTATTAACTACATATATATATATATATATATATATATATATATATATATTTATATATAAAATAGAACATATTTCTAGACGAAGGAAAATTTTATTTAAAAATTAAAATCACTCACAGTCGAGTAAGTAACATGACAAGCTTTTGATTAAATTTTAATATGATTGAATCTAGGTTTATTGTTGATATCTGCAAAATCATAGTAGTTATTTCGTAGAGTCAATTCAATGGTAGTAGAAATATTGTTATTTTACTGTTTGATGATAATAAATATACGAGATGGTTGTATTTAAATGAATAGAGATACGCTCGGTTGGTCGATTGATTAATTATTTAAAGTTTTAGGGCGAGTTATTACCTTGGCCTGTTATATTCTCTTTTGTTCGAGTTTTGATAGATTAATTAAAAGTAGAAATATAAATAGTTTGAATATTTACGATGGAATAATTAACTTTATAATATAATGGTTTAATAAACAATAACGTATGAATATCGCGAATTATTTGCTGATAGTTTCGAATTATATACATAATTAAAAATATTGAAATTTTTTTCCAGTGAACATTTTTGAGGTATTTGCTTGTTAAAAACAGATTAGATTGTTTAGAATTTTTCTTGGATATAAAAATAACAGTATTAAACAGAGAACGTTTAAAAATATTAATTAAATATTTAAGGATTTGATTGTTTCTGAGTAATTATTTATTTTGGGGATTGAATTAGATATTTATTTATAGTAAAATAATATTTGTTTATAAATTTGTGTGAGAAAAATCAGATATGTGCACAAGTATCACGTTTTTTATATTTAATTTTTAAACAAATTATAGCTTATGTAGATGTTTGAAAGTTTGATTGTGTTCCAACAACTAGAATCCTAGAATAATGTAACATTTTGGTAATCATTTAAAAAAATTATTTCTATATATTCAGATAAATATTTTTAATTTAAATTTTAATTATGTAATTATTAAAAAATCACATATTGAAAAATAAAACAAATCGCTCAAATTTAATTGAATAAATTAGATAAGGCATTTAGTTTCAAAATGAAAAATCAAGATGATCTTCTTTATATATGATATTAATTTTTAAAAATGGACTTTTTTATGAAAATTTCTATTTTTTAGTTAATAGGTTATTTTTATACCAAGCACATATTTTAAACAATTGTAATTTTTCAATAAAAAAAATCTATATACTATATTTGTTATTTGCTGTTTTGTTTGTAAAATTGATGTAACTTATCCAATAATATGTATTAGTATATTATTAAAAATTGTCAATTTTTTAATATCATAAAAATCTTTTATTATCCATTATATTTTTAAACTTATTTATATTTTTTATACAAATAAATAAAAATAAACATCTGAATATAATATTTATACTAAGTTATTAATATCTTGTATATCACACCAGAATTATATTTTGTATATTTGAATAATGACTTTTTTATTTAAAATCATATTTTGTATACTGGGGTTTGGAATAAGAGATATTTTTTTAAAAATCAACCTCGATTTCTTTTATTCACTAAAATGCGTATTATATGTGTATATTTATTATATATATATGTAAATATCATAGGTAATTATATGCTATTTTTTAAAAAAGGACACTTAAACAGTTCAAACAAGTTTTAAATATTTTAAAACATTTTCAACTATAAACTAACGTGACTTAACTGAATAATTCAGTAAGAATGTTGAAAACGAGTGACATAAAAAAACGATCCACACAATCATTAATATATGAAACACCGAAATTTGAATAATTCTTTCATCACGTCTCATATCCTTCATAACGGAATTCAAATGGTGTGGCAGCAAACGTTGTCATATATATATATATATATATATATATATATATATATATATATCTGGGATGCAAATCATACTGGGAGTAGGGAAATAAATAGCTCGGGGGTTAGGGTTGAAGGCAGGATAGGTTGTGAGGGCTCGAGCAGAGTTGACTGGCGTGTCATCCTTTCTCGGCAGAGAGAACGCGTTATCTGAAAGGAGACGACTGCAGACCGACCGCAAAGCAAAGTTTTGTCCAGTGACTGCTCAGATAACGGGTCAAACTTTTCGTAAAAGCGTTTCAACTTATATAACATACATACATACATACAGACTTAATACTGTGCTGTGAAGATTTGATACATTTTGAGCTATACGTTATAGAGATGCGTTATGGCTTATGATATTAGAAGAGAATATAAAAAAAGAACGAACGAACAGGTTTAGAGGTCACAAGAGAATATATCACCAAAAAAAGGAATAGTTTTGAACATACATATCGAAAAATCTATATAAAAACTAATTTTTCAACTATTAGAGATCTAAATTTTTCACAGAATATAAATTATATTAAATGTATTTTATGAGTAGTTGATAAATGTTTTTTTTATTTAATTGCACACTCAGTGGGTAATTATTAAAAAGCAAATAAATTAAAAATGTATTAAAGAAGTAATTTTAGCTGATTAAAAAACCTTCAATACTCTCTTAAAGTAATTAAGGAATATGAAATTCATATTAGGAAGTTATCACGGATTCTGTACGAAGTTGTTCCATGTTCTTTGTGTTCATCAGAATTCTTAATAATTTATTTTCACATTTTTAAACGTTTGTATAACTTTCGAAAGATAAGAACTTCAAATGCACTGATGGATGGAAAAAGCCTTCGAGGAGTTTGTTGATTTTATAAATTCAACATTCTTTCCAAACAGAATACCAAACTTATATCACAGTAAGAAAAGTGTGTTCAAAATGAATAAAAAAAAATACATGAACATAATTTATTTACACGCGTTTACGATCAGAAATTCCAAATTTTATACAGAGTCAGTTAAGTAAAAGTTGTTGTTTAAATAAAAAAGTGATATCGAGAGAATATTTTCTTTCTTTAAAAATGATTATTCTATAAAGTATGTAGAGATAATCATTATGTTGATATTCAAGTTATTATAAAAATTACAGAGGGAATTAAAGTGCTTTCCTGTTTATCTAAAAAGAAAATGAAATAAAATACTGTGCAAGAAATGATAAAGGATGATTTAGTGAGATGTGTCTTGATTATGTAAAAAAAATATTAAATATAAAACTAGACGTTTCGTTCGAACAGCAAAAACAACGAGCGAGATAAACGCGACACGGAACAACACATATATATCTTTCAATTTAGTCCTTCCCGACTTTCATTATTATTTTGATATGAAGTGCAAGTTATGTAAGTTATTCTTCATTCCGGGTTGGATGCATCGCGTGGCTTTTGTCGCGCACATCGTCGAAATAAAGAAATATACACATTAAAAGTACATTTTTCATTGTTTTGTCGAGTAAATAACGTTCAAGTGGAGAGATAATGCCACACAACTGGCAGCCTGTTTACTCCGCTCGTCTGTTCACTCACGAGCCCAGCGAGCTGGAGACGAACAGACACACTGTAAAGTCAATGATTTATACGACACGGACTTCTTGAGTAGTAAAGTAGTGAGGGTTGTTATAAGATGGTGATAAGTGTTCGGAACGTCGTTGTCGCATTAAATGGGTGGTGTCTTTTTTTTACTCGTCGAGGATGAGACGAGTGGATGCTGAGAGCTAAAATTGTATGATGAATATTTGACATATATATATATATATATATATATATATATATATATATATAATATGAAGAGAATATTTTTTATTGAGAATCAAGAAAAAGTTATATAAAATAAAAGCACATCTTTGTTCACACATTTATTTAATTTTTTAGACAAATAAATAGTGAGTGAAATATTTAGTTCTATGTTCATTATTTATTTTTCAAATAATGTACTAAATATTTTCATATGATTTGAATTCGATTTTTAGATTTACATTCATGATATATAAACAGTGAACAAAGAATCATTTCGTTCAAGAAATACTTCACTAGTAAACAATGATTTTGAATTAATAATTATTTACATATGAATAATAGATAGGATTTTATTAAAAACCATGGAAGGGATTTTTCTAGATATAGAAATGAGTTATGATTTTCAAGAGAGAACTTAAAGAAGTGATATAAGGTATGTAAATATAAATATGGAGGAAGATTAATTAAAAAAATCTTTTCGATAAAATTTCAGATTAAATTCTATCTCTAATGAAAACGAATATATTTAATACAAAAATGATTAATTCGTATTGATATTACAAAAATTATATTTAATATTGCAATAATTATTATTTTTATTTTATAATTGTGAATGATAGAAACATTTTAATTGCATTTGTGGATTCTAAGCTCAAAGCTGTATTTTTTTTAATAAGATAAGTCTATATATTAAAATGTTTTTTGAGTAATGTTATTATTAATTATTGTATTTTATCTATTATTTTCTATTAGTTATGGTACAAAATAATAGATAAAACATAACGATAAATAATACTATTGATAGATTTATCTCATTAAAAATTAGCAGTTTTGAACTTATAACTCGCAGATGTAATTTTTCAATTTAAATTCACTAAACATTTTTTTGACATTTGTAGACAATAGAATAAATTTATTCAATTAAGAATATTGACGTAGTAAAACTCTATAGATGTTTGAAAATTATTTTTATAGATATTATTAATGAATGAAAATTTCATTTATGAGACTACTTTTTTGTTGTCAAAAATAACTTTGTAATTAATCTACCTATAATCAAATACGGAGATAAATTAAAATATCATCAACTGTGTATAAATATATATTATAAATAATACAATTAAAGGAGATGTTATTCAAACAGATAAATACACGAAATGTTGTTAACAAAAATAGTCTGTTTTAATTATTTACAATGCTATTTTCTCTTCAACAACTTTTAGATTTTTTCCTTAACTCTTAATTCCGTTTACCGAAAACCTACTTTTGTATGAAAGTCGTGTATCGCGAACAGCTTTTTAATCAAAAGGGAAACAGTTTTATTCAAGACGAGAACAAAAAAAAAACCCTAAAAACACGCAACTCTCGCAAGTAATGTAAATTCCGTCCGTTGAGGGACAGATAACGCGTTCGGCCGTTCGTACGACAGAGACACGCGCACGTGCACATCGAACGGGGATAATTCTATTCGAGTTGTACTAGTTTTACGAAACAACCGAAAGATGTTGGTTGAATCTTTGTATCAGCTATATAGACTGAATATAAACGGTCGAATTTGCAACCAATTCTTTCCCAGAAAGGTGACTCTCGCTGAGCCCATGTTCTCAACATATGTATCTACTCTTTATATTTCCGAACGAAATCCTTTTTTCATTGGCTCCTCGGCCGCATTTATCGTTTTATTTTACATATACCAGCATCCGGGTATACAAACGGTTCATGTAACGGAGATAATATATCGTTTACGTTATCAAATTTAGAACAAGTGCATTTAGAGTACGGTCGATTAAAAAGCAATCATCTATTTAAAATTTCATGAAATCCGAGTTCAAACGAAACGTACAATAAAGTTTCTATTTTGTATTGGGTGGGATCGATAATGTACAATTATTTCACTTTATAACTCTTTAACATTAAAATAACAATTATTTGATTACAATTATATATATTCTAGGATTCAATAACAATTCAAGAAACGGTTTAAATTTCTAAAAAAAATTATCGATAGTAAATGTGATACTAAAATCAATATTATTTTCATTTGAATATTTAAGATTCATAAATATAGGGTGACCCAAATGAGATTGAATCTAATCTTTAGTTTCGATTTACATTCTTTAATCTCATATTTAAGAAACATAAAATTATTTCGTTTAGATAAATTATTTCTAATAAATTTCCAGTTTTTATGTGTTCAGTAATTATTTATTATCCAATTTTTGCCAAGAGTTCCAAAAATAGGACTGTGATTTGATTTTGTAACAAATTAACTTTAACATAAAATAATCATTTATTTTCAATATCATAAGGTTTTATAAGAGCATCCTATAATACAAATGTCCAAGAATGTCTATTTATTGATCACTTTTTTCACTTAGAAGTTCGATAAAATTTTCTAAGCAAACAAAGTGAATAATAATTAATAATGAATACTTATAAAAGGTTTTGTGATATTAAAGTGAATGGTTTATTCATATTAAAATATTGTTTTTAACAAATACATATTTAAATAGTTTTAAGAATATGCATGTGTATTAACATAGGTCATATTTTTAGAACAATAAAATTTGAAATTAACAGAATATTTAAATACAGTAAAATAGAAAAGGCCATTAAACAAACACTAAATAAAAATAACAAAAATAAAAAGACACATAACTAAGCTACAATAAAAGAACAGACTAGATTTTACAATGAATTATTTTAATGATAATGGTATGGGTGTCAAAATGAAAATTAGTGAATAAAGTAAATAAAAAGTGACTATTAAATAGTTTTACAAAATTTGTGACATTGATGTGAATGACTTATTCATGCTACAGTTAATTTTATTTGGCGTTAAAAGGAATAGTAAAAAGCAGCTTTTCTATATGTTCCATTAGTACGGTTAAATTTGTTTCTAAAAAACCTTGTGTATACCTTTTTATTTTCATAATTTATTTGAAAATAATGTTTCCAATTTTCTAGCCCATCTATATATAAATGTATATCAGTCTAAATTTGACATTGTAGTTTAAAATATTTAATCAAAAATTCTATGACATTTATTCAAGGATAATTTTTTACAACAATTTATATTTTTAAAAATCATGCTACGATACTTACTAACATAATTTTATCAAAATCAATTCATCTACATACATAATATGTGTTGATATACATATATATATATATATATATATATATATATATATATATATATATACTTTATACTGATGTAAAATTAAATACAATTTATTACTAACAGATGTTTGTTTTGGTTTATTGATTAAAACTTAATTTCTTAAAGTTTTGGATTGAGCTTTTTTCTACTCCATAGTATAATATAAAGTACTACTAATTGATATAAACATACATAAAAGTTTGACATTAATAACGTCGTTAATTTTGGATAGAGGTTGAGAGGCCGGTGAGGGAAAACGTAGGAGACTCGCACTGAACGTCGAACCTACCAAGCTCTCGAATCCACGAACAATGACCGTCGTTAGAAATAACTCTACATCTCCTACCATATACGAATATACATAAAAATATAACATATACATGTTTATTTATATATAAGTGTTGTATATATAATAATATATTTATCATAAATTTCCTTTTACACATTTTTCAATGAAGACTAATTTAAACTATATTGTGTGTATAAAGAGACAAAATAGTTTTCATAATCAACACTAAAAAATGTAATAACAATGTTCAAACAATTTAAAATAACGATTATTGTAAACCCAGACATTTTTAGATTCTTTTTTATGATGTATACTCTTATTCTATTGATATAATTTATATCCTCTCTACATTAATTTGCAACCAATAATGTAACTAATTTTTGGACAATATATGTATACAAATTAGCCAGAAATCGATACAAATACTTGATTTAGTTTAAAAGTGAAGCAATAAGAATATAATAATAAAAAGTAAACATATTAAATCGTTATAAAAAATGTAAAACCTATAAATGAATATTTAAATTAACAATGCTACTTTCTAGTAAAGTTATAATATATATATATATATATACAATACTTTTGTGTATATTTTCAACAATAAGCAATAAGAAAAACGATATACGAGTACATCAATGTGATAAAATATGTATGATAAATCAAACAGTATAAATAAGAAAATCTTGCAACTTCAAATAAAGATTCTGTGCAAACGTTTTACTTAAATCTCCACACTGAATGCTCCTTATTCGATATGAAATTATCTATTAAAGAAGAAAACGTAAACTGGTGCATACTTTGATACACAGAGAGTATTATTGATGCAATTATTTTAATTTCTCGCGAACAGAATCAAATAAAGCATTTTACTTCGCGATTAAGTATAAATTTGCATTGTTCGCAGTGTACGTTTTATAGCTCAGCGTGCATTTGCTCTCAGGCAAATTAAATTCAAAACGGAAAAATGAATTTTTATTATTTCAACTTACTAATAAATGCAGTACGGACATCGGAACGATACGATCTTATAGCTTGATTCAAACGTACACATTCGAGAGTTCGATTCAGTCATCGAACTGTTAGTCATTTGTATCCGATCCGCACGGACTCTGATGGATTCGTATAGCTCGCGGCTACAAATTATAAAAGTTTAAAGGGTTTTTACAACTTCTGTTACATAAATTCGAAAAGTTTTTTTTTAACACGAAAAACCGGCACGGCGTCTCATGTCTCTGAGCTCTTGTGTCGTTCTGATTATTAAGATCTTATGAATAAATTAAAATTTCTAACTGGTATACAATGCAACACAGTGTATTTGTATTGATTTTGCTATATTTGCTAATATTAAGTACTCTTTCTTATCTTGGATTCAATTCTAACGAAACGTGATTCATTGGCATATAACTTGATTAAAAATCATTTCAATTACTGAATATTCCAGAATGTTATTATTAAATGTATAAATTGTCAGTAAATTTTATGTCATAGAAGTAAATATATTTTTAATTATTTTTATATTAAAATGTACCATCTACAGCTTTTGTATTTCTGTATAACTGTTTTTCCTCTAAGCTTATTATTAGGTAAATGGATTTAGAGAAAAATAAAGAATATTCATCTATCTGATAATTAATTTAGAAGTGAAACTGGTTATGAAGAAATATAAACAACGTAATCCAATAATGAGCAATAGAAGAAGATAGTATAACAATATGATTATAGGTGAAAAAATACGATTGTAATTGTAATTGTTTAAACTTATAAATATAAAAAGGTCTAAGAACAGAGATCCATAGATTAGGTGAAAGAGTGGAAAAGTATATATCATATTTTTTAATAAATAAATTATCAAATATTTTTCTTCATAACACAATAACTTTATTCAAAATGATTATAGTGAGAAACATTAGTGAATTAAAAAAGAAATAATTTTTTTTATTGAGAATAATTATTTAAATTTATATATATTGACAAATATTTGATTGCAATATAAATAAATATACATATATATATATATATTTAATTGATGAGAGAATTTTGATATGATAGATCGTTGTATTAATTACTGTATATGTGAAAATGTAATTCACTAGAAATAAAATGGAATCAAAAAATAATTAAAATGAAATGCATTATTTTTTGCTTTTATGCAAAATAAATGATCCATTTTTAGATTCGATTATAATATGAAACAAAGATTAGATTTTGTACAACAATTTCTGATTAACACAATCGATCAGTAATGATAAAATGCTAATAGACTTCATTAATTGTTTGGTATTGTGGTTATATTACCTCTAAATAAATGAATTATTCACTAAACGCTACAGCGTTTTATACAAGTGTTTAATAATCATTTATTGTTCACTTTAATTGCTAATGCGCGATGAACAATTGTACAAATGAACAATAAGTGATAATTGATTATGTATAAGATAAAATCTAAAATTTAGGTTTAGACCGAGCGATTCGTTTCTGTAAAAGCAAAAACATTTTACCAAACTGAACATGTCATAAAATAAATTTATAGTTATATGGGTGGATGTCTGTGGTCAGCAACATTCTGTCTAGATTTCTTTTTATGTATCTATAGTAATGAATTTGGTGAAATAGGTTAAAAGTTACGAGATTAACTGACTATTGAAAAAAATCTATTTCAAAACTGTCTACTCAAAAAAATATTCTTCTTTATGACAACATAAGGTCATCTATAATATAAATAATCTTCTATAAACTGAACAAATTGTGCTACGAATTTTTATAGTATTCATTGCAGTACATAAAAATTATATGTAATAAATGCATAAAAAGGATCAGAAGGTTTAGTATGTTTTTAATATATATATATATAGGTCGATTACTGTTTTTCAATAATGTACACGAAATTAAAAATGTCTTTCCAAATTTAGCTTTGTCGCGTGATATCGTATTTTTAATAAAAATCCCTTAAGCAAATTTTTATGATACACTTACTCTCAAATTCATTATTTAAAAGAAAATTATTGGAAAGTAATTTGAAAGAAAATATCTTTTAGTATCATAACCTTTTAGTCGTATCAGTGGCGTGCTAGTTATAAAAGTTCAATTTTATATCTCTCTTTATATATATATATATATATATATATATATATATATATATATATATATATATATATATATATATATATATATATATATATATTATTTTATATTCGGAAATTGTTTCATGGAAATGTTCGTTATCAGTGATTTAGACTTTTTTGCGTAGTATAATTCAATGGCTAGGTTTTATGAGCCTGGATGATAAGTTTAAAATATCATTGAAAAATGTTATCGTGATTTTATTTCAATAAAGAAATTCAAACGATAGCAAAATGAATATTCGTTGTTAAATCCATGTTGAAATGTAATTAATTTTATTCTATTTTGATAATTCCGAAAATCAATTTTGAAATAACTTTATTAGATTTATAAACTTGCAAATTAACCTTATTTACTTAAAGTACAGTGTTTTTTTGTAGATAAGACTTTGACTATTGAGTGACAACTGAGAACATTGGTTTTTATTTTACCAGTAATTTTTATAGAGAGTGAAGGAATGAATTAAAGTTAAGATTCCTTTGTTTCCAAGAAAAAAATTTCCACTGAACGCGTTTAAATTATTTTAGATGGTCAATAACATAGATTGTAAAGGAAAATAAGACATTATTGCATTGAAGATCCCTATAGATTCCTTAAAGAAAATTCATATCTAAGGTTAAATTAAAAGAAAAAGTCAAGATGAGAAATTTAGAGATCTACTAGTTGGAACTAGTGTAACGATTGGAGACTTTAGAAAAATATACAATAAATAAAGTATAAAATTAACTTAAAATTATTCATTTTGAATTCAATATTTTGTCATATTTCTAACTTTTGAGAAATAATTTATTTTTTAAATATTTATTTAAACTTTATATTTGCTTATATTCATAGTTTGGATTCTTTTATGATTTTAGTTTTTTACGTTTAAAGTTATTTGCTTATTGAAGAGTTAATTCATAAAAATTCTATTGAACAACATTTTTGTTAGCTTTCTATTTAAGAGAAATTTTATCAGTTTTTTTAAATTATATCATTGAATTTGATTTTAATATTTAAAAAAAAATCTAAAAAAACGTATACTTTTATTAAAGTAACTGCATGAATTTTTCAAAATGATTTTAAGGGAAAAAAACAAACGGAATTTAAACTGAAAATAAGTACATATAAGGTATAAAAATTGATACGGTTCTATTTTAATGTACAAAAAACGTCCGTAAATTCCTACACGTTCGAATGTGTAAGAAGAAAATATTTTTCGAAATACGAAAATATCATTCCATTCGAAGAAATACTATTTATTGAAACAGGCAGAAAACGGCTCTTGCGCGAAAAACACAAAAGTCGTAATTCTCGGCAAGTATGAAATATATATATCCATTATTATCATCTCATAAATTTTGACACATTCTGTATTCGTACATAAATAACTAAACAATACATACATTTATACATACATACATATATATATATATATATATATATATATATATATATATATTTGTGTGAATAGGGAGAGAATATATTCGGACAAGGATAAAACATATGTATAAATATCACATATCGGACGAACGGTGAAAAAATATATAGGAGTGGTAGTAGCTATCAACAAATAGAACATGTCTTAAATCGAACCTCGCGTCTAGAGCTATTCTAGGAGAGTTTTTTTTCGACGGGCGTTACGCAACGGGGAGACAAGGACGAGATAAAACGATATTTTTATTCATAACTACATCAAGATCCGCAAGCGGGCGTATAAAAATACTGCTGCAGAGGCGATCGCATCCACTTACGATCGTTCTACGCGATACGATATTCTTTTTCGTGCAGTACGCCGTTCGATCTCCTTTTTATGAAAGGTGTACGTGCGTCTGTGTGGCGTGAGTTTGATTTTTTTAAACGATAATTTTATCGTTCGACAGAAATAGACATTTGATTAGTGTATGTTTATTAGTAACATAAAAAGTTTGGTTTTATTAGTAACAGAAAATTGTTTTACATAAAATGAGGAAAAATAGAATAAGACATTAATTGAAAAAATATAGTTTTACTGAACACAATTCGAAATATATTTTACTGATTTTATAACACGTCTGACGATGATTGCAGACAATCTGCAATTTGATTGATTTTGTTGTAGGTGATTTAATTAGGAATAATCTTATTGAAAATGTTTAATTTTGATTAATTATTTATATCAATAATTAGTGTTATCTGTTCTTATCTAAATTTAAAGCATTTTAATGAAAAAGAAAGTGAATTAAAAAGTATTATAATGAGAAGAATTCTGAAGTAGGGGACCTCTATGCACGATTAAATTTTCAGTAATCTATTTTTGATTTTTTAAATTTAATTTTATATACATACACACACATATAGATATATATATATATATAAATATGTGTGTGTGTGTGTGTATACTATGTATAATTACAAAACTATTTTCAAAATAAACTTCTCGTACAATACCAGTTTGAATACGAACACATATTCTCGGAATCGATACAATATGAATTCGTAAACAGTTGTAAATAAAGTGGAATTGTTCAAACTCGAAAGTAAACAATTCCTAATCCAAAATATCAGCACTACTTTCAATAATGTTGACGTTACGTTCGAACTGCGGATAATTCATCTTATAAGCTAATAATTACATAACTGTATATACTTTAATAGAGTTTATATTGAACGACTATTTGGTTTTATATGAAGTGAATTACACCGCAATGCAATTTTCTAACATTCAAATAACATCATTGGATATTCAGAGCGTCCGATTATTAACTACATGACATAGATCAATAGTACTCGAATTCATAAACAGATGTAAATAAATATCAAGTATATTTATTCATATATACATACATACATACATACATACATATATACATATTATATATATATATATATAGTATATAATAATGCTATAAATCAAAATACGATCATAAAAAGATCCGAATACAAGTGAAACGCTGGAAAAAAGCTCTGAATGTATGTAAACAGAAATATCATCGACTAACACAAAAACGAACAGCACATGAATGGCTGTCAATAGAATCAGTGCGAATAAAACAAACAGCACGATGCATGCAGAGAACATTTGCAGTTTATATTATGTGACTGCATCGCACACAAATGTGTTATTCGGATGCAGTATACATACATACATATATAAATATATATGTATATATCTGAATTGATTCGGTTATTATACGAGTCATTAATTAGGGGAAGTTAAATAACATGAATATGTCATTTGACTGTCACTCGAATGTCGTGGGTTCAAATATTATTTCTAGTTTAACTACAATACCGTCGGTGTACATTAAATAAACGTACAGTGCGCATACATTGTGCACATATAATCATACATTTATGTACATACATATCTCTAAAACATACATATATATATATATATATATATATATATATATATATATATATATATATATATATGTATAGCAAAGAATACAAAAGATAATCTAAAGATGAAAAAGTGGCATAAGGATAAGTGAAAATACATTAGAGATTTGTAGAAATGAAATATTAAAAGAAAAATATATGTTAGGAAAATGTAGATGCATTTATCAAAAGTACATTTGAAATTCACGACTATTTGGAATTGAATTAAAGCAGGGCATATTTATTTCTTATTTTTATCGTTTAGCTAAATTTTCATAATTATTTTATGTTTTGATTTTTAGTATTGAAAATAATTATGTATTAATTAAGTTAAAAGTATCTTATTTACAATTAAAATAAATGAATTAATTTGAATCGTTAAAATATAAGGATATTTTTTCCAAAACTAACTAAAATAAATAATATATATTGTACTAATTTTATAAATAAATATTAAAAAAATACAATTTTTCTCTCTAGAGTTTTAATTAATATTCACATAAACTCTAATTTGATAAAAATATATACTAATTGTCATATAGAATTCAAAAATTATAAACATGTAATAAAAGTTAAAAAAATATTACAAAATGTCATAGGCTAGAAAATTTAATAATATTTTAATACAAAATTATTATCGACCTTTAAATGAAAAATTGACATATGGAACGATTTTGTATTTAAAGTAAAAAAAATATATTTATCAGAATAAGTTGTGGTAATTGAAAGGACGAATAGAAAAAAGTTTAATATATTAAAATCTACTAGAAAATAGGGCAGGTGTCGAAATCGATCATAATAAAGAGTAGTAAAAAAGAAGCTCGAAAGATAATGCTGAGAATAGTGAACGTTCAAACTAGTAATCCCAGTCAGTAAATGATAGATATTTTAAATGAATAAATCGTTTTTTATAAGATATCATGCTTTTTTAAATAAAATAATGATTTTAAAGTACAGAAAAAATTATGTACTACCCATAATAAAATTAATATTTAAAAAAAAATTTTTTTTCTCAAATAATTCGTTTTTAGTGAAGAATACATTCACGTATGCAAATGTAATCTTTATTACATCACTAGTTTGTAATTTATGAAATAAAAAAAATTGCGTTAGCACACACACACACCAAACAACCGACCGTTCGCTCACGCACAAACGCGCTCCCGCTTTCGTCGAAACACGCATCGAAACATCGAACGAATCTGGCTTTTATCAACGATCCATTGAAAATGATCGCCATTTGATTTCGGTTAGATGTAAATCACGGCTTGATATTGGACTGTCGAACATATACAAACGGAAAAATAGATTTGTCAATGTTATTTGGGATTGGAACGTGTAATCAATGCGTATAATGACAATTTTGAATGGTCCCTATGGGTTCAAGGGTGAGTGCGTGTCGGTAGGTATGTATATTTGCGCGACATATTCGTGATTTATCTGTTTGTTAGAGAATTAATCCGCAATTATCTCTGTCAGCTGGCCAGCTATAATAGACATATCGAATTTAAGCTGTAAATTACTTGAGCGAGCAAAAATTTTGTAATTAAAATACTTATCGTGCGGTTGGGTTCCTGTGGAATACTCTGGTGAAGAATTTCAATGCATTCCTCTATCAACACAAATATGTATATAATGTTTATATATATATATATTATTTTTGGAACAATTAATAATACAAATTTATAAACAATCAAGCTAATCATAATTTTAATAATATTCTCTTCATTAATATGTTATTTTAAATTTTCTGGTATATTATTGAAGAATTATATTTCCAAAGTGACAGTAAAACAGTACAATTTATTCAATAAGAAAACAATAAATAAATTTAATTAAATTTTTTTTACAAAATAATAGATGAATTTTTTAATGATCAGAAATAAAAGTAGAATATAAAATAAAATTTGTACTTATGTTGAATTTTTTACTGTAGTTTACTTTACTTTTATTAAAATGAATAACAACTTGAAACAATATGAATTTTTAGTTAGAACATTTAACATTTATTGATTGTTTATTCACTCTATTCAATGAATTCTGACGACTATATTACCATTTTTTAATCGAATTTATATAAAATCTGAAACATATAAAAATATTTACCTGTATTCTAAGAATATATTAACAAAAAAGGATAATAAATAATCTTCAAACTCTTTAACTCTAAATACTTAAAAGTAACATTTATTGTTTTATTGTGGGCAACTAAGTTCTAGTTTGTTATGTTTTAAATGAATAAATCAATGTTTGATAAATATTTAAGAAGCAAACGATTGCTCCAAAAAGGCAAGTTATTAAACTCAATTTAAAGCCTTTATTACTAAACAAAAATTGAGAGTTTAAATGCGGTGATCTTATTTCAACAACTAAAAGAGAGATATTTTCATCAAAATGGATTGGAATAAAAAGCTTTAGATATTTTGGTCAAGGTGGAATGTTTTGGAAAATGTCTTTATTCAGTAGTGAATAGAAGGACGTTGTCGTTACTGCTTTTACTGATGATATGTATATATGAATGTATTTAAATTTATGTATAATTCTAGAATTATTTATAATCAATTAACAAATAAATAAAAAGGGATTTTTAGGTAAATAAATAAATAAATATTTTTTTATATATATGTATACATCCACATATTCATGTATATGCATATTATATATATATATATATATATATATATATATATATATATATATATATATATATATATAATTGTTCTCTGAGTAAAGAATTGCGCTTTTCATTACACTACGCAATGTCTCTTAAATGTCACACACGTCAAATAAAGCAGGTTTAACGCAATTACTTCGAACGACTGCAGCATACAGGCTTTTTTAAATATACATACACACATACAACAATATATATATATATATATATATATATATATATATATATATACATTTATTATGTTGACCTTTTTTCATTTAAATTGTTTCGAGTGTAGTTTTAATTAAATTGTAGATGACAGAAGTTCAACAGTTTAAATACAAGCGAATATATATATATATATATATATATATATATATATATATATATATATATATATATGAATGTATGCATTTATATACATTACTACTTTCACACATATACGTAAAAACATACACACATACTAACGTATATATATATATATATATATATCTTACAAATTCCTTTTTCAAGTTAGTTGAGGATAGTGGAATAATTAAAATATCATAGCTTTCAGCGAATAAAAAAAAACTAAGAAGATATACAAATGAAAAATAATAAAATATTCAATTATGAATTCCTCACTAACAAGGGAATATCATAACAATTAGTAGTGAGAAGTATTTCAGATTGATGAAATGTATATTTAAATTTCAAATCGAATTAATATCAGTCAAATCATTAATATCAATCAAAGTCTAATTAAAGTTATTCCATTTAATAAACTTAGATTTACAATATCTAAAAAATAATATGACTTAAGAAAGAATTTCGGTGGTAGATTAATTTCTTACGTATGTAAAAAAATTCATTGAGTTGACAGTTTAAATTTACATATCATTAGCGAATGATTTATTATACAAAAAAACTAATTTCCGTACCTGCGCTCGTTTTTGTATAAAAGACATTATTGTATTTCAATTATACTTTAATATTATTTAACAGCGAAAGGGTTGAAAGTGCTGAATGTTCATCTTTAATCCTGCTACTGTTAATGCGTCACTGACTTGCGTTATCATTTCCTGTATTTCATTCATCCCATAGTATAATATCGTCAACGTATCTAAGGTAAGACAGTCGTTCCTTGTTTAGATTTATTATTTTATGACTTTGTTATAAGAACCTATATATATACTTTGTATATAGAACCTATATGTGTACTTTGTTATAAGAATATATATATATATATATATATATATATATATACTAGTTTATATATATATATATATATATATATATATATATATATATATAAACTAGTATATGTGTAGAAATATTTTTTACAAAAAACATTTTTATGAAAATAATCTAGGTCAAGAATATTTTCTAGTTGATATTTATAGATAACTTTGTAATATTGAATAACTTTTTATTAAATTAAATTCAAATTTAGGTCATTATTTTTAAAAGAAATATATTTTATTATTATTAATAATTTATATACAACACTTTATATATATATATATATATATATATATATATACTCTTGAAGAAAGAGGTAGTTGATGGTTTGAATTGCAAAAAATTGAAAAATATATTTATACAGCAGTGGATTGTCAAATTTTAAAAATAATTATATATATATATATATACGAGGTCAGACAATTAAGTAATGCGACCGATTTTTTTTCTCGGCCTGTGGTAACACTGCGAACCTGTAACTCCGCCACCGTAATAGCAGATCCCTACTCTCTCGATTAAGACCTTGACCACCCTCGTACGATCATTTCTTCGCCAGCTGTTTAGTGTTTTGTAACAACGCGCGAGTAGTGCATGTCACGAAAATTGTCACGAAAGATTGTCTCGAGCAGGTTGAAAGTGATCCTACTCTTCTCGATCGAGTTATTACTGGTGATGAAAGTTGGTTCTTTCAATATGACCCCGAAACTAAACGACAAAGCCAACAGTGGCTGTCCCCTGGAGCACCAAGGCCAAAGAAGGCGAGAATGAGCAAGTCCAAAGTGAAAACCATGTTGATTTGCTTCTTCGACAGCAAAGGGGTGGTTCACAAAGAGTTCGTACCACCTGGACAAACCGTAAATCAAGTATTCTACCGCAATGTGCTCGAAAAATTACGAAAAAGGGTGCTCAGAGTGCGTCCAGAGATCGCGAAGACTTGGGTTCTGCATCACGACAATGCTCCCTGTCACAGTGCGTTCAGTGTCTCTCAGTTTTTGGCGTCTAAAGGCATCGCAACGTTACCACAACCGCCCTATTCACCGGACATGTCACCCTGCGACTTTTTCCTATTCCCCCATATGAAAAAAATTCGTCAAAGGTCGACATTTTGACTCCGTTGAAGATATCCAAGAATCTGTGACGAGGGTACTCGGAGAGGTCCCACAAGAAGTGTTCCAGAATTGTTACGAAAACTGGAAAACTCGCTGGAATAAGTGTATAGATGCGGGAGGGGACTACTTTGAAGGGGATCGCAGCGATGTACCTTAATTTTTAAATATACTCGATTTTTGAATTTTGTCGCATTACTTAATTGTCTGACCTCGTATATATATATATATATATATATATATATATATATATATATATATATATTTATTATGAAATTGTTAACTTAGCCAATTCAACACAAATTTAGTTTTAATGTTAAAAGTTCTTCGACCTTTGATGACATCATTAACAGTTTGTAGTCTATAAAGGTAATTATTAATCAATTATTTGATCTGTCTAAAAAGATTGCAGCTGTAATCATTACAAAATCTTAGTAAAAAAATACATTTGATAATATTTTGTGTTTAATATAAGAAATTCTCTGAAAATCATTTTAGAAAATAAATTTAAAATATTCTTTGTTTGAATATAATTTAAAATTGAAAAAGGATTTTATGCTAACTGAACTAATAATTGAATTTTAAATATTTTTTTAGAATTGTGATATATTTTGAAACAAGAATTTTTTTAAAGAGTTCATTTTATTATAAAAAGTAATCTATCAATTAGTTTCTTGATAACGATTTGTTTCATATTAGTAAAACTATCTTTTACTAATATGAAATACAAAAAGAAATAAAAAAATAACGTAAGCAAAAATATTAAATCAGATTAAAAGAAAATCTTTAAAATCAGTGTAAATTAAGGGTGTTTAGAGTAAGAATTTTTAGTTATAAACTGTAATAAAAGTAGTTCCATCGATTTAAAAAAGTTTGAAATATGCTATTTTGAAATTTTTTTTAGATTATTAAATTATATATATATATATATATATATATATATATATATATATATATATATATATACACGGTATGTGTATACTTTTATACAAATATGTATTTATTAAATGACGTGCAAAATCGTCCAGTGTTGCGATGATAAAAATGTTTAATTAAAACTTACTATTTTCATTGGTCTCGTGTATTTTGCTATCCAGCTTCAGCAGGAATTGGAAAACGGACGTGTGATATAGCCTCGCAGTATATGTACATACGCACCGTTAAGCGCATTTCCGTCACAGCGTGTATCAGTCGTGCGATACAGTTGTGTGCATCAGCCATCGTTCCGTTTCCGGTTTCTGCCGTTGACTTGATGAATTCCGTTACCATAACACGCTCAGATTGAACGATTTTTTACCTAAATTAATTTGGAATGTTCAAAACACACACACACACACACACACACATATATATATATATATATATATATAAACATTTTAAATTGATTAGGTAAAAAATCGCTAAATCTTCGTATGTTATTTTAACGAAATTAACAAATTAACAGCAAAAACTTCTACACATATGGATATGTATAGATATTGATATCATTCTGAAAATAAATTTATTATTTAAAACGAGAGTGGAATTAAATTTTATTAAAACTTAATGAATAATAATTGCTTTGTTAAGAATTTTAATACTTAAAAAACTTTGATTATAAGATACACAGCTAATTAGACGAAAACTGACAATAATACATATAGTTGTTTATTTAAATCAATGAAAATCATCCCGTTTTTTTTTAAAATCCTTACAGAAAATATATCCATAGAATAACTGGGTCGTTTATTCCCTATTAGCAATACAATCCCCATTGTCAACATCAAGAATATCAATAAAATCATTGAAATATTGCACATTGAACGACACGAGGGGACCGTTTGTGAGGCATATGTGAGTCAAGTGTTCGTATTTAGAAAAGGGGAAAAACGAAAGCTCGTTTTTTCCCAACAGCCGAAAATATTAACTTGCAATAAACAGTGTTGTGCGCTTTACGATTTATGAATTATGACAGATGTGGTCGTTTTTTAACACAGTTTCGATAATTGAGTTTCTGCGAGTGAATAAAAAATGACTTAAATGTATTGATACACTAATACAGTTGTGGAATTTGTTAAACGATCATATTTGTATGAGATATATATATATATATATATATATATATATATATATATAAAGAAAGAGAGGGAAGATAGAGATAGATAATTGGATTTTATCTCTAAGAGTCGACACAAAGTACATTCATGTTTAATGAATTGATTTCGACGTGAAATAATACCAGTATAAGAGAATTTAGATGGTATTATGCTTGAAACTTGCTTTCTAAAGATCATTACATACATACATACATACATATATATATATATATATGTATTTGTATATATATTGTATTTATACAGTTCTCTAATTAATGTGTAAATTTAAAAAATGAAAATTTTATTTTTATTGAATTGTGAACTTTATTGACAAAATTTATTATGTATAAATTTTTTTTTTCATTTTCTGTAACCGTTTTAGATTTTTCTGTTAATTCTTTTTATATATTTTATGAAAATTCTTTGGTGGAGTTTAAAATAAACCATTTAGTACAATTTTAACATTAAATAAATTATTGATGTGTATTTTGTTCAAGTGATTTTATAAATTTCTCTATATATAGTAATAAAATTGTATTTTAAATATCTAAAGAGTTTTAACGATGATGAAATTGACATCAACATACATATCAGTTTATAAATACATAAAATAAATAGTAAATACTTATTGAACGCTTTTATAATATCTTCTAGTGGTGGGATGATAATTTATGTGTGTGAAATTAAATTTACCTGTTCAAACAAAAATTACATAAATGATCTTGATTAAACATTTACAAATTTATTAGTTATATTTTTGAGATGTGTAGTTAAAATTTTATATACACATATATAAAGGCATTGAAGGTTTAAAATTATTTAATTTTATAAAAATTTATAAACACCCGAAGACATTTAAAAAAATATTGATGAAGTATTTTAAATATATCAATAATCAAGATATTTTAAATACAGTAATAATTAATTATATCTCTGTTCAAATGAATTACTGTTAGATATTTTGATAGTTATTTTAATGGCTATTTTATTATTATTATTGTGCTGAATAAAACATGTAATTTAGAAAAAATATAACAAAACATGAATACTCGAAAATGTCAATATTGTAATTATTTTTTACATAAATAATGATGAGTTTCAGGAAATTGAATATTAATGATTTAAAATTATTTGTTTTTAAATAAAAAAGAATAAATTATAATAGAGTATATTTTGAAGCATTTAAAACGATCTTTTATTAAAAATAGAAATGTTTTTTTTAAAAAAAAGGTAAAATTATGACACAAGGAATAAAATATTCAAATATGAAGATTAAGATTTTTTGTAATTTTTAAAGTTTCAAATTTTAAACAATAAATGTAAGATGATTTTAAATAAATGATATATTAAAGAAAGATAAATGGTATTTCACACAAACATACGCACACACACACATACATACATATATATATATATATATATATATATATATATATATATGTGTGTGTGTGTGTGTGTGTATGGATGGATATGGTCTTGGGTACTTGAGTTAGTACGTGCTTTCATGTGTGTATATAGATGATTTTTGCTCAAACTCAAACAGAATTCATAATCGTATTATTTATTCATCCCTGTAAGTGTATTGTGAATGTGTTACGCAATCAAAATACGCCGTCGAACACATAGAATTTCCACGTCGAATAATATATTTGCATATTTCTGAGAAACCGGGCCTCGACCCGCGGACGCAAAAGTTTATCACCTTCGTTGTCGGTTTGCCAACATTGCCCATCTCGTACCCACAGATTCGGTCCGTTGTACTCATCCCAACATCATCTCACATTCGTTGGAAATTTCAACGGCGCCAGTTGACGTTCGTTAGTCTTCACCCATAACCCATCGACTAAGATAGCGTTTTATCACAAATATTCTCAGACAAGTGCGTTTTGCATTCCACTGCTGTACACTCGAATGTAACTATTGTCGACGAAGAGGAAAAAAATAATACGCTAGGCTGTGTAACGGTTCGGACAATGGAACGATTCGGAAACCGTGCCGGTCAAAAGGGCACGTCTTTTGTGTGACAATATGAATATTTTTGTTTGTAGGTGTGGATCAAATTCTTTTGCTTATAGGAAAATTAAACGATACAAAATACATATTATCAATAACGAACAAAAATATATTTTTCAATTAATTCGTTAATTATTCGAGTCTTATTAAATTAAATTTTTAAGTAAAATTTAATAAGGTTAAGTGAAAAAAAGACAATAAAGAGCATTAAATTTCCAATCAGTTTTTTTTATTCATGTAATGATATTTTTAAAATATTTTAAAAATGTTAGATGTAGATGGTCTCGATTTAGTAAAAGGAAATATTGACTTAAAAAGTAACAAATCGTCAAACGACGTTCCAATAAGTCACCGTAACGATCGGATATTTAACACAGGAAAAGAATCTGTACAGAATATGAAATATGATAAATAATATCGCGACCGACAATAAAAATCCGGCGTTTCGCACGAAACACAAACCCGTAATCGACGCCCGTCGTCGGCGCTCGATAATTTCCGGCGACCGTTTTGAGAAGCGTGACGGGCTACGTGGTTTATCTTCATCTTGTACGGATGCCCTCTCGTGTTTCCACTGACCCAGTGTTTGAACCTCGTTCGAGGAGTCGCACGTCCTCTTGAATTATAAATCTGCAAACCAGTCGAGTACGTATCTATCTACCCTTTCTGCCTACATCATCTTCTTCTGCTCGGTTACACCGTATTCATCGAGATAAACGATAAACAAGCGTCAAACAATAGGGAGAATTATTTTGTCGAGAGATTGTGCGTGCCATTTTTTTAACGCAATGTCTGAACGAAAACAGGACGACGCTCAGGTCAATAATTGTTGTATTGCTTGCCAAACGAATTAAATTTAAGATTTTTTCCTAGACACAAACATGCGGTGGAAATGTTATTATCGATTTATATGAAAAACATCAGAAATATATTTTTCAATCTACACACGAAATTTATTTTCTCGACGTTATTTGTTCGAGATTTATTTTATTTATATGAAAATTATTTTATTTACAAAAAAATGTCTTAAATAAAAAATCAAAATATTATTTAATGTTTTTAATGCCAGATCAATGTATCAGAGAATCTAGTATTGTTTCATCATGATCTTTGTTAGAGAGAATAATTAAATGAACGAATCCTACATGAAACGTGACATATTTTCTGTTTGAAGTCAGAGTTATTATTAATAAAAGTAAGTTAAACTGATACATTATTAACTGCAATATTCTTTGTAAATAAAACATTATATGATCGTTATGAATAAAATCAGAGATATGAGACCATATCAGCGCTTTTGTATGTTCTTTGTCACACAAACACACACATATATACGTATATATGAATCATGAAAAATGGAAATATATTTTTAATACTGAGCAACGAACGGGGCACGAAAAAAACACACCATTCGAGCAGACATCACTTTATAAAGTTGACAGTCCCGAAGCTATTATTTGAAAACAACAAAAGTTTATAAAGTAAATAAATGATTTTGTACATAATGTACATTTGATGTTCGTGTACACAGAACGAGGATTAGTCTGTTTCATATATGCGATTGTTGGCAAATTAAATATGTGCTCTTGATAAAATTCGAATATAATTAAATTGTTTAAAAAACTAAGATTAAAGTGAATATGTTAAAGTTCATTTGGGATATAAACATTGACTGGTTTCAATTAGAGAAAGATCTATCACAATGCAATTTTTTTCTATATACGAGTACAAATATACAGAAATTTAAAAAATATAAATAATTAAAAAAAATATTTCTGTAATAAAATTCGTTGAGATTCTGAAAAGTTATATATAACGATTTAAACATTTGATATTTGCATAATATTTCCATATCATTACTTAATATTTATAGAATATCTCTATATTTCATCTCTTTACATATTTATTATTATTCTTTTTATATTTATTTCCACTAATTATATACTTGTCTCTCTAAATATTTATTTTTCTATTTATTTGAAACAAAGTATCAGAAGTCAAAGCTTAAATTGTGTAAAAGTTATAATATTTTCTGTATAAACATAATTATGAAAAATATAAATATATAAATGTAAAATGTTAAAACTTTTATTAAGTTTTTATATTTTAATTTATCAGAATTTGAGACAAATTTTATAAATATCATAGTTGAATATAAGTGAAAACAATACATATTATCTGAATACTTGGAACAGAATTCTACATAGTTAAAGTATGATTAGTGTGTGCATTAACACAGTTATTTAATTTAAAGAAGTTATTTTTATTTCAGAAAAAATAAATTATGAGTATTGTGAATAAAATTTACACGAGTTTAAATTTTGTAATGAAATTAATTCTATAATTATATATTTAATCAAAAGGTCATTAGTATTGAAATAATTATTCTAAAAAACAAGAAATTTGCATTTTATTAAGAAAAATTATATCAAGACGATATATAAAAAAAACTAAGAAGAATTACATATCCTAAGAACTATTTTTCAATTGTGTATTTGGATATAAAACGCAGAAGAGCTTGGATCAAAAATCAATAAGAAGAAATAAAGCTTTTAGTTATATTTTTTATATTTAAAATATTAAAAAAATTCCGTTTGATCAAAATTGAGTTAAAAATATTTTTGTCACTATTAGTTGTTTCTTATTCACCTTTGCAAAAAAAATTATTTAT
This sequence comes from Neoneuromus ignobilis, assembly GCA_029203775.1. NCBI lineage: Eukaryota > Metazoa > Arthropoda > Insecta > Megaloptera > Corydalidae > Neoneuromus > Neoneuromus ignobilis. The sequence continues at coordinate 34,183,361 of CP092093.1, forward strand.
CTCAACACAGAATTTTATAATGCAATGATTTAATAATAAAAAAGTGTATATTAACTGTTAGAATGTATATTAACAAATAAATTCAACGATAAATAATTATTATTTTTTTTATAAAACTTTATGTTAAGACGAGTAATTCATTTTCATAAAAGTAATTTCTATTTTTTATTGAAACAATGATCACGTGATAAAAATTATAGCGTTTTATTTCGATGAAAGCTTTTAAGATCATATTTTGTGGGAAAATCAATTAAAATTAAAGCTCTGTTCTTTATTAACACTATGGTTATAGACGTTTTTAGTAGTTATATTTTATGGTTATTATTAATGCAAACGACATATATGTATATATACACTTTAGTATTTACAGCCCTTGTAGGGCTGTTCTTTATTAACACCTTTGTCATTGAAGTTTTCTTAGTAGTTATATTTATGGTTATTGTTAATATGAACAACATATATATATATATATATATATATATATATATATATATATATATATAAAGTTAAACATTTATAGTACTTGGACGGTTTTGATCTTTCTAACAAGGTTGGCCCAGCAGGGCTTTTTATGTCAAAGTTTCGTGACTGCTATGTTTCTACGAGGCGAGATTGTCAGTCCTACGACAACTTCCAATAACTTTTGAGCGACTTTCCTACCGGGGATCGAATGTAATCCCTCACATGACAGGTGGTTAATGTATGCCATTATGTTACAGGTTGGTATATATATATATATATATATATATATATATATATATATATATATATATATATAAGAAAGTATGAACATAAGAAAAATAATATTAGAGGGTGAAAACAACAAAGCGAAGAACAGAAATAAATTTCACAGTTGACGATTCACAATAAGTAATAAGGAACTCTGAATCTTTATGAAAAATTAACTGTCTGAAAGTTTTTCATTTTCCAGATTCACTTATCTAACAAGTACAAAAAACTATTCATCCATTTATGCGGAGATAACGTTTTAACGTGATCCGGCGTCCATATCAGTAAGAGGCGGTGCGACGCCGACGCCGGCTGAAAATGTTGAAAAAGGTAAGCGGCCGTGCGCTGTGTTCAACTTGTGTAATGAATCACAAGAATGTTTTTCGAAAGTCTTTATGACCCGAAAGTTGTAAAACTACACTAATAATTTAATTAGTTACGAAGCAATTAACATATAACTTTTATGTTTTCATCCGCAAAATACGTACGGAGAGCGACGCGGATATCGAGAAAAAACAAGTCGTGATGCGATTAAAAGTTTCTATTTTTCATAAGTCTGTGTCGTATTTCATTAGCAGATTTTCTTTTTCAATTAAAAGTAAGTGTCTTAACACACACACATACCTAAATTGTATATATATATATATATATATATATATATATATATATATATTTATATATATATATATAATAATGTGCTCATTAGTTAAATCGATTCAGTTCACAAAACGAAAAGTAAAGAAATTGATAAAATAATATACATTTTTTTTCAAAATTCTTTAAAAATTGACATTTAAATAAATATTGTAGAATACTTTATTACAGACAGTTTTTATTTAACGACATAAAAAATGCATAAAAAAGTATATCCTTCGAATAATTAATATTAACTAAATATTTTTCGTATAATTAATTTAAGGTTATTTAAATATATATGTGAAATCAGTTTAAAAAAATAGAACAAAAGATCGAATAAACGTGAGAATATCCATCAAAGTAAGAACTGTATAAATTAATCCTATAAAAATTAATGCTATTATTCAATTTCAAATAATACAACATAGCATTTCGATTAAGGTAACCTGAAAAATTATGTGAAATGAGAGAAATGATCATATAGAGTATTAATAAAAATATTATAAATTAATAAACACTGAACTATAATTTCAAACAAGAACATAAGTCATAAATAAATCTTAAAAATCGTTTAAGTGTAGAAAATATATAAATTTTTAAATAATATATAAAAAAATGTAAGAAAAAATGAAATAAACTAGTAAATATTTTTTTATGGAAATAAGATTATATTAAAAAAAATGTTTTACAGTACAAAACTGGGAGTAATTTAGATATTTTTTATATTTGTTATTACTCTATATATATATATATATATATATATATATATATATATATGTGTGTGTGTGTGTGTGTGTGTGTGTGTGTAAATCATATTCGAAAGTAAGTTTCCTCTATGTTATTTCTTTCGAATTCACACTGAATCATTCAAAATCGCCGAGGCACAAACTTTAGCACCCTTATCTCATATATAATAGAGCATCATTTTAACACATTAATAATTCGCGTCATATTTTGCGTAGTTGTAGTTTGTTCGACAGTAAAATTGAGACTAAACTTCGAGTAACCAATTCTTTGTATTAAGTTTGCAATTCATGCACTACTCCATACAAATAATTAATTATTCACAATTCGCAAAACAGGCAACAAACATTTAACTAGTTCCTGCTTGGATGCCTGCCTGCCTGTTCACGTTTACAGCAGGAACACGAACGTCAAGAACAGCATCGGCGCGAGAGAACGAACTCGTGGAATATATAGATGACACAATTATTATTAACGCGACGTGCTGTTTGTCAAAAAGGAAACAGTTATCAAGTCATAATTCACAGTTACACATATGAAGATTTCATATATGCATATATATATATATATATATATATATATATATATATATATATTAATGATAATTTCTAATCATAACGTGTTTGATTTTCGAGTGTAATAGACAACTGTATAATATTACATAGTTATATTAATGACTTTATAAAGATTAATTGTTTCTTTCTACCTCTTAAATGAATAAATAATATTTTTATTAATATCTTATCATTTTCTATAAATAAATCATTAACTAAATACAACAATATTTTATACTGCCAATCTTGATTGAATTTTAAAAGTGAATTTAGGTATTGAAATCGAGTTGAAGTAAAAATGTGTTTATAGATAATTAAAACAAAGCGTTGAAATTGCTTAAATACATTTAAATAATGTTTAAATTTATTTTAAACAGTATTTAAAAAAAATTAAGTAGTTTATTATATACATAAAAGTACTTTTGGTGGAATTTGTACTTTATAAAGAGTATCTTGTTAGGTGAATAATAAAGAAATTTTTAGACCGTTTTTAAATTTATCGAAATTTTAATATATATTGTTAAAATCAGAAGAAGAAAATCCAAATTTAAAAACTGCACCATATATATTCGTCAAGAATCGATAAATTAATTGAAAAATGATTTAAATTAAAAAAAATTGTGTAAATAAACTGAATGTTTTATTCGTCGATATCAATTTAATAAAAAATGTATACAAATCCCTGACTCGATCGCTAATTTCGATTGACTAACCGCTATATTCGTATGATTCCATATCAAGTTTTATAAAGTTTAATGTATAAGCACATGAGCTAAGCAAACCTCTTGGAAAAGTTGTGCATGTAGATACTTCTTGTGACTTATCATATGCAGATTGCTCAGGGGCTTTTAACATACCATGAACATATGCAAATAAACTACACTTATACAACATATCCTTCGTATGAATTTAGAATTTCTTCTCTACAAGTTTCTTGATACGTTTTTCTGGTTCGTAACAGTATTATGCGATTAAAAAGTAATTAAATATCAAGAAATAAATATATTTATATACACTTGAAATTTTTCTGTAATTATTAATAAAAATATTTTTCAGTTATAATAAAATATAAGAAAATTTCAATTATGAGAATAGGAAAACTTTTAATTAATAATTTGATTATATTATTTAAGAATGTTGATAGAGGAAAACAAGTCACTGAATAAGACATCGGATTGAATTTATTACTAAAAACAGAGAGATGTTTGTCACAGTAGGGCAGTTTTAAAAACGATTTTTAAATTAATATATATATAATTGAAATTATTTTTTAGATATACAAAATATAGGTATGTGTATTATTGAAATGTATTTTTGGAGATCATTTCTTCATTAATTTAATTTATGAATTAAATAAAAGATTAAAAAAATTAAATTAAGGATTTACAAAATAACAGTGTGACTTATTTTATTGTAAAGAGCAAAGATATGGACAATTCGGAAAAATAAATTATTTTCTTTTGAGAATATAGTGCTGAGAAAAATATTTGAGTCTGACTAAAACAATTAGTAATAATGAGTAATAAAAACTATAGATTCAAGATTTTTTAAAAAAGGGACATAATAGACATATAAAGACCAAAACAATAAAATATTTGTATTTTATGCTTACTAAGGAAGATAATATAATCCAAAAATATACAAATGGAAGTTTTAAGAAAAATGTTTTTTTTGGAGAATGCAGATACAAGTATGGAGTAGAAAGTGATTTGATGGTGTTAAGTGTAAATGTGAACATGACACATGATAAAAAAGTAAAAAAGAGCATGAAGATATAACTGCAAGCAGTATATAACTAATAAAATAGGAATATTGAGTATTTAATTCAATATTATTGGAAAGGAAAATATTTAATCTGTTTTACTAAATATTTCTTTGTTGTAGTTGATGAATATTTTAATTAAAGTTCAATATAAATAAAAGTAATTATTGTATGTATATATATATATATATATATATATATATATATATATATATATATATATATATATATACAATAATTTACCTACAGCTTATAAAATTTCCCGAGGGAATAAATCAAAGCAAACAAATCATCTAGACACAACTCGCAAACAAAGATTGTGAAATTGTGCTTAAATAGTGCAATTAAAGTTTGATCAGTGCAAAAACAGAACGGTAAACGAGCAAACTTTTTAAATAATGCGTCGGAGTGGTTCAAAACTTAACGATCCACAAGTGCACTAAAACTTGTGTATTGTATGCACGTATAGTCGTGAAGTTAAGAATCAATTGCATTCGATGCATCGAGCAACGATAGGTTGTGTTTTTTTATGACTGAATCTGAGTTAAATTCCAAATCCTTGCTCGCTGAATTTTATGACTCAATCGATACGTTTCGAGAATATTTACTTTTCATAGACGTGTTGGAAGAGACGATTCGAAGTTTTACAGTTTTTTCTTTTTGTAAAGTGCATTTAATTGTTAGAGATAGTTTTTTAAATCTTATTTTATTACAGTTCAGTATTAGAGTTTAATAATAAAACGATTTTGTAATCTTTTAAAAAGATCACAAGATATTGCATAATTAAACAGATATGGTAATAAATTAGGAATGTAAAAACTGACTATTTAGTAGGGATGATTGAATTTGATGGATCAATTTCCTTAGGAGTAATTGGTAATTTATAGATATAACTCATTGGAATTTTTTTTCTTTACACAATGCAAATATATTATAATAGTTAATAACTTTATCAAAAAAGATATTTATAAATGAGGAATATTTTAAATTGTCACGATAACTGTTAAAACATCTAATAATTAACAGTAGTTAATACGATCTCAATTAAGATAAAAATGATAAAAACGAGATAATATTTTTTTAAAAAAAATTCATTAAAACTCAATGAAAATTTTATTTTTCCACCAATTAAATTCATAAATAATTTGAAAAACACCGCTCTCGAAAAATTCCACAAACGTGAAAAAAATAAACTATGTATTTATTTTCTTCCATATACACACAATAAATATTTAATTATCAAAATGGTAGAACTTATACATTTTTTCACATACACACACACACACACACACACACACATATATATATATATATATGTATGTGTGTAAGTATGTATTAGTGTGTGTGTATGTGTATGAATTTAATACAACGTGGGCTGAACGTTAGAAACGGACCAGATATAAGAGCGCGCACGTTCACCTTTTTCGGATGTTTACGATTGCATTTTCTCTTCTCGTGGTACACCGTGTGTATTACGCTAATGCGAATCATCATTAGGGCAAACATATAAAACGCTTTAATACCGCTTAATGTTAATTTTACAAAATACACACGCACGTACACACACACGTGTATATCCTACCGTATCATATACTCATCCTAGTATGTTTCACGTGTACCATACAACATTTAAATACCTATACAATTATAATATTATACACATACGCTTTACATTTCATATTGTCGGATTATGCTGAATGTTTAGATGATGATGGTTCAGTTTATGTACATTTATATACATATACATATGTATACATATATATATATATATATATATATATATATATATATATATATATGAATGCATTAAATTTTTCTTATATAAAACAAAGATTGAATCCTAGTTTATATTTTAGCTACATTAGAAATATTATTTTAAATATTTATAAACACTGATTATATTTATTATTAAATACTCGTACATGTAAATGTATTTTATCTAATCTCAATTATTTACCAAGTAATCAGATAACCAATCCTCAATATTTTATTAAAAACAGGAATTTCAAAAAAAGTTCGACTAATATGTTTTAACAGTTTTATCTGTTGTAATGAACTATAAATCTTTAATGTTAAAATTAACATATTTTATATAAATAAAGGAAATATTAAAAGATATATTGAAAGAATAATAAGTGTAGATTGATATGAAAAAATAGAATTATATCAATAGACATGAGATACTAAGAGTAGAGAATGTAAAATGAAAATGTTCGAAAAATTGTTAGAAAAAAGTATAAATATTATTTAAAAAAAAATATTAACTTGAAATTAAGAAATTGAATAAAAAATGAGATTAAGGATTTTAGAGATTTTATTTGAAATTTCTGAAAAAGGGAGGTAGTAAAATGTTGGAAGTAAAATAATCTGAAATTTAATAGTGCATTAATAAACGTTAAAATAAATTTTATAATGATAAACGTTCATATATTATTTATTATATAACATCGAATATATTTAAGATCAAGAGTATTTTAGTATATATATGTATATAATATATTATATATATATATATATATTATATATACATACCGAAGTAGTAAAGTGTTGATTAGCATCTTCGCGTGAATTCGTACCACCTGGACATTGCGTTCAAGTATTCTACCGCAAGCTCGAAAAATTACGAAAAAGGTGCTCAGAGTGCGTCCAGAGATCGCGAAGACTTGGGTTCTGCATCACGACAATGCTCCCTGTCACAGTGCGTTCAACCTCATATGTAAAGGCAAATAACCGTAAGGGCGTAACCCCGAATGAAAAAAAAAAAATATTGAAGATATCCAAGAATCTGCCTGGTCAGAAGTGTTCCAGAATTGTTACGAAAACTGTAAAATCGCTGAACCAGTGTATATGGGGAGGGGACTATGAGGGGATATCGATTTCATGTATGGCTTAATTGTAGTATATTATTTATTGATAACATGAATATATTTGATCAAGAGTATTTTAGTATATATATATATATATATATATGTGTGTGTAGGTGCTATATATATTAATATGGTTGATTTTATAAAAATATATATTTATATAAATAAATGGTTTTTTATAGTTTTTTATAAAAAAATTCTGTATTGAAATCTTTTCAATGATTTCCAAGAAGAAATACTAATCAGTTTTAAATTAAAAGGAGTTTTTCAAATATTTATCAAAGTACATAAGTAACGGGATAAGGTTTTTTTTTATTTTGAAGGTATATATATATATATATATATAAACATTTAAACCGGATCTGAATACATAATTTCATTTACATTACATTTTCAAACAGGTTCGACCTCGTACACAACTAAACAAACGTTACGTTTAAATTTAATGCAGAAAAAAGACGACAATAACGACAAAGCGAAGTGGGGAACAATTGTTGAATATATTTAAAAAAATATTTATGAATTCCTGCAGTGACGGTCTGTATGCAACACTAAAGCTTTCACGACCGAGCGCAGATCGTTTTGCGCGGCGCAGGGTCGTGAATGCTTGGCCATTGTCTCTCGCAAACGGCAATCAAGCTGAGAGGCGAATGTGATGAGCTTATTATTCAAGTCAACCGCCACATGCGAGCTTTCGGTGGTCTAGGTCACGTATCTTGAATGTAAGCGCTTTTTTCCACGTTCTCTTAAAAATACATAACTTGTTTCAATATTTTCTGGTTCTTTTTTTCTCTCTCGCCAGAAAGCTGTTAGTGATTATGGTCGACGTTTGTGTTTACCATACGTGCTAATTTGTTTATTTTTTCATATTAATAATTATATATATATATATATATATATATATATACAATATTATACCACGAGAATTTTTTAATGTAAATCTATTTTTATTCTATTCATTTCATTTTAATTCAAGACAATGAAAAATTATGTTACTTAGCAAAAAAATCTTATAATAATTTATAAACGCGTAATTTTAATATACAGTGTACAATTTTCATTACTTAACAACCGTAGTTATTAATTTTCAACACTTTTATTACATACTATTTTATGAATCAAAAAATATGATAATAATTTTACTAAAAATTCAATTATAAGAAAATATAAATTTATAATGAAATAAAATTACATTTTCATTAATTAATGAAGCAAGATTAATTAATTGTTTAAGTAAATCATATATAATGTCAAATATGTGTTTTAATTAGAATTATATTAAATAAAAGGTTATTGCAAAGCATTTTTTTTTAAAAAACTGAATGAATTTAAATTTTGACAGTACACAAACAGAATTGAGTAAATAATTTTAAATAAAACATCTTTTATTATCAAAAATTCAATGTTGAAGAAAATGTTAATTTAATAAATACATTAATATATTTAAAAATTATATTGAAAATTTTAAAAAAAATTAAGTAAATAAATTAAAAGCATTAGTCATAATTAAAAAATTGCGTTGTTTGGGTATTATAAAAATCCCTTTTAAAAAATAGTAGAAAAAGTTAGAATGAATCTCTTATTTTAAGTAGATATGCAAAAACGAAATCGTAAGATAAGTCAATAAATTCTAAAAGGGGTGGAAAAGTGCAACCTACCAAGTATACTTGCACTTGTGATGAAAAAACTTTGATGAAAGAAGTTAAAAAACGTTGTCTAGTTTCAGGTCATTAATTTAGAAATGTGATGCGTGGTTTTGTGTTTGGAATTGGAGACAAAGTTTTGGGTTTGTGTAAATATAAGATAGAGTTTAGTATTTTAGAAGAAAGTATATATCATTTTGTAATTAAAAATTATAGAAGTTCAAGTATAATAAAGTATAGTAAAAATGATGTTTGTAATTCAGGTATTTCATTAATAAAATATCATAGAAAATTCTATATTTTTCAAATTCAGTTTTTTAATAGAGGAGTTGAAAATCAAAAAAATATTTAATGAATTTTCTTGTTTTTCTCCTTCTCTATATATGTATATGTAAGTGCTTATTTATATGTATGTTTTAGTTAATAAAATAATTTTAAATCGTTGAAATAAAACAATTATGTAATATATGAAAATATGTATATACATATTTTTAATAAAGATATTATCATGATCTTCAACAAAGTTTAATTATATTTACATTGAAAATGTTTCGTTCAGATAAAATTAATTGAAAGTAGAATCAGATACTTTCGTGAGTATAAAATTTCATTTTAATCGTTACTTATATTTATCTGATCCGGTTATGAAAACGCGCTACGAAGATAAATATTGAACTACTGAAAATTTGTCTTAATCGTTACAGTATGTCAAAGTTTCGCGTACACGAGATCTTGTTGTTTATTTAAACAATTCTTATAACTTTTATTTCCTGTTGACTTTCATCGCTTTTAATTCAATTCATCACTGTTCGGAGAATTCATTTAAAAATAAAAAATGGTAATTACCATTGTAATTGCCTAATTATCATATAATATAAATATATTGTGTTATATGAAGTGTATTATCACCGAATAAAATTTTTATCTGTATGTAAAATTTATATTTGAAAATGAAATAAAATCACACAGTTATTTTTATATGCTGTTTTTAATTTGAATTTATTCGTTCTGGTTTTATATTATACTTTGTACGTTGAATCTATTATTAAAATGTGTTTTAATAAACTTTATGAGAATTGAATTTGTTTAAACTGTATTTAATTTATTTAAAGCAAATATATGTATGTATAAACAGTAATGTAAAATAAAAATTAAAAATATTAGCAAAAAATTTTAATAATAAAAACCTAAAAAATAAAGTTTGTTTAACAATCAAAACATTTAATTTAGAGATTGACAAAGATAAATTAATTCAATTGAATATTTCTTGTTGAATTATTTAAAATTCTCTCTAGTACTGTATTTCTTAATTATATTTCAATACCATGTTTTTATACTTTTTTTTTAAAAAAAAGCTCTGCATAAAATTGTCTTTTAAGGTACTAGAGGTAATTTTTTTGTATGAGTTTAAACTAGAACAGAGTGCAGCTGTGACTACTAGAAACATCAATTTTTAATTCGAAGCAAAGACTAGTCAGGACATAACTTTGAAACGGTTCGATTTTGAGATCATTGCTATGTATGTTAAAAAAGAATTATTTTATGAAAATCGGTTTTTACTGTATGATAGTGGTTTCTATATAAAAACAATTTTCAATTTAATTGTTAATAACGATTGAAATTTATTTTGAACGATTTAAATAATAGCTGAAGTTGGTTCAGTTTTGAAAACACATGTATGTTTTGATATAGAAACATGTTATGATATTGACATGGAATAAATTAAAAACTATGACAATTGTATGGTATTATAATATCTAATATTTAAATTCTTTTCCTAGAAATATATATTTTATTATAGTAATTGACTCATCCAATCATTTTACATTAAATATACATTTTAATTTTTTATATAAATTACACATTTTACAACATTTTTTAAAAATATACGTCAAAAGCCAGTGATATATTAGTTTGTTGTTGATAAAATCAACTATATAAACGAATGATTGATGTCATTTAATATAATATAAATTAAATTTTGTATATTTTTATCAAATATCGATATTAGATTATCAATTTCAATACTGTATAGAAAAAATACAACAGACGAATATAAATCATATGAGAAATATAACAATGGATCTAAGAAAAAATTCGTGTAACAGATTTTCTCCACACATCATCTGATTTCGTTTGCTTCATTTGATACTATGTTGCCATATCATTAAGTTTTTGTAGAAAAAAATGTTTCTAGAATACTTCATGCGGGTTTATATATATATATATATATATATATATATATATATACATAAACAGTAAATATGTAGATTATAAGGAGCATAAAATTTTATTAAAAATCTATACAGGCATAACAGTAATTTTTCATGATTTAATGTAAGTTCAAAGATAAAATTCGTTGGTAAATGATTTCGTTATTAAGACAGTTCAAGGATATTTATAAAAATGAATTATATTTTTTCAATAATTTTTTATTTTATGGATTTGCCTGTTGTATATTTTTAGTTAGAAATATATTTCAAGTATTCATAAAACTAATAGCCTGTAAATTTTAACACAAACTATTTTCTTATTTTTCTTATGTATATAGTTATTTATTTTTCAGTATTAAGAATTTCATATCAGAGATTTAACTACAAATTATTAATCTTATTTATCAGAAGTTTAATTCACTTTTAGGAATTATATTTTAGATACGGCACTTCATTAGTTTGTATTGTTTTCTATGTATAAATAATATATTTATAGGGTTATATACTAACTAATCGTGCGACTAAAGTCTTTTCTTAGACTTTTTATTTAAAATGAAATATTTTTTTCTAAAATAAAAACCTTCCTTTCTTTTACATTAATTTTTTTTATTTTTAGATATGATTCGAATAATCTTAATGATCTGCGTTGAATAGTTCTATTTTTATTAAAAATTATATTCTTTAAAAATTCAATTTGAATCTCACATATCGTTAGAGTAATCTATTGTAAATTTTATTAGTGTCGTAAAAGATTTTTATATCAGTTGAAACGCTTAACTGCTCACATAGTAAATTTTAGATATCTTAAAGTTTACTAAAGAAACAATATGACTGATATGATTTTTCAATTGAAAAATACGTTAAATAGTTAGAGTTATTGTTTCGATTAGAACGAAAACATTAAACGAAATAATAAGATTTTTACGATGTTATTGAGAAAATGTAAAATTTAAATGGTCGTAGATAAATTGTAAGTAAAGATAATAAGGATATAAGATAAATTGTAAGTAAGGATTACATAATAAAAATATGTTAGAGATATTTCGAAGAAGGATCTCGTAAAAATGTTGGAAAAATAAAATTTTATTAAACTCGGAGATAATAATTGCTACAAATGTATAATAGCGTTCAATAGAATTAATTTTGTTGATTTGTTGAAATGTTACAACTTTAACATTAATTTGTTTGTGTCTTTGATATAATCTATAGCGAAACAATTTAGACGTTTGAATGGCAGTCTTTATAAATATTTATCATGAAATAAACTGACTAAATTCAGACTCTATTTTTGAATTTAAATAAATGTTATTTAATGGCCGAATCTCGTTACTCGTTAGAAAATTAAACTAGTTTTATTTTCCTAGACTGTGTTAGACTCGACATACAAATTGTGACAAGTAATGTTGAATTATTCTGGTCATACAAGATCAACCGGTTAATCTAAGTCACGTATAAATTTTATTTTATTTGAGATAAAACGAACGAGCGTTCTAATCAATTTTTTGCGTTGTCACTACGACAATTTTTTTACAGTCAGATTACTGTCATATTTAAAAAAGGGGGTCCGGGGACAAACGAAAATGCACACCGTAATTTGTTTATAAAAAAAACATACACATACACAAATATATACACGCGAAATATAATTTTTAATTATTACCGACGTCAAAAAACAGAGACCCTCTTCATTCTTGACGGGCTTAACGATCAACTATCCCTTAATCCTCGAGCTATCCAAACGTCCCCCGACTGGACTGTATATGCAGGTTAAGACTAACGATCGATAAAAAAGCACGTTTATATGTTGCGTCAGTGTCCCGTCCTTTATCCAACAAATCCTCGCATTAACAGACTCACGACTAGTCTCTCTATTCACCCTCGCCCGTCCCGTTCGCATCGCGACCGGTCTCGTGATCCACAGAAATAAATCTACGGCCGCTGCCGCCCCACTCGACTACTTTCAACCACCGTTTTTACCCCCGTTTGTGGAGTAAACGACGCCCGACGTCCCCGTGGCCCCCGGCACCCACACATTTGGAACGCTGGCCCCGCGTAATCGCGACCTGACGATAAAGTAAATTGAAGGACGAAATTAATTACGGTGAAGCTAGGCCCACACCTCGAGATCTCGTATCGTTCGAAAAGAATAATATTTTAATTCTTATGCATGTTCTTAAGACTATTATATTTCCGTAAGTGGGGTTTAATATGGGTTTATGAAATTCGCAGGTCCGGCGCTCGTACGCAATATGTATTGCAGGATGAATGTTGTTTTTGTTAATGGTCGTTAAGTTGCCATAGACGACATTAATTCAATGTTTTAATTACCTCTTTGAATAATATTTATTTCATTGTTTGTTAATAAATTACTAGAGCAAAGAAAGTGTTTGCATAAAAATCACGTAAACTATCACAAACATGGAACGAACGAAACGAAATTCATATTTAACGATTAAATACTCTTTCAGTATATTTAACATATGTTGTACATTTAACCATATATTATAGTTCGTATTTTCGGTATGTAATTCAGTTTTGGTTTATTCAAAGAAATTTACTTAGAACAAGTTTTATCAGCAGTTACCTTTCTATTAAACAATATTAAATATTTCATTGAAATTAAAAACTAATTAAAGTTTTCCATAGAACTACTTAAAGGCTGAATTAAAATCATTAACTAGATTATAAAATCCTATTAAACCATTATTTAAATTAATAAATTACTGTTACCGGTACGGTTTTCTTTTCTGTAGTTCACATTTATCAAGAAGTTATGATAAAATATTATCAAAAAATTAAAATATAATTCAAAATTTTAAATATTTATTACCTAAATATAATTTCAAGTTTCTAAATAGCTGTCAAAAAATATTAATCATAAAAAAGGAACTGAAATTTATTTAACACAGAATATAAATAGTAAAAAAATCTTATATTGTGAAAGGATGAAAGGTAAAAGTTTGTACGAATAAAAATTAAGTTTAATTGTTATAAAATAAATTGTTATGTCAAATATGTTTTAATTTGTTATATATATATATATATATATATATATATATATATATATATTAATATAAGATGTTACTAAAAAGTAACAGAACAAAGTTCCTGCTATACACGTACAGTCATCAAGTTTGTGGGAGAAATGTGTTGAGTAAAGCACGAGAAACGTATGTATACAAGTTGCATCCTGTCTAATAAATCACAATGTAAGAGGTAGTTGTGAGAATTAAATATGTTCTTTGGAGAAATCTTGGACATTAAAATCGAGTAGAAAAATAAAAGAGAAGATAAATTATTTTTTTTGTAAAATTAACATTTTTCTTTTGAAAATGTAATTTATTGTAAGTAATCGTTGTTTTCTTTCACATACATTTTCTTTAAGAATATTCAAATATAAAATATCATTGAAATTTTTCAGTACATCGAAAAATAAGGATTATTTGGATTGAGTTTCAATAAATGAATGATAAATAAAATTACTTGTGAATAAAAAGTAATCATAGTTAAGAAAAATTTTTGGATTTAAAATAAGGTAATTAATTTACTTTCAAATCATTGTTGGTGATTGAGCTTTATCACCAAGTAAGTAAATAAATAATATTTTTAAGTAATTATTAAATGAATGCTTTTTATCTGAACGAACCATTTTCTTCTTGTTAGAAATTACAAAAACAGATAAAAGAAGAATGTAGTGATTATAAGACTAAATAGAAATTAAATATGTGATAGATAAAGATAGGGATAAAAAAAATAATAAAAGGGTGTTTTATAGATACTTAAAGTTTTTATGATTAATTTACGAGATGAAAATGGACATAAGGCTATGAAAAAATCATTTTTTGTCGAGAATCATCTATCAACTTAATATTTCATATGTGTATGCTATATAATGAGCATATTTTTCAGTACTTAGGATAAGTAAATGGATTCGGTGCTTTGAATGTATATAAAATTATACAAAAATTGGTACAATTGGAAAAAATAAAGAGAATAAATATATGATAAAATTTATTGATTAAGAATATTGGTATATAAATTTATATATACATATTTGTGCTATGTATTTTATTAAATATCGCTCTATTAAATTTTCATAGAACAGATTAAATCATCAAAATTAAAAATTAGAATATTTTTCCAGCAAACAGTAAATAATGATTAAATATACACGTCAATTAAATGAAAATATAACATTGTTTGTGTGTATTTTTTTGTATATAAAATCAAATAACTGATAAATACAAGTTGCAGTCACGGTATTGTCTAAAGTTAAAACACTCCATTTCGAAAATAAAATAATATAATTACACAAAAGTTTTAATTATAAAACATTCTCCAATTGAACACGAACGTTTCGTACGACAAAAAAGTACAATATCAAATGTATTAAATGTAAAACAGTGTTGAATGTATGTTTTTGCTGATTGTAATTAGCTATTATACATAGTCACGCATATTAAAATCGAATTAGTACTGTGCTGTGATATTTATTAAAACTTGTAAATCGAGTACCTATTATATTTTATACTACGGTGCATGAAATATGTACTGCAGAGTTGCATGCAATGAAACGTAAATATTATTTAACCGCAAATATTTTTATTTGTGCGACTATGGAAAATTTTTAAAAATGTTCTGCATTCTTTTTTAGTGTTTGGTAATTAAATATTTTATATTAATCAATAATTATATATATATATATATATTTATGTGAATATATATTGGTGAAAATTTCCGAAAAAGTAACGTGGAAAAATTGCAAAATTCACTTTCGCTTTTCTTTAATACTGTTTCAAATTTCTTCTTGTTTACAACTTAAATATTTGAACTCATTTTAAAGTTATGTTTTAGACACTATATTAAACTGTAGTCAACGACTGCCTCAGGCATGTGACTGTTGAACAGTCGAGTAAACAATGTTTAACAACAGCTTGTAGTTTTCGTTGTGAAGAGTTACGTTTTGTAACGGAAGAGATTTTTTTCATTTACGTTTCTCCGAACTTTATATTTGCATCAAGCACAGCCAGAATGACTTTTCCAATTAATTCCAGTCTCGGAGTGCATGTTTCCGCGGGCTTGCCTCTGTAATGACTTTTAGATTCGGTCGATGAAATTTTTCGTACATGTGTACATACGTACATAAACATTTCTCTATAAATCTATATCTACATACACATACACACACACACACACACACATATATATATATATATATATAATAAAGGTATACATGTAAGTTTATTATTGTAATATTTTTGAATATATTTTCAGAATGACGAATTAAAATAACAAAAATTGAATAAATATATAATTTAAGAAAATCTAAACATTTAAATTACATTACTCGTATTTCTCCTTCTATACTTTTAATGACTGTTACATTGTTGTCTTAGTGAGAAGTATGTAATTTATATACATTCAGTGAATGAGCTTTATTTTATTTTGGTAATGAAATTTTATATTTTACAAGAGAAATTATCATCATAATTAACTAATAAAAATAAAGGTTCCTTTCAAAATATAATTGCTAAAAAGTTAATTGTTTATTAACATGTATATATATATATATATATATACACATATAAAGTATGTTTTTTAGGTTGGATAAAATTTCGATAGAAATTCAATTTAAAGATTTAACATGTTTAAAAAAACAATTATATTATGTATGTAATTATATGATATAATGGTGACTTATGGCCAGAGGTTAGATTGAGAATTAGAAAAACATATGCAGCATATAAAAATAATAAATTTGTTCAAGTAGTTATTTAGATATTATTTCCATTCATATTGTATAAAAATATTAAATTTTATAACAACATTAGTATTTGAAAGATAATTAATAAGCAATGAGAAATTATAATACAAATATTCTATTTTTAAACTAATACTAGTCAGTAAAACTGAGATAACAATTTTTATAAAACTTTAATACTTTTTACACGAAACTAAATCCTGTTGTGTTTTCATTTTCTGAAAATTCTGAACAAAACAGTATTGTTTACTTTAATCTAACAATATTTTATTGAAAAATAATAACCTCATTTTAATTTATTTTATAAGCATTCATTCGGAAAATATTTTCATTTTCAATGTAATGAAAATGTCTTTCTTTTCGTAATGAAATATTATTTTAAAAATAATTAATAAACATTAAACAAATTCAACACTGATTGAATTGCTTTTTTAAGATTAAAAGGAAAAATCAAATTAAGTTTTACTCATGGATTTTTCAAACGTGTATATTAATCTATGTATTATTTCTGTTTTTCAACATATTAAATTATTTTAAAAATTAATTTTCAGTGCCTTATATTTATATACAATTGATTAATAGGTATTTATATTCACATGAAACCCCGTGTATTTCGTTTTGTATCAATAAAAAACCGTTCAGAAAATTACATCGCGAAAAAAGATGGGAGATCCGTGAAAATTACGTCCATATTTTTTCGTTAAATTCAATACGTTGCGTTGCGTACACGTATTGGGATAATTGCTTTCCAGGATCATAACAAATTATAATTTCATATTCACCATTTGCTTGTACTGTTCCGTGTTGCTGTAATATAGTGCTTTAATTTGAAATAATTATTTATTTGGAAGGGATACGGCACGCTCATTTGAAATTGTCAGAATTTTAATATTAATTATCTTTTTTCAAATTAATTCATTCCTGTGACAGCAACATTTGTTACTTCGGTTGTACATTTAATTGTCGAAAATATTTTCACCGATCCGTATTCAAAAGTGTATTTCATAAATTCCAATTACAGTTAACAGCTGTGATTTATCAGCCAGTTCAGTTTGTTGTAAGAAAAATCGTGCGGTGTTTAAAGTTACATCCGATGTCAACTTTAATTTTTATAATAACACATGATTATTTAATGACTTCATATAGTTATTATACATTATATATTATAATTTTAACATTATTATATATATATATATATATATATATATATATATATATATATATGTGAATGAAAAACTTAACCAGTTTTCATAATAGACAATTTGTGATCTTTCAGAAACTCTTTGTCTTTACTGTTTAATTGTACAAAATTTAAATAAGTTACGTTTTTTTTTTTACTTTAGAATCAGTTTTGTATTATATATTAACTTGCATTATTCATTAATGAATTGCAGATTTGTAGTTTTTCATTTTTGATTAAGTCAAATATTATATAATATTCAAATAATACTTGACTCAATAATATTTCTATGTATTTAAAGATCATAAAAAGATATTGTTAAAAAATAAAATTAAAATTAACAAAATTAAATGAATGAATGTTTGTTATATTTAATATTATTTGTAAAAGATTATTTTTTATTAATGTTAAAATAAGTTATAGTTGAAATGAAAACATTGAGGTGTTTTTGAACTTCACCTAATTTTAAATTAAACATTTAACTACAAGTTAAAATATTTTGTAAAGTATCTAATAGGGGTTATAATAAAAAAGTAATGAATAAAAAAATGTTTGTCATTAGAACAATGGATATGAATTAATTTAATAAGGGATATAGATAAATAACTCCGAACAAATTTAATATATTACTAATTTTTTCAGTTAATAAGACTTATTTTGAACTTAAGTGGTATTAAGGAAGCAATTTAGGTTCATGAAATTTAAATAGCTCATTGTATTAACATATTTTTCAAAAAAAATGGTATTTTTATATACTTTAACGATTAAATTAGTAGTAACTTTAAAGTTAAAAAATATGAATAAGGCATATATACAAACATTCGTATATATGTGTTAAGTATGGTTAGTATTGGAATTCATCATAGATTTATTGTCGTATTTCGATGACTAACATCGTCCACGTTCTAATCGTGAGTTCTTATCGATCTTTCGCAAATAATATAAGAGCTTCTCGTACGTTAGACCTGATAAATAGAACAGCATTTGTCTGCAATGTGGACGAGTTGATATAGTTCCAACGATAATATTATCTTAGTGAACAACTATTGAACTACGAGTACTGGACAGTAAACATTGATTCCCTCGCTGACTACGGAGGTAACGATAACAAGTGGATTCTATGCAATGCGGAACATGTTTTGTACTCATTGCTCAGGTCTTAATCACTTGACCGACTACTATTATCGTTTCATTCCGTTCGACTTTTTCCTATCCGCAAATAGATCTGCTTGTGATTCTAATGATTCCTGACCTGGAGTCAATGGGACTGCTTGTCGAGAATAAAACAGGAATAGATAAAGACTGTACAGTAAAGACTGTTTTATGAAAATAAGAACGATATAAAATAGATAATGCTAATTTAATGTCAATGAAATAACCGTTTTGTTACCTTTTTTATTTTTATTTCAAATTAAAAAAGTTGAAATATATTTTCTAAGATATATATATATATATATATATATATATATATATATATGTGTGTGTGTGTGTGTGTGTGTGTATATTGAGCCAACTAATGTTTATTAACTCTATAAAAATTAAAATTATATTATGAAATTCTTTACGAGAAATACTTTTATACATGCAAAAATTGTACGCGGAGAAGTGCACTAAGTTAATTGGTTTCCGTCTGAAGTATCGTGAATCATGGAACTTGTTAAGAAAATCCATACTGTAAGGAACATAGTGCAATAATACAAGTCGTGGGAAGTAAATTGAGAAAAATATTATTATACTGTAACTTTTAAATACGACGTACTGTTAAATATTTACTTTGAGAGAATGAAAAGACAATAACGAAAATGATTATATAGAAATATAGTTACAATTTTTCTTAGAAGTAGTTTTTATTTAATTCATATTAGGAAAGATGATCTTTATAATTTTTTTATTGTTATAAATATATATATATATATATATATATATATATATATATAAATATATATATATATATATATACAGATAGACAGGTAGATAGAAAAGAAAATCGAATAAATTATAAAGAAATCAAAAGAAAATGATCAAAATAGAGAGTTTAAATTATTAAATAAAACTATTAATATCGAAATTATTATTTTTTTATAAAGAAATGTTTGAAAAACTTAGTCGATGTTTTTAAAAAAATCCTCGATATTTATTAACTTCTATAGATTGATAAAAATATTGATATAATAGTTTTCTTAGAATTGAAAACTTTTTCAGAATGTATTCATTAAATGTTACCCAATTTTTTAATATAATTTTAGAGACCTTCATTGCGGGAAGAGATGATTTGAAAATATAAGAATGAAGAGTATTCCAAATTCGAATACCTCTATGGATGATTGAATTCCAATTTAATTGATTTTTGTAGTTTCATAATTTAATTTAAATAATAATGTTTGCATAGGCAGGAGAAAGTATTATTTGAATAAAATAAATTTGTAATAATTTAAAATCAAATATCACTCTATTAACATGGTAATTTTGTTCTATTTTTTATATGAAATAAACGAGATGTTGGATGAACTTGTTAGAAACTTTTTAATATTTTTCCTAATGACTTTTTTCATTAGACTGGTTGAAAATGGTGTTGCAATTTAAAACCAAATATTGTTAAATCGTCATGAAGATTGTAAGTTTGACGTTGAACAATGTAAATACAATACCGTAATTAACACTTGACTTATCTTGAAATCGATACAAGTTCAGTTTGAACAAATTCCAGTCGAGCAATTAAAACAAAATCATATAGAAAAATCACACACCAATCACACAAACAATAATGAATTGAGTCTGAAAAACAGAATGAAAATATCATACCGAAAATGTAAAATAAAAAGTAATTTACACGAAACGGCTCACGAACTTTCACGTGCGCACCAATACAAAATGTAAGCACACTCACATCGACATCTACGTGTACGAATACATACACATACACATTCGAACAATATTTCGCTGCATCGGATTCGGTTGGCCGTCAAAAGCTCCCTGCCTCCCAACAGTGAAAGCGCTCGACAAAAGCGATCAGGCTATTATCGGCTATGCAACAAACAACAATTCAGCTACCTGTGGCAGAGGCGTATGAATGAAAGTTTAAAAAGAGTAGAATGTGATTGGCATCGATGAGATAATTCGAATATTGAGTTTATTACAGTTAAAAAGTTACATCTGGTTTCCAAGTGGACGTATTTATAAGATAATTTATATGCAGGGGTATTTTTTTAATTGAAAATAGCAATTTGTTGTTCGACTTTAACTCTTTTGTATTTTGAATTAAAAACAAGAAATATGTTTCGTATAATTTTCAATAAAATGTAAATTTGGTTGAAATAATTTAAATATAATTATTTTTTAATAAAATCAATAATCAATTAATTTCGTTACTACACGTGTGTAAATAAAAGAGAATAAAAAGAAAATTAATAAAAGGAAACAATCAACATTTTTATTGGCAATAAATTTAAAATATATTTTCATTTACAAAGTGTGGACTTTTTTTATTAATAGTTTGTTTTTTTGTCATAAATTTTTAAAACAATTTTGTTATTATCAATAACAAATATAATGAAATATATTCAAATATATGCTGAAAACATATAGTTTTTATTACAAAGCAAAAATAATGTAACAGCAATTAAAAATAAATAACATACATTAAAGTGAAAAAAGTAAATGAAATAATGAGTGTATAATAATTAAAATTCAATTAAATATAATCGAAATATAATTTGGTATTTCTCCATTAAAGATATATGTATTTAAAGATTCCTGTTATTTATATTATTTTATAAAAGTTAGTTAAAGATAGTTTTTTTTTTCAAAAAAATAATTAATTTCAATAAATGTTTGTATTTTAAATATTTTATATAAAACACTGTTTTGAAAATTATAAACTCGGATCTTCAAGTTCTCCTCTCAGTCGTTGATATAAAAAAAACAATCCATTACCCCACAACTAACCCGCTACTGCTCGAATGGGCTAGTGCCTTGAGCCCATACATTTTCCAACAGCCGAACAGTAATTTTCACACGCGACTGTTGGTAATAATCAACATGACTGGTGGAAAATTAAAGCTTATCGCGTCATCGCAAAGTGTTCTAACAGCC
Source organism: Neoneuromus ignobilis (assembly GCA_029203775.1). Classification (NCBI taxonomy): domain Eukaryota; kingdom Metazoa; phylum Arthropoda; class Insecta; order Megaloptera; family Corydalidae; genus Neoneuromus; species Neoneuromus ignobilis. Next base: position 34,205,542 of record CP092093.1, read on the forward strand.
CATAACGTGGTTACCTGTGTCCAGATACAGATCACTTTTAATCCATGGTCAGTTATTTGTGTGAGCACAGGTCGACGTATTGTTAAAATATTATGTATTGTGTGATAGTTTCGCGTCTTTGTCGTACTATATGTGGCTTCATAAGCTGATAAAACGGTACTAACAATCGATCGTTTATTTAGTTTAGCTGTATGTAGATTTTTTTTATAAATACACTTTTCTGTATACAAAATTATTTCTAGAATAAATGTATAGTTCGTGGTTGATTTAGTTGTATTGTACGTCGTCGTTTATTTATTTGTTGGGAATGTGAAAAATGTAAATGTGGTCTTTTAGAAGTAACTATTATTTCCTTTGGGAAATATTACATAGTGTGCAATTTAGTTTAAAGTATTATTTCAGATGTTGTTTTCCAGTATGATTAGAAACAAAATAAAAAATATAAATAAAGTGAATTTAAATATATTTATTTTCATATACATGAATAGAATTTTATTAATGTTTTTTTCTACTACAAATTTTCTGTTAATTTTTGATAATATATTTATATTTCCTAAAATTAGGTTTGGTATTTATTCTGTATTTAAACAGTATGTCAACTTAAAAAAAATACTATTAAAGTCACACACACACACTCAAGTATATATATATATATATATATATATATATATATATATATATATATATATATAAAATTCAGTTTTAAATTAATCAAGAACTATAAAAAAAAATTATAAAATTACTATATATATATATAAATTAAATAAGTTTCTTAATTTTCTAATAAATTCAATTTATAATTTTTTTACATATTTTTTTTTTATTAAATAATCAATTTCTATATATCAAAGTATTTTAAAATATATTAATAACTGAAATATTGAACTTAAATTCAATTTTATTTTAATTGGGCTGCATTTCTGAGAAGTACTTTTATCAAAATATATCAAAAACGAATGTAGATATTTTTAGATTGCCAGTGAAGAATAAAAGAAAGAACTCTTCTATTATATGAACAAGAAGTTAAAATTCATGAATATGAATGTAAGTACTCGTATATAAGATTTAGTCTGATCGTCAAAAACACTCATACGATTTCAGACTATAATAGTTTTACTCTAACAAACTCTGTTCAATGTTTCGTATTATTTTTAACACAAAACATGGCCGTGTGTGTTTATCTGCTCTCGTTTTTTATATCGCAATGTGTAATCAGCACGCTAGAATTAAAAATATGAATGCCTACGCCAGTAGAAATCATTTACAAATTGTTTTAATTCAATTAATATTTCTTTACCTAATTTATCCATAGTGAATGTTATCAAATATTCATTTAGTATTTTAAGAGAACAACATTCTTTTCACTAATTAAATACATATGTATATATAAATTAATATTTACAAACAGTTTTATATATTCATACATACATTTGTGTAATTGTATGTTGTATATAAATAATATAAATGACGATTTTATTCCGAAAATTTAAATATGAATAACACGAATTTATGTATTACATTTATTTTCATAAACGAGAAAACATTTTTTCTGGAATGAATTTTTAGTATGTATATTTTTTTTAAAGACAATGTGCCTTTAATTTTTTATAAGCTACACACTTTAATAATAATGAATCTTTTCTTGCATATAAAAATATATATGTTAAATGTTATTAAAGAATTATAAACAAAAAATCAGGCGAATTTGTTTCAACTGTAGAGAAATATGTAAGTATCTAATTGATAAAATATAATTCAATTTGTAAATTATGTAGGGGTACAAAATATAGATGAAAGAGTAAAGATATAAATGAATATTTTTTAAGAATTTTCAAAAAGTACAAATTAAATACGAGAAAATTATTTACAATTAGCAAGCAAAATCAGTATAATATATTCTTTATAAATATTAAAGTGATATAATTTATAAAAAGTTTCAACATTCTTAACATTTTGATGTTATTTTTCATAAAAAATATCGAATGAATAGAGTGTATATATATATATATATATATATATATATATATATATATATATATATATATATATATATATATATAGCATACAAAAATATGCAGGATAGGAATTTTGAATGCTGTATTATGTTAATTTTTATTGATGCAGGAGAGTTTTGTAATTTTAGGTCAGATAGTAAACATAAAATGCAGAGAAAATGCAATAGCAAATTTTATTAAAAAATAAATTCCTAAATAATTTTATACATAATCAAACGATTTATTTTTAGTTATTGAAATTGTTGTAATTAACATAAAAATATTATTTTAAATATAAGACTAGTTTTAAATTTTATGACCTCACCGGTAGATAAAAAAATGGTTAAGTAAATTAGTTCACATCGAGCATTAAATATACATAAAAATATTGCAATAATTTCGTCAATAGTATAATTTTAGTTACTAATTCAAAAATATGGGGAAAATATAATTTTATATCATATATTATTTAACTGGCTGTTAAATTATAATATTTTATAATTGAATTCTAGTTAGATCTGTTCAGAAGGGCATGAAATTTACTATAAAAATCGAGTTGTTTCGTTCCTTAAATATTATTAGTACGACCCTGGGACATTTTTCCAATTGACCCTTATAAAAATGTTACTTATTCAGATGTTCTATTTTTAAAATACTGTGAATAAACTATGGAAGATAATTGATTTTCGTTTCCACTGTTTGAAAAAGAATATAATTTGTTAGACGATACATTTTTGTCATTAATTAAGGGCGACCTGTGATTTTTGAATATGCACTATAAATCTTTAGAATAGTTAGTTTAATTTTAATATTTTGCACGCGGTTCGAAGGAGGATCAAATTTTCCATAGAATATTTTTTGCGAATTTTTTTACTGATTTTGCAGTAAATAATGTTCAGTTTTGATAGTTGTATATCATCACCGCTAGTGATTTCACATGAGGTTGCCCTGTTGTGGTGTTAAAGGCGCCAGTGTGAAACCGATATTGATTCGCAATTTTATAGACTCTAGTGATTGCACTATATGGTTAAATTTGCTGAATTCAAAAAAATGTTTTTCAAATGAAAACCCTCAAAGGGTATACATATATGTATTATATATACATGTCTGTACTTATGACTTGTATAAGAATATGTAGGGAAAGAAAAACAATTAATTTCACTATGTATTTATATATATATATATATATATATATATATATATATATATATATATTCAATGGTTCTAATTTATAAAACGATCATAATTTCTATACTTTGCTATAAACCTGAATGAATTCGAACCGAATGTTTTATACCTAAAACCACTTAAAGCGAACGTAACAAAGGTAGATAAAAGAATGAACGACACGATGAATTATTATCCGTGTCAGACGGCAATCGAGTGTGCAATAGGTGAGCACCCAAAAGGGCGCAAAGAATTGTACAAACGCACACACATACATACACACATCCGTGAACATAAAGAGACGCAGCATTGTTTCTTTGCCATTATGACACTCCATCATCCGACCTTCAACGACCCAAAACAGAAACAGAGCATTAGTTTCGGTGGTGTTGTGAGCTATTGCTGAAACTGCAAAGGTAGTCGTCGAACGTTCCTTCGAGACTATCGAACAGAGACAAGTTTGAATTTATCTTTTAGGAAACTCGCTGTCGCTTATCGATAAGTTTGCGACTACTTATGACCATTTTGTTTGTTGTTATGATATGGGTTATGAGGTTAGTGATAATGTTTCGAAAATATATTAGTTCTATAAGGGATGATGTGAGAGATAAAACAGTGATTAGTTGATGTGAGCCGAGCGAACAGTTAGATATGTTAGAGGGAAACAATTTTCAGTAATGATTTATTAATCGAATATAAAGTCTAACTATTTATAATATCATTTCAAGTATATTATCACATTCTAAATATATATTTTTAGAAAGTAAATTCATAAATTGAAACTTCAAATAGACAAGAATATTTATTTTTATTGATTATTTCTATCAATATGATTTTGTATGTTTTTTTTCAACTCAATAAAGCAAAAATGACAATATACAAAAAGTTCTATTACAGTACTCAATCCAACAATAAAATATTTTATAAAAGTGTCAAATAATTACTTATTATTTACTTTATTTGTTTGCATTTCGATGGCAATGCTATTATCGATAAAGCATTGTATTATAAAATATAAGATAAGTGATTTTGAGGAAAGTAATTTGTTTAAATTAAAGTGAACTTGTCACAGTATCAAAAGATTTAGGTGAAAAAAACAGTTAATTTTATATAAAAATCATAAAACTGACCAATTTTTTACTCTGTTTCTCTCAAAATAGAATATTTATTCTATTTCCTTTTTATTATACTACCTCCGAACAAATACAAAAATTTTAATGAATATTATAGTTAAGAATGTAAATTATATTTTAATATTAAAGATAGAATTTATTTAATATTTAAATTGTAGTTCAATTATTCAAACAAAGAGATTTTTAAAAGCTTATATATATATAATAGATAGATAATTTTAATTATGAAGATTATTGTATTTTAAATACAGTACTGTCAACTCTAAATAACAGTAAATGTTAAAAATTATTTATGTGCATTTATCGAGTGTGAAATGCTTTCCATTCTAATATTTTAAAATCACTCTCCGAAAAAATCTTTTATATTAAAAAAGAAAAATAATTACTTAATGAAATTTCTATTTTTAGAATTCTTGTTACTGTATATAAATTCCTAATCAGATGTATAATTTTTTATATAAAATAAACATTAACTATTTATGTGAAATAATTAATATGGTGGCATAAAGAATAAAATGTGATTATTATATGGTTTAAACAACAAAAAGATGCATTCGTAATAGATTTTTTTTTCGAAATAGTCTCTAATCTCGTACTATTACTGTCAAGAGAATTTCTGTTCAAGACTACGTTGTCAAGTAGAAGATCATCTCAACAAACAGAATACACACACATACAATGAGAAAACGTATTATGTACAAAGAAGCAGCAGTGAAAGAAAAAAAATATAACACAACGAACGACAAGAGGATATGCAGCTACTCGCGTGTTTCTTCATCTGAAATCCATTTTGGTTTCTTCATATATATATATATATATATATTTCTTTTCGCGACCCCTGACAGCGTATAAACCTAATCCTCATCCCGTCGAAACAGACCTCGTTCACCACACATAACTTTGTTTCCACATCATTTGGCATTTCACGGTCTGACGCTCACCTGCTGCATGAATGCGGCACGGGTTCGACACCCGGACCCGTGAAACTCGTATATCACCGTCACTTACACATGCTCCTTGCCGCGAAAAACTTCCTCCAGCCGTCCCCGACGCTTGTCCCGAATTAAACAAATCTCGTACTTGAAATGCTCGTGTGCGCGCTACTAAATGCGTCTAACCAAAATTCCACGTGATTGTGCAAGTGAATGAATTAATTGAAACGACTTGTGTGCCGACAGCACGCGCTTGAAACGACGACGGAGTTGAGCGTGCGTGTCGCTTGGAGTTGGGCCTTGTACAAAAAAATGTTTGGATTTTTTTGATATGATGTGACAAATAATAATTATTGCATTTGTGACGAATATAAACTGGATTTTTTCATTTAATCGAATTCGTTTCTAGTTATAGCAAAGAGATAATTTTATTTTAAATAGAGATAACAACGATACAAAGACTATTTTGAAAATGTAACAATAATTTGTTTATTAATCAATAAAGAGTTGAGTTAGGTAGTGTTTGTATTCCAATCAATATATATATATAAATCATTTATTTCAATATCCAATAAAAAAATATCGACCAAATGAATTTTTAAAAACAGTATACTTTTTTTAAAAAAAATATATATTTTAAATAGACAGCTAGTTTAGATCTCCATCCCAAAAATGAGTTCAAATAACAGTGCATAAATAAACGAAGAAAATATTTATTATCTCGCATTCATCATTTATTTTACAATTACTCTTGCGCGAAGCACGGCATCGAGATAAAATTTTAATCTATTACCGCGAATATACAGCATACGTGTAACAGGAAATACGTAAAAAAACTGCGACCAAGATAAATTATTATAAAATTTACTCGAAACTAGATGCTCTTTTTATACATCGGGCCTATTCGATGCATTTAAAAGTACACTCATATAAATTTGAAAGCATTCGAGCGTGAAAAAAGCTCGCTTGCAATAAATCCTCCAAACCGGAAATATAACCGGAAAATATATACATCGAACGGCGTACAGTCGTAAGTTTTGACCGGCACCGTCATCATATCGAATGTACGTTTACGACGAGTGGTCGGAAAAAAGAACGCGGAACCGAGTTGTTCATCAAAACCAGTGTTTTTCAATCAGATGTCAAGTGTTCCATATCTACTTTTACATTTACATATACATATGTATATATATATATATATATATATATATATATATATATATATATATATATAAATATGAAAAAATTGACATAGTGAATAAAGTATTGATTTTTACAATATATTTTTACATATAAGAATAGAAATATAACTTTGTGTTCCAAGAGTTTTAATGCATTTGTATAAAAAAATGTTTATAATTAATTTATTGTTCAAAAAATATAAATTTGCAGTAAATATACTAAATTTCATTTAATAATTAATTTACCAGTAAATAAAAAACCGTCTATGGATTAAGATCATTAAATGTCGAGTCAGGGAAATATTGTTATATCAGTTATATATATTTCATGATAATAACAGATAATTATAAAAAAATATTCTATTTATAAACAATTTTATATCACTAATTGTTTAATCAGTAATATATATTTCACAAATAATTTATTTATTTATCAACATTTAAACGAATTTGATTCTTACTGTTTGTTTTAAAACTGTGGTAGACATTTTAACACAAATGAATTATCACACCCAACACCATAATAAGTTATAAAGTGTTCAATAACATTTTATAGCATATTGAATATTTTATAACATATTGTGATGTTGGGAGTGATAATTCATTTGTGTTAAAGTGAATTTGATTTAATTTTAAATTTTATGTAATAATATTAAATATAAAATACAAAGGTTCTACAGCTCATGTATAATTTAAGCCTCTCTCAGAGATCAATGACTGTTATTTTTTTCTCTTTATAAATTGATATCAATATAAAATTGTTATTCATTTTTTTGGCGTAATGGAAAATTAATTCCATTGAAAAATAATTATTGTTTATAATTATAAAAAAATCAACTTACAAAATGAACAATAAGTGATTACTGAACACTCATAAAATTTTATAATTTTAAATTTTGAATGCTTATTATTTGGAAAGATTTAAAAATATTGTATTTTGTTAGTATGACTAATTAATTTATATTGAAATTAAACTCTTATAATTTCAGATTTTATAAATGTTTATATATATATATATCTATTTTTTTACTGTTTTTAACTTTGTTCAAAAATATATTCATCAAAATTTATAATTTATAAAGAATTTTTTTAAAAAAGTTGTTAATATATTTTTTTTAATTCAGTAAATGATTATTTAAGAAGAAAAACATTTTAAATGAAATTGTTTTACGAGATAAGATTGAAACTTATTAAAAATTCAATACAATATATCTTTTTTAATAAAAGATAAAATCTGTTATATCTTGATTCAAACTCATGACATTGTGGTACGTAACTCGTTGTACGTGTCCACGGTAGTATGAATTGAAAACAAATTCAGAATTCCTGATACATATAAGAATATATATATATATATATATATATATATATATATATGTCTGTGTGTGTGTTGTGTGTGCCGTTACCGAAAAGAAAAAGTGGTAATACTTTCTTATAACGAAATTTCATCTTAATACTGACTATAATTTCATGTTCGTTCCACGCTGTCCGTGTATATAATGCGTAAAACTAAAACCGTCCAAAACTAATTTAAAGTTCATAAAATATTTTGATGGATCGCACTTTCTGAATGCTAAACGAAATGTTTAAAGATAGATGTTAGTCGACGAAGCAATACGTGGTTATGTCTGATCATCAATACCAAGACACAGTTCAAACGAACATCCACATATGGATTATAAACGTTACAGTGTATGAATTACGTTCGCGTTCAAGAATATTTATTTATTTCCGATAAGAATCTCCGGCAACTAAGTTGTTTTCGTGCAAGGAAATTTTACTCGATTTACATAGATTAGTTTCTGATACGTACGTTCGGGTCTTAAACGAATGTGTAAAAGTGATTTTTAAACAATTAAATAATTGTATAACTTATGTAAAAAAAAACATTAATTCATTTTCTAGTTCACTGTTAAAGCCTACAAAAGATTTAAAAATGATTAATTATAAAACATTATAGAAATATTCATTGGCTTATAACATAATTAAAATAATCAAAATGTTACAAAAATGTAATCTCTTTTTTTGGTCTTTCAATTTTGTAAAAGATAATGGTATTTATATCGAAACGTGTATAGACAAAAATTATGAACATTAATAATTATTGAGTTAAAATAAAATATTAAATTTTTCAGAGGTAACTGATACTTGACAACAAAACTAAATTAGTTACGATTTTAAATTATACTCTTAATCAATATTGATTTTAAACAATTCTATTATTGATTGAAGAAATTAATAAATAGATATCAAATGAGGACTTATGCAATAAACTACCTTTAATAAATGAGATATTTGTGACAATAATATTAATTAATTGAAATTTCATAATAAAAAAATATTTATATATATATATATATATAGTATGTATGTATAATAATATAAAATTTTAAAAAGAATTACCTACGAAAAAACTGATTAAATTTTAAATTAAAATTCAGTAAGCAGCTTAGTTCATTTTGTTAATTATTAATTTGTCAAATAAAATCAAATATATAGTATAGTATTTTTTATTATAATTAAAATAAGTGATATGTTTAAGATTTCAATAATTGTTTGTATAACCGATCTAAAATCTATATAAAAATATATAACTAATGATAAATTATATTATATAAAAGAATAATAAAGTCTTAATTATAAAAATTATATATTAAAAGAAATGTCATATGCAATAAAAACAAACTGAGCTTTTTAAAATCATTTTTTTAAATATTTCTTTTTGAATAAAGTGTAGAGAAATATTTATTATATTTATTTATTGTAGTTCCATAGAAATATTAATTTATTAATAATACATAGGTATTTGTTTCTGGTAGTTAATATAAAAAAAATAAATCTCATATCTTCATTTAAGTAATACATTAGAAAGTATTTTTTTATTTATTAAAAACTATGTTCAATATTCATTAATTATAATTATTGTTCTTTAGAAGTAATTTTATATCTTTTTTTGAAATAAATAAATTAAAACAAATATTCAAAATTACATAAAATAGAATACATTTTTTCAATGTCTTCAATTAAACTTTAATTCCAGGTTCCCAAAAATCTAAATTCAATATGAATTTGATTTATGCAATCGTTTCATATTATTATTTTCATACAAACGTACAACTATTGGCTACTGTTTTTTTTAAATCACTTTATCATCATTTATTATATATTTTTGTATATTTTGAAGTGCTCTAATGATATATTATTATAGACGATGTTTAATTATTGATATTACAAATATATTAATTGCAATATTTGAGGTGCTAAAATATTTATGATGCTGAATTTGGTCACTAAATCTCAGAGACCCAAGATCCCCGTCACCAGAGAAACCCATCGGCCACGACAACAGCTCCAGCATCGCCATGCCACACTATCTATCTATCTATGCATTTATTTTTGGGCCTTTTGATGTATATAGATTTATAATCTATATTTTCTGTACATCAATAATTTTATTATATATATATATATATATATATATATATATATATATATTATACAAATGAAGTCGTTTATTTAGAGATATATATGAACAACTTTTTAAAATTAGTTCATTCATAGTAATTAAAACTATGTAATTGTAGAAAAATATCATTAAAACAATTCATGTAGAATTAATGGATGTGTTTGGTTCTATTTTTTTTAAAAAAAAGGAAAAATAATAGGATTAATATATTTTCGAATATGATTATAGATAGAATGAAAAACAACTCATTAATTATTTTGTGTAAACAGTAAACAATATATATATATATATATATATATATATATATATATATATATATATATATTTAATAAAATATGAAACGATATGTTAAACAATTTTTATACGTTTGAATCATGTCTTACAATCTGTGAAAATAAATTATTTTATCTGAAAACATACAGCAAACTTTCTTGTATCGGACATGTTAAAAAAGTTTTTTGGCATGGCTCCTTCTTTTTCGTTCGGAGGAAAAAATTCAATTGAATATTTCCCTGAGCTAATAGCCAATACGTTCCTGAATCTAAATTATGTTTTCTTCTCCTACATATTCTGTAAATTGAAAAGCTCTCAGACGAAATTAATAAAATTATTTTTATACGGCGAGTGTAACTGAACGGTTTCTATTTTTCGCGTTCAAGTTATGTGCATAGATTCGGTGAACGGCTATTTTTAGTTATCGGCATTAATTATTCAAATAATGTCAGTAATTTATTCGTTTTTATTTATATAAACGGTATTAGTCATTAATTATGAAATACAGTATATATACATTAAATTAAATTGACATGAAAGAGGTGGAATATATTATATTGAAAAAATATAACTGTAATTATGCTATATATACATATATATATATATATATATATATATATATATATATATATATATATATATATTATATAATATTGTTGTACGTATTCGATCGTGAATTTATTTTCAAATTTATAGATGATATAGACATACATGCATATCCAATATCATTGACGATTGATTGCACGATATAAATCTGAAAATAATGACATTTCATGAAATATACGGTCGTCTAATTGACTTTGCCACGGGCGTCGATTTTTATTGAATCCGTTCGAAAACAAATATTTACATTAATAGAAGGAACGGAATGGAAGAAGAAAAGAATACAAATTAATTTCAAAAAATCAACAAAAGCGAAATTGTTTTCTGAATTTTAATTATACTTCTCTGTAAACAGATTTAAGTCTTTGATATAAAGAGGGTTTAATTTTTTTTTTTTTTTTGATTTACGATCAGTACGTGCCCTATATTAAATTTGATAGAAAATCCGATTGAGACTAAATTCCATGTTATATTGAATATTAGAATTTCGTTTGTTTTTTAAATCATTTATAATGAAAATTGTATTTATGGTTTAGGATTTATAGTGAGTCGTATTCAATTTCAGTTGATGTACAACAAAGGTAAATTTTACGGTTGATTTTTTTGTACTAGTTATATATAAGTATGTGTGTGTTTGATTGATTGATACCAGTTATTCAAAAATATAAATATGCCGTCCATACATCAAATAGATATTTTATATCGCTTGGTACGTCAAAAAAAAAATTTTTGTTATATTTTCAATTACCGAGTCACTATTAATTATAATTTTCCATGGCTGTTATCAGCTCTAAGACAATCATTGGCTTAATAGATTACTCATCTACTTGATAATGGGTTTAAAATCAAAATTAGTCATGGATAAATATAAAAACCGTAATAGTAATATTAAAAATAATACAATAAATTGAAAAGAAAAAATTAAGTTTTGAAATAAACAAATTTAATATAGAAAGAAAGGTTAAAAAAGTTTTTTGAATTGATAATATATATATATATATTAGTAAACTCCAAACTCGACAGTAGCTCTTAATTAGAAGAAATTATTTATTTATAAAAAAATGTTATAGTTAGGCACGTAGAAATAATAATTCTAATAAATAAATAGTAAATATTTTTAATATATATTTCAACGTTTTGTATTTTATTAATCTATTATATTATTTACTAATATTGAAAGTGTTAGAGGGAAATGAAAACTTTGATAAAATATTAATGAAAATACGAGGGTCATTTGATAAGTATAGTAAATTTATTTATTGTTTAATTTAATTAATTAATTAATTTTTTCAATTTAGCCTTTCTTACTTTTTTACCATACTTATCAAACGATCCTAGTATAATTTTGTGTAAATTTATTTTTAAAATGTTAATTAGATATTTAATTTGCAACCAATTATCATTTTGTCTTAATATTTTATAAAAAAAAAATGGTGTTGGATGAATAAATTTAAAATATCTCATATGAGTATATTAATACTCTGTAACGATTTTCTAGAGTACAATAAATTTTAATGTTCTATAACAATATTTTTATATAAATAAGTTTTATGGAAATGTTAATTTTTATATTATTTGTATAATGTATAATAAATTATATGATTATATTTTATTTTTTTAAAAATATTATGGATAGATAAATGAATAGAAAATGTTTATTCATATCTGTTTTGAAACTATAAATAATTTACTTATTCCATATTATATATTATTTATTACTATTAAAGTTTATATTAATAGTTGTTCTTATATTAATACTAAATTATATATAAACATTTGTTTTGTAGTAATTTATTTTTATTATTTTATAAATTTTATATGTTAAAAAAATGATTGTACACATTGAATGATGCAAGAGATTTTCAATCATGTAAATTATTTAACTACCACTTTTTTGGTACAATTATTTTTAATTGGATATGTTTTTGATATGAGAAAATATTTATATAAATGTAATATTTTACATTTATATATATATATATATATATATATATATATATATATATATGTATGTATGTATATGTATAAACGCTATTGTAGTCGACTGATTAGCATGGCGCGTTTGTACCCAATGTGTCTTGACATCACATGTTGAATTATTCATGTAATGTACATTTATAGGAACTATCTTCATTTCTAGAATCCCTGAAAGTCTAATTCTTATAACTATACACATGTCCAATACCTAAATCACGCCTGAAAAGTATCGACGCTTTGAATTAAAATGAAGTGCAGCAGAATTCGAACTACCGCTATAGGGGCATAAAACGAATACCATAAATAAGAATTACTATAGGACAGAGACAGCGAACGTTGTAGAACGATACGACGTTGAGATCGGACATTGTGTACCCGTGTTAAAAGAATACAAAGTACCGATATTGGCTTCTGTAAATGTTGTCACAAACGACGGGACGTATTTAAGAAAAATAAAAGATTAGAGCAGCACTGGCCGAACTGTTCGCATCTCTCTCCGCGTACGTGTCGCGTACATATCTACGACTCATATCTGAAATTCAATGGGTAGAAATTGGCCCGCCTTTTTAAGAAATTGTTCTTCTACTGCGCGCTTCTAGTGTTTGTATTCCGAGATGTTATAAATAACTTTATCTATCTGTTTTTATTGTACGTATAAAATGTACGTATTGGTTACGGCGAAAAAAGGTCGGTATGAGTGCGACTACATCTTTGTTGATGCGCGGATGAGCGACACAGATTTTTTCCTACACGAGGGCTGTTCGTTCATTGAAGGGCGATTGTTCAGTTGCACGATTTCCACAATTGTGGCAATTTGTCGATAACTGTAAATATTTATATATCAGTCGGCAAATATGGTCTGTTTGTATATTTGATGTTTGGTATAAAGTAACGGAAATTGATTTTTTTTATATTTACATTCGTTTCGATTTAATCGGAATTCTGTTTATAAATAAACTTAAAAATATCGGAAGTTCGTCTAACGTCAATCTATATTATTGAATTAACCTTTCTGAAATAATCGTATTTTCAAATTAAATGTGCTTAATTTAATTAACTTATCAGTTAATTTTTATTCACATCACCTAAATTGAATAGTGTAACAAAAGTAATCAGATCAATATTAAGTAAACGAATTACTTTTCAATATTGGATTGATGAAAAATAATTATTTTGTTTGTATATTATAACAACAGTATTTAAACTAAAAATATTAGAAATATGTTTAGTACGTTTTTAATTTTTCAAATTAAACTTGTTTAAATGATCTAAGACATATTTTTATGAACTGTAATTTGTTATCTATTCTTATGATCCTTAAATTATTGTCTGAATTGAAATTTATATTAAAATTTATGTTAAATGTTGTTACATTAAAGTAAAACCATTGAAAATAATAATTCATACGTGTCATTTGCACATAAACAGATTATTTGAAATATTGCTCATAAAAATATTTCTCTCGATAATCAAATACAAATAAATACATTCAATTTAAATAATATTGTTTATAAAATAATTATTGCTAATAAAGCTTATCACGTTATGGGAGAAAAATGATAATTATTTTCAATAATATTTATTTTTTTTACAAATTCAATATTGAATATCTTATTTTTAATCGATGAAGTAATTGATTAGCAATTAGACTATTTTGTATAATAATTTTTAAAATAAATTTGAAAAGAGATGAAATATGAATACGGATTGTACATTAATTCATGGATTAGAAGTTAAATAATCGTATTATATGTTTTTTTTTTAATTGAATTAAGTTAGATTAGTAAATAGACATGTCAATGCATTGAATGTTTTTGAAAATCGTTTTAATTATTTGGTAATTAGTTTTTTGGTATTTTAATTTCCATATGTATATAATACATATTAAAAGAAATAGAAAAAAAGATATAACCTCGGCATATTTCTTATTTCTTTGGTAAAAACGCGCGTGACTAATTAAACCTCATCATGTGAAATCCCAGTCTTTTATCCAACGAAAGACAAATTATATTCTTTCAAGACCACAAATCCATCTCGACTCAAACCGTATCTAACCTTTGCCCTCTAATACTCAACCCAAAACAAAACGATCTACCACATTCTCATTAAGCAGCTAACCCTACTCTATTTTCTAATGAAAATTTAGGTACACCCGTGCGTCTGCATAACAGAGACAAGTATACGCATCATATATTTGATGGTGCGATTATATCTCTTCTTTTAGCGAATTGGACATTAGAGAAAGTTCGTTTCGGCTACGCTACCATCGAATTAGTGTCGTAGCCGTGACGTCAGATCAAGGGTTCGAGGTTCACATCCCACGCGCTAAGACTTATAAATTGCTAAAGCCGATTTACTGCCGCACTTATAAAGACTGAATACGTGTGTGTATTTCGCTATGTGTGTGTGTGTGTTTATAAATGTATTGTTTGTGTTTCAGTGTGTACGAATAATGAATATACATGTGCATATAAATATTTAAATATATATATATATATATATATATATATATATATATATATATATACACTTAATTATAATTACGACTAACTGAATCCGATGCAAACATTTTAAGATTATTATTATATTTATTTTTAGAGAGATGAATAAAAATTCGTTCCACAATAACTACATAAATATTAGTTTTTATTTGAACATTTTTCACAACAGAATGTTATTTTAGATGTATATTACACTATTATAAATATTTATCAACATAATGACTATCTGTTATCTATCTGTATTAAAATGTATTTAATAAAACATAATTTCATATTTGTTTAAAAAAGGAATGACACACTACAATTATAATTTTTGTTGGTTTGAAAAATCTGTCGCATTTATCTAATAAAATATCTGTGTGGGAAAAATTGTGAAAGATATTTAGTAATAAAATATTTACTTTAATTTATATCAGTGATACGTTTGTAGAATAGTTTGTCAGACAATTCATGTTATAAATATAAAAATATAAATCATGGATACAGATTTAGACATAAAATAAAGTATATTGTACTTGAAAAAGCCAGTTTAAATATTACGAATGATTTTAACTAATACTAGAGTGAGAATGATTCTTTTACATCAATAATACTTCCATTCAGAAATAATAATTTTCTGAATGGAACTTATGATATTAAATAATTAATATTCAATCATTAATGTTTGGATTTAATAAAACTTTAATTAGTAATATATAAAAATTGTTCATCTGATAATTCTCAGTGTAGAGTAATTTATATTCCTATATTTAATCCTAACAAAATTTCAAAAGGGGTTACATTGAAGCCTGCTTAAATATATGTGAGATATAAATTGTTGAGAAAAAATAATTTTAATTGACGTTAGGAATAAAAAACGTACGTATATTTATATGTGTTTGTACACTCTCTTTTGTGGTAATAAAATAACCCTACACTATTATTAACACATTCTTAAGCCGTCGTGTGAAATTCGATTATCAGATGCCAATAAGCGTAACAATCTACCGGTTTTCAGTATCACGTAGTCCGAAAAAAAACTTCAGCTCATTAACAAGTCGTCCGAACCACTTCCACTAAGTGATGAGTATTTTTTTTTTTTGCTTTCGTTTCGAATATGACTATCGGGTGCGACGTCGACGGCCGTCGATCGACGTCGTGCACGTGTAACGTTCAAAAAGTATCCGTTGGAACGCGGCGTCCATGGTGCGGTTTTGTTTGTACGGCCCTACCTGATCCGCCTTCTCAATTCAATTCATCAAGGTGATAGGAGAATTACATATAGTATGGATTTGATCAAACTGGACTCGGGCTGTGCTCGGAATGAAACGTATTGGCATGTTGGAATAAAACCAACTCAAATAAATTTGAACGAATGGGATTTTTGTTCAGTGTTCCGTGTTTATTTTTACAGCGGGGGATTTTTTTTAATGATTTTTTAAAACACAAATTTGATTTCCTGTTTTAAACATATGTGTCAACCAATATATATACATAGAAACATACATGTATATATATATTTATAATATTTTAATTATAAATGATTATATTAATATAATTAATTCAAAAAACAGTTTCCATTGTATAAATAGATTTTTCAAAAATTTTGAAAATTAAAGTTTAATGACTTCTGATTTCTGTACGGTTTGATAAAAAATTGTGTGAATAAGAGTACGTTTTAATCATTTTCCCCATTCAAGTCGATAAGAGCAAATAAATTAATAATAGGAGATTGATAAACTAAACAAAAATTTTTGTATATGAAATATTTGAAACGAATATTCAAATTTATTAATTGAGATGGAAACAATTTCTTATTTTAACATATTGTGACTTTAGGAAAAATTATTATTATTATAGGTAAATAAAGATATTTTTTACAAAATGTAATATACAAATCTTGGAAAAATATAAAAATATATGAGTAACGTGACTATTTTGATTAAATAAAAACATATTTTGAATTATTTTTGTAAATATTGTAGTTTACTATCAATAATTACAAATTTTATATCGGAATAAATTTAATAGATTTTAATTGGATTATTTTGTAGAATATTCCATTAAAATTATATACACATATACAAAATATATGTGTGTGTATTTACATATATGTTTATATTACATAAATAAATATTTGTTTATGCCTGAATACATATATAATTGAAAACTGGAATACCAATTGTTAATTTAATTTCAATAGACAGACAATATATAATTACACTAGAAGTAATTACTTTAATGAGAATAATGAAATATAAATGAATAGTTTTATTTTGTCTGGTCTGGTTGAGTTTTTATCTAGAATTTTATAAAAATCGAACGTTATAATCACAAAAATACTGATTTTTATATAAAATACTTATTGTACTTATTAAAGTACAAATATGAATAATGTATTGATTACAAATTATTATATAAATTATATGTAAAATAATTTATTTAATTTAAAAGTATCTTTTTCAGATTTTTCATTAGAAAATATATAAAAAAGTAAAAGCATTAAAAAAATAACTGCATTTATTTCAATAATATATATATATATATATATATATATATGACACTTTATTTATAAAAATTAAGCAACGTTAAGTAGTATATAGAAATAATCAACTAGTTGAGATTAAAGTACAAGTGAGTAAAATGTGATAGTTAGAAAAACATTTATTTGAGTTTTAGAAATATGAGATGATTTGGAAGATTTTGCTAAATACAAAATATTAGAAAAATAGAGGAATCGAAGAAATTGTGAAATAATTGACATGAATGAAAATTAAGCATGAACATGCATCTAAGTATGTAAAATATGATATTAATAAAAATGAATACTGTACTTTGTAAATAAAATAACACATAACTAGAAGCCTATTTTTACATCTGAGATTTTTTATAAAGTTTAATTTTTTACCAAACAGGTTTTTTAAAAACATTTTCAATGTAAAATATTTTATATTTACTATTTTGTTGAAACTATACATAAAAGTAATTTATGTATATATATATATTACATTTGTATAGTTATGTATTTAAATTATATATGTACACTTATTTTGTATGTTTATATACTTATTACATATATGTACACATTTTATCTGCATTACATATATATATTTAGTTCATTTTTAACGATAATGATTGTGCATGGATTCGAGCACAGTACATTCTACATTCAATGCGAGTCTCTTACGTTAACTCCCACCAGCCCCTCAACCTTTTTTTGAAATTATTTTACTGTAGAGTATATACGAGTAGTAGAAGCTCCAATCCAAATCTTTTATTTCTATATATATATATATATATATATATATATATATATATATATATATATATTATATATATATATATATATATATATATATATATATATATATATATATATACATATATATATATATATATATATATATATATATATATATATATATATATATAATATTTTATTTATAAATGATTATATTAATATAATTTATAATTAAAAAAAAAATCCATTATATAAAACAGAAATTTGGAAAATTAGAGTTTAATGACTTCTGATTTCTGTACGATTTGATAAAAAAAGTGTAAATAAGAACACGTTTTGATAATTTTCCCCATTCAAGTTTTTTGTTTTGATAAGAGTTGATAAATTAATAATGGAGAATTGATAAACTAAACAATAATTTTTGTATATGAAATAGTTAAAACGAATATCCAAATTTATTAATTTAGATGGAACGAATTTCTTATTTTATCATATTGTGACATTAAAAAAGATTATTATTATTACAGGTAAACAAAAATATTTTTTACAGAATTTAATATACAAATCTTGGAAAAAAATAAAAATTTATGAGTAAATGTATCTATTTTGTAATGATTTTTGTAAACACTGTAGTTTAATATCTATAGTTACAAATTTTATATCAGAATAAATTTAATAGATTTTAATTAAAAATAATTTTGTAAAATATATAAAAAAAGAAAAAGTAAAGATTAAACTGTATTTATTTCAATAAAAAACGTTTTGATAATATTAATAATTCTTTACAACTTTTTTAAATACTTTAAATGGGTTGTAAATTAAAATGTTTCCATCTTGTGTGTATATATATATATATATATATATATATATATATATATATATATATATATATATATATATAAGACGTTTTATTTATAAAAATGAAACAACATTAAATAGAATATAGAAATAATCAACTAGAGATAAATATCCTGATTAAATATAATGAGAGTGTAAAGTACCTATTAATGTTAAATCTTCTTTTCATAATTTCTCCATTTCTTTACTAAACCATTTCATCAGCACACGAATCTATTAAAACATCAACTTGTAGAGAAAGTATATGTACACGTGTATATATATATATATATATATATATATATATATATATATATATATATATATATATTTGTGTATACATATAGCGACCGCAAGACGGTGTTAGAGGTTCTTGAGTTTGTAGACGGACAGCAAAAAAAATTGGCTGACAGGTAGATGATAAGACAAATCTGCGTCGTTTAAGATAATTGAAACGGACGATACGCGAAACAGATAACGTACGATATCTCGAACCAAGACCATCGATGTCTTCGTCGAATCCACGGCGCTCATAAGCGCAAGTTACATTTGTCGATACCGTCCTGTTATGTATCATAAGCTGGTGAAATTGGAAAAGGACTGTGTTGCTTTGGATGGATAACGATTCCCATCCTTCGTGTGTTTTTCTTTCTGTCCAGACGAGACGGTGGGTGAGCGAATGTCTATTTATTTTTTCTGACCGGATGGTTTCGCCAAGACTGTCAGTTTGCGTTTGTTTGCACCAATGGACTGAACGGCGTTGGAAAACACTTTTTTTGTGTTTCGGGATATTTTTCTACGATTCTTACTATTTGAATCCGTGTGACAATTTATGTCTTTCGCAGATAAATGTACTTTTTATGATACACGCTTTTTTATTTAAATCTTTCTTACAAATATAAAAATTTATAGTTTTCACGAGTATTGTCACAATATCAACAGAGTAATGAACTAGATATTGAAGATAAAATTAGAGAAATAGTAAAAAAGATTAATAAATATATATATATATGTATGTTTGTATTTATTATTATATTTTGAAATTTGATTTTGTTTCAAATTATTAAATATTATTTTTATGTCATTTTTTAGAATCATAAAAATTAAATACATTATTAAAGCTATCGAAATATAAAATATTTATTTTACTACAGCCATATATTTTTTTAAAAAAAATATCTATTATAAGTAGTGTAAATTCAATGTCATAATTCTAAAAAACAGAACTAGGTTACAAATTCAGATTAGTGATATAAATATCTTTATTAATATGATGTAAAATTGCAGCACAAATGAACTATTGTTAAATAAAATTAAAATTTATGTTAGAATTAAAATTATGCAGAGATAATCAAATGAAATTTTTATATTTTTTCATATTTCTTTAATAATTTTATTGTATTTTGGATAAAAAATTAAACATAATATGAAATTACAACCAGTAAATATTAGAAATATATTCTGATGGGTATGTATATATTATTATATATATATATATATATATATATATAATTATTATATGTGAATTAATATGTTTTTTTTAAAAAAAATAAAAGAAAAATATTATCAGCGATATTTAATAAGCACGTTTAATTTGAAATAATAATCTTAAAGATAATAAATACTGTATTATTTCTCAAGACTAAATCACAATTTATCAACATTAAATAATTACAACAATAAACATTTAATAAATGTAAATACTTTTTATAAAACACATACAAGTCTAATTTAAGAATCGTCCTATGCATGTGCATAGCAAATAAAGATTTAAGTCTCTCGAGAAAGCAAATTCCAACTTTATTTCGTATAACTACTTAAAACTTTTTTTATTAACATAGCAGTGTTTTTTCGGCACCCCTTTTTGCTTGTCCTAATTTTTCAATCCCCCACCTATATAATTTACCAGTTGAGTTTACTAAGAACAAAAGAAGTATTCTCTACGTGAATTTATTCACGACACTTCGTACTCGTCTCGAAAAGGATTGAAATAGGATAAGAAAATCTTTTCAGAAATGAGATCGTTACAGAATGGTTAAGACGAAGTTAGATGTTGTAAGGGGAAAAAAATTAATACGAACATAAAGGGGAGTTGATGCATGGGTCACACTTTTTTATACGGATCCTTTCTTTAAAACATTCACATATATATATATATATATATATATATATATATATATATATATGCATTGATAAAAGCAACCATAAATATTCGAATGTCGGATTAACAAGTCGACATAATCCCTGGTTTATAATTTGTTAATTTGTTGATTAAATTATAGCGACAGTTTAATCACACTGGAACGAATAAACGTATACATCCGTGTTGTGTGTTTTTTACAAATTTAATTCACACAAACGAATGTACATAAATACAAACATAAACACAGGCATAGTTACACAAATACACACAAATATATGTTTACATGCATGTGCAAAAGTATGTACATTTGCATATAACTAAACATAAAATGATTTTAGTTTTGCAATCCAAACATTAAATATTGTACATAATGTATTATTGTTATTTTAAAGATTAAGTTTTTGTACATGTTTTAAACTCCAATTAAATTAAAATATATGTTAATTAAAACATTCGGTGTAAATTTATACAAAGACACACACGTATGTGTTTGCAATATATATATATATATATATATATATATATGTACAGAGAGTTTTTGTAAGAAAAGTACAGAAAAATAAAACATACATTATCTTGTTCCGGAAACCATTCTCCGGGATTCAATGCAGCAAAGCAACGAAGCTAGCTGAGGTTGCGGTCATTCCGGATGACCTACACCGGAAAACCACATAGAGTAGACGTGAATGTGGTTTTGACTAGCGTTTTACAATTTCTCTAGCGACACTGACACTGAAAACTTATTAACTTTTTATTTAATTTAGTTCGAATTAGTTTCGACGTAATTAAATTCCTGATTGAAATTTATTTATTCGATTGTACGTTTTTCGTAGATTTTGCGAGCTTAATTATCGTGGAATTGTACGAAATTTATCAAATGTGGTGTATGGTTGTTTAAATTTCAAGTAAGTTAATTCAGGAGCATTATGGTAGAGAAATATGTTGTTTAGTGAAAATATTTATTTTTTATTTTAAATAATAATAAAAATTGTAGAAATACGAACAAATTCATTTCCAAAAGGTGTTTTGAAAAAGATCTATCTGAAAATATCACAAATATTGCAATAAATTAAAGTAATGATTTATCTTGTTATCAAAACGTTAAATATATTCGTTTTAATATGTTTTTATCTTTTATTGTTCAGTATAAGAAGAGAGGATTACGAAAGGCATCAAACGTACTGAAATTTTATAAAAGTCAAATCAAATGTGTATTAGAAAAAAAATAAGAAAAATAACATTTTCTAGGTCTAAAATGATTCTTTTGTTGAAAACAACTACAATATATAGAGTCATCCAAATGTGACGCCTGGATTTACGTTTTATTAAAAAGGAACATGTGTATAGGGTGGTGTATAAGAAATCATGTCTATAGTTTCTTTTTAATAAAACACAAATCTAGGTTCTACATTTGGATGACCCTATATATATATATATAACTTTTGTTTGAATTTTTTTTGGTAAAAAATATATTATTTTTCTTTAAATCTATTTAAATAGAAAGTTTATTGAAATGTTATTTATTTTAAATTAAATTTTTTTTATCAAATATTTCAGATTTCAATTTTCAATATCTTGTATACATTTTTATAGATGTTTATTTCAATAATAATCATTATTTATATTTTTCAAGAAAAATAACGATTGAATTACTCTTCTTTAAAAAAAATCATTATAACAATTTTGTAAGATGTAATAAAGTTTTATAAATAAGTGACACACTAATGTCAGTATAAATCAGCTATAGGGGATATTTTTTATGTTTTATTTTCTTTTAGAAAAAGTATCTTTTATAATGAACTCCGTCTACACGTTTTCATTTTCTGATATAGTTTATTTAATTTGCATATTTATTTGGTCGATTTACAATAAATAAAAAATTGTGAAAGAGAACTTTTTTCATATTCGTAGTTGAAATTTTCATTTTAATTTAAGTAAAAAGTAAGGATGTAAAATTAAATGTCAGTAAATTATAAGTAGTTTATATATATATATATATATGTGTGTGTGTGTGTGTGTGTGTATGTTGTAACTTTTATTTGAAACTTTTCTATGAACTTCTTGATAATATAAATTTTCCATTTAAAGTTAACTCAAAAAGTTTTTAAATAATTTTATACGGAAGAAAATGTTATGGTACAAGTATCATACTGAGTTAATCAATAGATCAAGTTAAATTTTTATTGGATAAGTTATTGTAGCAAAAAAATATTTATTTCATATATTGGCTGTTTTTCAAAAAGCAATTCTTGAGGAAAGTATTCGATGTTCGAATCTTAAATATCGAATGTACGTACATATATAAATGTATGTATATTTTTTTCTAAAAAAGAACAGCACCTATTTGAAACATGAAATGTTTATCCACAAGAGTGTTAAGTTCGAGAACATACACGAGTTTCGTTCACGTGATAATCTCGGCCGTGCGGGTGGTATACACTTGCAGAGAAAGCTGCGGTAAAGTTAGTCGATATGTTAAACTTTCGAAAAGGAATTTTATTGTTGTTAAAATATGTAGGTAGTTGTTGTATAAGTGGTACGTTCGGGGCTGTATTTATTAAGAAACCAAGTGTAAGTTTCGCCGCTGTGGTGTCGGTATTAGTTGCACAATCTTCACGATTTATGGAATATATTTTGTTTCTCGAACCACACATAGAATACTTAAGCAGAAGTTCTATATATCAAGAGTTTTATAACTATATGTTATCGCTATTGCGACTCGTTACGAGATTGTACGAGTACTAAAGTCACAAATTCGCCCGGATTCAATTCAGGGAACGTGCGTATTTTGCAATTGTGTTCAGCGGAATTGAAAATAATGCTGTGTTTTAAAGTTTCGTTTGCAAGTCTAAAAAGATGTGCTACTTATACTCCGTATTCAGATAACGATATATATATATATATATATATATATATATATATATATATATAGAGAGAGAGAGAGAGAGAGAGAGAGAGCAAACCTAAACATACCTTAATTTGTGAATTATTAAATAATATATATTATTAAGTTTAGTGTTTTAGATTTGTTTACAAGAATAACAAAATAGGATAGATAATAAGAGGGTCGTTTGATAAGTATCGTAAATTTATTTATTGTTTAATTTATTTCATTAATTAATTTAATTAAATTTTTCAATTTAGTTTTTCCTACTTTTTACCATACTTATGAAACGACCCTCGTATAGTGGGTAAAATAAATGAGTTCCAGTAAAAAGAAAAAAGTTTATATAGAAAACTATATAGGCTATAACTTAAAGCCTAGTTAGGTAGATATTTTTCGAAAATAAATATTTTATTTTCGTACTACAATTGTATAAATATGATTTTTAATCACAAAAATATATTTTTTTTATTAAATTTAAATGTTGAGATTAAAGTACAAGTGAGTAAAATGTGATGGTTAGAACAACATTTTATGGATTTTAGAAAAATGTAGATGATTTGAAAGATTTATCCAAATACAAAATATTAGGAAAGTAGAGGAATAGAAGGAATTGTGGAATAATTGATATAAATGGAGATTGAACATGGAAATGAATCTAAGTATGCAAAAAATGATGTTAATAAAAATGAAAACTGTACATAATAAATTAAATATCACACAACTAGAATCCTATTTATTACATCTGAGATTTTTATAAAGTTTAATTTTTTACCGAACAGTTTTTTTAAAAACATTTTCAATGTATAATATTTTATTTTATATTTTTAGTATTTACTATTTTGTTGAAAGTATACACAAAAGTGTTGTATATATATATATTTATATATATGTATTATAAAAGTACATGTATTGTAAAAATACATGTATGTAATCTTATCATATATATTATATAATCTTATCACATATATATGTAGTAGCAGATATGTAGTTTACTTTTAACGACGATGGTTGTTCGTGGATTCGAGCTCGGTATATTCGACATTCAGTGCTGGTCTCTTACGATATCTCCCACCAGCCCCTCAGCCTTTATTCGGAATTTTCTTTATTAATTGTTAAATAATTATTATTGATTGAAATTATTGTTATTAACATCAAACGTGTATGTGTTTATATCGATCAATAGTACTTTATATTATACTATGGAGTAGATAGTAGAAGCTTAAATCCAAAACATAAAGAAATTAAGTTTAAATCAATAAACCAAAACGAACATCTGTTAGTAGCAAAATTGTATTTAAGTTTACATCAGTGTAAAGTATTTATATATATATATGTATATATATATATATATATATATATATATATATATATATATATATGTATATCAATACATATTATGTATGTAGATGAGTTAATTTTGATAAATTTGTATTAGTAAGTATCGTAGCATGCATTATTGCTGTCATGCAGGAGATTTTTTTCGATCCTCAAATTTAATTTTAGGGATGGCTATGGGGTTGACAATCTCATATTTTAAAAAATATAACCGTTATGGAACTATAACGAGAAAAGGCTTATTAGATAAGTTTTGTCATCATACCAAGACCCTACAAGGACAGTAGCATCCGAAGATAGTGATATATATATATATATATATATATATAGAGAGAGAGAGAGAGAGAGAGAGAGAGAAAGGGAAATAGATAGATAGATATATAAAATAATTCCTTGTGTGTATAGAAAGTGATTTATTATTGTAACAAGATACCAATTTTTAAAAAATGTATTATTGAAAAATCGAGACATGTTTTTTTACATAGATACGTACAAATATAATAATAATATAGAGGTATAAAAATGCATGTTTATGTTGAAATATATTTTCTATTTATACATGAGAATTAAAATTCCAAAGAGAAAAGATATTTAACTAATTGGTCATGAATACTATTTATAAATAAATATATACACACACACATACATATATATATATATACTGTGATGTGTATTGAACTTATTGTTAAAAACGACAATTTCTTACAAAAAAATGATTACAAATAAAAAAAATAAATAAGCAGAAATAACTATAAAATATATAACTGGAACACTCAATTCATTATATTGTTGAAGACTAATAATAAAAACTAGTTCAGAGAACAGTTCTTATACATTTTTTGAGACAATTTCATAGTAACTAAAGAAAATCTCACACAAATTTTATATATATATATATATATATATATATATATATAATTGATGTACGTTGTTGTCAAATGTATGAAACAAACAATAACGTTACCGAATGTTTTACAGCATCAATGATCAATGTTTTCTTTCTTATGTTGTTTGAACGTCGACAGAAGGAAAACGACAGAAATAACATCGTCACGACACAAAAGCACGTTTTTCTTCGTTTAATGACAACGTTATACGTTGTCACATAGATCAATAGTTTCTTTATAAGAGACTTGGATAAAACACACACCTAGGATGACTTTTTCTTTAATGAACATTGTTCAAAGGTATTAATTGTTTCAAAGATATCTCTTTCTCTAATATTATTTACGTAAATCGTTTACACAAACACAATTTTAATGTGTATAGGTGTATTATTGTTTATATATATATATATATATATATATATATATAATAAACATTTTAAAACATACAAGTATATAATTGTACCAATATTTAATTAGTCTAAAATGAGTATTTATTTTACGTAGACTGTAACCTTTTGATTCCTTTATATAATTATATGTGTATAAGATTTTTATTCGATATTATACATGATTTCTAATTTTACTGTCTCCTCTTATAAATAATATTGTTAATTTTTGAATAATTCCCTATCGTAAATTGTTCGTCGCATGAAAATATATAATTAAAGAGATATTTAAAATATTTTTGTAAACAATGATACTAGTTAATAAGGTTATAATTAAAAGTATTTGTTTCTTTTACAATGCCTCTCTTATTATTTTAATTAATTATTTATCGAGACTTAATATTTAGACGTACTATTTCATTATTTTTAAATTATGGTTCTTTTTGATAATTACAGTTAATTTTATACTAAGAAATGTATAGTTTTATGTCCAAATTCGATTTTCATGTCATCGTTATTTTTTTTTATTTTGAATTGTATATATTTAGAGATGTTATCGAAATTTATATTTAATATCAAAAAGTGTCAAGTTTTCGTTACTTAATTGACATTAAAAATTGCCAGTTGGTATCTATAATTTATTTCATAAATCCAATTTATAGCAATTAAAATAACACACAAAAATCTAAAATTTCATTAAAAAACAAATATGGTATTTATGACAGCGAGAATTTTTAATAACTTTTTGAGACGATTTATAAGTTTTAATAAAAAAATATTTCTTACATATCAATTAATTAAAAAAAAAATTAAATGATATTATATACAAATTAATTTGAAATTTAAATTTTATAACAATATATATATATAATTGTACATTTAGTCACACAAATGTTAATTTGCATATAAAGCTATTGTAATTCATTTGGTATTTATATATGTATATAATAACATGCTATTAAATACGCATTTGATTATTTAATGTAATTGTATATTATTTTAATCATAACGTGCATTCGGGTAAAAATTTACTATTTTTTTAAAAAATCCAATAGCTGTATGTAAACTGTAATAAAAGTAATTTACTCAAGGTGAAAATACAAATAACAGATATTAATTTTCAAAACTATCAGATAAATCATATTTGCATACAAACACATACACACACACACACACACACACATATATATATATATCTGTGTGTGTGTATGTGTGTGTTTATGTCCTGTGTGTATAAGATAGGAAGAGAACAAATGGATCAGAACGAAAATAAAAGTTAAATATGTTATATCAAAAGTGAAAATTTTGAAATCGAAATAAGCTAGTCATATAATAAGAAGAGAGAACCACAAGAAGACAAAGGTTACTAAATAGAAACTTAGATATATAATAAGGCTCAGAAAGAGACTTATAGATGAATGAAACAGAGGTTAGGAAATTTGTCGGAATGGTCTAGAAAGCAGTAAATCGGTCGAAGTGGATAATTTTAAAGTGACTTCATCTAGCAGTGGCCACAGTGTATAATATATATATATATATATATATATATATATATATATATATATATATATATAGGTGAGATTGTTTTTTTGAAATTCCTTTACATTTTAAAATTTAGTTATATTTTTTACATATATTTATGTATCCTATATATACGTTTATAAATAATATGTTTTGAATTTGTATCAATGATT
This sequence comes from Neoneuromus ignobilis, assembly GCA_029203775.1. Lineage (NCBI taxonomy): Eukaryota > Metazoa > Arthropoda > Insecta > Megaloptera > Corydalidae > Neoneuromus > Neoneuromus ignobilis. The sequence continues at coordinate 34,234,158 of CP092093.1, forward strand.
TTTATATATAATTTAATACTAAAAACATTTGTCAAAACAAACTGAAATGTGTAAAAAAAAATTGAACGTTTAAAATGAGATAAAAATTAAGCCATATTAGAATATTTTTAGTGTTGTGTTATAGTGAAGTCAAATCAATGATCGATCTACAAATGATTATGAAAAATGGTGAGTTTTTCAATTAATATATCTTTTATTATATTTAATATAAGAGTGGATACTAAAATTAAAGTGAAAATAATTGAAATAACTATAAATAATCAAAAATAACTGTTAAAAAGTAATCAATAAGATCTTTACAATTCCGTGAATGATTTTAATTTTTTTTTGGTTATGCGACTAAATTAATTTTCTATCCACTTTTCGAAACAATATTTGATAATAAATAAATAGTGAAAAATTATCCATTCTCTGTACAATATAGACAATTGTTCTTCATAAAATATAAATGATATTTGTAGGTTAAAAGTATTAAATAATTATTTTGCAAGAAATTCGTAATCAGTTAATATTTACTTAGAGATAAAATAATTTATTTTAAAAAGTACCTTATAAGTTAAAATTCAAAATTATTTATTGTATATTTTCGTTTATAAAAAATATTAGGTGAAATTTGATTATTGATACTTTTTACTACATACTATATAATATATATATTATTTTTGATTATTAGAAAGTTGATATAATAATTGATAATTAGGTATTTTTATATCATTTGAGAAATTTAATTATATTATTAAAATTTGTAATAGTGGATTAAACACCTACTTGAATTAAATCCAATGATTTAGGTATCACTTCTATGTTGGCGATCGTGAGTTGAATTACCTAAAGTAAAGTTATTTAATTTATATTAAATTTGTAGTCATATCAAGTTGGTTAATGTAATTTAAAAGGAATGCAGACATTTTGTAATTATTGTTTAAAATAAAATGATTGTTTCACTAATTTTTTTTAATTTAATCACTAATTTTGTCTGTTTTAGAGTAATTAATATAAAAAAATATTACACAAATTTCCATTTAATTCTTTATGGAATATTTCATATATATATATATGTATATATATATATATATATATATATATATTAAAAATCTTAAAAGTGAGTTAGGTACTCACTTAACGAATTAAATCCAATAATTGAAGTATTATTGCAATGTCGGTGATAGCGATGTGTAGTTGAGTTGAATTACCTGAAACAAAGTTACATGTATTAAGTTCTTGCTCATTCAAATTGGTTAATGTAATTTAAAAGATATGCAGACATTTTTTGGTTATTGATATAAATAAAATTAATGCTAATATTTAATTTATTTTTTTATTTTCATTAATTTTGTGTTTTATAATAACTGAATATTAAACACATGCTATAATAGCATCATATTATAATTTTGTAGATATATTATATATATATATATATATATATATATATATATATATATATATATATATATATATATATATAAATATAAATTATATAAAGGATGCAACAACAATAATGAACAAAACGTACATTGTTTGATATTCTATTTTAACTGCAAACAATTAAGAAATGAAGTACACAAAGCACAGCTTGTAATCTTGGAAAATTAACTATTGAATTGCGCTTTTGAATGTTTGTTGTGTTAGCTTTAATGTCTAAGAATCTTTATTAGGGATTAGAATACGCCATTAGGTGAGATTATGTAGAGCATTTGAATACATATTTACTTTAAATTTTAAATCTATTTAAAGTATTAATAAATAAAAAATCTTTGTTAACTTTTCATGTGTTAACTATAAATATTTATATCAATCGTACGTGTATTTTTTTTTAAAGAAAATTTTATCCAATAAATCTTTATGGTTGTTTCAAAGATTAATGTATCACACGTATTGTGACACAAAAAATACACAAAATGAACAGAAAAAAAATCCATATTCTTGTCATGAATCTGACGGTCAGTGACGGAGCGTGGGTTCGACTGCCGTCTTGTATATGAACACGACGACGATGGAACAACTTTCAAGTTTCTCGTGCACAAATAGAATTCTTATGTTAGGAAAGTGTGACAAGTTACGATAACTTCTAAAATATGTTTTTATTGTCGAATTGATTTATGTATGATTTGCGCATAATGCGAGCACGAGATAGAATTTCTATATTCGTACAAGAATTGGAGCGTACAATATAAATAAATATTTTGTGTGAATTTTTTCATTAAATATCGATTTTGCATTAAATGGTAGTATTGCAGACTATCAATACATATATATTTATATATATATATATACATATACGAGGATCGTTCGATAAGTATGGTAAAAAAAATAAGAAAAACTAAATTGAAAAATTTAATTAATTAAATTAAACACTAAATAAATTAACGATACTTATCAAACGACCCTCGTATATATATATATATAATTGGGCTGTGATATAAAAAAAATATTCTAAGAGTGATCTATTTGTATTCATCTTTAATATTCATCATTTATTATAGTTGTGCAAATTTCCCTTCATTGTAAATTTGTACAAATATTCAATTTGTTATTTAAGTATTTATTAATCACAAAAATATTTTTTAAAATTAAAAAGTATATAAATATTTCTATAGAAAAACTATTAAGTATTTTAAAAACTGTCTTTTTTTTAGTTCCAGTTTTTTAAAACAATATTGCTACATGAAATTATAATTCTATTTTTTATATATATTTTGTGTTGTTGAGTTTATTTCAAGATTTATATTTTAAGTTGTGATTTTTTATATAAATAATTATATTGAAAATATATATCTTTTTATAATTTATCCAAAGTTATAATCAAAATCTCTCAATATAAATCGTTGTTAATTGATTTACATTATTAAAGGTTTAAGTTTGAATTATTAGGTTTAAAATTGATTTATTTTATTAGTGGCTTGTTATTTAATAGAATGTGTTAACCTTTTTGAAATTCAATAAACTGAATTTAATTCAATGGATAAAGATGTGGAAATATATATATATATATATATATATATATACGTGTGTGTGTGTATGTATAATCAAGATTATTAAAACATTAATGAGTAGCGAACACGCAGCGAACGAACGAGCAAACTCGTTGAACGACAGACGACGACACATCGGTCATAAATTGTCTGTCTTTCAGCGTTACAATTGTGCGTTGGAAAATTTTTGCGAAATCGAGCGAACGATGAAATTAATTTAATTAAAATTTAATCAGAGCATGTCGGTATCTGAACATGTTCCCACAACGGCAATTTCTGTCACCGGCGATCGTCCAAACTGTACGCCGTGTCTCTTTAACGTCACAGGACGACGCGTCGCGTAAAGGACACAAATTGAACCGACGACACGAGAACCGTAAGACGAACGTTGTCCGGGCACGTCATCGCGAATCGGGCGTACTGTACGCGTACCCTATTACGACATATGTCAACAGGAATGTCAACAATGTTTTGTTGCCGAAAAAAAGGGATTGATATGAGCGGAACAGGAAACGGGAACGAAAAAAAAACAACAGGACTGTCTGAAACACTCATATATATATATATATATATATATATATATATATATATATATATAATTTTTGTATACATATTTAAAATTGTGCTCGAGTGTAGAACTTTCGTGTTGTTTAAACAATTATGCCACTGTGGCCGTGGAAATGGAAATAAACTTTGAACGAAAATATGTAACCGAGACATTTTATCATTGAATATTTCTCGTTTAATCAATAGTCTTTTGTTCGTTAGCGTCAATTATTCTGTTAAATCGATTTGTTACTTTACTGATAAAACACACTTTTATACTACCTATGTTTGTTCATTCGTTTCGATTCATTTACCGTCTGACAGTTTGGTGGGGAATGAACGAATATTCGTTATTTTTTCTGCATTGGAGTTTTATATGCCATAATAATCCTATACATTCATAAATGACAATATATATATATATATATATATATATATATATATATACATATATGTATATTTTTTCATGTACATACACCATTAAACCATTATATTTTTATTTTCATAAATAAATTTTTCTTAAGACCATAAAATTTGATACGAATTTTTACTAAATATAATAAATCTAAAGATAATACAAAGAACTTTGAAATACATATTAGTAAAAAAATTAACAAGCATTATTATTTTAATCATTGATAAAAGTTAATACCATTTAAAGGAAAAATTTAATAGATTCATATATAAATATATATATATATATATATATATATATATGCAATAAACCCTCAAATAATTTTAATTTTTTTTCAATGCATTTTTTCATAAATAAAATATTTAAAAATTGTTTTGATGAGAGTAGTTTAGATATAAGAATAATTTTGAAGAATCTTTAAAAAAATATTATGTTAGGGATTGAATTTTAAATTCATATATTGATATGTGAATATATGTATGAAAATGCAAAGATTGGCCGGATCCAAAAAATACCTATGGATAGATTGAATATGATAAAAAAATCATTATAATGGAATGGAAAAGAAAAGTAATGATTTTTACTAAGTGGCAATTTTTATGGGAGTTCTTTATCCAGCAGTGTATAGAAATATGATATTAATGTTATATAAAATAAAATATTTATTTGAATAAAAAAACTATCCATCATTGTTGTTGAATTAAAAAAAATCGTAAATAATTATTTGGCAAATACTAATGTAAGTATTGAATTTGTACAAGAAATGAATATATATATATATATATATATATATATATATATATATATATATATATATATATATATATATATATATATATATAGATATATATATATATATATATATATATATATATATATATATATATATATATATATATATATATATATATATATATATATATATATATATATATATATATATATATATATATATATATATATATATATATATATATATATATATATATACATATAACGTTTATAAGCGAATCAAAATAAGTTTGAAAAATCGTAAATATGACTAGTTCATGTTCATTTCATAAGAAATAAAATATAAACTCTACATGAAATATTACATTCATGTAACATATAAGAAAACTTTTTCATTTTAACCTTGTAATATATTGAAAAGTGTTTTTGAGATGTATGAATATTCAACGAAATATTAATATATATATATATATATATATATATATATATATATAACTGTGTGTGTGTATGTATGTGTACACATATAAACAATTAGTGTGTTTGTGTAACGTGTGAGAACCATTTATTTGGTCAATAATATTTCAGAAATTTTATATGTACAAATGAAAAATTCCAAACATATATATATATATATATATTAACATTAGCATAAATGATATATTTGCAATTTTCATTTCTCCATAATTATTTTTGAATTATATACATATTGTGTATTATTAATTTTAAACAATAATATTTATCTCTCAGTAAAATACATAAGATAAGAAGAATTAATATAAGTGGAAACACATTATACTTACAATGGTAAGCCCTTTTGGGAAATAATTTAATTTGACTTTAATTCTTTCTTCTTCTCGACTACATTAATCATACATTGAACGCAGATACGAAAAAATGTATATTCAGTTGTATTACTTCTTCATTGTTACTCTTCTTCACATTATAAATATTGAGGAGAAGAATTATAAATTTTAATTCTTATTCTAAGTAAATATATATATATATATATATATATATATATATTAATTTTATTAATGAAATAGAAAAATACAAATTAAGTTTTTCATTCAAAATAAATATAAATATTATTTATTTATACCTATGTAGGTATCTATATTTGATAGTGAACGCAATAATGGATATTAAGAGATAGTTAAACGTACACAAATTGTATTTATATAATAAATTGCCAGAAATTAAATTGTTAAAAATTGTTGATATTTTATTATTAATAAAATTACTAAATATTTGAATATATGTGAAAAAAACATTTTAATATATGATTCAATTACATGCTGAAAATAATAATATTCTAAAAGGATACAATTACTTTTCTTCATTATTGAATTTTTTTCTGGATGTTGTCTCTTATTTGAAGAAGTGAGAAAATCTTGATTTATATACATACATTCACACACACGCACACACACACACACACACACACACATATATATATATATATATATATATATATGTGTGTGTGTGTGTGTACTTGTGTCTTTTTAAATGTCAATATATTATTATACCAATGAGAAATATAGTAACTATATTAAAATTAAATTTTTAAAATGTTTTCGTGAAACTAAAGTCTGTAGGAGGAAATGATAATATTTTATGGTATTTGTTTTATTTTTAAATTAATATTGATGTTTATATATATATATATATATATATATATATATATATATATATATATATATATATATATATATGAATGAATACATATGTGTGAATGAATATGTAAATATATATATATAAATATGTATGTATATGTATAAAATAATAATACGTACATATATATGTAGAATGAGATACATAGTTCATTTTCAACGACGATGATTGTTCGTGGATTCGATCTCGGTATATTCGACATTCAGTGCCAGTCTCCTAAGTTATCTCCTACCGGCCCCTCAGCCTTTATCCAAAATTTGGCTTTTATACACATACATGTATTTAACATGTATGTGTGTGATATGTATGTATATATATATATATATGTATATATATATATATATATATATATATATATATATATATATATATATATATATATATATATATATATATATATATATATATATATATATATATATATATATATATATATATATATATATATATATATATATATATATATATATATATATATATATATATATGTATAAACATACATGTTAAAAAATATTTTTTTCATATTTCAAAATACGTTACAATTGATAAAGATAATTGTATTATAAAAATTATAAATTTTTAAAAAATTAAAATGTATTGTAAAGTATTAGTGGTATATAATTACTAACGTATAGAGAAATATTCATTATTACCATTCAATTGTTAATTTTTCATTATATATAATACATAAAAAAAATACATTTATACATGAATAAATAACTTATAAACTAAGCAATCATTGTATTCAATATAATATAAATAAAGAAAATGTAGACATATTTGTGTAATTTTTTATTATACATTAATAATATCAATTATCTTCATTAAAATAAAAAAGAAAAATACCTTGGCGGTATTAAATCAATATAGATAATTAAAATATATTAAAATGTTAAAATAATTATATATATATATATATATATATATATATATATATATATATATATATATATATATATATATATATATATATATATATATATATATATATATATATATATATATATATATATATATATATATATATATATATATATATATATATATATATATATATATATATATATATATATATATATATATATACACACGAGTATATAAGATAAAGGTCAAAAAATGTTTGCTAACCTCAATATTAATAAAACACGTATCAACAAACAAACAATTAAAAAATTAATCATACATACATAAGCACACCCATATAACTAAAAATCCATACTAAATATCAAAAATATATAGATAAAATATCAAATAGTGATAGATGAAATAATATAAATATTCAGAGAAAACAATAAAATGTTGGTAAAACCAACCATATCATCAATATATAAATAAAAAACAACGATAATTTTGTTATTTATTTAAAGAAACATACATTTTTATTTTACACTTATATTACTTAAAATATATTCTTTTTTTCTTCATATATGTATATATAAATGTACGACAACGACGTACTGTACAATATTTGTTTTTTGTACGAACATATTTCCAATACTCTAAAAAAAAGTACAAAAAGAAAACGTACTTACTTTTATAACTGAGATTCACATGACAATTTGAAAAACTTAATATTTTTAAGTATAATTATTTATTAAAAAACATTTTATTTAGCTGCCGATCGCCAAAAAATATTCACCTGTAACAAACATAATTCAGTTGTTATATTTATTTTGCCAACGCCTACCACGTCGATGTTTGTAAATTTTATTGTTCTGCAACTAATGTATTCAATTTTTTAATCACACACACACACACACACACATATATATATATATATATATATATATATATATATATATATATATATATGCAAACACATACATACATATAAAAATATATGAAAAATAAAACACCTAATTGTATGTACAATTATAAATCATAATTTATGTGATTCATTAACATATACAAAATTATAATTTTTCCTGTATTGACGATAAATAAAAAAAATAATTTTATTTGACTTGAATGCATATTTTTAAATAAGATTTTTCATTTTACTTTTGTATGTAGCTTTGCCTTTGTTTTATACCCACTCACACATTCATGTACATACAAATATATCATATATGTAGATTTTTATGAATTTTATATGAATAGAATTCAAAGTACTTACATGAATAATGAATTTAATTTATATGATTTGTATACATAACAAACTATGAAAACATACTTTTTTATATTATGATTAAGAAAAAAATATATTTATCTACACAGATGCTAATCAACAACTACACAGCTATTGTTTACAACAATTGATATTCTTTTATTTTATTTATTTTAACATAGGTTACTACGTCTATATTTTATATACAGATATTTACATATTATATATATATATATATATATATATATATATATATATATATATATATATTTACATCAATATTAATTTAAAAATAAAACAAATACCATATAATATTATCATTTGCTTACACTAACTTTGGTTTCTCTTAATTCATTTTAAAAATGTAATTTTAATATTATTATTTTTGTATATTTCTCGTTGGAATATTATTATACTGACATTTATAAAGACATAAGTACTCACATACTCACACGCATATATATGTATATATATATATATATATATATATATATATATATATTTCGTATTCGTTATATTCCCCTATGTTTGGCTTTTGTAGATTTTGAAAAGGCGTTCGATTCGGTCAGTACATCATCAATATTTTCATCCCTAAAAGAACAAGGAATTAGTAAAAGATATGTGGATTTGTTGGAGGAAATATATAAAAGTTCATCAGCGCAAATTAAACTACATGAGCTATCAGACAAAATAAAAATAGAGAAAGGAGTTAGACAAGGAGACAGTTTATCACCAAAAATATTTAATGCAATTTTAGAACAGATCATGAGAGATGCAGATTTTGAAAATAAAGGAATCAAAGTAAATGGAGAATATCTGTCACATCTAAGATTTGCGGATGATATACTACTAATAAGTGAAAACCCAGAAGAACTACAAACATTACTCGAAACCCTCTTAGAAAAAAGCCAAAAGTAGGGTTAAATAAATAGGGGAAAACCCAAGATCATGTTCAATAATTTCGCTGAAAGAAGTAACATACACAATTAGAGAATCAGTACCTGGAACAAGTGGACGAAATAAAATACCTAGGAAAAACTATAAGATACGATGGTGATTTATGGCCAGAAATCAAAACGAGAATCAGAGCTACATGGGCAACATTTGGGAGACTAAATAGTATAATGAAAAGCAATATACCAATCAGTTTGAAAAGAAAGGCATATAACCAATGTGTACTACCGGCCTGTACGTATGGAGCAGAAACTTGGACTCTAAACATAAGAATGAAACAGAAACTGTTAACTGCCCAGAGAAGTATGGAAAGAATAATGTTAGGAATTACTAAACTGGACCGAAAAACAAATAAATGGATAAGGGAACAAACAAAAGTAATTGATATAATAGAGCAAGTTAAATCGTTGAAATGGACATGGGCAGGACATGTAGCGAGAAGAGAGGACAACAGATGGACGAAGATTGTTACGGAATGGAGACCAAGAGATAAAAAGAGACCTAAAGGAAGGCCACATCAAAGATGGAGAGATGAAATTGTGAAATATTGTGGAGGCCAAGGTTGGATGGGATTGGCCAGAGACAGGAAAGAATGGAAGAGGCTTGGAAGACTCTTCTTATTTAAATTATGACATTCGACGAGGCTTTCGCCCAGCAGTGGGCTGATGTGGGCTATCAGTAGTAGTAGTAGTAGTATATATATTTATATGTATGTGTGTATGTATGTATGTATGTACATATAATATACTTAAATCAAGAGTTGCTGATTTCTTCCAACTAGACACAACACCCAGAAAAACTTCATTAATGAAGAAAAATGGTTTTATCTTTTTAGAATATGAATATTTTTAGTATGTAGTTGAATGTATATTTAATTATATAAATAACATTAATAGATTGATTCAATTATATATTTAAATTTGTTTCTCACATATATTCAAATATTAAGTAATTGTATAAATAATGAATTATAAACACTCTTTAACAATTTAATTTCTGGTAGTCCAGTATATTATTCATAATTGCATTCACTATTAAATATAGATACCTATGTAGGTATAAATAAATAAAATATATATTTATTATGTACGTCAAATTCAAATTAAGATTTTCAATTTCATTAATATTATATATTATATTTAGAATAAGTATCAAGAATTATAATTCATTTTCTTAATATTTACCTTATGTAGAATTGTAACAAAGAAAAAATAATACAACTAAATATCATGTTCAATGTATGATTAATGTAGTGTAAGAGAAGAAAGAATTGAAGTTGAGCTGAATTATTTCCTAAAAAGTGATAATCATTGTAAGTACAAAAATTTGTACTATATATTAAATATTTTTATCTTACGTACTTTACTGAGAAATAAATAATTGTTTATTATTAAGAAACGAAAATTAAAAGTGAAAATATTTTATTTATGCTGTTGTCAATATATGTATATATATTGATATATATATATATATATATATATATATATATATATATATATATATATATATATATATATATATATAATAAACGAAATCTTAATAATAATGGCTTTTTTATGTTTCCAATTTTTATTTGTACAAATAATATTTCTGAAATATTATTGACGATATAAATTATTCTCACTCGTTACACAAACACAAATATTTATTTGTACAAACACACACACACACACACATATATATATATATATATATATATATATATATATATATATATATTTAATATTTTGTTGGACATTCTTAACTTAGAATAGTTCTTACATCTCAAAAATACTTTTCAATATATTACACACACATTATATATATATATATATATATATATATATATATATATATATATATATATATATAGTTTTAAAAGCATTCGGTGCTTTGACCTTCGCACGAAGCTTTCCGTCGAGATAATTAAAGGAAAAGAAAATAACACGTCCGCGCAAGGTAGCAAGCAAAAATAATTAAGGTTGCCCCGACTTAATTACCGACTTCAGAATAATTAAAGAGGGAAACGTAACTTTCTTATAGTTAGATGTCTGAATGTGTGTGTTTGTTTGTAAGTATAGATGTGTGTGTGTGTGGATTCGTTGAGACGAAAGAGCAGTAGTAGAACAAGACGTATAGCCGCCACAAAGACTTTATTAATATCGACGCACGGACACGGATATGTGGTGTGTTGTACGTGCCGACACTGGGTGTCGATCGAGCGATACGTTTGCAGTATGACTGCAGGATTGACGGTCCTGTATGTACGTACATTTAAAATAAACTATCTCGAGATGGCTTGTTACAAATTGATGCGTTTTATACCTACATAATTAAATTCTGAAAGAAACTACATATGTGGGGTAATATGACTTTCATATCGTTTTATCATGGGATTTTCTTAATTAATTTTTTGCCTATCTTTTTATCTCATAACTTTACAGTTAATATAAATATTTGAACATACCTCTACACACACACATTTTTATCTCTAGCTCTGTGCAGTATTCTTTGTGAATATGTATAGATACGCTTGGATGTGTATAGTTTTTAATGGCTTCGAGAAGATTTGAATTTTAATCAATTTGTATGTATACATGATAGAAACAAGTAATAAACACAGTAGATGAGTGTAGTGCATGAAATTTTAATAGAGCAGATATATTTTATGCGATGTTATTAAATATTAGTTTTTGTAATAAAATTCATAAAGTGTGATCATACGATTCTTTTTAATAATGTATAAAGTTCAGCGTATAGTTTTTTTTTTAAAACTGATTTAGAATTATGAATAGTAATTTTTCTAATTTAAAAAAAGTTTTTATTGTAATACTTCATTTATGACAGATTTTTTTAGGTGACTAATTATTTATTGTTGAGTTTTCTTTAAAATTAAAATATGTTTTAATAATAGTATTCGTGTTATTATTAATAAATAAATTATTTTTTAACACCGTATGTTTTTATTAAAAGCTTTAATAACATTTCATTACTCATTGCGAGAATTAAACACAATCTCTTACAAGAGAAGCGATGATGTATGGAATTATTAATTAGGAATTTAGAATTACAAAAAGATCCAAGAAGAGATCTATGTATTAGTTAAAGAAAATTTAGCGATGTAGAATGGAAGAGAAAGGTACTGGATTGTTGAAAGAGGAATGTTTTGAGAGTAGCCTTTATCCAATATTGAATAAAAAGAGGCTGATGATGATGATATATATACAAATATATATGTGTGTATTTGATTAAAATAAATCTTATTACAAAATCTTAAATGTTTAATTATATATATATATATATATATATATATATATATATATATATATATATATATATAAACATATGTGTTTATGACTGGATCAGACAACAATGAAAAAATCATGTTTATCGTTGTCGTGCTAATCTACCAAAGATGAATTCTTCAAGGCTGATATATCTCGAATGCGGGGCCAAAGGGGCGTTGTAGCTGACATGTCAATTTGTACAACAAATTGACTGACGTATAGATATATCGCATTTTCGCTCGGGTGTCGTTGTTAAACGTCACAAACACATTGTCGGGTTTTTTTTTTGTATTCTGCAACGAAATGACTGAAAGAAGATAAGCGAGAATATAATCTCTATGGCAACCCAGTTATAGCGAGATACAAATTGAATTGTGACGCTTGTTTTATTTTCTTTGTCGATTAATTTTTCGATGTCGATAAATTTATTGTGATGGCAATAATGTTGAAATACATAAAAATGTATTCATACACACACGTATATATATATATATATATATATATATATATATATATATATTATTTAAAATATTAAACAAATATGAGTAAATAAAAATACAATGATTTTTAAAAAAATACTTATAAATGTCAAAAAGATAAACATATTTATTAGAGTTATCTAAAATTTTTATTACATAATTAAATAATATATTGTTATATTAATGTTTCTTATAATGTCAAAACTTAGAAATCAAATATTTCAAACTACACGTTTTCTTTATTAGTTCTTGCAACAATTCTTTTATTATACTTTTTCAAATATATAAAAAGAACTAAATATTTCTGCGCACTCAAATAGAAATAAAATATTATATGGTTTTCTAGAAGACATGATCCGTTTTTTACTACCACAATTTATCTCAAATATAGCTCAACAGAGCTATAAGCTCAATCCTAAATATAACTATTACTTTTGTGCGGTTGTACTTTTTGTAGGCGTGTAACGTTACCCTCTATTATAATATAAAATAGCTCAATCCCAACGTTTCTATAATACTTTAGTGCATTTTATGCATATATATATATATATATATATATATATATATATATATATATATATATATAAATTGTATATATGTATGGATTTGTGAGTATAAAATGTAGATAATTTGATTTTCACATTATATTTCATATTACAATAATAAGCTTTTCAATAATATTTTTTTATTATGACATTGAACAAATAGTCCATGCATATTTCTATTATAGTGAGTTCGTTATGTGTGTAACGATAGGGGTATTAATTAACAAGTAATTAATGTTGTAAATGTCAAATCAAATTGTCATTCGACAATCGGACATTATAAACAACGTTCGAAAATCGATTTTGAATTTACAAATGATTTAAAAATGTATTTGGCAAAATGAGTGAAAATGATTAACAACTGCATCGTGTGTGTGTAAGTTTGAATAGGTGATCGATGTCGATGACACTTTCATTTTGTGTATCGACGTCTATAGTACACAGTTCGAATTGTTGTAGTGTTTGATAAGTAGATGAAATATGTTTGTTGTCCTATAAATTTACATACTATTTTTGGAGTAAATATTTGTAGTTAAATTGACAGAGAACTTTGTTTGTAAAAATTACTGACTCATGGGTATTCGCGTATATTTTGGCATTTTTAAATATACATGTACGAGGGACGTTTGATTAGTATGGTAAAAAAATAAGAAAAACTAAATTGAAAAATTTAATTTAATTACACAATAAATAAATTTAACCATATTTATCAAACGATCTTCGCAAATCATATTTTTTTCTATCCTCTGCTGGATGTAAGCCCTCCTTAAAAAAATTCTACTTCTACCAATTCAATATTTATTTTTCGACTCTATATTTATCTTTGCTACGAACTTCCTTATGCTTCTGTCACATCTATCCATAGATTTCGTATTTAACCTATCCAAAGGCATTTACATTTATCCATAGATCTTTTTCTAGAAAAAAATATATTTTATTAAAGGAAATAATAGTTATTTAGAATATTTATTTTTAAAATTTTTAACTTGTGAATATATTTCTAGGATATATATTATATATTTCTAAATTTCCAATCAGTATATTCTCTTGCTCCTCGATGATCAATTCTTGCTAATGATCGATGCATTTTCAATTAAAATATCTCACTTTTGTACAACATATGTGATATTTGTTTGCTTTACGATATATTCGTTTCTTTTTTTGACTCTTAATGATGCATACACATACATTTATATATATATATATATATATATATATATAATATAAAAATTCTCTTATTCTATCTTATTTTACGAATTCATACATACATACCTAGGTAAATTAATACTAACATCAGCCTCTTTTTCTTCACTACTGGATAAAGGCTACTTAAAATTTTACATTTCGAATGATTTAGTGTATTTTTCAGTCCATTTTAATAAATGTTCTTATATCTCTATTTCATTTATCCTCAGATATCTTCCTGGGACATAAATATATATATATATATATATATATATATATATATATATATATGTATATGCATATGTGTATGTATGTACTTTGTGTATATGTTAATTTTTTTAGTATTTAATATTAAATGATTTTTAAATTATATAAATTACGAAATATATTAAAAATTGATTGAATAGTTATAATTCTTTCATGAAATAACTATATTAAAATTATTTTATGTTAAAAATATTTCTTACAATTATCTTACAACAAGTAGTTTCATTCCAATGAAATAGTATAATTAAAATTGATTAGATATTTGACTATTGATGTTTTTATCAACTTATAATATATTAACAAATATTGATTTATAAAAATCTAAATTTCTAAGTTTGATATTAAAATAAATTGGTTAACAACCAACGTTTTCATAAAATATAAAACAAAAATATTATAAAGAACTTTCTCATCTAAGCATTGATTTTTCTATAGTACCCCGCGTGTGTAAAGCTAATATCCTGTTCATACACTAATCGTTTAAAATAAGGGCAATTAAAAATAAATTTAATAATCAATATATTTTGTGCTATAAGCAGAGTTTTATACAAAAAGTTGAGATTTTAATTCAGTCATCTGTTTGTACATATTTATTTCTAATAATGATTTTTCATAAAAAATAATAATTTCATTTCTATTCTTATCAATAATATATTAATGTATTCGATTTATTTATTTTAAGTTTTTTAGATCACAAGTAAGAATAATATTTACATCAAATGAAACATGTTATTATTACAAGGTTTTAAAAAACTGTTTAGTATTTTTACTTGTTTATTATTTTAATTAATTCAAATTTTATTACCCATTAAATTCATAAGTGTGTCATTATAAGATGTTTTTAGATTGTACTTTAAAATGACATTCTTTAATGATGTAGGCATGATCAGAAAATTTTTATTAGGGATAATATGAGGAGTGAGTGTTATTGAACACATTTTTAGAAAAACTATGATATTAGATATTGATTAATTATTGATAAAATAAATGAATTACACATTCAAATTAATTGATAGAAAAAATATTAATGAATTTCTATTCAAATTGTATTTTTCAGTAATAAAATTTATGGATATTTTTAATATTTTTGAAAACGACTGGAATGAACTGTTCAGAAAATTGAAATGTTATTAAAAACAATAATACTGTTTTTATAATAGAATGTCCATGCATATGAATTCTTAACTTTATGGAATAGACTGTTATCTCTAATTCAACTGTATATCTTGTTAGAATTCAGTCGAATTTCTCGTTTTCTTACTACTATCGTATGTTTTAATATATCATATATATATATATATATATATATATATATATATATATATATGTTTATATAGCGATTTAATATCTAAACCGCTGCTGGACATACGAGGGTATTCGTACTATAATAGCAACAATAACTTTGACATCATTGATTTAGAGTTTCCCATTTGAAACTTTAGCAATAAACCAACACGTCTGGCGTTCTGAATTTTCTCATTCAACGCAACTGACAAATGATATGAGAAATTTGTCAAGGAAACAGGATCTGCAACAAACGATAATTTATAACAACAATGACACGGTTCGACAAAGTTCAACAGCACACACTTATCTGACGAAAAGAAGGAAACGAAACGCGTCAGATAGGATCCGTATCAATAATACAAAACGTACATATATAAGAACATACACCCAAATACACTCACACATCATACATACATATCTATCTATATCTATATATATATATATATATATATATATATAATAAATGTTTGTACGAATGTACGAGGAGGGTGTGTTGAAAAGCGATGGATAGAACGGTTGCAATGGTAGAACGAAGTGTGTATGATAGAACCAGGGGGAAAAACCGTGCAGTCAGCAGTAGCATTTGAAAAATTTGTATTTACAAATCGGATAGCTTTGTTTACATGCTTGTGGTGGAGTCGCTGTCGTTCTTTAAACAATGACGGACATTTTTAGACGGTCTCTGTTTGTGTACGAGTCCGTAGATTTTTGTTCTTGATTGGAATCTGAATAAATGGTTCCGATCATTTTTCCGGCTGTTTTCTCGTCGTGATTGACTCGTGTGTATATTTATGAGCGGCGTGTTTATTTTCATGTATCGTTCGTTCGATAATATCGGTCGAATGCGAATATATATATTTTTTTATTTCCAATAACTGAATTCGCGTACGATATGTTTTTGTTTGGATTTTTGAAAAGGTCGTAAATATTTTTTGAAAACAAGATTATACGAAATAGCGAAACAGGCGGCTCGTCAGAAAAATAATGGAAATTAAATAGAGCTACTATCTCGCATGTAGTTGGTAGAAATTGATTTTACTAAAAGATTTGGAATGATTTAATAAAAAAAATATTTTTTATATTGAATATGAATTTAATGGATGTATTAGGAAAATATTTATATTTTCACTAGCATCACATTGATGAAAACAATCAGTTTAATCAAATATTATTGATGTTTGAAAATTCATACCAATGAATGATTATGATGAATTTATAGTAACAGGAGGGAATTATCGATGGATAAGGGAAGTTATTGATTGTGAATCTATATGAACAAGAAGGTTCTGGAAGAGATATATGGATAGATAGAACAAAGAGATAAGAAAATTTGTCGGAATGGACTGAAAAAGGAGGTATTGGAATGCTGAGAGTGGAAAATTTTGGAAGAGAACTTAATCTAGTAGTGGATTGAGAGATGAATAATTAAATAAATGTTTGAATAGATAAAGGAGTAATAAAATAAATAATGATATAATTAAAAATAACTTGTACGTTATTTATCTATAAATTACGAAAAATCGAAATGGTTAAGAATTGAATAAATAGTTAATAATTGTTATAATATTAAGAATATAAATGGATCAAAGTATTTTTATATATTAGGAAATTTTAAAAATTATAAAAAAATATAAGTCCGAATGAATATTCTTTTTGAATCTTTTTTTTAATAATTAAATAATTAGTTTAATAAAATGGAAATCAAAAAATCAAAAAAATTAACAAATAATAGGACTAAATTTTCTGTTATATAAAATGAACTAAAATTATTTCCTTAAGAAAATTCTATACAGAAATGAAATATTTTTTATTATAGTCTACAAATGATTTTTTAAAAAAATGTATTCGCATTAATATGATAAAACGTAACGTTTTGTCTGAAATCACTTCAACAAGCTATAATAAAATATTATTGCTACAACTGCCGACCCATTTACATTGTCACTTGTCAAATGGTTTCGTTGTATTTATTTTATTGTTAGCAAGTATCAACTATTTTGCAGTATTATTAATTACGAAAATTTAGAACGTTTCATAATATTAAAATACTCTAATTTGTTGAACATGGCGTTTTATTCATGGCAGATAATTTGTTTCACACTTTTTTTAATTTTTCAACCATTTAACAAAAAAGTGAACAGGTTTATAAGAGGTATAAAGCAGCTTTTCGTACGTTTGTTTGTTAAGCTTAAAATATGTTTAGTATAATAAAATAAAATCCAAATTGCGTATATTTGTTTTTCACAAATATCTACAATTCTGTTGAAATAAGTATCAAATAAAAAAATGATTTATTGATTGAATATTTAAGGAAACTTTGTAAATTGATGTAATGATTCTTTTGTAACAACTTCACGATTTTAAGCAATTATAAATGTTGTTTGTTTAAAATTTTAATATTAATAAATACGACTTTGATATTCCAAGGAAGAGAGAGATTTTTAGCAACTTATAAAAAAATATGGATCGTTTGAAATGTAGAATTTGAAATAGATGTTTATTCAGTAGTGATTTGAAAATGATTGGAATTGATTAGGATGATTTTAGAACTAATTTCAAAAATGATTACAAAGATTATTGATTGTTTATACTAACAGATTTTTAAACTAAAATAATATTTCACTAACATATTACATACTTTAGATAATTAACTACAAACACGATACAATTTCCAAGTAACTCGAACTAAAATGGAAAAAAAACAACGTTCCGCAGGAATTTATCGGGTCGATTTTCAAGCGCAGTTCGTGTTTTCAATAAAGAACGTATTATCTCGATAGGTTAACATTTCACAACGCTCTAAAATATCTTGAATAAGTATGTGTCGATACAGACTTTCATATCCGTACTGTGCATACCTTAAAAATCGAACCGTTCTTTTTTGTGTACTCCAACTTATCAGATGCTTTCAGATGAAAGAAACATAGTTCAACAGCTATATTTGAGACAGCAATGCGTTAGAAGAGATTGTATTTCAATTTGTGTTCGTAATCACTTGTCTGCAGCATGCTGGTAGATAGCGACCGACTAGAGTTCCATAATACAGTATATGTATATAGTTTAGATGCATGTCAAAGGAATATGTAGTGAGTTTGAATACAGAATATATATATATATAAATATATATATATATATATATATTAATGTATAGAGATATATAGATGTGTGCATATCTCTAGTATTCATGTACCATACTATACAGAGCATTACTCCGCATTGAGTAAAAGCGCTATGTTTATCACCCCGTTGCGCGAATGTGTCTACATACTAATTGTATAAGGAGTACGTTTTAGCTAATTAACCCCATAACTGGTAGAGTGTAGACTTATTGTATTGTTTTTGTCGTTTTTAAAACGTTGTAATGCTTTTAAACATACACCACGGTGCAATATAGTTTTTAAATCGAATATTTTACTCTTGAACAGAACTCTGAGAATTTAATTTAATAACAGTTGTTTTAAATAGAAAAATTAATTATATAAAGTTATAATATATAGTAAATTGAATGAAATGTTTGTTAATTTTTAGATTTGGTATATAAAATAGTTTACATTCAACTAGTGTATAAATAGATTTTATTTAATGTTATCTGTATTAAATAGACTACTAGTTATAATTTATTTAATTCATAATAAAATCATTTAATTTACAAGTGATATCATCTAATTTTTTACAATATAATTTTTTACAATCTTTCTTATATTATATTGAGAAATTGTGAGTTAAATTAGAAAATGCATTTATTAAATAACAGAAAATTAAGCATTTAATTTTAATAATTCAATATTATTTCTCATTTTATGATACTGATTGAGAAACGTTTTTTTAAAAAATCGATATTCATAATTAATAAGTAAATTGAATTTAACAAAGGAAATATTTTTCAACATAACAAAATTTCAATTCAATATTATGTATCTTTATCATCAAAAATTATAAGTGTTTCTAATATATTTAATCTTCCTCCTGTCTAACGTCAGTCTCTTCAAATATTGCTTCAACTATATTTCAAAATTTCATCTAACAATTTTTGATAAAATTTGGTTTCTACTGCTCTTCATTTTATAATTATTTTTGTCTATCTTCTCATACATACATACATATATATATATATATATATATATATATATATATATATATATAGAGAGAGAGAGAGAGAGAGAGAGAGAGAGAGAGATTTATCATCATCATGAAAGTTTATATTAGTCCACGTTGGGTAAAAGCGTTATCGAACGCTATTGATTCTTTTTAAACGGTTTTCCAAACCATTTACACTTTTTTTATCCATTTCAAATCTCTTCCTATCATCGCTACCACTATTTATCATAATTTTATTTTTTCTGTTGGCTTTTTTATTTCTTGGTTTCCATTCCATAATGATCCATGTATTGTTTCTCTCTCTATATATATTTAATGGATTCGATGATAAATTTTAAGGACCTTATAATTGATCAGTCATACAGTCGATTGATATAAAGAATTGTTATCAGAAATATGAAAAGGCTCAAGAAGAGACCTACAGATAGAATCCTATGGATAGAAATTAGAGATAGAATGCAGATATAGATAATTCGTTGGTGTGGAAAATGTAGAGAAAGCTGTTGAGTCACTGGAAGTGAACAATTTTGAAGGATGTCTTCATTATGAGACTGAAGATTATATTCCTCAGTCTTATACTTGGTAACCCTATACTTGTGTCTGAAATTAAATAACGATTGAATCAATATCTGAATTATTTATTAAATTCTATATAAATGATTTATCTAAATCAATATATAATTAAATTTCCCCATCATTATATCGAATAGAAATCATATTTTTAACACACATACCATTTATGGAAAACAGATTATTTAAACGCACGTATGTGTTTATTTAAAAAAATAAGAGTAACACGCTTCTGTATAACCAGATAAACAACATTGTAAAAACAGTTCGGTATTGTAAAAGCCGGCACGTAGATGCGACCGAATTCGTTCGGCTAGAAAATCAGCGAATCAGTAAGACCGAAACGAGTGCTTAAATTTCATCTTACGGTCGACGCTCATCGACTGACATTACATTAATATTGGCCGTGCGCGACTTCAGATAAAACGTTATCATCTAATATGACCTTTATCTCGTCGTTCGGCACGTTTTTATCGCGAGGTTTTTTCTGTGTTTTATGTCATCCGAACGTTTATTTTCGAGCCGTCCTCTCTATCCATTTCGGTCCGCTCTACACGTCGATTCTAAGCCCGGACTCGTTACACACTTACATTCTTAACGGACGGCTCTCTCATATCGCGAGCATGACTGAACTGACAAGTCTTCTGACGTTCTGGTCACTGACACATCTCTGTTTCTGTTAATTGAAAACGATGTTACAGCTTCTGTTACGGATTTTTGTGTACGTCTGTTGGTGCTGATGCACGATTGCGAGATAAACGGAATCGATACCAAGCGGGGTAATATGTTTCAGTATCGAATTCATATATTTTTATATTACACACACACACACACACACACATACACACACAAACATATATATATATATATATATATATATATATATATATATGTAATATGTTATTCTATTTTGTGTCACTTACAAACGAATTCCTCAACATATAGATTATATCATTATACATCGGTAATGGAATAAAACCTTCCAAATAAAAATATTCGATGACTAAACATTTTCGTTTTTGTCTATTTCGAAAAACACATGAGAATAAACGAAACGATGTCAATAGCATGTATAGACATTGAATGATACTCGTCTGAAAGTCTGTTTGCTATCTTCGGGAATGCCGAGCAAATCAATAACAAACCTTTAAGAATACAGATTCTTTTATCTATGTTAAGATAGATACTTTTGAAACAAACATAATATTTTTTAATTAAATTTTAAGCTCTTTGAAAAACACATAGATTGCAACAATATTTATCTGTACATGAAATATTTTTAGAATATTTACATGTATGTAGATACATGAAGGAATATTTTATTCATTATTGTATATTATTTCATAAATAATAAATCTATACGAATAATTGGATAAAAATAATTTTTAAAAATACTCAAATAAGAGAAAACTTTGTACATGTTTATTTAAACCTGTATGAGATTTTAATATATTCAAATTAACATTATAAATTATTAACATTTTCAAACAATTCCATCTATTATATATATATATATATATATATATATATATATATATATATATCCTATTTGCCCTACGTGTCACAGTCACCTCGACATGTGTCAAAGACAAGCTCGACGTACACGAAAACCGTTCTTTTCACATCTTTATCAAAACGAACGTGTATAATTGAATTAATTATCTTGTTGGTTATATTATTAAGTGTTTTAAGTATATGACACAATTACGATTATTTAATTATTCACGGAAACGTTCTAATAACGTGTCAAAAACATTACCGTCCTCCACGTATATTGCGGATACGACGAGACGGAGGTGGTTGCATGAAACTCTTATCGATATTTTGTTTACAAACGTTACAAAAAAGAGTACGATGATAATAGTGATTATATCGTACCGGGGAATTTCTTTACGCCTCTTTTTATTATACTTATTTTTTTGTTATATATATATATATATATATATATATATATCTTCTATATTTTTTTGTAAAGGAAATAAAAATATTAATAAATATATTGCATTCCAGTCTGTTTCTTTTTAACTTTTTATAAGAGAGATATTTGAGATATTTTTAAATCTTCTTTTAGTTACTAGGTATTAATATCTGACAAAATTTCACTCTATATGATACAAATATCCACAAGAAGTTTTTTGTTTGATTTAATATGATTAGATATATCATAAATGAATAATACAAATAATTAAAACTATGAAAAAAGTCAAAATAAGTCTCTAAATTCTAATGGAACACATTATAAATTCATTGTATATTTTTAAATACTGCATGGACTCTATTAATTCCATTCTTAAATTAATATCGTTTTTAGTTAATTTTGATTAATTATTGAATTTTTTTCTAAGTAATATCATAAATGTTCAATAGTATTTATGTCTGGTGTTTCTAAATTATGAGAGCAGTTATATAAAACCCAACATCTAACGTTATAGGTTTTGTGATTGAGGTCTTTATCTTGATAGAAGTAAAAAATACTTTTTATTCTCAATTTTTGGGCACTATTTCTTAAATTAGACCTCAAGATATTTAACTACATGGCCTAATTCATTATATCGTCAATTACATGAAAGTTTCTGTATTCTACCGCTGATGTAGAATTCCACATTATTACAGAATCAGCACCATGCATTTTTTTCTTTGAGTCCTTTGTTGGGTCTTCTTCATACATATAATCTACTATCTCATCTGAAAATATTGTATTTGTTTATTTCTGTAAATAAATCGTGTTTCCAGAGCGAAATATCTGTTACTATATTTTTTTGCAATATTTAGTCTTTTTTAGATTCATCTTGCTTGCAAGACATAGTTTTCTCACGATTCTATCATTATAGTCATGATTTTGTAAAATAGTCCTTTTAGTTTTTGAATTCAACTTCTATAACAAATTTTGGATTACTAACATGGGATTTTTGATTTCTTTCACGTAATAACTAACATTGTCTGAATACATAAAAAATATATCATTTAGTTCAATCTGTGGTATTTTTATAACGTTTTATGATATCAAACACAATTGTGGAGATCCAATCTACAATTTATGTTAATTAGTGCATAGTTTTACCTCTGTTAGAATAACAAATTACAGCTTTTCTTAACACAATTGAAGTTTGAAGACATGTAGGTGTTACGTTACTACTATTTTGGGTTTAATCATTACTAAACACAACAAATGAAATCAAAATATTTCTTAATGATATTCCCTTGATCATTTGATTTAGAAAAGTTAACTTAGTTGCAGTTCAGTTAAGACATGCTATGAACATTAATGATATATTTGTTCCATTTAATTAAGAAGCTGATTTTGATTTTTTTTAAATTTTTGATATTTTTAATAATAAAAACATTGACTCCAATGAAACTGTGTAATTTATTTCAGTACTAACTAATAAAGCTTTAAAAAATATACTTGAAAATTTTATTCGATTGCATATATAAGTTACTACTCTTCAATTGAATTTTTTTACCTTGTTTCATTTTAAATTTTAGCCACTTATATATATATATATATATATATATATATATATATATATATATATATATATATATATTGCAGTCGCTGCTGTAAACAGCACAAAAATTCCGTCAAAACCGATCGTCCGATATAAATAATAAAACATCCGATATATTGTAACGATTCGATATCGGAAAAACGGTCGGCCGGCCCGTCGGTCAGTTTTTGTGCCGTTGACAAAACGTTAAAACTAAATAAATGATGATCTCGTCACTGTTGTATTTTGTGTATTAAAAAGCAAACATGTACACAAACACACAGTCGCTCGACTATTATAAACTATATTTATATAATCAATACAATACGTATAGGAATTAGTTGGCGTTTTCTGTAATTGATAATAATGCGAACGCGTTATTAGTAATTACAAAATAATGGATAAAATCATTAATTTTAATGTGTGCAACAGTCGATAAAATATATGTGTACCGAATGGCTCATCTAAAATAAACAACGTGTAGGACGTAAATACCAATTGCACATTGGTAAAATATATAAGCACGTACGATTGTATTTTCTACATTAAACATATATTCATATATATATATATATATATATATATATATATATATATATATATATATATATATGTATATATATATATATATATATATATATATATATATATATATATACATATATATATATATATAAACGTTTTACCAAAATCACGTATACAATAGTGGTGTTTCGTTATAAACATGTCACAGGGACAGCCATTATTGGCAGATTATCTATTTGTGTTTGTATGAATAAACCATCTGCATTATGCGATTGAAATCATTATGGATGTGTTTACAGTTTTTTTCCGGTACCGATTGCAACCTTTTAATTCCGATATTTTAGTTAGGCGCCGTTATGTTCAGTCGGCATTATGTAAATTTATTTCACAAAAACTGTACATGATTTATTTATAAATACGTACATATTTATTATCACGCCGTAATATCAGCGATTAAATCATATGGGGTCGGGGGAAAAAAAAGAAAGAAAATCCAGGTCAGGCATTTTATAATTTATGTCGAAACCGTATTTGTTTCGACAGTTATAGTAATGGTTTAAAAAAAGAATCACCTTTTTAATCTGGATTTAGTAGTACGTTTTATATCAAGTCTTGTAAAAAATCGTATATCTTTCAATTATGTAATTTATTGAGTATGAAATTGTAACAAAAATCAAGATCAACAAAAAAATGTCGAATATTTGTTATCTACTTCGATTTTAACAGAAATGAATCATTCAATTAAATTACAAAGATTTTATAAAACTCACTAATTACTTATTGTCCATGTGAGTAACTATTTATATACAAATGAATTACCTAGTGTCGTATGAATATATATTTTTTTAAAAAAAAGCTGAGAGATACTGTAAAAAGGCAGTTATTTTATAATATCAATATTATCATCACTCATGTGAAGGTAAAAATTCTAATTGATTTAAAACATGTAATTAATAATAAACATATTTTAGATATTACAAGGATATAAATGATTTATTAATTTTTGAGATCTCAAAATTTTTTCACTCATTTTTTCATAAATACATTACATGTCACACGGTATGAACATATGGACATTTTATTTCAAAACCTATACAATTCGTCGAATTTTATAAAAAACAAAACTTCCGGCTTATTCTTGTCCAATCGTAAATGTTGTGACGATACTATAATCTTTATTGACATCTAGAGAAGCGTAAATAAGTCCTTATCAATTTAAGTTTTGAACAGCTTTCTTCTTTATTTTAACGCTACGTCGACTAATACAGATATATGGCTGTGTTTAAAACACTAAAATGGATATTACACGGTTCAGAACTATTCGCTATGTTTATAAATCAACAGAATTTAGTTTATCGATTGTATATTCAAATTTATTTATTTATTTTCTACATTATTTATGTCGAAAAAAATTTCGTAGAGATATAAATACAACGATTTTGTATCGATGTAGATTCTTGTATCATAGTTTAAGTATTTATTTTTGTTTTAAAAAAAACATCGTGTATCTTAAACTAAGAAAATTTGTACCCGTTAAATACGTAAATAATATTGTTAAAGATATGTTTATTTGAAGATATGGTAAATGTATAAAAGAAAGCACTATGTGAGGTGTAAATCTTTCATTAAATTGTAAGAAGAAAAATAAACTAATTCAAACTAACGTAACGTTTCCTAAATATAGTATTTTTCTCGAACATTTACATAGAATCATAATACTCTTTTAATGTCTTCTTTTGTGAATTTGCAACACTTAAAAAATTTTAAGATATACAGGGGGTAACGAGAGGAAGAAAAAAATGTCTTCGAGAAGCGAATTTAATGAGATCCGTAGTGACAAGACCCATTCCAACAAAAGAGGTTACGTGTGCCGGTTATGTATATGTACGTAAACGCTAAAACGGGCTACACGGGCGGGGATGTGGCGGAATCGTTGTACAGATGAGACGACGTGGCACTTGAAGGGCGTGGATCGTGGTTCGGTGTGTAGTTTCTACGGTACGTTCAAAGGGCGCGCACGGGCAAAAATATACGACTACGATAGCGTGAGATGAGATTGTATTTTCTTAAATATATGCAAATTATATTTCATACTCGGGATGATATGGCCATAGCGGCAGGCAAGCATCCAGGCAAGCGGGCGGTCTGACTACGTTACCCGGTACCGTGGCAGTCTTCCTTTAGGTACGACCACGTCGTACACAGTCGATGAACGGGGTACGCCGTCAGAACAAACGACGCGAACAAACGGGACAGAGGATAGATATGCATCCTTTCTAGTCTACCCGCTCGTACCAGGCCTAACCATCCGACCGACCAACCAACCATTCAGCAGCGTCGATGTCATTTCGCGAACGCGTAGCCAAGTTGCTCAATCAGAAACACCTGCGACTCCGAAGTATATCCTGCTGTCTGTGTTTCGGAGCGACCTCAAGGTTTCTGCCGGGCCGTTCTCTTCGTACCGAACTTCTTAGACGCTTTCGTAGTTCGCACGAACACTTCGCGCGCGTTATGTCAACCTTAGGACGGATACACATCGCCGTCGAGACGTAATATGCGCACAGGTGCGATGACAACGTTGACGACGTAACGTGAATTTATAGGATGATCGATAATCAAACGGTTACATAAAGAGAAACTTCGAAGGTCGCAGTTCGTTTTCGTATGAAGAGCGAAACTATATATGTACACGTGTGTTGTAGGTTTCGTCGTCGAAGAATGCGAAATACAGAAAATATACTTCAAGAAATCTCTATTCGTTGACGAAATATATACACAAAATAATTAACAATCGTTTATAAATATTATAAAATAGTTAAAAGTATTTTAACGTTACATAAAAACCTCTAGTTGCAAATTTAATATACTTCAATATCATTTAATTATTAATGAAAAATTAAATAGATTTATATTTTCCTGAGTACTCATTATTATCATCATTTAAAAAATACACAAGTTACTACAAAGATTTATGAGATTCATACAGATATATTTTACCTACATATAAATACCTTAATGATATTCTCTCTCTTCCTTTTCCTTTTCTTTTTGTTTGCTAAACGTTGAGAACCTTTATCCATATTCTCAAATCTTACTATTCCAAGCAAAATTCCTAATTTTCAACATTGTTTTTTCTTCTATTCTTGCTAATTTATAACAAATAATTCTCTTATTCAACTCATGTTCTTTTTCTTTTTTTTGATCTAACTTCAAAAATTTGCTTTGGTTTTCGACCGTCTTTCGTTCTCATTACATGACCATTAATTATATCTGTTATTGATAACATATAATAATTTATTTGTAGATCAGCACAAAGTTTGAAATTCATCAATAGGTATATATTGATGATTTTCACTTAATAATTACAATTGTTTTAAACTAAATTCAAAAAATGTGGTATTAAGCTTTGTAACTTTTATATAAATCAATCAATATATTTTCATATTAGAGTAATAATATGACGAAGACGGTACAGCCCATATACAGCAAAAGCCTCTTTGAAAATATCAAAGGAAATTTTGTTTTTTATAAGATAAGGTGGTCAGCTCCATACCAACTCTACAACTTGGGGGACAGATATTTTATTAATAAATATAATAACAATAAATTACTTACAAGCAAGTAGAGGATAAGGTCTCCTAGTAATCAACAAAATTAAGTATTTATATTTCAAAGAGAAATAATTATTAATAAAGTCAACTGTTGATTTATGTTTAATATTTTAATTAATCTCTCTCTCTCTCTCTCTCTCTCTCTCTCTCTATATATATATATATATATATATATATATATATATATATTAAATTACTCTTTGTTTTGGTCTCATGGTAAATTTATTTGAATACAAATGAATCTTTCGTTAGAATGAGTTTAAAAGTATGTGATTATTGAATAATTTTATAACATTTTCTGGTGTGAGGATGAACGGTACATTTGTATTAATTATAAATTAAGTTGATTGTTATTGATAGAGTTTAAAAAAACAAATTCTTTGAACGATTGACAAGTACATGATTAATTATGTAATGTTAAACGTGTTGAAAAAATTTCGTTACTTCATTATTTTCCAAATGAACATAAAACGGGTTTAATAATTATTTAATGAGAAGTAAATAATAATTACGAGATTATATACCAAAAAGAAATTCTGTGTGAACTTCGCTTCAATCAACCTGAAATTTACCTGTATAACATGTAACGAAGTGAACATCACTGGTCTCCTCTTTAAAAATAAAGAGGACCTCATCCTCGGTTGTTTCGTGCATAACAGCACTATGTGGCCCTTTGTACGTCCGTGAAAACAACACAATTTTTTTTGCGTCTGTCAACTCGATATAGGTCTATGTGAAAGCAAAATGGATATATACACTTTTGATACACATTTCGTGTCGGTATCTTTGTCGCGTACGGCGTTCAAATATTGCGGTTATAACCGAGTATCCGAGATCGATGTTCGTTTTGAACAGAGACGCGTTCATATCGAACAAATAGCGTGCAACGCCAACATCCTTTTCGTCGAACGCTCGTCGCATGCGTCGTTGTGAGAAAATGTCTTTAGTATTTACCTTAAATATTTGCTCTTTAAACTTGCACGTTGTAAAATTAAAATTTTGAATTTAAAGAGGGTTTAATTTAATGCCTGTTGTTTAATATTGACTGCTGCCACTATATTTTAACACATTTCACTATGCGCGCTCTTCGGTGCACGTTTTATAAGAGCAACGCGTATTTGCATGTTTATTTAGAAAAGTTTTTTTATAGCGTCATCAACGTTATGAGACGGTTTTTATAAGTTTCGGATATCAATTACGGCGGATTATGATGCTATCTTAGGAATGTACGATCGATGCAGCGGAAACTACAGTCTGGAATTTGTTTTTCTTTCATTTTCGACAGTAGGTTTTACATCTGCAAAACTTGTTACGACAATGAAAATAAACATGCTTGTTCGGAATATATTGCAAGGAATTTTTAATAAATCTAGAAAACATTATCGTTATTTTTTATTTTTCTCTACTTAATACAAAACTAACTAATGGATAATTAATATTTATATACAATAAAAAATTAAATAACATCAGTAAATACATTTCATGTAATTTTTTAAGATCTGAAAATGGAAACAAAAATGAATATTTATGTATCTTTAATTAATTAATACACTTTTTTAATAATTGAAAATTTTAAATAGTTACTCTGTTTATTGAATTATCATATTTTGTTTAATTTACAATTTATTAGATAATTATTATATTTCTCAGATATTTATAGAGTCCCTCATTTTGATAGATCCATTTTTTTCTCTTCCTATCATTCTGATTATTTTTTATTTGTTTATATATATATATATGAATAAATGATGATGAATCTGAGTTTCTGATGGTACACCCTGTATTTATGTGTGTATGAAATCGATTTTAGAAATAGAGGAAAAACTAACAGTAAAAAAACATATTAAATTAAAAAAATCATTCAAATACCTTGCTTGTACAACTAAACACACTAATAGGCATACAAGTAAGAAAAATGAGAACAAAACGAAAAGAAAAAAGGCATTAATGGTCATATACATCTGCACTAAATGATTTTTATGTTCGCGTACAACGAGATGAAAAAAAATATATAACCGCGTTAAAAGTTGAGCACACGACGACAAGGTGGTTACCAATTACTAAACGAAGTTAACGTTGATTGAGGAGCACTTCGTCGCACGTAAATTTCACTTATTGTGAGAGATGTGTACCCTAATTATTGCGTCAGGTACATTAAACAGTTACGTGTCCGTAAACGGAAAACTTTTCTATGCTCTTGTAAAGTCAACCATTAATGGAAATTTAATGAAAACAAAATTAAACTAGTCGATTTGCTCTACACACCCGAAGTGTAATGAAGTTTGCAAACTTTGTCGGCTTTTGTTCGTACGGTTTACTTCTTTTATACTTTTGAGATGTAATTGATATAACTATACACGCACACACACACACACATGTATATATATATATATAAATAATTGATTATATGGTTATAAGGTAAAAAGTTTCACAGTAAAAGTACATTTTGTAAACTTAACCTTTTTAATTGTCAAGTAATCAATAAATTATATAAAATATTTATTGTATTTTAATATACTAGTGTGACTTACGAAAAAATAGAATATTTTTATACACGGTTTGTTATTACACACCTGTGGGGGAGAAGGTCAGAGGTTGAAGTCCAAAACGGAACGAACCGAATTCGATCCAGGAATAGCGAACAGACTTCAACAAATGATGCTGAACAAAATGATTTAATAGAAAACTTTGAGATTCATATCATATGTGGATATTACTTATATAAATTAAATACAATTTAGTTAACAGCAGATATCCATTTTGGTTATTGATTCAAATTGAATTTTAGCTTTGAGCCTTTATCATCTTTTTTAAATACTTTTTATGTTAGTTTGTATATTCTATTGCCCACAAATGTTAGGCGTTTTTTTTTTAGAACTATTGTACCATTAATTTTTTTTTGTTTGCACATTAAAGAACATTTCATTATTTTAGAGTAAATTAGTAAATTATCTGTAACTGTCAGTTCTGTAAAATATGTTGAAATTAAATATAATAATTAATACGATTTCATAATTTTTAACATATCTGAGAAGATTCAAGTTTCCTATTTAACAAATGTTACTATTTTGCAAAGTGTGTCTGAAATATTATGATAAATCAAATTTAAATCTTTGTAAAACAAGTTCTTTTATAGTAAGTTAAAATTATCAAATATCTCTACAGTAAATATATTAAACTATCTAGATTGAAACACTAAATAAATTATTTGAATTGTTTTAGTTTCGGAAAAAATAATATTGTTTTTATTTTTTAATTACACTTAAATTTTTCCAGATGAAATATTTATTGTTTATCTGCAATTTGTTCAAGTTTTTTTAATTCACTTTCAAATTTGATTTTATCTCTAGTCAACATTGTTTGCAATTATATATATATATATATATATATATATATATATATATATATATATATAAATTAAATCGTATAGAAGATAAATTTTATAATTCGAATTAATCTCCTCTTTCCTTTTGAGCTAACTCTGTATGAATAAAACGATCAAGCGAACCCAAGTAATGACATCGATTTGATTAGATTAAAATAGATTTGTTACAATATTAGAAACGATCTTCAATAAAGCACACGGTAAAGCATTTGTCCACTTATCTTACAACGGATTAATAGAAATTTATATTTAAATTCGTTTTAAATCAGATTAAGTACTGGTAAAATTTAATAATATATCCAATTAAGTAAATCTCTCAAATAATTAAATTAACTGTGTGTTTTTTTCAATGTTGAGGCAATGATTGAATATTCCCATATATATATATATATATATATATATATATATATATATATATATATATATATATATATATAATATATTATATATTTTGGTATTTTGGTATTTTCATATTGCATTTCAAAGATATTTTATTCTCGTGTGATTATCATAGAATCACTAGACAAAAATTGCATTATTTTTGTCGTTTTCGCGAACAAATTTGACAAGCGTTGATTTATGACAATCGGAAAATAAACACGGGCTGTCAACCGTGAAATATTTCCAATTTGCAGTGACATACTCTCGGGATTATGAAAAATGTGTGCATGAAATACGACTATCTAAAAAGAGAGAGACGAAAATGTGTGTGTGTGTGTATGTATGGACATCGGTCGTGGATGTGACCCGACATTTGTTGAATTATCATAATGGATTTGTAAAATTCTAGATTTGTTTCCTATGACCATAATTTGTTATGTTCGGTCGTAGTCGTTTTATTGTGAAACGTTTGGAAGCTTTAAATCAGTTATGTTTGTTATCGTGTATAATTCAAACAAACCCTATTAAATTAGGAACAAGTAAAATGGATTAATTTGAGTTTTAATTGATAAGTATTTTTGATTCGAATTTAAAGATCTATGATTTATTATTAAAAATAGTTTTAAATTCATATAAAAATTATAAATATATTTTTTTTTCAGATTATTAAATCTCTAACTAAATTGTTAAAATATAATAGGGCTATAAAATATGTGTTTGCTTTTTAAAATTAAAATGTAAATAAAAGCACATTTTAAATTTCAATATGTACAGAGCTATTAATCTGCATAATTTTGTAAAAATATTTGAAAATTTTTTAAAAATACTTTTTCGTTTTATTTATCTTCTTAATATTCAATAGCACGACCAATTAAACCGTATTATAATTTTCATAGTCGAAGAACATAAATCAACTTTTCAGTACAAACAACTCAACCCGTTCGAGTACTCGAGGATTACTTAACCGATATTCTAGTATCGAATGTATACTCTTGACCTAGACCTTTAGACAATATTTATTTTATCTTGAGAGAACGTTTCGCGTGTACAGTATTTTGAAGACAAAATCGATGGAGACAGCTGTAAAGAAATGGTTGCGTGAGACCTAGCAGAATTTATCTTGTTCGTAGTGTGACATGTGTATGTTAAAGAGGCGTAGGATTACGTGAGATACAGAAATAGTTCGTGTGAATTTTTAAAGACAAAATAACAAAAAAGATGATTTCCTAGAATGGCGTACATTGTTAGCGCGACGAGCATAAAGTGATTGTTATAAAAAGGTGACGGGAATGTATGAAAAGGTATTGTTTGAATTTAATGTACAGCACTTGACGAATAGTGGCTGTATAAAGGATTCGAGTTTTAAACTAATTAGTTACAACTAATGAAAGTGGGTTGATTTTTCAAATCTTTAACTATCATACGAGTTGTTCATTTTTTAAACGATTTTTAAAAGAATTTTATACAATTATATCTATTTGAATTTTATCAAGAAATCATTTTTAAAATTTAAATTGGAAAAGTAAAAGAATCTCAAATATTTTAACTAAAATTAAATTATAATAATAAATTGAATAATGTTCTGTTGTACACATATTTTGTTCATTGTTCGAGATTTAAACAAAACTTAAGACAACCGATGTAGCTGTTTGAAAGAAAAACTACATTCTTTGGAACAGAAGCAGTTTTATGACTGGAGAAAAAGAAAATAATTGCTCGTAGCTATATAAAATATTGTACACTCAGCAAGCAGATTTCTATTGTCAGAAATGGAAGTCGAATCTCATTTTTCTTATTATTAATGTTTATAATTTAAAACGAGAATATAAAATTTATAATTTATCTTCTTTATTAGATTTAAGAATAGAAATCTCAACTTTACAGTTTATGAAAATACATAAAGTTGTATAGTTTTATATTATATACAATAAATATATATATATATATATATATATATATATATATATATATATATATATATATATTAATTGGATATAATTTTGAAAGGTTTGGGATATTGACTCACCATGCTGATCCAATTTGAGTGTAGACGAATGCTTTTTATTTTGATTTGTAATATTTTTTAATATTTTTCTCTGCATGGTCAGATCTACCAATATTAAAAAGTGCAAAATTTTGTTTATAACTTCTCATCACTTTGATATAATGAAGTAGAAATTTTTAAAGAAGGAGAAGGAATTTCAAGAGAGGCCTTCATCCAGTATTGGATTAAGAGAAGCTGATGATATATATATATATATATATATATATATATATATATATATATATATAATCAATACTTTAATTATTGTTGATTAACAATAAAATCAAATAAAAAGAATATTTATTATAAATTTATGAAAAGTACTTTTTTAGAATATTAGTTTTTATTATTTTCATTAAATTTACGAATAAACTTAAAAAATCAGTATTATACTAGAATTTTTAAGGATTTAATAATAAATTAATTATATAGGGTGGCCCAAACCATATAAGTAAATGATTTATTCATATATTTACTTATTTATTATCATTTACTGTTCTTAAATTTCATTCAGGCCACCTTATATAATTTAAATATAATAAGAAAATATTTCAAATGAAATTTATATTCATTTAAAAGTGAATAATATTAAAGTTGCGAATAATTTTTTTTATATTTAATTATAATTGAATTAGACATAAATTTGAAAAATAATAAGAAAATATTTGAAGTAAAATTTATAATTATTTATAACTGAACAACTATTAAGCAAAAAATACTCATTGAAATTAAGATAATATGATTTAATTAAACAATTCAATTTGTGGAGTTAAAATTTCAAATTATTAGTATTTATTGAAATCAAAACTTTCAGTAACTTTCATATACTATTTTTTTTTAAATTATCATTAGGAAATATGAAGTGTATAAAATCAATTTTATATTTAGATGATTTTTAAAAAAAGACTAGTAAGTGAAAGATATGTAGACGAAATATAAAATGTTTGTTGTAAAATTCAGCTCGATAATTATTAACTTTAGTAGACATGTCTTATCTACTTAAATTTCACCTTGTAGATTTTCTATTATTGATATTTATATATAACAAAAATTGGAAATTTATCATAGATAAATTAGGTTATTAAAAACGAACATTTTTGCATTATTATTTTTCTATTTAAAAAATCGGTGTTTTTCTTAAATAAAATATACTGTAATTCAAATTAAAAGTTTATACTGATATCGAAACGATTACAAAGCTTAATATTTACTCGACGATAAGTTTTAATGATACGAATTCGACCTTTTCAACCTCTGTATGTATATTGAAAAACGCACGATTCTAATTAAAGATTAAACATATCCACCTGAATATTTTAAACTAAATTTTAACAATTTTTAATACATAAACAGATCGACGCACGACGATTATGAATATTTGACACGGCTTTGTGTTATATCAGCTCGGCTGGTCGTAAAACAACGACGCTATGAATTTTGATACTTACGAGCAATTCTTGTCTCACCTTATGGTTACGTCGTTTCCGACGACATTTTTTTCTCCTGGTCTCACGAGTGGTTTTTGATGGTTTTGATTATAGCGCAAGCTGTAAAGGTAAATAGGTCATTACTTTATTTTCACGACGGTTCTGTCTATAAAAACATGTTATATATGTCGTGCTAAATAGTTACCCCGGAGGTAAAAGGTGATATCGGCGATTTTCGGTCGTCGATTCATATAAATCTACTAGCTCGAGAGATTCGGAGGTGCCGGATGATATTCTTATATGTGTATATAAAAACGAAATATACATACGCGTATTATCTCCGCATGTTTTTTTCTCCAGAGTCGTTAATAACTGTATTAAAGGAAATTCTCTTGCTGTAAATTAATTCAGAATGGAGCTTTTTTATCTCTGGTTAAAATTGTAAATTACGAGCCTTTTTATTTATATGTTTTTATATTATAATTTCGAATAACTGTCAAAACGAGTTTTATATTTTCTTAGTCAAAATTGTTTACAGTCATTTCGATGTTCTTGTTTTAATTAGTTTATTTTTTTATTTATTATATTTTATTACTAATCCAACATGTTAAAAATCAAGATTTAATTTTCATTATATATTCATTAGTTAATTAAACAGAGATTCGATGTGAAATTTAATTTCCCTAGATAAAGATTTTTGGATTAATGTTAGACTTTCTATACATGATATAACTGTAAACATTGATTTTAGTGATGTATTTTAAGAATAGAGAAGATTGCTTAAATAAATATGAATTATTCATCCAACACACACGTACAAGATTTTATAATATAGGGGTTTGGCAATAATAACATAGTCATTGAAATGCGAATCAGCAAATAAAACATTTATTGAACACACAAAATATTCTGATGTTGGTTTAAATGAAACATTTATGTAAATGAATTTGATACATCCGACCAAAGGCAAATAGTGGTCTTTGGGGTGCTCACTGATTCTAGTAGGTAAGGGATATAAATCCTAGAAAACGTTGAGATAGCAAAAGACCAACTACCCCTGTCTATAAATCCAACCCATATGCCTTACTGTAATTTTGTGATAGTATCGAAATAAGGAGAGCGAGGGTGAGTTTCAGAGCCTTAAAATCGTATTCTGTGGGTAAGGGCTGAAAACAAACTTGACAAAAAATACTGATTAGCTTTGGGATAATCGTTCATCTGATGGTAAATGTATCGAGTCATACAGGAGTGTGGATGGGATTGAGAACTTTGGAAGTAGAACAAGGATGATAATGGTACAGATGAAGAAGATAATGGATAGAACGAAATGATAGAAATGAATAGAGCTTCGGCAAATTTAGAAAGAGAATAAGGGAAAGAAAAAGAAGAATATTTTCATACAGTATCAAGAAGAATAATGATAAAATATTTGTGTTTGATCTTTTTATGATCCAATCTAAGAATGTATTATTTTAAAACCATATATAAATTTCTATAATTATTTTTATAATTAAGAATAAATTGTCATAATTTAGTTATATAGGATCATCCAAATATGACGCTTAGATTTGTGTTTTATTAAAAAGAAACTATACACATGTTTCTCTTTAATAAAACACAAATCTAGGCATCACATTTGGATGACCCTATACTT
The DNA here is from genome assembly GCA_029203775.1 of Neoneuromus ignobilis. Lineage (NCBI taxonomy): Eukaryota > Metazoa > Arthropoda > Insecta > Megaloptera > Corydalidae > Neoneuromus > Neoneuromus ignobilis. The sequence goes on from CP092093.1 coordinate 34,271,767, forward strand.
AACATTTGTTTAGCTCAATAATGAAATAATAAAATTGTTCTTAAAATGTTATTAAAGGAGAAATATTTTATAAAATCATGCCTTATTTGAATGAATAATCGACTTGTACAGGGTGGTCCAAATGAGGCTAAAATAGAGTAAAGAATAGTAAATGATAATAAGCAAATAAATGTATGCTTAAACACTTCAGTCTTATTTGAGCCACTCTATATCAAGTGAATTTGCTACAATCCCAAAATAAATAGTTACAAAAATCCTCATTAATAATTTAAGTTTGAATTTATTTTATTTTACAATATATATAATATTTCAATGTTTTAAAATTTATATTCCTCATCACATTTTTTTAAATTCTATTATATGCAGTAAAATAAGTTCGATAAATTACTTTCAAAATGAATTGTTTAAAAGATTTGCATATATATATATATATATATATATATATATATATATATATATATATATAATGTGTGCGTTTTATTGTATGCATATAGCATATTGGTTAAAAAAACTACATCGTCCGTTTCCTCAATTATTATTGAAATCAAAAACAACATTCGACGACGGACAATACGTGGTCATCGGACGCTCGCGGTAACAGAAATCGAATCCGGTGCGTTGACGCCGACACCCATACTGGAAACCACCGTCTGCGACCGTTGCTGAAACCAGACCAGACCAGTCCGGTCGGTGTGACGTTTGTTTGATTTGTTTTTGAATAATTTTCAAACTCGACGACGGGCGCCATGTTGCTGGTGACGTTGCATGGTGGTACGTTAACAGAATGATATATACGCACGACGGACATTTTTTCAAAATCGTACTTGCATACACACATGCATACATATATGTAGATGAAACCGAATATATATATATATATATATATATATATATATATATATATATATAAATCATTTGCAACGAATTTTTGTTTCAAGAGATACTAATGCTTTGAAAATAGTGGAATTGTGTGGTTTAAAATTTAAATAAAGAATTATTATTCTAAATACCAGTAAAAAATTCCAAAAATTGAATATATTACATATGTATGAATGATTTTTTTTCCAATTTTATGAAATATCCCCAATTATATTATACTACATAAACAGTTAATTCAATAGATCAGCACATTTTTTTATCATAAAAACTAGTATTTATATTGTATTAATACTGTTCTTAGTTTGCAATTAAAATTTTCAGATTATTCTCATCTAAAATTCTAAACAATTTGTTTTTAAATATATATATATATATATATATATATATATATGTATGTATGTATAATGTATGTATGTGTGTGTGTGTGTATGTGTATGTGTAATCTTTTCTTATACGATTCGGAGTTACACAATTTTTTAACACGTTTTATTTATATTTATACGGTTTTTTTACACGTTTTTCTTATTTTTATATCAGGTAAATGTAAATTAATAGAACTTGTTCTTTTGTTGTTAGTATTGATTCAAATAATTTAGATAGATAGATATGCGAACATTTTTTTATATATTTTGAGCGCTAAATGTAATTTTATTCCAGTAGTACGAAAACGAATTCGTTGTACTATAATATCATAGAAAACGACGATAAAAAAATGTTATTTTTTTCATTTTCCTCTACACATTAATTTTTTATGATTTTTAAATATAACGTTTTTAATGAATGCATTTCCATATTTTAAATTGCTTTTTGTATAGTTTGCGTTAATTTAACACAAGTTGTATACTTTGTTGCAAGTCAATTTTTACACTTTTTTATATGTTTTTTTTACACAGTATGCATCCATCGTCTAAAAAGAGACCCAGGTATATGTATTTATATATATATATATATATATATATATATATATATATATATATGTGTGTGTGTGTGTGTGTGTGTGTGTGTGTGTGTGTGCATACTACTATTATCACACTCTTTTTCAATTGTTGTAGTGAGGCCTTTTCCATATCTTTCCAATTTCAATGATCTATTACCCTTTTGATATAACAAATTGATGAATGTTATTATCTCTCTGTTCCGTCTATTCATAAGTCATATATAAATATATATATATATATATATAGAGAGAGAGAGAGAGAAACAAATAATTCATTATTAAAAAATAACTTGTATATATGAAATTAATAGAAAATAAAAAAGAAATGATTTGGAAAATATTTTTATGCTTTGAAATGAAATATTCCTCTAAAGAAAAATTATCACCAATACATTCTATCTGTTTTTACAATAATGGTATACTGGTTTAAAATGTTAAAAAAATTTAGAGATATCAGATAATGAAAATGAAAATCAAGTGATGTTTGTATTAGGAATAAAATGTAGAAATAAGAAGATAAATGAGTGAATTGGAAAGAAAACAAAAGTTACTTTATAACGAAAGTGGAAAGTTTAAAATGGAAATAGGTTGATTATATAGAAAGAAGAGAATTTTATCGGTGAACAACAACATTTATTGACTGATAAACCAGAGTTATAAAGAGATTTAGGAAAAGAATCATGGATATATTTTAAAGATTTCATTGTATACTTATTCACCTAGTAATATATATAATTTTGATTTGATTATTAGAGAAAAAATATATGTAAATTTCTGTGGGAAAAAAAGAAACTTGGAGAAAAATTCAAAAATAATAATATGTTTTATTTGAAAATAAATAAACCTGTCAGTAAGAGTATTTTATAGAATTAAACTTTATTACTTGTCATATATTTCCCTCTTTGGAAGTGACTAGAGAAGAAGGGAATTGTTAAATATATTACGTTTAATAATGTAAAACGAAATTGAATGTTAATTTATTAGGTATGCTTAACTTGAGATTTAGTTTGATTTAAAACTTTAAGTCTATAATAAAAGATTGTTCGATGCGGTGTGTATTAAAATCCATTAAAGCAGCCCGAACGTATAAAAATACTCTTTTTAAATTCTGCTCATATTTTATATAGTTAATTAATTTTATCGCGCACAAAGTAAATTAGTAACAGTCTTTGTTTGAAATAAGGTAGAAGAACAAGAGTTTCGAAGGAGACTAGAGACCAGGAGATAAGTAATAAAAAATCTATCATTGTCCGACGGTTATAAATATTAAATGCATCGATGCGACCGGTCGGTTTCCTGAACGGTACACTCATATTTAAAATATCCACTGGATCCGGTTATTAATCTCGGTTTTTCAATTTCGCCGAGTATACACTTGGGCGTCGGTGGCGCCTCACCGATGCGCTGCGGCCGATGCAGCCGCCGCGGCGCGCGCGCGCGCGCGTAATTTAATTTTGCGGGATATAAATCTCGTTCCATTTGTAGCTAGTGACATATTTACAGCGTACAGCTTGCGTGTGTTTTTGCAATAACGAATATGAAATTAAATAAAAAAGGCACACCGTAAAAGTGTACGTGTGTGTGTGTGTGTGTGTATGAGTTTTATGTACTACAATGTTGTTTACATAAACGCGCTAACAGAAAGCGGTAAAGATATAGTGTTCAGTTGTAAAAATAGCAGCACCTCGCATTGATTGATGTAGTAGAACATTTTTAACTTTTGAATATATCGCTTTAACATAATATATATATATATATATATATATATATATATATATATATATATATATATATATATATATATATATATATATATATATATGGCTTGTGAATAAAAATTGTGCTAGAATTAAATATCAATATAAATGTTAACATTTTACGTTTCCGTTTACTGCTATAGCCTTATAATTTGGTACTATTATTTGAGTACAATATATACTGATGTATTTTCACACATACACATACATGTATATATATATATATATATATATATATACAATCTAGATAACATGAATGCTTATTAAATATCATTATCTTTAGTAAAATATCTGTGAATTATTTTCATTTCTTTTTAAATGTCTATATAGGATGGTTTAAATTTAGATATACACTTATTTTGGCCTACTATCATTTACTACTATCTTTTAATTTCATTTCGACTACCCTATTACTAAGCCTTTCTTTACATACATTAAAAAATTAACATACCTTTTTCCAAAAAAAATTTTAAAATGTAGTAAAATTTTTAAGTTACCTTTAATTTTATATTGAATTTATCAACATTAATTTTTATTAATGATGATAATTGATTAAAAATGATTTCATTAAAAATTTATTTTTGAGCATAAATAAATTATTTCGAAAAATATTGTCATCTCTTGAATCACATATAAGTAACAAAGAGGAAATAGTAAATTCTTATCGATTATTCCATTGAATTCATTATCATTATTTCTTTTTTGCTTATGCGTTTTTGATTGGAGATGCATTTTTTTGGAAACATACGGAGATTATTTCAATAAAAAATGTCATCTTTTTTAAATAGTATATAATCAATAAAGAGGAAATAGTAAAAAGTTATCGATTTTGCTATTGAATTCATTACTATTTATTTTTGTTTCTTGATTTTCGTTGGAAATGTATTTTTGGAGCACAGGTAAATTTATTTCAAAAACAATATCTGTATTATCGAATATTCCATTGAATTCCTTACTATTAATTCTTGTTTACTCATTCGATTTTCAGTAAAAATCCATTTTTAAGAAACATAAGGGGACTATTTCCATAAATAATGTTATCATTCTTGAATAGCATATGGAAAATAAAGAGAAAGTAGTTATTGAATGGTTCAATGAAATCTAATGATGTTGGAGTAATCATTTATTTATGAAAAATGAACTGGTTAGAATAATAGACCATATTGTTAAAATTTCAAAGCAGTTTTTATTTCGTAAATTTTTTTGATAGAAATATAACTAAATGAAATGACGAAATATGTTGTTGATGATTCTAAACACCATGAGGTTAACTGAACTTTATTAAATGAATATGGTATTAAAACTCAAATTAAAATTTAACATATTGCAATTATTTAATTTTTTTATAAATATTTAAAAGTATCTTTATATTATCAGCTTCATGTAAAAATTGAAGATGAATTTAAAAACTAAACATTTTTTTCCAAAAACATATATATATATTAAATAGAAAATTTGTTTAATGGAGTAAACCTTAAATAAAAAAATTCTTACGAACTCACCTGGTTAGAGTGGTGAGTGTGATCAATATTATTTAGTGAGAATATCTCCGGCAGTAGACTAATATAAATTGATATGATAATATATTTTAAACGACTTTTTTGTTTTATGAATTAAATATATAAATGTCAATCATTTATTTATTTCTACACATATTTGGCAAAATGATAGGTGAACATCGATCAATCAAAATAATTCGAAATAAATATCAAAATTTATTAAATTTTCAACTCGAATAACTTATTTAATAATAAATATCGCCACATCGTACCTTATTCATTGAACTAAAAAGAAAATAAGAATAATAGAACGTACTGATGTAGCAGAGAAAAAACTGCAACGTCTAAAGAAAAATAGAACCCGATGTAGTCGAATAAATAACTTATACTGTCTGTACAAAATATCTACCATTGATTTGTATGCAGCTTTAAGCTTAGTGTTGTAATATTGCATTGACTACATTCTCTAGAGTTTAACTTCACTCTCGACGCCATTTGTCTCTGCCAACAATAGTCGCAATTTTGTTTGTTGTTTATTTTTCTATCTTCAATATCTACAATTCGACTAAAAAAATAAAAAAGAAATCCCATCCCAAGAGGGGAGTACACAGTTAACTGTTATAAAAAGTTTATCGAGTTCTTATTAGTACACTAACATTTTCTTAACTGTGGACATATGCTTCGATTCTTTGTACAGATCTTAGCAATCAGAAAAGTTATATAGATTAATAAATGTGTGAGATTTTGAGATTCGTTCAGTATGATTAATTTGTTAATGTTTCTTAATATAGCAAAATTGTGGAAGGAATTGATTTTGTTGTATAAATAATTTATATTGATTAAAAGAGAAAATGTTTTTTTTCTATGATAAATTTAAAAGTTGACGTAAATGATTTATTGTAATTTTCAATAATCAGCTTGTTAAATTATTTTCTTCAATATATATTTAATATTTTATCAATTTATATATAAATTTTAAGAATGATAATTTCTAATTTAAATTAATTTTATATAAAAAAACAATTATGAGCAAATATTTAGTGAAAAGTAAAAATGATTTATTAATTTAATAAAAAGTTATAAAAATAATATATGTCTATATAAAACTTTTTTATTAAATTATCAATATAAACATTTGATAATTTGATGTATTTCAGTTATTATAAAAAATAAAATAATTAACTGAAGAATACATATAACTCATTAAAATTTGATGACATTTTATAAAAGGACAGTATTAATATTTCCTATGGAAGTATTTTCAAACAATCCCTGTAAATATTTATCAAACAAGTAAAAATAAAACAAATATCAGCGAAAGGTTTGACATTAAAAATAATTCTTAAGAACGAGCTAAGAGAAAAGTTCAACTGAAATTCATAAATTCTTAATTACGTTTAAATATGTTATTTAGAGTTCTAGGAAAATGCGATCTTACGTGTATTTTTGGAATACATATACATTTATATATATATATATATATATATATATATATATATAAATAAATTTTGAAGTTGACGTACAGGGATCGTAATATTTTTCAACAAACAACACAAGTGGTTCTTTTTACTTCGCCATCATTCGCATGTCTTCAACGCCATCATGCCCGAGTTATACTTTTATGAACCATTTCCATACATGTTTAAAATATGAGCCGACGTCGTCGTCGTTGTCGAAGAACAAAAAAAAGAAAGAAAAAGAGAAAGAAAGAAGAAAACAACAAACGTATGGATACAGCAATAGCGTCAACTCGCCGTACACTACGTACCGTATATACGGATTGTAGGAAAAATCGACAGGATACTTGGTACTCCTGCTAGTAAGTCACGTGTGTCCCTAAGTAGATTGCATCTCGAGCTCTCGACATATATATTTATGGAGGAATTTCTATGTACCCCCGTGCATGACGATGGTATTATTCAAGAGAGTTATTTCATCGTCGAACGACAATACGACGATGAGTGTGCACAGGAAATGATAATAGAATTGTACAGATTACATTTTATCTAATATGAAAACATTTCATATATTGTATATATCTTGTATTTCACTTCTTGTATTGTGGATGAAGAGAAATGAATTTTGGGAACGAATTATCATCCTTGTATTTATAGAAATTAATGTTTCCGAATGTTAAATGTGTCTTAATGAAAAGTAACAGTAAAATAATTTGATAGGATTTTTAAAAAAAATTTTGAAGTGAAACTTCTCTAGCAGCATTGAAGTTAAAATTTTACATTTAATCACAAAAATATATTTATTTTTATTAAATTTAAATGTTGAGATTAAAGCACAAGTGAGTAAAATATGATGGTTAGAAAAACATTTATTTGAGTTTTTAAAAAATGTAGATCATTTGGAAGATTTAGCCAAATACAAAATATGAGGAAAATAGAGGAATAGAAGAAATTGTGGAATAATTGACATGAATGAAAATTGACCATGGAAATGTATCTAAATATGCAAACTCGTATATCGTGCAAAAATTTGTTATACTATTGGTTGTAAATTAATGTAAAGAGGATATAAATTATATCAATAGAATAAAAGTATACATCATAAGAAATGATCTAAAAATGTCTGGGTGTACAATAATCGTTACTTTAAATTGTTTGAACATTGTTATTACATTTTTTAGTGTTGATTGTGAAAACTATTTTTTTTATTTATACACACATACACATAATATAGTTTAAATGAGTTTTCATCCAAAAATGTGTAAAAGAAAATTGATAAATATATATAATATACATGTATTTATATTATATACATATGTATATGTTTTAATATATTATATACATATGTATATATTTTAATATATTATATCTATATACAGTTCGTATATATTTATAGTAGAAAATATGTACTTTATTTGTAACGACGATTGTACGTTGATTCGAGCTGGGTGCATTCGATGTTCAATGCGAGTCTTCTACGTTATCTCCCACCGGCCCCTCAGCCTTTATACGAAATTTTTCTATTAATATCAAGCATTGGGGTCAAGTTTTTAGATGCGACAGAATAATGACGGAATAATGTAACAATAAATAATTTAGTACTGTCACTAATTTGGCTAATTTTCCATAGTACTAAAACGAATATTATAATTTAACTTTACTTTTTATGTTGATCTTTATCGGAAATTAATTTCCATCCCCAACAATATGTTATAAAGTGTTCAATAATCACTTATTGTAAGCAACAAAGTGAACAATAAGTGATTATTGATACACTTTATTACATATTGTGGTGTTGGGGATGAAAATTAGTTTGTGTTAAAGTGAATTTTTGACAATTCTAAAACAAATATTGATATTTATTTTAATCTTATGGGTTTTTAAATTAAATTAAACCATTAATCATCAAAAATGAAAATAAATTAAAATGTGAAATAATAATCACTTTATTTAATATGATTTTATTTAAAATGAAAACCAAATGAAAATATTATTTTACATTGGTGACATTTTTAATTAAATAATATTCAACAGTATATATTGAAAAATATAGGCATAAAATTTACTTAAAAACAGTTCTGATTTATCAAAAGTTATAACATTAGAAAGATATTTCTATTATCATTGAATTTAGACAATTCTGCAGGTTTATTCTTAGTATCAATTTTACTTATACTCGGAAACACAATTTTGTTGTTTTTTTGGCAAAAAGATGTATTTACCTTTTAATCAACGAAAAATTACATTATTAATTTTCATATTTTTAATTCAATATTATTTGAATCTAATTCATTATGAAAAAGTTATTGCATAAGAAAAAAATGATTAATTTATTAAGAAAGTTGTACAAAAAAATATTAAGTAATATTTTTAAATATTATTTTATTCATGTGGTATTTAATAGAAATAATGAAAATATGAACAATGTAAAGATACATTAATGTGTGAGTAATATAAGAAAATAAATTCAAGGAAGTATTTAGAAAATCAGAGAAATATTGTATTGAAAGAACTAAATATTTATATTGGAACAAGAGGAACAGACTGTTATTTTATAATTGGAATTTAAAGTGTTTTATATATATATATATATATATATATATATATATATATATATATATATATATATATATATATATGTCTATAGTTAACTAAAGAACAATGGTTTTCTAACAAGACACAAAAAGAATAAAACCGAGTAACGAAAACAATTTGCTCAATAAAAAGATCAATTAGACAGAATAGTTGGCACTTAACAAACGTTTTTGAAAAAACACACACACACATACTTTTACGGACATGTATATATATACAAACACTCCGATTCGAACCGATCCTTTGTGTACATCCGAAAAGAATGCTTATTTCAACAATGATTATTTCTTTTCGTTAAGAGCCACAGGAAATGCTCCAATTCCGCGCCGATGTGCGTGTAAATAAATGTTTCAAGAAAGTGAATTTCGTCGACCGTTTGATGTACGCGACGACTTGTTTTTTAATAGACGTAATATAAATACTATTGAGATTACGACTTTGAAATATCGTCGCTACGCTACATGCTTTCCACGAATTGATTTGTTTACAGTTCTGGTATGATTATTTCGAGCGTGTACAAAATACGAATTAGATTTCGACTTCCTTTCGATTCAATATTCAAAACGAAATCGATGATGGAATATGAGTAGTTGTGTTTTTGGAAAAAATATTTCTATAAATCTATTGTTCCATGAAATATTTTTATTTACTCGAAAATTATCGCTTATTTAATTTTGTATTTCTTCCCATATTTCTTTTTTCCTTGAAAAATATTTATCTATAATGAAAATATTTATATTGGATTAAGTCGTAAATATGATATTGGTAAAAAAATCGTATCAATGTTTGTCAGTTCTTAGAATTTATTTTCCATGAAATTGTTTTGATATCTGATATATAAATTAATTGGAAAATATTAAATATGAATAGGAAATTGTTTAAACGAAACCATAGATAAAAAATCTAATATATTATAATTTCTATTAATAAATATATTAATAAAATAAATAGTTATTATTTACAGTGATGTATAAGATATAATATTTTGCTCGTAATATACAATATTTTTTAATAAAAAGATTTTTTAATTTGTAAAATATTTTTAACTGTACTACAAATGAATATATGGTTTATAATACTTTTTTATTTCATTAGAGTATAAATGTGAGAAATATATAGTTAAACTTTTACAATATTATATTATGAATAAACGCTCTAATTCTTTCTATTCCATGAATATTAAATATATGAAAATTTATTATCCTAATAACTCATAATAACACTTTTATTCTATGATTGAAATTAAAGTAATTTATTTACTTATGGTAAATGAAATCTGTTAGTAATTTATGTTGCACCATGAACATTTATAAATAATAATAATTTTGTTCATTTATTATACTTTGTTGGAGAAGTAAGTACACCTAATTTATACAAATATCTCTATTGTAGTAATTTTTATTAGGAAAATGTTATATTATAAGATTGTTAATGCAGCTCATGAAAATTTAAGTTTTGTTATAAAAACAGTTAAATGATATAAAAGTTTTACAACATTACTGAGACAATTATTTGATTAGTCACTCATCTTAACATTTAAAAATTTTAATAAAGCGTTATGATGAAGGTTGTATGGCCATCACAATTTATATTTCTAAATAAATTGAAACATTAGAAATTAATGAATATTTTCAGAAAAATTTGTAAATTATAAATGATTCATTTATTTTAAAAAGAATTTTCCGTATAATTAAAATAAATATTAATTATACTTTTTTCAATAAAGGTGTGTAAAGTTAGAATGAGTTACATATTTTATCCTAGAACAATTTTTTCCTTTCTTTATTTTCAATAAAATAATAAGGAAGTAAATAAATAATAATGTTTTAGAAGAAAACCTTTCCAAAGAATCGATTTATATCCTTCAAGTTTGTTATTATTGCAATTAATATATTATTAGTATTTGTTTTCATTATTTTAAATCATTTATATTTTACACGAAACCTTTTTTTAATTGATAATCAAAATATTTCGATCAAAAAACTACTTTTAAAAAAACACAATTTCCTTATACCTCTAAAACATGAATCCGTCGAGAATTTTAATAGATAAAGAACAAGAATCCGGCTATGTTCTTTCCGCATGTACGCTTTTTTAGTATACATTACTTTACTTATATATTATTATCTACATATGAATCTAAAATTCTGCCAAGAAGTGTCGTGGCGGAAAGCTCATGTAGGAGGAATGATATAGAGTTTACGTATACATGTAACAGATAGACGGGCACAAAAAAGAACACACGCACACCACCTCAAGCTAAACTGCTACTGCAGAGATATTTTCTGAGGAATAAGATAAAGAAGAACATCCTTGAAACAGTCGTATGGTGTTATGGTTATTTTGTTTATTGCTTTATGACGACGAAAGAAAAACTTATACGTCTACATGTATATATATATATATATATATATATATACATATATATATATATATATATATATATATATATATATATATATATATATATGTATATATATATGTATATATATGTAGAAGAATATGAATATACATTTTAGTACAAGAGTATGCGATATCAATTGTTTGCAAATCTTCATTATTCTTTATTTTTATATTAAAGTGCAGGCTATAAAACATTTATATTGATTTTTATTATAAAAACTCGATAAGTAATTGACATCGTTCTTTTGTGGAATAAGAAATACAATGAACAGTCTAATGATATATTTGAAAAAGTATTCATATTAATATTTGCTTATATTTGATATGAAATTCACTTTTTCACTATTTAGTTGTAATGAGAAAGCTTACAGTTTTTAACAACTATACTTTGATAGAAATATGTTATTTTCAAAACCATGTTTTGTAACTCTCTATTTAAATTAAGATTAATAAATGTGATTTATATTACAATGATTAAAAAAGTTTTTAATGTAATAGTATTAACAATATTCTAGAATAAATAAAATATTAATTAAAAATTCTATTTATTTTTCTCTTCTAATAAAATATTCATTAACATGAAATACAAAAAATTAAAATATTTATAATAATTCTGTTTCATTCACTGTTACGTTTTTGATCCAATAAACTCAAAAATATTTTTTAAAATAACAACTGATAAACTATGAATTTTTAGTATTCCAGTAAAATTCAGTTTTATAAATAAATAATTGACTCAAAAATATCAAAAGCTATTTCAATAAAGTATCTTATTATTAATTTTTATTTTTTTATATATTTTCAGATCCAGATTTATTCATTTTTGAAGTGTAGTTACAAATTCTCTACAGATGGAAAAGTCACAATAATACAAGTAAGTGATACCAAATAAATAATGAAAAAATGTTAACAAGTTTATAAAAAGTATGATGTTTGATGCATTGATTAATATATAACAGACAAAAAATTATTCACATTAATTGTTTATTAAATGAAAAAACTTTAATAAAAATATTTTACTTTTTTAAAAGTATTGGTTTTTTAAAATTAACCATAAAAATATTTTTTATTACATTTAAATTATACTATTTATTTTTTAGAAATTTATAACAATGTTTGAGGAATAATATTGTTTTTATTTTATTATATAAATTCAAATTTGAAGCTTAAAAAATTAAATTGATGAATTATTTTTTGTTTTAATATCAATATATTTATTATCCAGACATAATTTTTAATAAAGGTATATTTGAAAGTAGTTTAATGGAAAAAAATTAAATGAAATCATTTTTGGAAAATTATTATTCAAATAGAAAAAAAATATAAAATTGGTAAAATTGACTGTAATAATTTATTTTCATTCGATAGATGATGTTATTTAGAAATATATATATATATACATATATATAAATTGATTTTTATATCTAATACCGGATGACTGTTTCTCCAGTACTGGTCTCTATAATGTTTTTTTTTAAATTCAATTTCAGAAACCCAGTGCTTTTTTTTACATTTAACATCGATGAATTTTCATATATTTTGTCTTACTTATTCGTAAGATTTCTTCTTGAATCATTTCATATCTGAGTTTTCAATCAATAACTGCTCTTATCTATCGGTTGTTTTTTTTTTATTTTTGGCCAGTAACTGACTTATTTTTATTTTAAACTTTTCACTCTTTCTATAACTTTTATAACTTTGTTTTTCTTTCGAATTCACTTATTTCTTACTCATATTTATTTATTTTTCCTAATAAATATCTTAAATGTTTTCTTGTGATATAAGTTCGAAGATGTTGAACTATTCTGGTATTTAATATGTTTCATCGCCATAAGTGGGAATTGATTAAATATTTAATCAAACTCTTTTTTCAAACATAGAAGAATATTTGACTCTATTAATTTTTTTCACCTTTTCCATATACATACATTGACATTTTTAATAGTATACTGGTTTTTCGAAAACTGACCGCTATAACTATTTTTCGCCAATATTCAAATGCGGGAAATTTTGTTTATCACATGTTCACTATTTTTTTTTTGATAAAAAAACTATAATCTATTGATGTATGGACATTTTCGGTTTCCCTGTACATATTTCCGCTTACAGCAACAATAAACTATAATCTATGAAATTATACAAACATGTACATTCACACTTGCTAACTCGTAACCCTCGTTCATGCAACAAAACGTGTATCACACCATATTCACGATCCAAAAGCCATTACCGCGATGGTAGTTAGCGGTTGGCGCGCTTACACACACATGCAAAAGTATGCTCAAATCTATACACACACACACACACACTTATATATATATATATATATATATATATATATATATATAAATGCATAAATGCGTGTGTGTATGTGTATATCGGTGAATACAACATAAAGACCATAGTTTCGAAACCCGCCTATGTCTTTGAATTGAGCCGTAACAATAATAATAAAAAGCACTTTCGCCAGAAGCTCTGGTGTTCGAAAGCTTCGCTCGGAAAGCTTCTGAATCCGACGCAAGTGTTAACGGTCTCGCAAACTATCGCATTCCAACACCCTCCGGGCCTATTTGGCCGAACGCGAACTAATGTTATGTATAAGTGTCTTTTCTTAAGTTTGTATTCTTGTATAAATGAATTACTAATGTGAAACGCTTGGCGAACAGGACTGGAATTTTAAAGAAATTTCAGCGGACGGAAGTTAACGTACAATGATCTTCGAAAGTACACTTACCTACATATAGATATACTTACATACACACACAAACACACACACACACACATATATATATATATATATATATATATGTATATATATATATATATGGGTGAAAATACTTGTGTCATTGTATTTTACATGAAACAAAACATTAATACCATTGTCATAAAAATTAATACCTTATTAAATTTGCAAATTTTTGGAACGTAATTCCTTTTTATAATATTTATAATTTATTTATATATATATATATATATATATATATATATATATAAAAGAAAAGTTTTTCTAATAAAATAAATATTTTATTTAATGTTAAAAAAATATGTTCATTATTATATTTGCTTTAAAAGCAAGTATAATTAATATTGTTTATTATAATTTATAAAGTTTTATCTCAATAAATATAAATAAATAACTATTAGTATTAAAAAATATATCAATTCATATTAACTTTATATTTTTTTTTAAGATTTTTTTAATTTTTGATATTATATTTCTTTTCATAATAAAATTATTTTTTTTAGTATTCAAGAAAAATTTGTTCATTATTTGGAAAGTAAATGTGATTGAATATCTTTTTTATTTTTATAAAAGTAAATAAATAACAATTGGTATTAAAGAATTTTTGTCAATTTATATTCATTTAATTTTTGTCAAATTTTTGATAATACATGTTGTATATTTTATTCTTGTATTATGTAGATATATTTAACTTTTTTATTTAAGAAATTACTGTGGCATATTTCGTATTACCTTTCAATGACCAAAATTTATACGATCCTTAGGTATCATATATATACTTCAAAATTCACCACTTAATAATGAAAAGTGGTTATGATAAGATACCACACAAATACTGTCCCCAAAAAGTTGATTTAAAATGTTCAACATAGTTTGGAAACAATCATCAAATTATTATTAAGATGTTTCTGTCTTAATTGTCTTATGCATGATTTTTTTTTCAAAAAAATGTTAGAGCTTTTAAGAAAAATTAAATATTATAATAAATAAATCAATATAATTGTAATTAGAGGTAATTTAAACTCCATACGTTTTCAGTTCTATTTTGTATTTTTATACGAAATTTATTACTTTATATTCAATTATTGTAAGTGAATAAGTAATTAAGGAATGAAAATAGTTTTGTAAAATTGAAAAAAATATCATTTTCAACTTAAGACTGACTTTATATATATGTGTGTGTGTGTTGGTGTGTGGAGGGGAGTATATATAAATGCTAATTATTATACAGTACAATAAAAATGTTGAAAAGAAATTACATTTATGCAAAAGTTAATTATAGTTGATATAATAAAAATTTACACAACTGATATTTTATTCGTCGATTATACAGTTTATATTTTCATGTATAAGTTAGTTTTTAATGAAAGCTAGTAAAACTGTATCATGTGTATACGAATGAACATAAACATATTCATTTCGTTTGAGAATCGAAAAAAATATAGCATGTTTAATTACTCGTCCGTTTTATATGGTGTACATATATATTAAACTTTTTAACGTATTTATACTGAAGAAATGAAAAGAAAAATCATTTATTTTTGAGAGATAATTTTAAGTTTGAAACAATAATAAAATTTTAATGATATACTTTTGAATGCACAGAAGTTGGAAATTGAATGTAATTATTTAACTTAAAAAAAAAATTAAACTAAAAAATTAATGTGAGATACGAGTATTTAAAATAAAATTGGTATTTGTAATAATTTTTAATACAATAAAAAAATATCAAGTCGTGATAAGATTATTTACAATAAATAAATCGACAACATTCTATAAATAAAAATCTAATATACAAAAACACAATATATAAAAAAACAAGTTTATGTTGAGGATTTTCGCGGCTAAAAGCAGTCTTTTCGTTCTTTTTTCAATCATGCGATTGTCGGAGCTTTGGACGTAATGTTTCGCCTGGAGCGAAGAAGTTAGTTCACCGTTCAGCTTGGACATAGCGTTTTATGTAAATTTTGAGCCACGAACATATCATATTTTTATTATTAAAAAATACACAATGACCAAGTTTGAAACATCTAGTTTCAGAGGTGAACGTCTAGACAACTAAACTACAGATGTCTAATAAAAATGTATATAAAAATGATAAAATATTAATAGTCGTGTGGAATTATAATTTTTACAGTTGAATTAATATTTGTTTACTGCGTATTCATTAACAATATTTTTTTGATATAAAATATTTAAATGTTTTTGTGAATATTAAGTGCTTAACTTTTATTATCTGTTCATTAATTAAAACGTAATAAAAACTTTTTGAAATTGTCACTATATTTTACGAATGAAATATGAAATAAAAACAATAAAAAAAAGTTAAAGATGTTTAGGAAAATATTTCATCACAAACCTCTTTCTATACACTGCTAAATGAAGACCTCGCTAGAGTTTTCCACCTACAGCAATCGTGTATTTTTATTTTCACAATAACAAAATTCCATGAGTCTCTTCTTGGACATTTTAAAATCTCTGGTTTTAAAATTAATAATTTCTCTTCTTCATCAATATTTTTGTTATTGAAATAATTTTTAATTATAACAAAAAGTGAAAAGTTTAAAATGAAAATGAAATGGTAACATAACTAAAAGTAAAAATCACTGTTGAAGAAGAGAAATTATTATCTGGATATGGAAATCCAGATCAAAGAAGAGATCCGTGGATAGAAAAAACAGAGACAAGAAAATTCGTCAGAATTGACTAGAAAAAGAAAGACTATAGATCGGTGGAAGTAGAAAGTTTTGAAAACGGTTTTCATCCAGTAGTGGATAGAAAGAGGTTGTTGCTAATGTATAATTTCTAAGAATGTTTTTTTTATAAAAATATATAAAATATTATATAAATATTTGTGCATTTCATTGATTTTTATAGAGTATCTATTTACAATGATAGAAGTAAATTCACTTTTATAATCATTTATTATATTTAGATCAATTATTTATTATATCGAATCATTCTATCAAAATAGCCATAATTTAATTTAAAACGGTTATTATTTAAAAATATAATAAATGCCATAATATTTTTATTTAAAAAAATACTTTTTAAATACCAATTATAATAATTACTTTATATACATTTAATTTCATATTTGTGATGTGTGTTTATAAATTTATTTTTAAATTAATATAGCTTTTTTTCTATTATAAATATTTAATATCGATTAACAACATAAATTATATATATACATATTTTTAAACATAAATTTATTTAAAAATAAATAATATTAAATCTACAAGTAAGAATATATATATATATATATATATATATATATATATATATATATATATATATATATGTATGTATATATATAATTGATTGCATGATATCAAACAATATGTATGTGTATAATTTTCATAAAATATGCAGATAGAAAAGCTAATATAGCGACGCAGATAGAGCTTAGAGATTATGTAGAGCACGGGAGCTTACTGAGCTATGTACTAAGTTCACAGGCGAACTTTTACAATAGACTGGTATAAATGAGTTGGCCATAAAAAGTGTTATCTATTTTACAACCTTTGTGCAGCTTTTAAGTATCCTCTTTGGAGAGCTTTTACATTTAAAGGAACGAGCTTTTTGCCGTTACGTAATATCCGACACGTCGTTGACGTGGACCGCGAGCGAGACGGTCGTACGATATCGACGTCCAGACGACGGTCGTCGTCTCTGTCCGTCGAACACGCGCCGTCAAGTGAACGATAGGTGATTCTATTTGATATGAGATTTAAGAAGTGCGATATAAAGATGGTCTTATTAGATTGTTCGATTGTGTATAGCTTCTGTCTCTGTTTATTTCTGTGTGTGAAAGAATGTTTGGATATTGTATTTGAGAGCTTAGGGACGTTCGGTGTATAATAATGATTATAGCATATTTTTTTCGTAACTTTTTACAAGAGAAATGGATTAGCCGGTATTAATAACAGTATAAATGCTATGTTACTTCGGATTAAGTTCTGAGCTTTTTTTATTGTTCTTGTTCATTTTGCTTTATAACGGTGATTAAGCAAAACATTTTGAAAATTGGGTCGTTCTGGTACAATCAATGTCTGATGCACGAGCGGAAAGTTTGCGAAATCATTTCACCTATCTACATTTTTTCTACATTCATTGTTAAAGTTTAATCAATTAATTTATTATAAAATATATTGTATAATACAAAACATGTTGACGTGTTTGTTATTTATAAAAAGAGCTTTTATTAGGTTATACCACAAGAAATTATTAAATATTACTCGTTTTTAGTTGTTATTATAAAAAAGTATGAATGTGTGCATATGACTTGTTTAAAATAGGAAATACACAAAAAAAGAATAAAGTAGATTCATAAAAAATATGAATATTTTCTTGTAAAAATAGAAATTATTTAAAAAAAAATTTCATGAATAATTACGCTTTTAATTAAAGAGATACATCAAATAAATTGCATCTCTTTGAACGATAACATGTTCTATTTAATAATAAAATTTACTAGTTAGTCAAAATCGTGAATCATTTTGTTTTGAATTAATTAAACATTAAAATCTATGTCGACGAATAATCGACGATATTTAAAACAATGTTAGGTATTTTGTAACGTGTTGGATATTATTTCAATGAATTGATTTGATTTCGTTACCATTATTTTGTGAAACCTAAGCTGATCATTTGAAAATATAGGATGACCGATACCTGGAAATTGAATGACATGTTACCAGTAATTTATGTGATTTATCATCGGTCATTCGATATTATATATCAATTTATACATGTTCCAGACTGTTATGATTAAACAGTGAATATGATAGTTTCAGGGTTTTTGAGTTTTATAGCTCCATATATATATAATATATATAAATTGTAGCTCAATAAAATAATAATATAAAAAATTTATAATAGGTAATATAATTTTACACTTTTTATTAACAACTTGTACATTTAATAATTTTATTAAATGTATATTAAAAATAGCAAATATTTTTTTAAAATCGAATAAAAGTAATAAATGTGCAGAATAAAATATTTTTATTACCAGCTTATACATTTAATAATTTCATTAAATATGTATTGAAAATAACAAATAAATTTTTAAAATTAAATAAAATTGATATATATATATATATATATATATATATATATATATATATATATATATATATACAGAATAAAATAATATTTCAACAATAAAATCTTTTAGGAAGATTTATATTATGAGTTTATATTAATTGTATATAAATTAATATATGAATATCATCATTAACCTCTTTCTAACCACTGCTAGAAAAATCTCTTTCAAAATTTTTTTACGATGAATTTTCTTATGACTCTG
Organism: Neoneuromus ignobilis; assembly: GCA_029203775.1. Lineage (NCBI taxonomy): Eukaryota > Metazoa > Arthropoda > Insecta > Megaloptera > Corydalidae > Neoneuromus > Neoneuromus ignobilis. Next base: position 34,291,351 of record CP092093.1, read on the forward strand.
TCTAATCTATCCATGGTCTCTTCCTGGACAATCTTTGTTTCCAGATAATAATTTTTTTATTTATTAGTGGTTTACTTTTCTTACTATACAATCAGTTCATTTATATATATATATATATATATATATATATATATATATAGAGAGAGAGAGAGAGAGAGAGAGAGAGATAAATAGATAGATAGATGATTTTGTGGTTCATAATTTTTATGAGTTCGTTTATATTTGATAATAAAAGCAACATCTATTTTTAGTTACTAAATTTTGTCGTTTAATAAATTATGGTATTCTTTTACTGCACTTTTATTTAGTAATATTGTAAAATGTAAACAAAACAGAATACTAACTATATATTTCTACCTTTTATACTGTTTATATATATATATATATATATATATATATATATATATATATATATATATTATACATTAGAGAAAACAAGTATAAAAATCAATTTACTCCGACTAATACTGGCTGTCGACTAAAAGATATAGCGGCAGCGTTATAAAATATCCTTAACTTTTATAAAATAATGTTGGATAGATATGGAGACGTTGTTCAAAAGGTCGTTAATGTCGGGTCACCAGACACATATAATTCAGTTTACACGTCATAAAGCAACAATAGTTTAACAAGCTTTCGCTATATATATATATATATATATATATATATATAAATGTGTGTGTGTGTATGTGGTGCAGTAGGCATTTCGTTATTCTACACGACGAGATAGTATCACGAAACAGTTATAATACACTCGTCTAGAGATTTGTGTCCATTTGAAGCAGTTAAAAAGAATTATGTATTTACTTAAATGTGAGCGAAAGACAATTTGATATAGTATCCTCGTTCGATGTACATTGAATCACTGCACAATGAAAGTTTAATATTAATGTTCTTTTTTATATTAAATAATCTTTGTTTTGTTATCGATGTTCTTCCTCTAAATACAACCATGTTTTAAAGTTTTAAATGACCATACGTTTTCACAAAAGAAATATTATTTTAGCATCATACAATATTTTTAAATTGTTCAATGATTTCATATTGTATACTCTGTCTTGTTTATATATTAATTCTAGTTCGAAAATATATAATAGCTTATTACAAATTTTGATTTTTTGTACCGTGACTCAGATTCTATTTAATGGACAATAAGTAAAGATTGAACAGTCTAATCAAATACTACGGTGTTAATGTAATGGTTTCTTTATAAAAATTCAATTAACAAGTCTTTAGGTGTTATATTTAGAAAAAGAAAAATCATCATTTTATATTACAAGAACTGTTTTTATTGAATCTAATAACAGTTTATATTTATATATTTCTAATAAAACGTTTTAGTACATTTTAGATTTGTGTCTTTATTCCCTCTTAAAAATATTACAATTGTAAATCCATTTGAAATCAGTATTATCTGTAATTTACGATATTAATCTTGTAAAGTATATATTATTTTATTAGTGCAATTACATTAGAAAGTATATAAAAAGCAATAATTTCGAATAAAATAGAATCTAAGTTTCATACGTTCTGATTACAGTTAAATAAAACATTATTAAAACTTTTATTTCAGCTGAAACCAATTGTTATCACTCTCTAAGCTACTCTTCTTTATAGTTCAATTTCGACACGAATGTTATCCTTAGATAGCTTCTAATTTAGTTTGAGATTAAATAGTTTGACATCGTTGTAAATTCGATGCTACCTGACAATAACATTTGTGTCGAAGTCGGTTGTAGCGGCCATAAAGAAGAATGACCTAGAGGATAATATCGACAAAGAAAATTGCTGCTTGAACAGAATCAACAATTGGGTTCAGTTGTAATAAATTTCATCGTTTACAATCGCATCTTATTATTAATTTTCATTAGCAAAAATATTTTTTTGTAATTTTAAACATGTCTACAACACTTTATTAATTAGTTTCTTTTTTTAATTGAATAATAGATTTTTTATTTTTATATCAATGAATTTCTTCTATTATTCATTTAATACTGTGGCTAATTTATTTTTACATAAATAAATCATTCATTTGAACAATACAAAATTTTATAAAAAAAAATGCAAATACCTTTAAAAAATATTGTTATGTTGGATTTATTTATGAGGATAAATAAGCTTTTCTTACTTATTGAAAGATGGATATTATTTTTGTAAAAGTAACCTTTTGGATTGTATATTTGTATTTTAATTTTATTTTTTGAAAAGCTTTATTGAATTTTTTTTCAATCTATATTCATTAAATAAAATAGTATAATTAATATCTGTAATAATTTTTTTGCTGTTATTTGATGATTTTCTTTATTAAACCATATCAAAATTAATAAATAAATTCGATTAAAAAATGTAAAATATTATAATTAAATATTAGATCACATGTTTAATACAAATATTTTTATTGAATTTAAATACTAAATACAATAAATAGAAAAATATAATAAAAAATATATAAATTAATATGTCAAATATTTAATATTTATCGATTTTAAGTTTGATATATTTTGGTGAATAAAACCTACAAACTTAATTAATAATTAAAATGACGTTATAAGACTGTCAATTATTTGATTATAAAAAAAATATTGTACTTAGAATAATTTAAAATGAAAATTATTTATTTATAATTTTTATTTAAATTTTCAAATTATTTTTATTTCTATCCTGATTGAAAATTGTTAAAAGTTTGTATTAAAAAGTTACCATTTCGTTACATAAAAGTCAACGTCTTGTCATGTTTGCTATTGAATGACAAGTCGTGAAATTTATTCGTCTACATCTACCTAATATTATTATTTTATTTAACATGTTTTTTTAAACAGTTTTGTAGAGAAATGTTATAATAAAAATACAGGAAATTAAAAAGTCTCATGTCGGTAGGTTTAAATCACGTCGAAAATGATGTTTTTTTTGTACCTAACTCATTAGTAATTAGAATAAATTTGTACTTAATATATTTTTAATTAAAAATCCATCATTAGCTATTATCAATCATTTTAATGACTTTCTATAAAAGAGATTATCTAATTAGATTTGAAAAATTAAACAAGTGTTATTTATTTATTTTTACATGAAATATCGCTTGTAATTAGTGTTTTATTAATTATATATATATATATATATATATATATATATATATATATATAAATATAGTGGCTGTGTGTGATTTTTTTAAAAAACATATATGAAGAAAAAACTTTAAACGTCGAGGTTGTACGACAAACCTTACTCGGTTAAAAAATTCAGGTCATAAAAACGAACGTCGGATGAAACATTGACGACAACGAACCATTCGAATTCATCTCATAAAACAATCACCCTTCTTCGCCGGCATCCGCCTCACAAAAGAGTGGAAGACGAAGAAACGTCTTTGGAGGAATCCGTCCGTTCGTAACGGGGAACGAGTCGAGCCCTCGAGGGGGACGGACCGACGAGCAGTAGCGGGCAAGAACCGTTTTTAAAGCTCACTTTAAGCGATGAAAAATTTCGGACATTGAAACTTTTTCATACGTTATAAAAAAAGGGTAGCGTTCCTATATTTTTACGCTTTTTTCGGTTCTTTTTAATAAGATTGCGTGTCATTTGTATGTGTCGACGACGTACACGAATTTAGTACCGTTTTGTTAAGTTTTACATCTAATTGTTTTCCTTTTTTTGGAGAATAGAAATGAGACTGAACGAGGGTTTCGGACAAGGAACGAAAATGTTACAAGAACGACAGTGTTTGAAGTTTAAAACAGAATTATATGATTTTATATGAAATGTGATTAGTTGAAATTTTAAAAAGAATAATTTATTTTCTAGTAACTTGAAGTATTGATCAAATTCATGTTTGATACTTGACAGTAGTGAGATATAAAATGAACATTTTTATGCGATCACGCGAGAAATAGAGCCATTTTCATCGGCGGAATTCATCAGTCCTCTTCTGCATTGCAGCGTTTTGCGGCATGACGGTAACGACATTGAATCCTAATATCACAATACAGATATATATATATATATATATATATATATATATATATATATATATATAAATGCACATACATACAAGTGAAACATATTGAAGTTATGTATTCAATTATGTTATGGAATTTCTAAATGTGCAATTTTTTTCAATGAAGTGAATATATATATTTCTATTAATAGTAAGGGAAGAATTATCTGATTCAATTCATTTTTATAATAGTTGTATATGTATATATATATATATATATATATATATATATATATATATATATATAAATCATATATTTGATTGTATTGAAATGTAGATCTGAGATTTCAATTTAATAAAGTATTTATAAAATAGTTATAGTCAAGGAAGATCGCAAAGGTTTAGAAACATTTCAGTAACATTTTTATTCAAAAATGTCAGATCCATCAAATCCGAAAAATATAAGGATATGATGCAGTTTTTGCCTTATATACATTCTGTGTATATTTTAAAACATTTCCACATAACGAGCCGATATGAAAAATAGAATTTAATATTAAACTCATAATAATGATAAATTTACGATTAAATATAAAGTAGTTTAATAATAAGAAAAAAAATATTGAGATTAAATGAATATATTTTTTATTTATTCTTATTTATAAACAAAATTGGAATAAAACAGACTATAATTGAAGTAAAATTGAAATAATAAAAATTTAAAGATTTTTACAATTCAATAATTATGAAAATGGGGTAAGCCAATTTACGACTTAGAAAAACTGTATTGGTTTAGTTAATTCTTATAAAAATAATTTATATGATGAATTTATATAATATCTATCTAATTATAGATATATATATATATATATATATATATATATATATATATATATATATATAATGATATATTAGTTTGTATAATAAAAGTTAATGTGTTTAAATACAGTTTAATTTATGAGTTGTAATTACAATGTGTGTCGCTTATTTGAAGACAAATTATTGAAATTAATTACAATTTCATGTATATGTTTATCATGTGTTGATGTAAATTTGTAAATTATTAATTTACTTTATTTAGATATTAGATTGTACTACATAATTTATATATTTTATGGGTGACAATTCGACATCGATATATTTTGATTAAAACAACATTTAGATAATCAAAATAGTCTATAAAGATTATTTATAAAATATAACAATACATTTTTTTATCAAATTATTTTCTTTTTATTTGATAGAGATTTTAATTCTTTCAATTGTCGTTGCATAATAAATGCAAATTATTTTATTTTACATAATGAAATTTAAACGATCGAAAAAAACTTTAAAGTGATAAATTTTGACACTTTAATTGTGTTAGATTTGTTCTATTTAGGTTTGTGACGAGTGGCATAGAAAATTGTTGTATGATAGAATAAATTGAAGTCTATTTACTAATATTGATTATTCGATAGTTAATTGTTTGTGTAATTTGGTTTTAATAACATTTTAATTCCGCTCTAATTGTTTTACCCGAATGAAAAAATAATAGTTAAATTATTTCACGAACAAATGTACAGTTTTTTACGGCTGTATGTGTACGTTAATTATTCAAGAGTAATATTTTTGGTTAATATAAATGTTCTAGTATTTTAATTGAATTTTCAAAGATATGTATTTTTTAAATTATGATAACGAAAAAAATATTTGAATAAAAAAACTATTTATCTGTTTTTTTCATATGTGGTTTATATCATAAGTTATTTTTTTAAATATGGATAGAAAATCTATAAATATATATGAAAATAGATAAGAGTAATTTATAAAATAAAACGAATAAAACCGATAAAATGGATAAAAAGCATAGATTATTAAAAATAATTGTAAAATCGCTATTAAAAAAGAAAAAAGGACCAAGAAAAAAGCCATACCAAGAATTGAAGAATAAAATAGTGAAGTATAGTGAATGTGAAAGTTAAATGAGATTATCCACTGGCAGAAAACAGTGAAAGAATCTTGAAAAGATATGAAAGAAAATCTTATGTCGTTCGATGAGGTTTTTTCTTAGAAGTGGGATAATATAGGCCTTATAAATAAATATAAATATATATATATATATATATATATATATATATATATATATATAAGAAAATGAATAAACAAAAACCCGAATAGCTTTATTCATAAAAGAAAATGAAATATTCTAATAAAACCTTTGCTGTTTACTTTCAGTAAAATTTCATTTAAATAATGGCTTTGTCTGGACTAACAATCCATTACTAAAAATAATTCATTCTTGGCAGTGAAACTGAAAAAAAAGTTATAACAAAAAAAAATAGTTAAATTTATTGACAGATATATGTATATATATTTATAGTATATTGAACCTCGTTCCCTAACGTCGTCTAAAGAAATCCGTTTTCTTCAGATTCGATGATAAATTAGCGATGTAAACAATACGCCACTGGTAAAGGTTTTCGAAGCAAACCGCGAAGGCCGACGCAGCATCCTCTATAGCGAGCACACACACACACACACAAATACACACACACACCGTATCCTATCCGTCGGTTGTATTCTGCTGCTGTGGCTGATGGCTCCCGAAACGGATTGCCACGTATGCAAGGATTGGTTGCGTGGCCGGAGAAACGCTGACTTTGGTGAAATGTCGTCGTCACGCGGTCCTCACTCAATCGCTAACTAACTAGGTAACCCTTGGCGCGGTTGCTGTAAGCCACCCCAGTCCCATTCCATTCGACACAAGCACAAGTGAGAGACTCACACTCTCTACCTATGCGTCACTGACTGTGTATGTGTTTACACGATGTACCCGTTCGTTTCTGTGGTACTATGTTATCAAGCGTACGAGATACATCTTATCATGACGACGCGAGTGTTTTTTCCCTTAGAAATTCAGCTCGGCTGTCTTATTAGAAATTACAGGCTGATCGAAGATGTAAAATGTTGATTAGGAAGCGATTTGTTATGAAACCGATTTCTTCAACAATGTTGTGTTTGCGTGAATCAGATATTTAATTAAATCTATCTATCTAGGTGTATATATATATATATATATATATACATATAAAGAGAGAGAGAGGAAGAGAGAGAACAAAAGAGGTAAATAAATTTCTAAAAAAATATTAATTATTAAAATTGATCTACATTTAACATATATATGTAAGAAATATATCATTTATTAGAAATTAAAGCAGAAGATAAATTTTAATCATTTTAATATTGTTTACAAATAAAAATTATAATTTTTAAAAAATGATATATGGAGATAAAAATGTAACATAACATTAATTTCATTAAAAATGCATGAAAAGTCAAATATAACAAAAAAAAATATACAAAATTTTTTTTTGCATTTTTTTAAAAAAAAATAAATGCAATGAATTTTAATGGACTTGTTTTTCTTTAAAATTATTTTTTTAAGATACAGAATGATTTTCTTTAAAAAAAATAATACATTAATTAATAAGAAAATATAGAAAAAAATAAATTTTAATTTTGTTGATATGTAATTAAAAATTGTAATAATTTTTCAAATTGCTCTATGGAGATAGAAATGAAATATAATATTATTAATTTTATTATAAATGTCTGAAAAAGTCAAATATAAACGATATTTTTTATGCGGAATATTTTTTTAATATTGAAAGAGTTTAAACTTAAAAGTAATTGGTTTTTATAGACCTGTTTTTCTTGAAAAACTATTTTCTGAACTATAGAATTATATAATTTTTTTAGAAAAAAATCTTCTTGAAGTAATCACAACATTTTTTCATAAGTTTTGCAAAATAGGTAAGAATTGTAAAATAAATAAATCATCAAAAAAAAACGTTGAGACGAATTAATATAAAATCGAATTCGGACCATTTAAATCGTATAATTTACGACCACAGTTTTATAACTATACTTCAAATTTCATGTTCATAGTGAGTAAAGTTTTTTTTTATTGGTCTATATAAGTATATATATATATATATATATATATATATATATATATATATATATAGTGATTGTGTATGTATGTCGGTATGAATGAATGAATGTGTGTATGTGTGTTGTAAAGGAAAAATTGATGGATAAGATTTAACAAGAACGGTGACCTGTATAAATTTTGAACTTATAATAAAACTTATCGGCACATTATTTTTTTTATACGCCTGTCAAGAATTTCTTAAATAAAAATCTAAAAATTTATACGTTTGTCGATGGTGAGACGCGAGAGAGATGTGGAAAAAACGACGAAGAAAAGGGAAAAACTTTAAATATAGCACTTGAGCGAGAATGCGCTGTAGTCGGCCTGCAGGAGGCACCGGGAAGACGTAAGAAAAGTAAGACGTAATACCGTTGTAAAGTTAAACGGAGCTTTTCTCTATTCGTTCGTCGATTCTTTTCTCCAATAACATATATCCTCTTTTCTGCGCCAACCTCTTTACCGTTTTATCGCGTTCGAGAGATAACGATCGGTCGGTGTCCGGTGTTAGAGAGGGAACGGTTTAGGCGTCGCGCGGCCATTTCGGACGTGCGCTTTTTCACTACGACGGACGCGCGTCGCGACGACACATCCGCTCATTGGTCTTAAGATGATTGTAATAAATATGAGCGTACAAGAGGTTCGAACCTTCAAGTAATTGTTGCCGATTCGGTCGTCTCTCTTTCGACGCGCGCTATGCATCTCGGAATGCTATTATTATTGGCTACTTTAGGCGGACAAAAGAAGAGTGACTGATATATTTATGTCGGGTCGCTGCGATCTAATAGGATTTGTATGAATGGAGTTTTATTTGTATAGTCCTTGATGTAAGGTGAAATTATCGATCAATCCGTTATGGCCAGCATGGGACGGACGGGCTTTCGAACGCCGTGTGTTCGGTGCAGACGGGCGACGGAGATCGTTTCGGAGACGTATGACGCAATTATTTTTCGACCTAATGACAATCGAGTCTTTAGACGTACTTACATACATACACACATACATACAAATATATATATATATATATATATAAAATAATATCCTATTATTAAATACAAAATGTTTTTTTTAAAAAATACCAATAGACTGAATAATAACTGTTTGTTTCTCTTTACTCTATTTTCAATTTTATAAATAGTAAATTTAATATAGGGTTTAAACTCTGAATTAATAGAAATACGTTGATTATCTTCGACGACCAAATGTCAGTTTATCTTCAGTATGTCTAATTAAAATAAGTTTGAATCGGGGATTAACCAATAAAATTCAATGTCCCATTTTCAGGGTGAAAGTTAAAATTGTAACAAAAGTTATTTTAAAAGCAAATCCTTTTTTTAATAATCCTTTTATTCTCTCATCATGTTTCAGTACATACATTTGATGGAAATAATTAGATTATATAAGTATTTTTGACTCTACTATGATTTTAAATTTTGTGATTTTTGAATCTGTATAAAATCACTTGAAAAAGATTACTTAATTAATTGCTTATTGCAAAAATAGAAACAATATAGAAAAATAGTTTTGGAAACAAATATAGTGGCATGAATTTAAAACAGTATTATTCTTGTTGCTTGCATTTGTAATTATATTTGTAAAAAAATATTAATTATTAAAATTAATTTGTATCTAACATATTTATTAGAAATAAGTTACATGTAACATAACTACGTTCTCAAGGCTAGTCCCACGAGAACCGCACACATCATCAAACATGTGTCGATATATTAAATAAAACTTCCATTATAAGTATAGAGAAGTATGTCGAACTATAAAAATGCAACTTAGCCAATTATTAATCTTGTATGTAAACAAGATTTCTTAATCGTGAGAACCGGAGGTTTCTTTGTTAAGTAAAACACTCTGTAACATCAGTTCTAAAATGATTGTTGTAAGAACAACATCAAGTTCTAAAATAACTGTTGTAAGAACAACACCAAAATGAAATTGTAACAACAACAGATAGAGCTCCTCGAGCCATTGTTGTTGACTGATTAATTGATACTTAACAAATATTTTGTTAAACGCTATAACTGGCTGAAAAATAAATACGTATTATTTTAAAAATTGTGTTTTCAATAATTTAAAATAAAACTAATATATATATATTCATTTATGAGAAAATATAGAATGAAATAAATTTTAGTTAATTTAATATTGTTTACAAGTAAAAATTATAATTCTGAAAATTGGTAGAAAAAAAGTCAAATATAAACAAAATTTTTATTATAAAAAATATTATTACTTATTTTTTCACATTTTTCAAAACAAGTTTTTTTCTATTTTACTATATAATTTGATTTTAAAGTTTTCCTAAAATAGTACTGAAAGAATATAATACAATGTATGTTTAATATTTCATATAAAAATATTTTGTAGTAGTTGAATTGTTTAAGTTGTTAAAAAAGAAATTCGAGCCAAATTTCTATATCAAATTAATGAAATCTTATTAGAATAATGTGTATTCGTTTATAATTTTATCATAGAAAAAATCTTATAAATAAGTTGTGGGTTTAAAAATAGATTTTAAAAGTCGAGTGTGGTTAAATGAATCGTTTAATTGTGTTCCAGTTATTAATATTTCTGATTAACATTACATTTTATAAATCTTTTGAATTGAATTCTGTTCGTATCATTTATAATATTCAAAAAATACATTAAAACTTTAAGTCCATCAAATTAGCTTGTACTTATGAAGCAAAACTTTTAATAACTCATCGAAGTAGGGAAAGAATAATGTTAAGAAAATTTGTAAATGGATACAAGAATAGATGAGGGTAATTGATATAATAGAATAAATAAAACTGATGAAATTAGCATGAAAAAATAAGACAATAGATTGACAAAAATCATTATTAAATGGCGATCTAGAAACAACAAAGACTAAGGAAGAGATCTTATCAAATATGGAAGAATGTTATTGTTAAGTATTGTGGAAGTGAGAAGTGGATGAGACTATCAATGGACAGAAAACAATGAAAGATTATTGGAAAAACATTTAATAGGACTTAACTACATTCGATGAGGTTTTTATCAGTTGGTTTATGTGGGCTTTTATGATGAAATGTATGTATGTATGTACGTATGTGTTTGTATGTGTATAAATATGTTTATTAATTAAAATATTGACAATAATTCTGTTGTATTATTCTGTTGGCGTATGTATATATATTTTAGTTCATTAAATATCTTAAAAGGTAAATTTTCTACGACAATTTGTTTTTAAAACAAACCCGACACTAATACGGATGCATAATGCTTCAATATAACACAACGCCTGAAGTAACATAATAACTAAACGCGTGTTTCGGGCCCCCCTTATATATATATATATATATATATATATATATATATATATATAGCATAAATCCCTTAAAACAATACATCAAAATAATCGTATAATATAATAACATAAACAATTCGAAATGTGTTCGCCTGAAACATAAAGCAAACGCGGAGGGCGAACGACGCCGCGATGGGTGAACCGTGCGGCGCGGTGGCGCGGGACGCGCTCAAGGAAAATGCTTTGTAAAATAGAGGAAACACGCCATTATCTCTTCAATCCTTTATAGGTGTGTATGGCCTTTGGCATTTCTGGCCGCCGCGCGCACCAATTATTAACGGAAACGCACGTAAACGCAAATTTCGGATACGTGATCGTTAAACGACACAAAAGGATAATCCTGTCGAGCGTTTACGGAGCAAATCAGTTGAAAAGAATAGACTTTCACGACGGTCCGCCTGTGTGATACGCTCTCGTAGCAGTGTTTGTACGCGTGATGGGGCGGAGGTGGCGAACGGTTCACCATTGTGGAATTTCACTTGGTCGTCGAAATTATTAAAGTTAATGCGATGGATGAGACTAATGATCAGTTTGGTTCAACGCTGACGGTTTCCATGAAATACAACACACACACACACACACACACACACATACACATATATATATATATATATATATATATATATATATATATATATATGTATATAATATCAATAAAATTTCTTAGTTGCTTAATCTATTGATGAAAAACAAGAAATAAAGAAAATATTAGTTTAATATGAAGTATATTAAAACAATTTTCAATAGAAAATATTACTTAAATATTTAATTTGATGGTGATATTACTTTTTAACTGATATGATAGAAAATGCTAATTTTAATACATTTTTTATCAAGTTCCAAATATGAGATCTGTCGTTGTAGTAGTGTAACATTTTTTACAAAATATAACTTATATACACACATACGCAGACAAACAAATACACACACATACACACACACACACACACACACACATATATATATATATATATATATATATAGATATATATATATATATATATATATATATAATAAAGAAATAGTTGTTTATCTATTGATAAAAACTTACAAGAAATAAAGTATTTTATTTAAATATTCTATAATATATCGTTTTGCTATAATAATATTTTTTAATCGATTTAAGAGAATATAATAATTAAAATAAAACTTTTATCAATTTTTAAACATGATATCTGTCGTTGTAGTAGTGCAACAATATATTTTTGGCATTTAGGTATAAATAAATCAAATAGAAAAATATTATTGAAAAATGTACTATTAAAGATTTAAAAAAAGAACTCTAGTTTTAAAATATGTTATGGTACTTTCATCCACTTTAAAAATTTAACAGAAAAAAAACATAAGTTTAAAATTATTGTTAGTTAATTATCAATTTTGATTTTCTTAAATTACTATATCAATCTTCTTCATTCATTTCAATAATGAAATGTGTATAGGGAAATCAAATAAATTTAACTGTTTAATTAATGAAAAAATAATAACATTTGTAAAAAAATAGACTAATCTGTGACAAAATATGGAGGTCCTTTGAGTATGGTAAAAAAGTAAAAAAAACTAAATTGAAAAATTGAATTGAATTAATTAATTAATGATTTTAAACAATTAATAAATTTACCATACTTATCAAACGACCCTCGTATACTGTTATTTTTATGTACTTTAAATATTTTATAAAATAATCTAGGGTTAAAATTAAATTTCGAAATTTTAAAAATTCAAAATGCAGCAATTTTTTTAATAACATTGCTATTAATTTCTCCGTAAACGGAACAAATAAAACAATATTAGTTATTGAAAAATTACAATATTTTATAATATTTATTTAAGAATTCATTTCAAAAGAAGTGAATTGTGATATTTTCATCAGTTTTGAAAATTTTATACAATAGAAAATTAAAAAAATATTCAATATCATTAATTTTTATCTCTATAATCTCTTTTATTCTATTTAACTTTTTTAACTACAAGATTTTTGTATTACTTTTTTCTATGTATTTTTTATTTTAGTTTAAAAAATTTGAGTATATTGTCGATATCTATAATGTTTAGTATATTTTCAGTATTGTTATTATTTTTTAGCTAAGAAAATTACTATATTATCTTATACAAAAATTTGCTGGAAAATTATTTAAGCCAAACATAAAATACATAAAGAAAAATAATTTTTTATTCTTATATGATTAAAAAAATATATTTGGTTTTGAAATTTTTAAAATACAAATTTGAAATATGTACTTTGATTTTGTAATTATATATGTATATCATTTATTAATTAGCTTATATCAGCCCACTGTTAAACAAAGTCTTAATGAATGTTTCCTATTCATTGGTAATTGAGTCATAATTACCATATTGACAAGATTGGTTGCTAAAGATTTTTTAGTCAAGGTTTATTTTCTTAGGCAGGCTGTTTTCATTAAGGCTAAAGAGCTCAGTTTGCCTTTTATCTCCTGCCAAGGGTCAAACGCATTTCTCGTGCATGTCAAGCGGTGATGCTTTTTATACAAGAGAAGTGCGTTCGATCCCCGGTCGAAAATTTATGGCAGGCGCTGCTCTTTAGCTTTAGTAATGATAACTTGTCAAAGGAATTAAACTTCGAATAAAAAATTCTCGTTAATTCGCCTGCTCGGCGTGGTAATTGTGACCAAATGTGAATTGAAATATTTTTTGAGGCTTTCGCTCAGCAGTGGGTTGATATATACTGATATTATAATATATATAAATAGATAATTATGTCAAAAATTTAAATCATTCAACACTATACCAAACAACAATAAACTCAAATATGACATAACGGATTACTTTACCATATTTCAAATACATACATATTGAACGTGTCGTGTGAAAACTGCAAATATAGTTCAAATATCACTGATCAGACAATAAACTCGTTGAGCGAATGTTCAAAATAGTCGAGACTAGAACGTATGGAAATGAGGATCTTCACGTTGAAATATACGTAGAGGATTTAATATGATGTTTGAACGACGGACCGAGATGAAACGACATCTCAGAAAGAACTTGATGTCGAACAAACAGCATTCACACAAGTTGTTACGTTATGTATGTAAGAACGAACGTTCGGTGGTTGAACGTTCGAGTGTTCTATTTAGAAAATTTATTTGACCGAAGAAAATTCTCAAGCAAGAATTGTACGTACCTCCACGTCGTTTCGCTTCGACTATCGACCGACGTCGACTCATTGCTAGTTTCTGTATGTCGAGAGGTTGATATTTTCTAAATAGTTTTTTTGGAAGTGAAACTTCTTTAGCGGCATTGGGGGAAAACAGATTGAGCATGGAAATGCATCTAAGTAATCAAAATATGATGATAATAAAAATTAAAACTGCACATATTAAATCAAATAACATATAACTAGAAGCCTATTTCTTACATCTGAGATTTTTATAAAGTTCAATTTTTTACCAAGCAGTTTTTTTAAAACATTTTCAATGTATAATATTTTATTTTATATTTTTAGTATTTACTATTTTGTTGAAAGTATACATAAAAGTATTGTAAGGAAGTAGCATTCTTAATTTTAATATTCATTCATCGATTCTACATTTTTTATAACGATTTAAAATTTTTACTTTTTATTATTATATTCTTATTGTTTTAGTTTTAAACTAAATGAAGTATCTGTATCGATTTCTGGCTAATTTGTATATATATATATCGTGCAAAAATTAGTTATGTTATTGGTTGTAAATTAATGTAAAGAGGATATAAATTATATCAATAGAATAACAGTATACATCATAAGAAAGAATCTTAAAATTTCTGGGTTTATAATAATTGTTATTTTAAATTATTTGAACATTGTTATTACATTTTACAGTGTTGATTGTGAAAGCTATTTTTTCTTTTTATACACACGCAATATAGTTTAAATGTGTTCTTTAAAAAATGTGTACAAGGAAATTGATGATAAATATATATCAAAAAAGTATAGTACATAGTTATATATATTGTATACATACATGTATATTTTCTAATGTATTTCATATATATTTTTATGTTACATATATATTCATTTCATATACATAGTAGAAGATATGTAGTTAATTTTTAACGATGACGATCGTTTGTGGATTCGAGCTCTGTACGTTTGACATTCGGTACGAGTTTCCTACGTTATCTCCCACCGGCCCCTCAGCCTTTGTCCGAAATTTTGTTTATTTCTTTATCGAACTTGTATGTATGTTTATATCAATCAGTAGTACTTTATATTATACTATAGAGTAGATCAGTGGTTCTTAACCATTTCAGAATCACAGAACACTTACAATTTTACAAGATTTTTACAAAACACAGTCGTAAAATAAAACAGTATATCTATTTTTTATAGTGCATAATAAATAAAAATCATATACTTAAGTTTACATATCAGTCAATAGAAAATATCAATTAGTAAATGAAATTTAAAAAAATAAAATTCTGGCAATTTTTTTAATGGGATATTTGGGCCTGATGACTTTTATAAATGTTGTCAATATCTGGTCTGATGTGTGAAATAACTACTCTTATTTCAAGTACAAGTAAAGACGATAAAACTAAAACAATGACTTTTCTTTTTCGTTTTTTTTTTCGTCTTAATAATCGTTTTAATTTTTCACTGATTTTCAAATTTTGGCGGCACACTTTCTCTAAGTTCACGGAGCACCAGTGTTTCGCGGAACACCGGTTAAGAACCACTGGAGTAGATAGTAGAAGCTCAAATTCAAAACTTAAAGAAATTAAGTTTAAATCAATAAATCAAAACGAACATCTGTTATTAGCTAAATTATATTTAAGTTTACATCAGTATAAAGTATTTATATATATATATATATATATATATATATATATATATATATATATATATATATATATATATATATATCAATACATACTATGTATGTAAATGAATTGATTTTAATAAATTTCTGTTAGTAAGTATCATAGCATGTATTATCGCTGTCATACAGGAGATTTTGTTCGATCCTTAAACGTAATTTTGGGGTTGGATATAAGGCTGACAATCTCATCGTTTAAAAAATATGACCGACATGCAACTATAATAATTGTAAATAATGCAATTTATTTAAAAAATGAATCAAAATAAATATTTATTTTCTACTTGAAGTTCAATTTTATAGTTACTAAACAAAAAAAAAACTATATGAAACTAATTTCATTACGGATTTAAAACTAGAAAGAAAATTGTTTGGTGATGACTCAATGTTACTTTAAACGTTTTATAGTTTTTCTTTTACGTTGTTAAACCGTTTCGTCGTTATTACCAAAAAAAAAAAAAAAACTTTATCGAAAAAGTAATCTGGATTTACATATTTTCCGTTGACGTATAAAAATCACAGATTGTGAAATACATTTTTTTTATTTTATTCCATTGGACAACGTGAACTCGTCGAGACTTGTTTATATGAACGGCTATTAAATATTCTTTATTGGCTGTAAATATTTTTAATGGCTCGTTTGCAATTCGCAGTACAATCTTTAGAGATCAAATTTCGATTTGAAATACATATAGGAAAATATCTGTTGAGTTTTCATACTGGTATTTTAATAGATTTTTTTATATAAAATCATTTAAAAAACTTTTTTTCGAAGTTTTAAGTTTTGTTGGCGATGAAATTAAATAAAAATATAAAGAAAGAATCAAATATTTTAACAATACGTTAATATAGTTTAAACGAAAAATTGAAACAGGATTAATAATATAAATGTATTTTTAAAGATATTGTATTTCATTAAACGATTGATTTTTTGTAAAATGTTAGCGATACGAAATTGATAGACATTCGAGAACGAATCGGTTAAGCTGCAGAGAGAAATACATCAGAGAACATAAATACCATTTCTATTATACGTAACAATCTAATCTCGAACCGTATCCATAACTATTCCCGTTCGTGGGTGGCAAAAAAGTGAACGTCGACGAATGAATACTCGCGAATTCGTTTGCTGCAAGAAAAATAAAGCATCATTTACGTGAAGAGCCTTACATAGTTTACCACTTGGAAGAAATAAGACAAGTTATGAGTATTATGTCTGACAATGATGATAAGTTGGCCGCGTACGGGTCGACCGGTTGGCGCGTGCACGTTCCACGAGTCGGGGTCGAAGCCGCGATAAGGAAGGGCGTACGTTAAGATGAAGTAGGAGTGGATACGGCGTAGGGCGAAACGTACGGCCGTGCGTACAAGGAACGACGGATGAAAATCTCGAGGGCGTCACTCATACGGCAAGATCCGAAACACTCGACGAAATTATGTATTGAGAACGTGGCAGGAAACGTTGTTTTGTATACGGTTTATCTGAATGGACTTTTCCACGTTCGGAAATAAATATGAAGAATTATAAAGAGAGGTTCGAGTGATTCGCACAAAAGATTTGTTTGAATAGAACGAAACTATTTAACGAACGACATTTTTTTTTCGAGATGATATCATAGATAATGGATTGAAATTGAAAATTTAATAAAATTGAAACAGGAATAACATTGTGTTTTTTAGTTCTTTAAAACATATTATTATTTTTACAATGAAAAAATGTAGGTCATGTTCATAATAGAAAAATTGTTGCAGATTTTGTACTGTAGATTATTTTATCGTTTTAAATTTAAACATGTTTCAAAATTAGACTCATCTATATAATAATTTAGACAATGTACAGTTTATTAATTGTTACAATACAAATTATTTATTTTAAGGATTTTCTACATGTTTCGAATTTAGACTTGTCTAGACAATAATTTAGTCAATATATAGTTTAATAACTGTGATAGTACAAATTATTCAGTTAATTATTTTATTTATTAAATTTTAAATATTAAATCTGGTTTCACAGATCTGACTTTGAACAAAATACAATTATTTATTTTAAAATTAAAAAGTAGAGTTTTGGATATACAATTATAAAATTTGTTTTTTTAATAATATTTAAAATAATGAATTATTCAAAAATATTAGTCAAGATTATAGATTAAATATTTCATGATATTTATAAAACTAAAAAAATAACTAAATATTAAATTTGCTACAGATAATTACATTGATTTTTTTTACTGTCTAGAGATATTTTTTGCAGTCTGTGTATTATTATTTTTAGAAATCCATTGTATCGTTCGTTTCTTATTTTGAGTATACATTATTTACAGATTCGATTATTTATTTACGAGTTATCAAACAACACAGAATGATCATCATATTTATCCAACATCAAACACACTTAATAAATAATATTTAAATCTCTAAATAATTAATGTACTAATGTACATATTTTACCAATGTTGGTTTGTTTGAACAAATTTAATATGAATGAAATCTTTATAGATATCATTTCCAAACACATCTCAAGTAATAATGGAAACAGTAAAGTGTTGACTTAAAAATAGTATAGACAGTTTATTTGTCTATCGATTGAGTACGTCGTTTGAATCCGTTATAACTCGTCCGTGAACCATTTATTCAATTCATAATTTAAACTATGTGCAACGTCTGACGACTATAGCCATTTTAAACGGGAACTTGTTAACACTGTCGTTTCTATTGAGGCCATATCGTAAATATTCTATAACGAAATGAACTTGGTGGCCGTACACGACAGCGAACTATTTATAACATTGATTTTGAATCTTGATCGAATATTCGGTTCTAAGGTCGTACAACGTTTTCGATTTTCAAAATTAAGACGGTTGTGTTATATTCTGCAGACTGTTCTGTATTGGTTTAATATAATTTTATATAGTATTGTTTTATTGACAATCAAGTATGATTTAATCAAACATACATAATTGTAGAGCAGATAAAAGTCTAGATAAATATAACTCGTTTTTAAATCTGTATGTCACTTCTTATTTGAAAACATATTTCCCAAAGTAGAAAAATATTTTTACGATTGTTTTTACATATTCAGCATATTATTAAAATCACTTATATGCTAATTTAATATTCTTTATTGCTTTTCAATCACCGATTATATTTAAGGCTATTGAACTTCTCTCATTTTTTGTATATTTAAACCATTTCACATAATAGTATTGGTATTAAACTTCTTATACCCTTTCACCTTTTTTTGGTTTATTATGGTCGTTTATTTCAATTTTTATAGATTTAAAAATTAGGTCCATTTATTTATTGGATGCTTTAAGTTATTGTACAATTTAAATAAAATGAATTTCGAAAAACTATAAAAATTGAACAGAAAAATTGTATTATTTATTAAATTCTTATAATCTATTACACATCATTTGATTCCATATTCTCAATTCACGCGTTTTATTAACTCATTTTGTATGCTATGAGCTGTTATTATTAAAATATCGAACAAAATTTTATATTTTTAGTATCAGTTGTGATAGGAAATATTTTTAAGAATGTACATTGAAAAAATATTAAATAATGAATTCAAATTAAAAAATATTCCCTAAATACAAAAAGATTGTGTATAATTAAAGTCTCTCTGGAAAAATAACATTTAGTAAAAAAGAAATTTTTAATGTATTAAAAAATCAATTATTAATTAAAAGTAATTTGAATTAAAAAGATATTTAATAAAATAAATATTTTAATATTTGTAGATTTTTTTATGAAATTTGATTAAAAATGTTCATTATAATATTGAAATAAAATTTATATAATTTTAATCTATTTTTTTAATTCAATTATTATTTATAATTGTATATATTTAGTACATAGTAACAATTTATTGTGTTACAAAATAAATTGTTATATTCATTTGAATTAAAAAAATATTTAATAAAGTAAATATTTTTATATTTGTTGAATTTTTGCTGGAATTTGGTTAAAAAAATTTCCTGGTATTACTGAAATAATTTTTATTTCATTTTTATCCTTTTTATTTAATTTATATTTGTAATTGTATAGATTTAATACTTAGTAATAATTTAATGTGTTACAAAATAAATTGTTGAAGTCATTTGAATTAAAAAAAAACATTCAATAAAATAAATAATTAAATAATTTTATATTCGTCGAGTTTTTGCTAAAATTTGGTTAACATTTTTATGTAAATATTGAAATAAATTTCATTTTATTTTTTTTTTTAATTTATTTTATATTTCTAATTGTATATATTTAATATTTAGTAACAATTTGATATTTTGTTAAGTGTTAAAGATATATTTGTATAGTGTTTTTTAGATGATAAATCATTAATCAATTTTTCATAAAACTATAATTATCATATTCATATATAATTATCGTGCACATTTATAAATTTCGTGATAAATTTATATCAATGATCGATAGTTGACAATTATTGGGCTTTTCAGCTTTGTAAGCATAAATATAAGCTATGCACGGCTACACACGTGCACAATTTAATTATACTGTTCATGTTAATACATAATGTAACTCAAAGTGTTAATTACTGTGCAGTAGCAATTATTTTATGGTGTAGTTAACTGCAGACGTTAAGTATATTTTCAAACATAAAACAGACGATTGCAGTTCAGTAGATGATACTTTTAGAACAATGTGTTGTAAATTTTATTCCGGTATTATGGCTTAGGTTTTATTAAATAAGTGATTGCCTCTTTTGTTTAGAATATTTAATGAGGATCGGTATTTACAACGTCGTAAAATTAGCTAGTGAAAAAATCGAACAAATATGATACGCTCGTTGAGTTTAGAAAAATAATTGTGGTTTAATATAAATTTGCGCTCGTGTGAATTATGAAAATTGAATAATTAATAGATTTTTTATTTATAATGTCTCTATTATCAAGTATTTCAAAATTTTGAGATGTGGAAAGTAATTGAATTGAAAAAAATAAAATTAGAACGATTAAATTTTTGTAGAATAGTCATTTTTAGATCAGTTCATGATGTTCTAGTTGAGCGTTCTGTTATTTTCATCGATTCTAGAACTTTTATCTTTCAATTGAATTCTTTTTTCTGTTTGTTCTTCTTTGTTTTTGGATCATACTAGGAAAAACTTGAAAAAACCTGGATAGACTTTGTTGTTGTGTTGAACCCTTTTTAATCGTTCTATCTGTGCCTTGTAATCGGTTACTCCCTTGTGGAGATTTTTTATTTTAATACAATTATCATTCAATAAATACTAATCATTCAATAAAAAAATAATATAATTTTCTAACTTCTAGTATGTAATGTTTCTCTCAGTGTAGAGAGGTTTTTAATCAATTAATTTTTCATTCAAATTCTCTCAATTTGAAACAAATTTATCAACCTGAAAAGTCCATTTAAGCGAATATATACTGTATTTTTTTGCTTGTTCATTTATTTTTGAATTCCATGAGTAAATAAACATTAATACGTAATGAAAATAAATTACACCACATCTTAGAATCTAATTTAAACATTGATATTTATCGTATCAGTTTGAATATAAATATTCTTGTACAAACGTAATATTGTAAAAAAAAACTATTTTAAAGGTTATATTCATTTCTCCTTTCATTGCAATTAAAATCTAAAAATAATAAATAATAAAAATCAACTATCTTATATTTAACTCTACATGTGTGTATATTTGTCGGTTGCACATACTCAGGGGAAAGAGTGCAAAATGATAAATGTATTTGCGCACGACGACAATAATTTTGATTTCAGTTCGTGTGGACCGTTAGAGGTCGTTGTAGTCCACCGTATGCGGTTACAAATTTGTTTAATGTAAGTTATGTAGGATAAAGGAAAGAGATCCTCCATATATATACATATATATATATATATATATATATATATATATACATATATAATGTACACATATCTATACCAACACACATACAAAACATTAGATATTTAAACGTTTTGTATGTCTCAGCGGCGGCGACGTCGACAACGCAATTCGAATATAAATTTCACTGAAATTACATTACTATATAATAGAGTTTTATCGTTGTAATTATTGTACACTGTTTATGAGATCAAATGTCGACGGAGGTTTCGAAGAAATCATTTTTAAAGACTTTATTCTCATTTACAAATACGAGTTTATATGAAATTACATTGATTTATTTTCTGCTTTATGTTAATTCAGTTTTCTAATAAAAAATCGAATTCAGAAATATTAAAGTAAAATAATTTTCAGCACTGTCAGTTCATTGTATGAATAAAACTCATATTTGAAAATAAACTAAAACAATATCTTATAATAATATTTATATAAAAAATTAGAGTTGTAATTGTTATTTTTCTTATTTGAAAAAAATATATATTTATGAAGTTGGAATATTTTTTAATTTTATTAATAGAAAAAAATCGTAGATAATATTGAATAAAACAAAGATGAAATTATAAAGATTTTCATTAGGATATATTGTAATTTTTTAGGAATTTCTGTTTAATTTTGTTTCAAGTCATTTTAACTACTTGACATTAGTACCTGTTATTAAAACTGATGAGTGATTCTAAAGTTTTATAAAATAAGATGGTGTTGATTTTATTATTTGATGAAACTCTCACAAGTGCAATTGAAAGTGAAATCATTTTAGAGATGAATGTTTTTTTGGGAGTAAGAAATTTTATAAATATAATAATATGTAAATCTTGTAAATCAATGGATAAGAAGCAATATTCCTTTTTAACACTTTTTTCAAGTGTCGAATGATCAAAATATTTGTTTGATATTTCTAGAGAAAAAGATCAGAATTATATGAAGTTTTGGATAAGATAAAATTTTTGTTTGATTAACTAATTACTGAAAAAATGGATTTGTGGTTAATTGTTTGTTTAAAAATATCATTATGAAGGAAATTGAAAAACAGAGCTTAAAATAATAAAATAAGAATGGAAGTGAAATTGAAATTAAATCAAAATGGAATATGAAATTGTTATATTTGCATATGAAACAAAATTAAATATATTTATTTCTGAAGAAAAAATCCATCATTTTCCATAGAAAATAATTAATTGTTAAAATATCTACAAAAAAAATATGAAAATATTTTCTTTTATTGAATTGAGTTTATAATTATTTTATTGACAAAATAAATATTTTTACCGAACATCGAATTACAATATTATTTATATTAATAATATAAAAGTATCAACGCACAACGGGCTGTCTATTTAAGAGCAAAGATTGTATGTATTTGACATGCATTGTTTAAATGTCAGTAACGAATAACAACTATGACGACGATAGCAAAAAAAATTATAAAATTTCAACAGCATAGTCTATTTATATTTTAATAATATAGAACGCTTTGACGACATCAATGTTGAGTGGAGAAAAAATGGTTCGAGGTAGTCAACTATAAATAAAAAATAAATACGGTCATTGCAGATATTTCTCTCTGGAAGGGACTAAATTTTAAAAATAACATATAGTTCTTACACGCCCACATACACCTACACTTATTTATATATATATATATATAATATTTTTAAAATTTACCAGTTTTCAGTAATGTTTCAATAGGAATACATTTATGAATTTTAAAATTTTCCTTTAACATTTCAAATTCAAAAATAATAATTTTAATTAAATTACTTTTTGATTCATCTATTTGATTTTATTTGCGAATTTCTCTACCAAAAACATGTTATTAAATCAGATATAATTGTCATTATCCTCAATATAATAAAAAACACTAAACGCCTCTGCTAACTAATTCAGATTAAAACGTTCATAAACTAGACAGTCTATCGTACATCGAACACCTATGAGACCGATTGTAATCACGATTGGTTTTGTAACTCATCCTCTAGTCAAAATGTTTAATTATATTACCATAGAGGTTAGTAGGTCATTCAGTTTAGCCACATTAGAAATTACAACAGAGATAATGGAACGTATCTAACATATATGTACATATAGGTAGTAAGTTACTCTTGAAATAATAGATAATCAAAATGTGTGTTATATATTATGTAAATATTGTATATATATATATATATATATATATATATGTATATATATATATATATATATAAATTATATAATCAAAAAGTAAAGTAAAAAATATATTATTTTTTAATTACAAACTTTGTATTTTTAAAAATAAAATAAAATAAATATTATTTTTAATAAAATAAAAAATTGATTGCATTGCCATTAATTCTGGAATCATATACAGACCTTACCTTTAACCAATTAATTAAAAAAAAATATGTTCTAATGAGATTTTATATATTTGGAAGATGATGTATTACTACTGATATATCCATCAATTATTGTACAAAGAAAACTATTGAATAATTAATTGGCAAATTTATTACAACTCGATTGATAAGAATGATGATATCTTTATGAAATTTTATAGTCTGCAAGAAGAAAGTATTGGATCGGTTGAAATGAAAATTTTCGAAAAAGGCCATCATTTAGTGGTGGATTAAAAGAAGCTGATAATGATGATGATACATATATAATTTGTAAATGGAAAGTTGTAGGAGGAGTTTTTATCTACTAGTGGATAGATTAAGTTGATTATATATGTCTTTATCATCAGTAGCAGCAGCAGCAAAATTTTGTAAATTTTTCTCAAAATCTTCCATTTTGATTGATCTATTATTTTCCTCTTTCAATCAATTATTTACATATATATATATATATATATATATATATATTATCAATTTTTTCTTTTCATTAATAGGTTTTTCCCAAAATTTTCCACTTCCAGCGATCCAATGACACTGTTTTTCATATCACAACAATGAATTTTCTTATGTCTATGTCTAATTTCTTTACAGATTTCTTCCTGGATTCCTTAATATCTTTGGGTCTGTAAACAGTATTTTTTCTTGTTAATTCACTGGTTTTCTTTTTTTTATATCATCAATCCATTTTTATTTTAAATTTTTTATTCTTATTATATAGTTTGTAACTTTGATTTCCTTTTAAATGTGCTAGTTTATCTCTTTTATCCCTATATGTTATTCCTAATATTCATCTTTCCACGTTTCTTTATGCTTTGTAAATCTACTGAATAATTCTGGAATTTAAAACACATGTTTCATTATTTATAATATATTAATCATTTTTTTTTATTTAAACATTAAAATCTCTCTTTCTCTCTTTTCTATTCTATTCTTTCATAAAACATTAAGCTCTTTTATTTTATTTGGTCGTTCACATACTTTTTCTTTCCATTGTTCTCTATTATATGTTTGTCCTGAGTGGGTTATTTACCCTATGTTAGGTTAACCAGTTACAAAGTTTTTCTTCATATTATCTCTAAACTTTGTACATTTTTTGTCTGAGTTTCTTCACATAATCTTTATAGTTCCTTTCACTCTGCAAGACACTAGTTGAGGTTGTGGACTATTACTTGATTCGGTTTCTTCCCAACGACAAATTTGTTTCCTGTGGCTTTACGAAAAACTTAAAAATCGTTCTGTATAGTTTTCTATGTCATAAAAAAGTACTCAAAATTTTCTGTCACGATAAAGCAGAGACTCTTTTCTAGAGAGAGGATTATTAGAGTTTATAAATGAATAACAATAAAGATAATAGCTTTAAACGGAAATTTTGTATTTATAAAAATGGAATAAAAACTATTATTAATATTTATAAGAGTATTGATTGGGGAGTAGGCACAAAGAATTTCTAATCAGATAATATTTTTATGTTTGTAATATGAAAACATCGTTTTTGATGCAAACATGTCATAAATAATAAGTAACAAGTAATTCTTGAAGACTTTAATAAAAAAAAATTCTGTTAGGAAAATTAATTGTTTTTGAAAATTTATTTATAAATATTTTTTCAGTTTTAGAATTATATATATATATATATATAAATTAAATAATATGTTATTCTTCATACATAGACAAACTAAAACATGTCGAATGACAAATACACCGACCGAGTCTATACGCCCTGATAACTTTATTTTCTTGCTCGTACGGTCCTCGCATCTTCCTGTGCCCATTTATAAAACAATTCGCCGTCGGTCGCATGAATCGGTTATTGTTGCAACAGTCGAATAAAGTCAGAGGAGTCACAAAAGTTCTCCGGCTGTACGAACACGAATAATGTATATACACACGTATGTATGTGTAAATGTATGATTTGTTGCCGCGTTAGCGCTAGTTCAAGTTTTCTATGCACATTGTACGAATATTAAATTGTGTTCGTTTGCAATCCGTTATGCTACAACTTCACCTCATTATTCACTGAATGCTATTCATATATTTGAACTGTAATAAATTTTCCAATTTGGCATTTTTTTTTACTCTAACCCTTTTGTGTGTTTTACCTTAGGGTCACATTGTGTGATCATTCTGTTTTCTTCGACTAGTATTTGTTTATATAATCCTTATAATTGAAATTCGTCTCATTAAAATATCATGGTTCTGGTTTAAAATCTGGTTATTCGAAACGATTTTATGTTAAAATGAAATATAATCTTCTCGTAAAATATATTGTTGTTAAACCATTTTAAATAGAATTGATATTATTGGTCAACGTTCTTTTTAGTAGATACTTGAAAATAATAACAAGGATCTATATAAAATAATCTCCAGTAAAGAATCTTATTTTTACTCAGTATTACAACAAATACTCTCTTATATACCTTCATATATATATATATATATATATATATATATATATATATATATATATATATATATATATATATATGTACTTAAAGGTATAAGTATGTATGTGGATTTTAAGAGAGCGTCGAGAATTATAGACACAACCCTAGTCGATCAGCCACTCGCCCGTTCATTCGTTCCACTTATAAACGTAAAGAAATCATCCCCCGTGAGTAAAGGATCGTCTACAACGACGAAGACGAGGGGGAAATTGTGGCTGTGTCGTTTTCTTCTGTCGTCCATATTTCACAATCCCTGTAATAATCCGGCTAATCAAAATACGCTGAGTCGGGCGACAAGCTCTGGAGCGGTTTTTGGTCGACGCGTTCTGTTTTAGAGACGGGAATCGAATACAGATTTGGATTTCGAATATAACGAATCTTTGTTAGAAAACGTACGATTCGTTTATAGTAAAAAGTTTGCTTAAATTATTTTTTTTATCGATTCTTATGATATTTTTTTATAAAAATATAATTATATTCTCTATTCGATTTTTTTATATAAATCAGTTTATATTCTATTTTATAGATTAAAAGTTGTATTTTCTGAAAACAAAGAATATGATTTTTTTGTGAAAAAATTGAAGTAAATAAAATTTCACAAATAAAAATTACCAATAATCACTTATCACTCACTTTATTTGCTAATGCCCATTTCAATAGTCATGCAACAATCGTCAGAGGGATACTTTACAAAATGTGTATTAAATTGAATTTTCCATAGTATCACAAACAATGCCTGAAATAATTTCTATTAATATTTGTTGTGTTGCTGTGGTAAATTAACTTTCACATAAATGAATCAATCGAAACTACAGCGCCACAAATCATTTATAATTAACATTATTCCCTGATGTAGATTTTGATGTATATTTGATTTGAATACTTATATAATTTCGTATGGGGTGAATTGTTTATTTACGATAAAATAGTGATTTATTTATAAAAATATAATACTTTATTAAAAATACAATGGTTTTCAATAATATTTTTTAATGAATATTGCTGAAGAATATTTTTAAATATTAAAAATTATTTTTTAAACATATTACTGTTATCACTTCTTTATTTAAAAATCGACTAAAAATTTCATATCAATTATTTTAATAAATATTTTTATTTTTTTTTAAAAATGTAAGTATAGTTCATTTTGTTTTCACATCTTCAAAGTTATCAATTAATACTTTTCATTTAAACATTGAAGATAGTCCTTGAAATATTATTTTAATATTTTTTTTATTTTATTTAATTTTTCTATTAGTTGTTTTGAAACTGTGGCTGATTCACTTTACACAAATTAATTTTCATCCCAACACCACAATAATTTAAAGTGTTCAATAATCACTTATTGTTCACTTGTTATTTATAATTATATAATTTATAATTATATCGGCTGATGTATTTCGATGGCGATGCCATCATCGTCAGAGCCTTTCTGTTAAAATCTAGACTAACTTTTTTATATATACCTATACTAATTCGTGTTTTGTGTCCTTATTCAATCCATCTACAACTGGGGGTCGTATCTTTCTTTTCGTCATCTGATCTGCAAGCATGAATTGCTTTCCCTTTTTATTGTCTTTGCAACAAGGTCTTTACACAAACATATTTTAACATGTTCTTTTTCATAGGTTTGTGACCTTTTTTGATGATATGGATTGACTTATTTATTACTTGTGACGGTATTCGAAAATTTTAACAATTTATGAGGTCTGTTCTAGATGAATTGAATATCTGCATGCGTTAGTTTTGTGATTTAATTTTTCTATCTTTTATATCAAAATCCATTTGTATGTGAAACAGTAATGTCTCAATAGTCTTTTTCATTCGAACGTCGTCGAATCGAGTATTTCAAATTGGAACTCCTCCCTCCAGCGACAATTTCGACATGTTGAAGTGTATATCATGATGTTCGAGGATGTTTTCCATGATTTCTTGTGTTCAACCGTGATCGTAGGCGAGTTCCTTGCACGTACTGTACGCAGATTTCTGTATATTTTCCCTCCGGGAATAAAATATTACGTTTCCATTATTTATTGATGTCTATTGTTCTTCTTCAGTTTTATTTAGAAAATCGACTCGTACAACGGATACTACGAATATGTTTAACATTCCGATAAGAAAATGTTATACTCACATATAACGATATATGTTATATGTGCAAGTATTAAACATAGAGTCACGAGTTAAATTGCGTTTAATTCGTATATGCCTGACGTCGTGCGGTAATTTCTTTTTAAATTCATCGTGGGAAAACGCACGTAACGTATTGAATATATGCAATCAAGCGAACAGCGAAAACCTTTCAACGTACCGAATCTGTACGATCGTCGATGAGATGAAAATTTTATAATAATAGACAGGTGAGATAACTGAAAAGGTCCATATCTACAAACCGTCATAAATCACTCGATTATTTCAATTTTTTCGCAATCGAGTACGGTTTCTGAAAAACACTGCAAATCCGGTCGAGAGCGTGCATGATTTATTGTCTGTATCAATCTGTAGTAGTTTTTAAGTACTTAATAGTTGGCGGATTGTTAAATCGACGGTCATTGTATGTACATTAAAACGTATATGAATGAATACGTAGGTGATTTATCTGATTGTACGTGGACGTCGATTGGGCTCTGTTGAATTTTTAAATGATTTTATATTGTCGTTTTGATTTACAGCACGGGGATGTATTCAAAAGTCTATGTTTTTTTCATTATAACACAATCGTATAAAGTGAATAATTTATAGACATTTGAACAAAACAGTTATTAATCTTTTTAATACAATCATATTTGTTATATGGAAGATTTTTTCATTACTCTGAAAGAATAGGTAATGTTTCATATAAACGTTGTCATTTACAATTTATTATTATTTTTTTTAAAATAAATAGACACATATTATATCTTAATATAATTTAATATAATGAATTAAATATTTACAAAATTCGTTGATTGCCATATGTTGAATTTGTATTATATTATATATATATATATATATATATATATAAATTATATATCAACATTAATTCAAAGTTGGTATTAGTTCATTGTTGGATGAAAGCCTTATTGATGAATATTATTGGTTCTTCCTAAATATTTTCCTATGTTTTTTTTACTTTTCCTGGTCGTAGTTAATTTTATTCTATTTTCGGTTCTACTATGCTTCACAATTTTATTTATCAATCTTAAATAAGCTTTCTTCCTTAGTCTCTTTTTACTTGTTAATTTACATTCTTTAATGATGGTTATCTATCTATTGTCTTTTTTTTTGTTATATGCCATAAATATGTCCATTTCAGTAACTTTTTTGTTTGTTCTACTATATTAGTCACTTTAATTTATTCTTCTGTACATTTATAATTTTTCTAATTATGTTTTGGAATTACTAATAATATTTATTCTATGTTTCATTGGATTGTTAAATATTTTTGTGTTTTTTCCATTATATATATATATATGTATATATATCAGTAGTAGTCTTTTATCATACATTGTTGGATGTTTCTTTCAAAAATTTCCATTTTGACTGTTCCAATATTTTTATCTTCCAATAGATTTTCTTATGTATCTGATATATCTACTCATGGATCTTTCTGAGCATTTTTGTATTTTTGGAGGTTTGAATCATTTTTTATTCATTGATAATTTTATCTTTTTGTCAAATAAGTGTCACATTTCCGCTTTAAATGTTTGTTTTTGTTGTAATGTTTGTATTTTTTCTAATTACTCATTCTTGCTTCTATTTCTACGTGTTCTTCTTAACAAAAATATTTTTAAGCTTCTTTGTTCTGTCCATTTTGATGAATTATTTTGACATTAAAATTACACACACATACATATATATATATATGGAATTTTAATCAGTAAAATATTTTAATTGTTTTTCTTCTTTAATTGTTTTTCAGTTTCTAATATATTCTGTTACAGTTCAGTATTTAATTTTCCTGTCATTTAATTTTGTGGTGATGCATATGTATATAGCTATTTTACACCGACATATAATTTTTCTATGTAATTAATATTCTTTGTCAATGCTCTAAATTCGTAGAAATATACAGGTTTCATATAATAATTTTTAATGATTACATTTTAACGATATTATTCACAACACTTTCCAACGAATATTGTTTTCAATAGAGCTTTTTCATTCCTCCTACTAATTAACTATCCATCGTTTGGAGCGCGAGCGTTATCATCTCTATCGATTAATGTCACCGTCGTCGACGTCGACGTCGCCGTCGTCGAACTTTCATGAAACCGCACTCGTCATCGTCAACAACAAACGTATATAAATTAATATCAGTAATTTTCGCCTGAAAAAGTTTCATACGAAATTGGGTACACATTCATCGAAATGTTTTAAGGTTGAGCGCCAACTTTATTCACGGAATCCGAAACACAACAACAGAACAAACCCATCTAATTAACGGAATGTATTTAAAACTCTAAACAAATCACCATACTTCCACTTGTACAACTCAACAAACGAGTTCTGAAAGCAACCGAGTTAATCTAATTTGTTTAACATAAAAGTTTTCCAGACCTCACACGACGACAGATAATGCCAACCACTAACACGGTGTGGCCAACGGAGCAACAACTAAAAATATATAACTAAATATGACATTTGAAACAGCATGCACACACCGACGTAAAAATAGATTAAATTTAACTCGCACATACATTTATAAAACACACACACATAAAAATAAAGTTAAATAATTCTATTCAAATTATCATCCGTTGAATAGAAACTAACTTATTTATCAATTAAAATTAATCAGTTATATCTAAAAATTCAATTTATTATGAAAACGTAATTATATTTAATATTACTATTTTTAATTAACTGAAAAATTTTAAAATTCTGCTAAATAAATATTGAAATGACCCATTAATTAATGTTTCTAATTATAAATCTTCTCTAATTAACAATAAAAAAAATCGAATTAATATAAAAACGAATAAAAATTCTCAAAACAACACGTTATTTTCAAACAGATTAACTAAATTTCACTGTCTATTAATTAATATGATAATAAAGAATCTCTTTCAATATATTCTATTTCTCTAGTCTTTAGTTAATTATTTCAAAAATTCACAATTTAACATTATGCATCTTTGTTTAAGAAATTAATTTAATTACAAATTAATACTATAATAAATTACAATTAATAATTTATATACATATATATGTTTGTGTTTGTGTGTGTGTATGTATATGGTGCTTATATCAAAATAAATGTTTATATATAATATTTCTCTTCAAGCATTATTGGCAAAATAAATATTTGATAGTCTTGTAAATGTTGAACATATAATAATTATTATTGTTAACAACGTAATTATCATTCATTATATTAAATAGCTTGTTATGAAATAACAATTTTGTTTGTTTAATTTACTAATTTATATAAAATGTTCATGAAGAATATATATATATATATATATATTCTGTTGATATATGATTTTTAATATTATAAATAAAATATTAACATGTAGGTTTATAAAAAAAATTAAAAATAATAGAAAAATATTTTTTTTATTTAAATAAAATATTGATCAATTATGTAATACATTATTGATCAATCATATTAGTACAAAAATTAAGATCATTTTTTAAATTATTAATAAATTTCGTTATTTTAAAAAAAAATATAATTGAAAAGTTATTTGACATATTATGTATTTGTTAATGTAAAAAATAGGATCATTTTCTGAATCATAATTAAAAAAGAAAATAATAATTGATTAATATCTATATATTAAATTAAATATTAAAACGATTTATTTAAATTTCTTATTATATATATGTTAATAAAAAGAAATTATCTTCTTTTATTGTCATTACTTGTTCTAAGTTCAATATAAATAAATAACTTACATTAATAATATAAGATTTTATAAAAGTGTTCACTAATCACTTTTGATTACTTTATTCCCTGATGGACGTTTCAGTATCTGTTTTGTAAAATTATTTCAACTCATAGAAATAAACAATATCTTATAAGAATAGATGGAAAAAAGAAAATTAATATTTTTTTTATTATTATTATTGTTGTTAATATTCATTTGAGACTGACTGATTTAATAATAAAGAAATAAATATTCTTTCCACTACTATACAATAGCCCAAATGAGACTGAATGATAGTAAAAACAGTAACCGAGATTAACTAAGTGAATATATGTGTAAAAATCCTTCAGTATCATTTAGATCATCCTATATAATATTCGATAAATGTGCAATAATCATTTATTACCATTTTATTTGCTGGTATAGATATCGATAGCAATTGCATTAATATTTGAGCTTTGCGTTATAAAAACCAGCAATTACAGTGAACAATTTGTAGTTATTGAGCATTTCTATGAAATTTGTGGTTTTGCAACGAGTGATATTTTTTTGTTAAAGTTTTTTTATTGTTTGACGTAGTGATTTATTTATAAAAGTAGAAAAAAATGATTTTAAATATCAACTGTTGAAATATATCAGGAAAATAATTAGAATACTGCCTTATAAAACATGTTTCTATTTTATTTTTGATTGTAATTTTTTCATTATAATACATATATTAAAATCTCATTTCTGACTATCTTTCATTTCTCTGTTATTATTTTATAAACGTTTTTATATTTTTTAATAATTTATTAATTAAAGATATATTAATTTTTGGAGGTAATTTTTAAAGTCAAAATGTTTTATAATCGATTTGAAACAGAACTCAGTTGATTGAATTAAATACTTGATGGTAAGAATAATTTTTTATTAAGAATGTTTTAAAATTGAGTATATGCATTTTTGAGAACATTTCACAATAGCTTTTTAAGTAGGCAAAAGTATTTTTTTATTAATCATGATTTAAATTGATGTTTTATTTTAATATATATATATATATATATATATATTATTATATATATATATATAGATAGATAGATAGATAGATAGATAGATAGATAGATAGATAGATGTGTGTGTATATGTATGTATATTAAGTCCGTACATCATTCGTCGTTACACGCGCATACATCATCATTAAATACGTTTTTATAACCGCGCCGTTCGCTGTTATTCTTTGTTGAGACGCATCCTGCGACGCTCATTTTGATCTGTATCGCGACGCCGGTGCCCGATCAAATATTCATGGGCCGAATGTAGATATTTCGATATTCCATTATTTTCGTATAAATTGTATCGTGCACTCAATATTGGCGTTGTGTAGGGATTCGACCGAAACGAGCTTATTTTTTTTTCGTGCTCGTGTTCTGATATTCGCTATCTGAACATATCTCAGGAGACAATGTTTCCGTTTTAAATAAATGATGGTGACATATCGACGCAACTACGTGTGCGTGTGTGTGGGCTTTTTGTGACATTTCGTTAACTCGGCGCTTTTTTCGTTCTCTCGTTTGTTTATATTTACACATAGATATATTAATTGTATAGAACGGGATGAAATCGTCGACGTAAACTTTTGTTGGTCGAGTTATGGAATTGTTGAGAGGCGGACAATATATTTTGTCGATCGATTAACTTTGATACAGTCATTAATATTCGTTCATTATATATTTTCATGATATTTAAATTGCAAATTACAATTATTCAGAAAAATTAACAGACAATTTAAAAGATCTATGTTTATCGTTGCTTATCTCAATTATTTTTATCTCTTGATATAAAAACAATTATCGAGTTTGAAAAAAAAACGAAAATGATATGAGAAAGTAAATATGTATAGAAATATATATATATATATATATTAAGAAAAAAACAAGTCGATATTTTCGTTTCGTGCTCATCAACTTTCGCAACAACAAACACTTGTTTCCGCGTGTAATTTCTGATATTAAAACTATGAAGTTCCGTTTTATAAATAACTTAAGACCGTGTGCCCCTTCTTGCGTGCCGCGTTCACGACATAATGTATGCCTTACGGGACTATAAAGTATATACACACTGACATAACAAGAGCCAAAACTGTACAGTAAAGACATATACAAGTAACCTTCAACGAGGTTTGCTGCTACATAAATATTTGTACTGTCGAAAGACGACGCGTCGTTTGAGTCTAATACGCAAAAGGGGTGCACACGCACCAAGCATCCCCTCTAAGGCCTGAAATACGTAACGGAACAGTGTACGTATTATACATACACACACACACACACACACACACACACATATATATATATATATATATACATGGTGAAACAACAAAATTTCCGAAATGTTTCGAGAATTTTATTTTTTGGCAATTTGTAATTAATATTTTATATGCTTTATAATTATTTTCATTTTTTATTCTGAAAATATTTAAAACAGTAACTTATTAATTAGAATAGCTATTGATTGTTGGTTATTTTTTAATAAAATTTTAATATAATAATTTTGCATTGTTTGCTGATTGAAATCAACTTGATTTATTTTAAAATTTCATATCCACAATTTTCATCAATCGTTCTTTACATTTAAATATCAATTGATTTTTCTCTCTGCTTTAGTTACGTTGTGTTTCATAATAAAGTAATACAAATAAAATTATTGAAAATAATTTCAGACAAGTGTTTGCATTCTGTGATATTTATTTCCAATAATTTGTCGGTGTATCGATTAATATAACAAATATATTTTATCTCTTATTTACATTTTATACTAAATATAATTTATTTTAATTAAAAAAAACTATTTAATCAAATACACAAATATGAAACTTTATTTTCATTTTATCTCATAAAAAAATATCTACATTTCCTAACAAAAATTTAATATTGATCATAAATTTTCCTAAAATCTTACATTTAGACATTCTAATACATGAAAGTAAAATATTTTTTAACATTTATATAAGTTCTAT
This sequence comes from Neoneuromus ignobilis, assembly GCA_029203775.1. Taxonomy (NCBI): domain Eukaryota; kingdom Metazoa; phylum Arthropoda; class Insecta; order Megaloptera; family Corydalidae; genus Neoneuromus; species Neoneuromus ignobilis. Next base: position 34,326,989 of record CP092093.1, read on the forward strand.
TCATTTTGTATTCTACTAGAATATCATCGATGCACGTGACATTAAAACGAATTCTGTGATGTGAAAAGACGTTCTGTTTATTGTAATTCTTCGAACTATTATCTATACGTTAGAATTTATTTTAATTCTTAAAATTAACAGAACGTACAATTTCGTGGTATGAAGTAACGATATTTGTTCTAAACCTACTTAATATTTAGTACTCGTTCTTAAAGAAATAGATAAGAACTGCATTTTTAATTATAATAGATACAGTTAGATGTTAAATTTTATTTCATCGTTAGAATTCATTAATGATTTAATAAATAATAATTAGTATTTTTACTGAGTATATTCATTTGTTGTTTTTTTTTTAGTAAAAATACCAATGATATTTTATCAATTTTTAATATACTCTGAAAAATATAATGAGAAAATTATTTGTGAGATGAATATTTTAATGTAATTCAATTCGTATAGAAAAGATTGTAAAATATGTTTTTGTATTTATTTTTCTTAATTTTTTTTAAAGAAAAATTCTCGTCACATCTTGTACATGTACGTTTAAAGGGAGAACGACCCTCAGATCCCCTTTGTCGTTTCCATATTACATACATGTGTATCCAAAACATGTTACTGTTTAAGTGGCACTCATGTCTAAGTATCGGAGAAATGGAGTTTCGTATAAAGACCGTTGTTTCAATCCACCAACTCCTGATTCCATTCAATTATGCTGCAGAAATGGAACAGTTGCATCCGTGTGGTTGTTTCGTTTGTAACATACAAGCAATGCGGCATTTACTCAACATAATTAAATGTGGGGTACGACAGAATGCACTGTTAGAATATTGTAAAACGTATCAGCACTTTTATTCGGTTATTAATACAAACATTTATGTACTGTGGCTGCAGTATCTACGGTATTTTGTGTTCGTTTGTCTTTCATTTAATTATAGTACCGACTAAATTCAGCTATTAAATCTAAAATACGACGTTAGTTGCAATTGTTCTACGTAATGGTGTATAAAATGAAAAATATATATCGTACAACAAGCGCATTATTAAGTGAATGAGTTGAAATGAAAATAAACAGCTTTATAATAATTTCGAATAATGCTGAAACTGTCTTCACTATGTAGGAATTTTATAAATGCTGAATAAAATGAAACAAGAAAGTTATAAAAAAAATCTATTTAACGAATTGTATTTTGAATTTTCATATAAATAAATTATAGAAAATAATACAGGAATTTTACAAATAATCTCAATTATTTTTATCGTCATTTTCGGTTCTTATAACCCTGGTAAGGATTTAATCTCTCAATGTTAATCAAATAAAAATGTTCTAGTCAGTGGAATTTTTTTTGTTAAAAATGTTGTCAGATCAATAAATCAAGAATTTAAATAGTAGCAGTAAAAGATATTATTTACAAATATATTTACTGTTTGAAATTTTCATAGATTGTGGATGATAAGTAAATAATCTCACTTGAATTACAAAGTTAAAATGGACTCGCTTGATCTTTCCTTCAATTAACAAATTCAAGACAATGACAAGCTCGGAAAATGTAATGAAAATTGTCTTTTGGGATACGTATGAAGTTATGTTGATGGTCTCATAGACCAACAAGTTTACTTTGAATTTGGAATTCAAATAGATTACTTCTGTTTATGTTTAGTTAGAAAAGAGGATAAGTTCTGTTTGTAGATAAAATCGTTCTATCTCTTTAATATTACTTCTGTGATCAATATCTAAATAAATATGACATATTAGGTTGAACAACACAACAAATGTATATTTATTTTAACTCTTGTTATTTTATTGTAATTTCATTAGTTTGGAAGTAAAAAAGGCTTCCTCATATATATATATATATATATATATATATATCCTCATAAATATACACTTGTATGTTTTCGACAAGAACTTATTCCACCTCATACACATGTATATACTGTATACAATGTAAACACATGCATGCATGTTATAATTCTTCACTTGGTGTGTTGATGTTCGTCACTTTGATAGGTAATGCGTACGAACACACGTTTAGAAATACGTGTGTACGTTAATTAACAACAAATTGCAATTATGCCAGGCATGTAATGATAACTGACTCGAATTATAACTGTATATGCTCATAGGACTTGTAGAGGTGCTTTCAAATTATATACAGGCATACACGCATGAATATATTTATATACATACATTATATATATATATATATATATATATATATATATATATATATGTATATGTATGCATATACGTTAATGTAATGTAATTAGAAATTACTGTATAGATGAATATGGGTTGCCGATCTTAGAGTTTCTATATTTATTACATTTGTATAAAGACTTGGTATATTAACATACATACAGACATGTATGCATATATATATATATATATATATATATATATATATATATATATATATATATATAATTGAGTACAATTTGAAATATACATGTATATTTCAGATGTTCTGCTAGTTCTGAGAAAGCATTCTGTAAATATATGAACAATTAGAGAAAACTAAAATTCAAATGCCTGCTGTTTCTGTTAAATATTATTATTATTAATAATTTGGTGTAATTTGTTTAAAGCAATAGTTATTATTTATCATTATTTATATTGAAACTATATTTATATATATATATATTGTATATATACATATATAAGTATCATCATCATTAAACATTATATCAATTCACTGTTAAACAAGAATCTCACTAAATGCTGTTGTTTCTTTATAAATGTTCCTGAAAGATTTTAACTTTTCTATTCTTCTCTAATCTTATTCTACCTTCGCCTCTAATATTCTTAACAATTTCATCTTATCATCTTTGATGGAGTCTTTTTCTAGATTTACTTTTACTTCTTGATCTCTATTCCATAAATAATAATCTTATTTACTTATTGTCGTTTATTCTTATTGTTATTCATTTCAGTGATTTCACTTATTCTATGAAAGCAGGTACTCTTGCCTGTTTAGCTATTTATTTAGAGATTTTTTTATTACATCTTAAAATTCGTAACATTGTCCTTTTTGTACTTCGTTGAGATGTTTAATGATTTCGTTTTATTTTTGTACCAAGTGTCCAAATATCTTATCTGTAAATAGAGGCAGGTAGCAGATATTGATTCTTCTTCATTATATCATTTATACTTCCAAATTCAGCACATATAACTCCAATTATCAACTTAATTTTTGGCCATAGGTCACCATATATAATTTTCTCAAAATATTTTATTTTATTATTTTGTTCTGGGCACTGGCTTTTTAATTATTTTTTTTCTACAAAATACACACACACATATGTATATATATATATATATATATATATATATATATATATATATATATATATATATATATATATATACATAGAGAAGAAGAGAGAGACAATGGAATAAAAATGTCAATTTAGAATAATTTCTTTTCTTATAAAATTTAATATCTATTTATGTTTAGTAAAAAGATGATCTAACCTGTTTTCATTGTTGGTAGCGAAACATAGGTGTTGAATATCAGAATAATTAAGTTAAAATTATTCCAACGAAAACCAAAGTTACTGATTTGATAACTAGAGTGAAATGTTGAAAATATAAATGAGTCTGTCATATAGTAAGAAGAGAAGATCAATGGACAAGAGAAATACTTGTTTGGGAATCAAGAGATAAAATAGATCTCAGAGAGGAGATATGATAGATGGAAAAAATATAATGAAATTTGTTGTAGTGGAATGAAAAATAAAATGTTGAATCATTGAAAATAAAATTTTTTTGGAGAAATTATCTTTCAGCAATTGATTGAAATAGTCTATATATATATATATATATATATATATATATATATATATATATATATATATATAAATTTTGGTAACATAATATTACAAGAAATTAAAACATATTTTTTGAAAAACGTCAATATACATTTCTTTAAAAGAGACATTTGTCAGAATGAGATAAGGAATCTATCATCGATGACAGTTTATTTATTTATCTCTATTTTAGTATCGAATGTAATTTGTAAGATAAAACGGTTTTTAGTGATATTTTTTTTAAAGTAAAAATGCCTTGTAACAAAACTGTTTTCCATTATTTATTGCTTATATCTTTAGTCTATTTATTTATACGTAAATTATGTTAAGTCGGAGCTCTTTAAACACAAATGGTCTAATATATACAAAGAAGAAACGTAGCATAGACATGTACAAATTTGTATATAAAATAAAACATTTGTCTGTCTAAGAATTTTCTTAAAAAGAATGTCATTTGATGTTCAAATAACCGAAATGAAATGAATTCGTATCAGCTTTGTTATTAGATTTCCAAATGTGAGTGCATAAATATTTTCCGTACTAAGTTTTCAATTTTAAATTTTAAATATTAATTTGAATAATATTTCAAATTAATCTCGGTTTTGAAACCATTAGAACAGTGCGTACATACATATAATTACTTAACAATAACAATTAATACTTAATAAGATAACGAAATATCTAGAGAATACGAAGGGTGAAATAGTTTGCCAAGCAAGGCTATAAATCTTGTCTAAAGTCACTGAAACTGGGAAGAATATAATGCTTTTGTATGTAACTAACAAAAGTATTTTGATGTAGCTTATCATGAATTTATATTCATGAAATTGAAGAATAATTTTTATTACTTATTTTAAACATGCATTGAAATAACTATTTTGTAAGTAAAATAAGGTAATACGTGCATATATAGTTTTCAAATATGAAAAAAAATATTTTAAGTTGTAAAAGGAGATTTTTTGCATAACGATTCGATGTATTGAATATTTTATATTTTCATTAAAGAATTTATTTCTTTAGTATTTGTGTAAAACAAATTTAATTTTCATTTTATAGAACAAATATAATTATTGATATTTTTTTTAATATATACCTGTTTGTTTTTATCTATATTTTTATGATATTGATTTTAGATCATGCTAATTTCTGTATTTTATTTTTATTAGAATATAATCTTACAGTTATTCGAAGAATTGCATTTTCCATATGAATATTATATTTTATATGACTTTACAACAAAGAAATTATTTAAAATAGGTATTGTGATTTGAAGTTTCTCCATTATCAAGATTTTAATTTTTAAATATAAGCATATATAAAATTATTTTGAAAATCAGGAATCAATTATTTTTTGTTCTGCACTACATTTTTATTAAATGCATTAAATTTATTCTTATAATATATTTGATAAATAATGACTAACTAGTTATAAACTTCCATAATGTTTATATCGAAAAATTAATTACCATTAGTCTAAGTTATAAATTGTTATTTCGTCTATTTTAAAAATCTATATTAATATTCAATACCAAATTCAGTATTCAAATTTTTCAGATTATTGAATTTTATTTTATTTAAAAGTTTGTTTTTCCAAACTTTCAATATATCAGCTTTTATTTAAATAATATTAAAAAACTATTCAATTATAACCATTATTTAATTCAAAAGCGAGATTTGTATTTAATAAGTTGAAAAATTCCCTCATTAAAATATTTTCAAATGTTAACTAATTCAACAAATCATTAAAATTATCGACTGGATTTAGAAAAAAACTAATTAAATACCTACGCATTTGTATAATTATATATATATATATATATATATATATATATATATATATATATATATATATATATATATTCAGATGGGTTCGCTAACGATAATTTCATTTTTCCTTTTTGTCTGTTGCACAAATTGCTCCTTCATATCAAAACCTAATTGGCGAAATAATTTTCTGAAAACATTTTAACAAGCAAACACAAAATAATATCGTTATGTTTACACTATAATGAGTTATAACACCCAGCCTCAAACCTATTGAACTCCCATCTTTAGTTACATGTAATTACTCGTACATACATTTGCGTTCAGTTTATTTTTCATCATCCGTCTCGTTTTAATTCGATCGTTTGTCTGTTTCTCTATAGAACATTTAAAACATACATACATACATACATATATATATATATATATATATATATATATATACATATATACATATGTGTGTATATGTCAATCTATGAACGTACACATAGACACATTTATACACATAAACAATATCATCGGGTGCCAGACAACAGCCCTTCCGAAGACAGGATGTTTATAGATTTTTTGTCTCCACTCTCGAAATCCACCGCCACCAATAATAAACAAGATGTATGGTTGCGAGATGCGAGATTTATTGGGAATTTAAACTTGCGTACTGTTTATGATGTTCATATATATTTTTCCGAGTTATTTTCGTCGATTTTATCGCACACGTCGGATTCGATTTCAGTGCTGCATACGTTTTCCCACTCGTACTTAATTATCACTATTTAGATAATTATGTACTGTGGATCTGTCTCTAAACAAATTTAATTGTTCGACGTGTCCTCTGGATAATTTGTTTATATATTTGTTTCTTATTTATCGTTAATAGAAGAAATTGTTCAATAATTGACATGAATGAAGATTTAACATGGAAATGCATCTAAGTATGCAAAATAATATGTTAATAAAAATAAAAATTGTACTTAGTAAATTAAATAATACATAACTAGAAGCCTATTTATTACATCTGAGATTTTTTATAAAGTTTAATTTTTTACCAAACAATTTTTTTAAACATTTTCAGTGTATAATATTTTATTTTATATTTTTAGTATTTACTATTCTGTTGAAAGTATACACACAAGTATTGTATATATATATATATATATATATATATATATATATATATATATATATATATATATATATACTGGAACTTTACTAGGAAGTAGCATTTTTAATTTAAATATTCATTAATAGGTTCTATATTTTTTATAATGATTTAAAATTTTTACTTTTTATTACTATATTCTTATTGCTTGAGTTTTAAACTAAATCAAGTATTTGTATCGATTTCTGGCTAATTTGTATACATATATCGTCCAAAAATTAATTATATTATTGGTTGCAAATTAATGTAAAGAGGATATAAATTATGTCAATAGAATAACAGTATACATCATAAGAAAGAATTTAAAAATGTCTGGATTTACAATAATCGTTATTTTAAATTATTTGAATATTGTTATTGTATTTTTCAGTATTGATTGTGACAACTATTTTTTTTCTTTATACACATAAAATATACTTTAAATGAGTCTTTATTCTAAAATATGTAAAAGAAAGTTGATAAATATATATTTTATATATAATATATACATATGTATATATATTATATGTGTATAATTGTATACGTATATTATGTTAATATATACATTTAGTAGGAGATGCGTAGTTTAGTTTTAACGGTGGAGATTGTTCGTGGATTCGAGCTTGGTACATCCGACATTGTCAGAGTCTTTTACCTTTTCTCCCACCGGCCCCTCAGCCTTTAAAATTTTCGAATGTATCTTTATCAAACTTGTATAGATCTTTATATCAATCAGTAGTGATTTATATTATACTACATATGTATTAGGTTGCATTTTTAATATATATAGTTTTATGACTATAAAGATATTTCTATACAAAAGTGATACATTTTTTAATCTTTTTATGAGTTATTTCCTCTGAGAAAAATTGACCTCTATAAATTATTTTACTTATTCATTGTTGATTTTATTAGATAATATTTGTTACCTTTAATTGTTTCCATTTTTGATACTATTTATTTAAGATTTTTTTATATCAGTTACTCGGTTGTTCCCTTCATTTCTCCTAGTACTCTTTTTTCCTATGAATTTTTTTACATACTAAACACTTCTTTTTCTCTAACAATATCTTTAAATTTATTCAAACTAAAAATTTTAATCACTATTTGTTTTGTTATTGTATCGAATTCACTTTAATATAAATAAATTATCTTCCAACAAAAAGATCATCCCACAAGTTATTTTAAAAATGTTCAATAATTATTTGTTATTCACTATTTGTTTATAAACATAAAAAAAACATAAAGGTAAACAGTTTCAATAACAATTTTTAAATTTTTTTACAAAATTTTGTGGTATTGCAATGATAATTTATTTGTGTGAAACATAGATCTTAAGTTCACATAAATTAACACCATAAACTGTTTTAAAAATGTTTAGTAATTATTATTAGTGACTATTTGTTTATAAACATATAGATAAATAAAGTGAACAATTTGAAAAACAATTATTACACACTTTTATAATATTAAAGTGAACTGGCCAGAGTTAAAAAACAAATAGTAATAGATATTAATTTTTATCTCCATTGATATTCAATCTTCATATGCATTAAGATGATTGAAAATGTTGTAAATATTTTTAAAAAAATACACTAAAAATTACAACAAGAATATTATTGTTAATTCATCTTTGAAAGAAGGATTTTTATAATTAAATTTTGTTAAGAAAAATGAAATTAAATCATCATGCTGGAGATTCAAATTCAATGAGAAAATTACCATTACGAAAAAATATAATAAAGTACATTCGTTTTATTATAAAATGTATGTCGAGAAAGAATATGTTTTCATATATGTTTAAGAAGAACAGTATTATCAAAACTATAAAATAAAATGATTCAACAATTCACGAACAGTAATTTAAAAACTATGATAACTCGAATGTCGTCTTATCAGAAAATTAAGTCACAAAAATCACCATGTATATTTGTATATGTACATATTTTTACAATGATTTATTCTTTTTGGATAGTTTTAATTTCTTTCGAGTTATACGAGTTTAGTGCAAATAAGGATAATATATAAAAATATATTTCAAATGAAATTGTTAGAGATTACATTAAGTTAAAATTTTATATTCGACAAGGAGATGAATACAGTTACAATCTTACTTATCTGATCCAGACGTACGAGAATAATAGTTTAGTATATATTTTTTTACTTTATTTTGTTGATGGATGTGATAAAATTCAGAGTTTTATCTTCGTGTCTTATGAAAGAACAGCGAGTAAGCGGATTTTCGCTAAAGTAGAATAAAATATCACGTTTTACTATTTTCATATGTCTGGGTTTTTTTGCTTAATACATGTCTATATACATATTTTTATACATATATACATACATATATATATATATATATATATATATATATATATATATATAACAAAAATTGTTTAAAACTTTCAAGAATTATTAATTAAAGATTTTTTTTATAAAAATAAATTAGAGTAATTTAACAAATAAAATCTCAAGATACACATTATTTATTTATATAAAAGATCTACCGTTCCTCGCAATATTCTTTAAAATAGCACTGAACCTTCGATTGCGTGGTGCAATCTAATACTCTCTACGATCCTAGTTGAATTTCATTTACGGCGTTGAAATGGCACGCTTTCAACTGAAATGTCATTTTAGAAAATAAAATAAGTCCAAGAACGACAAGCAGAGAGAAGAAGTTAGATGGACTAACGTTACAATGTTGTTTTCTTCGTGTTTGAAATGTGCACGTGGACAAGACGATGTGAACGGGCAAATTGTCGTGTTGAAAACACTACTCGCTAGTTCTTTATCTCGAGTCACTCTTTGAATACTTTTTCACGTACGTTTTAAAATATTTTGATAACGTTTTTAGATTATGTTTGCAATTGTCACATGAATTTTATATAAATCATTCTTGTAGTGAAAAGAAGATTAGATTTTTTGTCATTCGAGTTTATTGTTTAAAAACTTTTGATAGAAGCTTAAGAAGATAAGTTTTTAATGTAGTTGGTGTATACTATAAACATATTGATTGATGTTTTGGGACATGTTGTAACGTTAAATAATTTTTAAACAAAACATAGATATATTAAATCGAATTTTATCTATCCTTGAGGATGATGGAATCGTTATTGGAAAGTTTATTAGAAAAAATAGAACACTAAGTAACTATTAAATATTTTTAATAAAATATTTTGCCAGTAGAATAATTAATTTCAAATAATTACGATCCTAACTATGTTATTTCACTATAATTGTTTTTTTATCTTAAAAAATTAATTAAAAAATATAAAAAATATTTTATTAATTTTTAAATATATTTAATATATGAAAATAAAATAAAAAATTTTATTAAACGATTTTTGATATTCAGATTGAAAATAAAAATGTGAAAATTATATTTGGGAAAAATATGCTTTAAGATCTTAATTATTTTTTTTATAAAAAAAGATTTAGAATTGTTGCATTACTGGATTCTGAATTTATCTCTTGAATATATTATTCAGTAGTATCAATTTTTCCCTATTCTCTACTGTATGATGGCCTTTTCCAAAATTTCCCTTATTAACCGATACGGTTTTTTTGTCTTCCAGTTTATTTTGATGATTTTTTTATATCTCTGTCCCATCTATTTATGAGTCTCTTTTTAGGTTTTCTTATATATCTAAATTTCCAATTAATAACTTCGCTTGTCCATCTAAAGTTCTTTGTTTTTGCTATGTGACTTGCCCATTTCTATTTAATTTTTTTGGTTTTGCTGTTAAATATATATATATATATATATATATATATATATATAAAGAGAGAGAGAGAGAGAGAAATTATTCATTGGAAACATAGATATTTAAAAAAAGCCCAGTAAGAGACATATAGGTAAATGGGACAGAGATATAAGAACTTTTTTTTAAAATAAACTAGAAGGAAAATACTTTGGATTGATTAAGCTGGTGGAGGGGGAGAGGCTTTTATCTGACAGTTGATAGAAGAAAACTGAATCTTATTATGACGATATAAATAATTATTTTCTAATCTTTTTAATTCATTACTGGATGAAGGTCTTTTTTATAGCTTTTCAATTATATCAATCAAGATATTTGTTTTCTCATTCAACACGAAGTTATCTTTTTATAAAACTTTTTATATTTCTGAATCCACAATCTGTAATTTTTATTGTTTAACAGTGACCTTCTCTTTTTAATACATAATCATTGTATTTATAGTTTAAATTATTTATCTTTCTTATAATATCTGTAAATTTTGTTAACATTCGAATTCATCTACACCTCTTCTTGTCTCTACATCGTATGCTTAACATACTTTCAATAATTATTTTATTGCCCGGAGTCGCTAATTATTCTGATTATTAAGACTCATATTTTACTACTATAAGAGAAAGTAGGATGTATTGATCAAGGCATTTCTTTTGAAACATAGGAAAAATATTTGACTTAATAATATAATTAAAATTTTTCAAATTATCACATTTTTATTTTTATTCCCGTGTTAATTATATATATATATATATATATATATATATATATATAATAAAATTTTGTTTAAAAAAAGGTCTACAACAATTTTGAAAACAAACTTATTAACGATCAACTTTATAACCGATAATTTCAAAACGACTTCTGAAACATAATAAATGCGAACTGTGCGAGTTATTTCTGAATCGAACACCGTCAATAAGAAGACATTTTCGTCAACGGCACTAATTTAAAATCACTGCTTAATGTTGCTAGTTGACATATTGACATCGATTTAATGATTCCGCCGAACCGTCCACACTAAAAACGAAAATAAAACGTTTTTTATTGCCGTGCATAATTTGTTTTACTGTTGTTCTTGTACTTTTTATTATTATTTACATCTGTTTAGATAATAATATTCTCGAACCGTTTATATATATATATATATATATATATATATATATATATCTATATATATATATATATAGATCTATGTTTAATTGCTAATAAAGTTATAGTTTTATAACGGAATTCAATCATTGAAATTAGTTTTTTATGTTAGGAAATCAGAAATAAACTTACTTTCTGAATATATGTATATACAATATAAGGTATCAAATATTTTATTTCACGATTTATTTTTTCGTAATCGATTGAACGAAGCATTCAATCACCTCGAACGAACCAGCATATCGATTTCAATAACCTGACATCTGATTTGATATTTGGTTTCGATTGTTATGATAAATTTACATATTACAAGTCATCAGACAATGTGTACGGAACATAAGAAAAAAAAATACAACACTGGCTATATAAATTATGCATGCTATCAGATTTAACTGATAATTTGACGATACTTATCGCCCACAGCATATATATCATCATTTTGTGTGCATCAAAAGGATCCGTTTTCGAGAAAGATCCACGAACGTACGTACATATTTATTCCCATAGACCGAACGTCCATACAATTCAATACCTTTGTAATAATTCGAATTCACGCCTCTAATGTTAATTGAATCGCATGTAGGTGCTGAAGCTAATTTATTTTCAATTATACACCTACGGTTACGTGTAAGTGTTTTTTTTACGAGTCCAAAAAATGTACGTGTGTGTGTATGGATGTGTATGTGTGTGTCTATGCATATATTTAAATCGATTCGATGCAATTTTAACACGATTCTAATTGATTATGATTCTAATGGTCTGTGTTTGTTAGTCCACAGCAGGTGTTCTCCAATCTGAATGTTTTTATAGACGTTATGAATTCGCTATTGTATAATACGATTAGTTAATACTGGTACCTGGTGTGAAAATAAACAATCAAGGTCTACGACGAAGGTTAAATAATGAGTGTCGATACTAAAGGTCATCGCTTGTTATCCGTTTTCGATATAAATGAAATTATCTTTTGAATATTTTGATAAATTGTTTATAATTTATAAATTATATAAATTACAGCTATTAAATATATATATATATATATATATATATATATATATATATATATATATATATAGAAAACTATTAATAATCCATTACTAGATCAAGGATATTCTGTAAGCACTTTTCTAATGGATAAAATGAAATTAAATATTTTAATATATCTATAATTGCATTGAAACAAAAGGTAAAGATCTAATATCATGATTAGATCCGTTGATTAATTGATCGGAGATTTAAGACGGTCGTATGAAAGTTTCTCCGGGATGAAGCTGTGCAGTAGTTTCGAAATATAACCAAAGGGCAAATTATAGTTTAATAGAAAACTTAAAACCAGTTACGTTTTTATGTCAAATATGATCTTATATTTTTATGTGAAGTGTTTTCCTTTACTATCCATCAAGACAAATTGTTATGATTATCTATTGGGCAATTTATGTTGAACAGAACATGTGTTTTATATTTATTCATATTTGCCAGAAAAAAATATTGTGATTTTTTTAAGAATATAATTTTGGAAAATAAATAAAATATTTTTAAAAAATATAAATTTTTGAGTTAAGGGGATATTCTAGACTAGACGCACGAATTTTAGGTCTTTTTTCGGACGCTATAAAAAAAACAACAAATATTTTTACTATCCATTTTTATCAGTTATTTATTGACATTTTAAAAGTATAAAAAAGTATTATTAAAAACAAAAAATTCAAAATTGAAAAAGGTACAAGCTGGCAAAGTGAAGACTCGAAAAAAAATGTGTTTCCTGGTTGACGTGGTTTCAATCCTTCTGGTCATCTGAAACAAATTTTTTTTTTAAATTATTGAAAAAGAAGGTTGTAGTAGTATCCCCGCCTAGGGAAATTAAAAATTTTTTTTCGCAAAATGGCAGCAGTGTGAAAAAACAGTCATTTTTTTACCCTATTTTTTTCAATTTTCGGAATTTTTTAAAAATAGTAAAAAACGAAATTTTCAAAAAATCCTAGGAGGGGGAAATCACTGTTATATTGAGAAGCTCTGTACCAAATTTCAAGTAAATCGGTCCATTAGAACTTGAGATATCATGACAACCGTGCCGACAAAAGTAGTTTCGAGAAAAACGCGTTTAAAGTTGATTTGTTCCGGCCAGACCGGATTGGTTGGCGCGTCACAAGAATAGCTATAACTCCGAAAATAATTCGAATTTCGAAAAATCCTCATAAGGACATGTTCTTAAAGATCTAAACTTTGAAAATATGCAAAAAAATCGATTTTTTCGAAATTCTAGACTAGAATACCCCTTTAAATGATAATAGTTATTCAAAAGTAATGGGGGTGTATTGCTTTGTAGTAAAAAAAACAGTTAATGTATAAAAATTGTTTAATCCAGTTTTCCAAAAATAAATCATTCACTTTAACATTAAATTATTTGATAGAATTATTCAGTAATAAACGATTTTATATTATTTTCACTGTTCAAATTCTAAAAGTATCTATTAAAAATTAAAGCAATGTAAATGCTATTGTTGAATTTAATTCGGAATTACAAATATTTTTTCTGATATAAAAGTTGAAACTACAAAATAAATAATATCTTAATATGACTCTTTAATGAATTAATGTTCGTATTTACAAAATTGTTTTTTATTATTTAAGTTCTAAGATATTTCAAATAAGGCCTTTGTTGTATCTATTGTATTATTTAATCCCTATTTTGAGTCTAATGAAAAATTGTTTGAATTGCTAGAAAATTATTTAGGAATAAATAGAGGAGAGAAACGAAAAAAATACAAGTATTTGAGAATGCATACATACATACATACACACACACACACATATATATATATATATATATATATATATGTGTGTGTGTGTGTGTGTGTGTGTGTATTTATGTTAAAATTAATATATACATATACACTAGTTTGTTTTTAAAATTAGTTAAAAATAATTAAAATATCGAATAAGTGATTATTTTCTAATAAAACATTATTATAATTTTTTATTTGTAAAATGTGTTATTTGAAACGTTCACTTAAAGTTGAATAAAAACAACTATGTTTGCTCAACTATGTATACTGCAATAAATAATTTGTTTGAATTACAAAATAAATAAGTACATTTTTTTATTACTGTTAAATCACTGATTGTATACGATAGCCTTAATGAGACTGAAGGGTTCTGACATACATTTATTTGTTTACTTTTATTTATTATTATTTACTATCGTCCAATTTTATTTGCCCCCCCCCCCTTCTTTCAATTTTATCTTTAAATGTTTTATGTGCTATTATATATTAATGTTATCTTTTATATATATATATATATATATATATATATATATATACACGTATGAAAAAGATAATATCGAAAATAAAATATTATTTAATATTTTTTTCTTAAAAAAATATTGACGTGAATTGAAAATATTTGATATCCATATAAAATAAATCTGTTGATTTAAAGTTAGATTTTTTTCTGCTATTATACATATTCAAATATTTACGTATATCTAAACAAACATAGTGGAAAACTTTCGATACAATATAATTGATTATTATGATTTAAATAATAAATGTTACGGTATACAGAAAGTATTGTATATCATTTTCTTTATTTTCGAATACGAGACATTGATATCTATTGATACTTTTTTTGCCTGTTGATTTATTTAACGTCAACTTTTTAATGAGTGTATCAACATATTTATATAGATTACAGTTAGAGTATTATAATAATCACAAAAAAAACTAACGGATTTTTAACGAATTCCTATTTATCTACAATGACATGGAACGTCCTAAAAAATCAATAAATCCTTTTATTAAAAAATATGAATTGCTTTTTGTGGACTGACAGTGGAACGAGTAAAAAAAATGTTAAAAGTCGAGTCTTGTTAACAAGCAACAATTTCATACACATGTGTATATATATATATATATATATATATATATATATATATATATATATATATATATATATATATGTATATTACATATGATTATTTGTGTGAGTATATGTAAATTTATGATATGAAATAGAGAACAGGGCGAATGTCAGAAATAAAAATAAACCATCACAGTTCACTGTAAAAAAGTTATCGTGTTGTTTTTCCTACTATTTTCTCGTGAAAAAAAAAATAAAAATTAAATGAAACAAGTAAATATTTGACATCGGTGGGATGCTTTGCAGACAAACCATTGAAGATAATTTCTCTACAGTAAACGTTAAATGTGATTCCACGAAGACGAGACCGTAGTTTTCATTGGAATGTTCGTCAATATAATATCCATCTTTCGTATGAAATAATGAGGTTTCGAAAATATCTGTTTTAGTGATTCGTGTGAAATACTTGTGGTGTCGATAATTTTAGACTTTCGGTCGGACGTGTATCCTGATATACATATATTTTGTTTCAAACAATTTGTCAATGGTCAATGGAATGAATACTCACCGTTGAATAATTAATTATATATCAGTTTATTTCTATACAATCAAATATTTCTATTTTAAAAGCAATAAAATATTATCTTTCCAACTTTCCTATTGATAAAAATCATACTTAAATTCAGTTGTCTATATTTCATTTATATTACATAAAAATTATTTACCAACAAAATATCATATACAACTTTTCTAGTATGTAACACACTTTAGTACAACGCCTGAAGAGAAATAATTTAACATTTTTTTAAGAAATAGCGGTATGATGTTTAAATTTCAAAGAAAATCAGTAGAACTATCGAGAATTAATCTTAAATTTCAATCTAATAAATCAAATTTTATCTATATATATATTGTGTACAGTAGTTTTTGTAATCTTTCAAAACATCAATAAATTATATGAAATTAGGTAGCTACGCGATGAAAATATTTCTTATAATAAAATCACGTGTAGACATTAATCAAAATGTGTACGTTTTATAATAATTCAGATATTTTAAAAGTACAGATAAAATTAGAAATAATTGAATATGTTTAAGTGACGAAAATAACATTGACAATTTTAATCATTATATTTTTATTTGAAAATATTTATAAAATATAAAGTATAATAAACTATGTGATTAATTAATTTATTACCAGACTATATGTAAAAGTAATTGATAAAGAACGATCGTTTTAAGACCAGAAAAATCGTACAAACACCAAGATCTAATCTTCACTAGACTAATAGATATACAGTACACCCTAAAGGACAATCGTACAATCTCCAGCCCTTGTACAATAACAATCATTATATGTAACACCACAGGAGTACTTCCTTCAAGAAAGGCGTGTGAATTTAACCCCTGTGAAAATTATGATACAGTGGCGTACATTTATTCAATTTATTTCGTTTTTACTTGTGTAAAATTATGGAATTATCTTAGAAAATAACCCTGGAAATAAAAATCACAACGCTTGAAATTAAGTAAATATACGAGTGTATAGAATTTATCCAAAGAAAATGTATTTTCAATTTTTTTTATTTTTATTGCCTCAGTAAAAATCTCCTGGATATGTATTTAATATCTATTCGTTTCCATTTCAAAATATACATTCAACTGAATTATATAAACACCATTTTATTAAATTAAATTTTATTCAATTTCGGTGTGAAGTGAAATTTTCTTATAAATATTTTTTTCTGTTTTAATTTCAATTAAACATATCCAATTATATTAAAAAAACTACAAACTCCGACACGGTTATGGAAACGTACTTCCTTCACGAAATTGCATCTGGTTCGATGATGCAGCGAATTTAATTATATTTTCACAAATGACAAGTCATTATTCTCGTTAAAGTGCTACGTCATAATGTAACCGGAGATTTTTTTATATTCATAGACGTAATTGTAGATCAACATTTGCACGATTTGTCGGTACGACGTTGTCGTATAAATAGAAATCGGTCACGAAACGGAATTGTTTCGCAAAATCAAAATATCGCATTGTTATATTTAGATATGTAATTAAATAATCATTAAAATTGTATAACGTTTTTTGGTATAAAACAAGATATTTTCTGCAGATTAATATAAAAGGATATGGAAATGTTAAAGGTTACTTAATTATAAGTAAACAAAAAGAATTATTTGTCTCTATTTTTATTTAGGTTAGTGAATATTCAATTTTTGATTAGAAGTACCTGTGTCTGGAATGATATTCATTCAAATATTTTTAAATCACATTGTTTTTATTTCACATTTTCTGAATCAAATTAAAAAGTTGTAGCGTTTAATCAAATAAAGACCGTTCAAAAATTGGTATCCTTACTACAGAACTTGTAATGTTAGGCAGGAATATTTTTATATAATTCACAATACTAGGATTGATTTTCAGAAGCTCTTATTGTGTTTTTCTTTCTGCTTATCTTTTCATTTCCTTGAAACTCCTACAGATCTAGTCTTGGTTTATGTTTTATATATAACAGTTTTCGTCTAAATGTGTGGAGCTTTATTTCTATGAAGCTTTCAATAACGATTATCAACATTTCCTCTTTTCTTAATATATACCCACGCAGTCCATTTTTCTCTTGATTGTATATTTCTGAAAATATATATTTTTTTATTCTTGTAAAAATCTTTTCGCTGCTTACCTTGTTCATTTAATTAATATTAAGCATCTTTCTAGAGCTTTTTGTTTTCAAAGTTTCAATTCTTCTTTTATCTTCAGCCTTAACTTCTAAACTCTAGTACCCATATAGTGCTGTTTTAAATTATTATTATTATTAACGATAAAAAAATATAAATGCAACAAAATAATTTTATGAGTTAAACTTCAAACAGGTTTAGTTCTATATAAATTATTTAGAAAAGCAAATTTTAATTTTATAGTCACATATTAGGTTGTCAAATATCTCCCTTCCGCCTTTTTGTCTTTTGAATTTCGCGGCTATGTACAAAAAAAAAGCGGAAGGGAGATACTTGACAACATAATATTTAATCAATGAAATAAATAAAAATAGTTTAATTAATTGAATTGGATTTGTTAATTCTAAATAATGAAAATTTCCTTGAATATTGCTGGAATATAAATTAGATATATATTTTTAAATAAAAAAAACTAAATTATTAGATTACTGTTAATAAACTTTTTTTATATTTACATTTCGTTTAATAAACGTGATCACTGTTCTTCTTTAAAACTTTTTAAGGCGTTTTTTTCTCCGTATCTCATCAAATATTTACCGTCATTTAAACAAAATCTCTTCGACGACATTCCGGCTGTTATTTTTTAAAATAATATTCATTTATCTTCAAGTGAAACACATTACAAAAATCTCGAAAAAAAAATACTACAAACTACGTCGGAACCGTCCACCACACTAATCTTTCCGCGCTATTTAATCCGAGATACGGCGTCACTCGCACCTACGCCAATGCGAAAACTTACCGCCGCGTTCGTACCGAACCTCCTGTTCGCATTTGGGCGTTAAGAAACTGCCTCGTCGCTTTGTTTCCAGATCCGTTCTCCAGAAACAATGCCGAAAATGTAATTATAATAAAGATGCCGGTAAACTCTGCATCGACTGAGACAATCCGAACGGCGTTTCGTTAAGACATCTTCGTTCATCAACCACTCGTCTGTTTGTTACTCGGAGAACAATTATTATGCCGTTATCGATAACTGCGTGCTCGTGCGAACGGGACGTACGGTATGACACCGTCTCGGTCGCGTGTTCGACGCACCATGTATCGGGATATAATTATAAGAACATTATTTCGACGGTGATGGGACGGAAACGGCTTTTCGGAGATTCCTGTTGAAATGTGTTGTAGTTCCTCGTAACGGTACTACAGTTAGTGATTTTCGTACTAGGATTGAAATTGTTTCTGGTACAGACGAAATGTTCTTATTAGCGAATTAATGATGTTCGTGTGACAGATGGATTATTTAGGAATTTAACTGTTTTCAAAATACAAAATATACTGAAAATTTATCAAAAAAAAAAATTAAAAATACTAAATTACTATAATAATTTAAAATGATTATATATAAACTATTTATAATTAATGTTTTCAGAATTTATTCTTAAATAATTTTTACATTTTTGAAGTAAAACTCTAGTTTATATAGAGCACAGGGCAGAGGGGTAGTGAGGCTCATCACGTATGCACGCCGTATTAACATATGATTACTATTGCACAGAATTAAGCAGCACGCTGTATTTATTATTTGAATAATTTAATTGTTTTGTTAATAATCATTAATTACAGTTAGTCGTTTATGAATTGTAATTAAATAAGAGTGTTATTCAGTGTGATTAAATAAGAGTGTTATTCAGATATTTTTTGTAAGTATAATAATTTTTATACTCTCATATTATAATATTAAGTAATAATACAAATAAGACTAAATTAAATCCACGTAGTATTTAAAAATTGATCAAATCAACACGAAATTGAAGTTATTGATACGTATACCAATATATAGTATATATGATTTTATAAAATTATGTATACACAATTAATCTATTTATCAAATAAAGGAAATACTATTGAAAACACGTGGTATTTAAAAATTATCGAAACCAATACAATATTGAAGTTGTTGTTTTTTTTGTAACAATTTCTCACAATAATTTTATTTATAATTATGATCCAAATTTTCTACACTTTTATCAAAAAATGTTATATTAAAATTATGAATTCTTTCTTAAACTGTATTTGTGATGAATGTATTCTATATGATTACATTCTCGATGATAAAAATTATTTATATTATTAGTTGCAAATTAATGTAAAGAGGATATAAATTATATCAATAGAATAAGAATATACATCATAAGAAAGCATCTAAAAATATCTGGATTTACAATAATTGTTATTTTAAATTGTTTGAACATTGTTAGTACATTTTTCAGTGTTGATTGTGAAAAATATTTTTTCTCTTTATACACACACACGCACACAATATATATAGTTTAATTGAGTCTT